>OX456992.1:24850888-26050888 GCA_949752705.1 Callimorpha dominula
TTTCTCTAAAAACAAAAAGATTATTTCTCTTTTTGGCAAATCATTGCACAATGATCGCATCATTGTGCAGTGATTTGCCAATGGAAATTGTGTTGTTGTAGTGGGGCAGATTTCAATTTCGCCTTTGCCTGTGTTCATTAATAACGGCTGCCACACAAGCGTTCATTGAATCACCAAACGTAATCGATACATACGATTTTAATTACTTTTGGAGGTTGCCATCACTTAATTAATTCCATACAATACTAGTTTTTTTATATTTGATATTTTCTTTAAATCTTAAAAAAATAAATTATGTGCCATTTGTTGCCCAAGTGAGATCTGCAATGTCACTCGTTTTACGTCATGCTTGAATCATAATCTTATCGATTACCCATATTTAAATTCCCAAAGTGCCCGGTTGGCGGCAAACTTACTTATTATTTGATTGGACCAAATCAAACTTGGCAAAAGTGGGTGTTTAATATGTCGCTGTCTACCAATTCAGGGATACAGGCGTGAGTGTATGTATGTATGTACCATACCAAAATTAATGTATGAATACTAAAAATTCTCCACACACAATATGGACTTTTAACGAAACCAATCCATCTATAGCTCAAAAGTTACTTTACAAAAATACATTTAAATGTACCATAGAAACGTTATTTACACTGTTTAATTAAAAACTAAGCCCGCACTTTGACGACGAGTGACGCATTCAAATGAGGTTAAACAAAATTGTTCACAATTAGTAAGGCAAATGAAGTAGCTTCGGGTTAAATGCTAATGCGTGCCGAAACTACTGCGTTCTACAAAGCAAATATGTTCTTTAGGAACTATAAGTACCTGCTCTTAACAGAAGTTGTTGATGCACAATAATGTTTTAAACTAAAAAGAAATAATGATTAAGTACGTAACAGAAAAAAATCGGAGTCAATTTGTTAACAAGTGATCACAAGTTGAAATTCAAGAGACACTTTAAAACATAAGCGAATATTGTACTTTATTTTTGTCTGCTGATTCGGGTTAAAAAGCAAAATCCAGAGCCATGCTTCGGCTCGTATGGGCCGGCTCGACCGGAGTGATATCACGGCCTCACAGAAAACCGGCAGTGAAGCAGTGCTTCCATTGCTTTTCACCGAGTGATTGAGGTTACCGGAGGCCCTATCCCTTCCCTCTCGCCCTCTTCCTGCCCTCCCCTACTCCCCCCCTGAAACCTATGCACCTGTGACTCTTGAGTCACAGGTGCCCATTAGCGGCGGTAGTCATTTACCATCAGGAAACCCGTCTGCTCGTTTGCCCCCTATACCATAAAAAAAAACATACTTCAATGTACTCTACAGGAAACCAGCTGAACTAAGCAATAATTACTAATCCTGGATCGTACTATGAAAGCATTAAATTATATAAAAAAAAATTCGCAGAGGTAGATTTCGTGTTTTTTCAATTTTTTTGAACATCTGCAACCCAGTCCCGCCTTTGGAGAAATATCCCTCATAAATTTACGAACTTAACCTTCATTTTTGCCCTGTTGATTTGTCGTCCAACTTTGAAAGCAATCGGTGCATAATTGCGACCTCTATCGTGCCGGTAAAATTGAGGTACATACATATATACGTATGTATATATATATATATATACATATGTACATGTATACATATATATATAAACTTTTTAACTGGCGGTTGTTTTGGGGTCTAGAGGTCATAACTAGACCTCCTGTGAAAAAATTTTTTGGAAAACTCGACAACTGGTACACAACCAATAGGTAGACTTTTCTTCGAAATCTACCTAATAAATAAATAACACAATAATGCAAAACGCAATACTAAATAATAGAAAAAAACGAAAAAAGAGTTTTATTAATAGGTACTTATTAAAAGCTCATCGTGTGATCTGATCAATAAAACATGAAGCTCTGTTCCTCTCTCCTAATTACCCAGTGCTACGCATGACACCATCTATAAGTACCTACACATTGTAGAATAGCTATAAAGTGTTGAGTTTTGAAAGAAGAATAGCAGGCATACATGGCCGCGGTCACCCGACATCTTCACCTAGCATGGTAAGACGATCCTACCTTTGTATTAGTGGGATATAACATCCGTTCCTTTACAATAAATATTACCCATAGTTACCAATAAAAGTGGACTTGTATCAGCCTTTAGACAGCTTATCCTTTTAAGTTTATTGTAGGCTAATTGAATTGCTCAGTGAGTTACTATACTTCATTGCATTAAAATGCGTGTAAGCAAACTTGAGTTACATGTTAGAATAAAGGCTGATATTTAATGATTATGTTCTTCCCGATTTCTCCGCGCGCGAAAGGACTGTCAATAATTCATTAGTATAGTACATACGTATCGAGATTTGTAGGCAGTGTTTGTAGTTTTAATTACTTCTCAATACCACGTGCCCACTGTTTCTTAGTCAGCTTGATGCCTTGAGAATTTAAATTTCATACTTTATTTTTTTTTTTTATAATATTGCCTATATTGTATTAACTCACACCTCTATAAACACCTCGCTACACTGCTCACACGAGATGACGCCGGGCGCAAGCCCTATCATAATACCAGGGCTGCAGTCTCTAAGGCTGCAGCAATATGCTGAGATAAGTGCCTTTTCTGGCATCGCACAGGGCAATAGTTACTTAGAGTTTTATTTCTTTTTCTTTTTATTGTAATAATTGTGTGCGGTCCTGTGAATGTCAGAATAAATGTTTCTCTCTCTCTCTCTCTCTCAAATTAATTATTTTATATGGAAAGGTTAAAGGTAAGTAGGCTTGAGGAAGACTTAGGTGGTGGTGGTGTGACTTCCATTCACGAGAGTCACGTAAACTATCTATACGAACAGAAATGCTGACCAAGATTTGTGTAAAATCTTTTTTCAGTCTAGTATCAGTCTAGTGCGCACAGTTCTTCTGCTGTCTACCTAAACCTATTTACAAGTTAATATAAATAATCATTTGAATAATATAATAAATAACATACCAAACGCAAATATTAGACAACAGGAAAACATTTAATAAAAAGAGTCATACAAAATTTATGAGATCGAAACATTCGTCAACAAGATGTCCGGGATCTGACATCATCGATGGTTGCGTCACAACAAGTGTTGTCCGGAAATTGAAAATGTTCCGAACATGTCTATTGGTGGTCTCATGCGTGATTTCGTTCCCCCTAAATCCGGGGATCGCATCACATTTGTTACGTTATACCGGATTGCCGGACCGATCAATTTGTAACTTTAGACGGTAAGACTTGGATTTATGGAATTGATGTAAAAGGTTTGTTTATGTATTCATTTATGTACGCGAGGTCTGGTTAAGTGCCAATGTATCATAGGAATGTGATGGCTAAAATAAATCTGAAATAAATGATTCTGGATTATTATTATTCACCTGGGTTCAGCGGTACTGTTAGCATATACAGTTAAAATTCTGTTATTTTGAAGTAGGAAATAAAGCAATTAAAAAGTTACACGTTTGGACTCCATGAATACACTATAAATTTTCCTATTAAAAAGTTTGTTACGACATACGACTGAGTTTGTGCCTCCACGGACTACCAACCGAACTACTGCTACTAGACCAAAATATCATATACAAGCGTAGCGCGATTTTTCTTTTGGCGAGGAGGATCATTCAACCCCGAGCGCTGATAAGGTGAATAGATCAGGCAGCGCACAAAGCAAAGGAATCGGTATTGCATGTTCAAATAGTATTTTTGTATGGCATAGGGGGAAACGAGCAGATCACCTGATGGTAAATGACTACCGCCGTCCATGGCACCTGAGTCACAAGTGCGTTGCCGGCCTTTAAGGTGGGAGTAGCGAAAGAGGGGTAGAGGAAGGAAAGGGGAAAGAGGGGGAGAGGGAAGGGTTAGGGACTTTTTTTTTTTTGTGCGTGTGGAAACCCCCTCGGGCCGTCACCCGGGGTTTTCGGTGGGGCGGTGTGTCGGAATCGAACCGACTAAAACCACACGGTGTGCCGTACTGCGCCTCAAATAGGAGGGGTCCGGGGACAGTTTTTATTAAGACATCCGGACCCGAAGGGTTAGGGCCTCCGGTAAACTTACTCACTCGGCGAAAAGCAATGCAAACATTGCTTTGATGCCGGTTTTCTGTGAAGCCGTGGTATCACTCCGATGAGCCGGCTCATACGTGCCGAAGCAGGGCTCTCCCACGATAGCTTAAGAAAACCACTTACCATCTTACTGGTTACGTCAACCTAATTGCATAAAAACCTCCTCTAATGCAAGCAAAACTCTAACTTCGTTTATGAAGGGTCTAATCTTGAATCTGGAATGTATCCGTGATAGGCGTAAGTTTATAAATGTAAATTAGATCAGGTAAGATACTTCTCACTCTAGAAGGGGGGTGGGTTAGTGAAGCGCAAGATGCACTACTCTTGCTAGAATTTTCAGGAACAGGTAACAGTCTAAAATCAGGCAGGCAAAGTACTTGTTTGTCAACTTGTTAAACAACGCTACTTGTATCTTTAATAAAATGTTAAAAATAAAAAAGCAGAAGTTAATCAATGGACAGTTTACAAATGAACTTTTAATTAAATTCACTGCAACATATTGTTTCAAAGTTCCAAAGTAACTTTCCAATCGGATCTTAACATGTGATATTTATGACAGCAGTACTTACAAATACTTTAGGAACTTAAGAGGAGGTGAACACTTCCCAAAACGTCCCGACAAGTTACCTTGTCAAAAGTTACGCCTACAACGGAGTAACATAACCAACTTCAATATTCTATCAGATAAAATGATATAAATAAAAATGTAATGTTGAGTGTTGGTAAGCGCATTAGATTAAACAGTCACATTTAACTCGGAACTTAAACAGTCACATTTCCTATCTGTATTGAGATAACATTTTTTTTTTTACAAATTCTGTACCATTGTGTAGGGGCAATGTTGTCGCTATAAATGTTTAATTTCAATGATATTTTAATAATAGATTATATACACTTGGCTGTAGGTAGGCTAAACTGGTGCTGACGAAGATCTCACCACGTTTGACTTGCAGACTGCATAGTTTTAGGAACCATTACGGGACATTTGGCCCTGAATATTGGTATCTGTTTACTATTAATGCGACAGACAGTCCTCTATGCAAAGGATGTCTCAACACAGAGGACACGGTCGCCCACGTGATAACGTGACAACAACAATGGGCAAATAATATCCTCGCGGATGCGAGTTCGCTCCTATAAGCCTGTGAACGCTCTAGGAAGCTTCTGTGCTTCTGGAAGGAGCTGGGCTGGCTCAGTTAGCCAGCCATATCTGAACGCATAATTGACCGTTTTAGAGCCTAAATGCGGAAACTGAGCCCTTAAATCAATACGTATACCAATAGATTATTGCATTGTTCCCATTGTCCTTAACTCAATTGGTTAGGTAGAACTGCAAGATTTTTTGACAAATACAAACAATATTTGAGACACATTTATCCGTATTTCGCAGTTATTCGTACTTTAAAAAATATATTAATAACTCAAATAAAAGCTGTCAAACTAAATAACATAATTTTTAGCAGGTTTTTTTTTTATGGCATAGGGGTCAAACGAGCAGACGGGTCACCTGATGGTAAATGACTACCGCCGCCCATGGGCACCTGCAACTCAAGAGTCACAAGAGCGTTGCCGGCCTTCAACGTGGGAGTAGGGGAAGGGGTGGAAGAGGGAGAGTGCGCTTAAGCGAAGAAGAGGGGAGGAGGGAGAGTGCGGGTAGGGGGAGAAGAGGGGCAGAGGGAAGGGTTAGGGCCTCCGGTAACCTCACTCACTCGGCGAAAAGCAGTGCAATCATTGCTTGTGGGTTACTTATACATTGATGCATTAAAATAAAATAAATGGATATTAAGGTATCCGTAAAATATCTAATAGTGAAATAGGTCGGTAACTAAACTAAACTGTCGGTAAACTGTTCAATTACTATTTATGTCGTTGATTTACGCACATAAGTGAATAATAAATGTTTGCAATATAAATTCCAATTACTTCGAAACAATCACTTGCCCAATTATGACACAAATCTTTAAAAGTATAATAATTTAAGATCATGGTGGTAATGAGTGCAGGTTTTCAGAGGTCGTTATTTAGCGCCGATTTCATTAGAAGTATTTACACGCTATCGAACTTTGTAAAAGCTTTTAACATCGCTTACTGTGGACCAAACGCTTGGTAGTATATTTTTTTTTTAGATGTCAAGCATCTTTTGATGGTTCATACGTTATTACTTTCGCAATTACACAGAAGTACCTAATTATAACATTAACGGTTTTTTTATTGACCAAATTAATAACAAGGCAAGCTAAATAAAACCGTTTAAAAAGAATGTAATTTTTTGTATGTTCAGCACATTGACCGATTTCAATGACTCAGTTTTCTTTAGAAAACTGTTGTAGTCATATAAATTCGGTTAAGAACTATTGATAGGAGTCATGTCGAAATGACAATTTCTGAAATTTGTAAACACGATACTAACACCACTTTTTACTACTTTTATATTAGATTAGTCGTTCCCTGCAGTTTTGCGATTATGGTCACTACTCCTTTGGTCGTAGCGTGATGTTACATATCCTATAGTTTATCTCAATGAATACTCTATCCAATGCCAAAAGAATTATTCAAATCTAACTGCTACTTCCAGAGATTAGCGCGTTTAAACAAACAATCAAACAATACACTAACAAATGACTGGCCTGTTGGTCTAGTGGTTAGTGACCCTGACTGCTAAGCCAGAGGTCCTGGGTTCGATTCCCACCTGAGTCTGGGTGTTCTTTGTGTCCGTTGTTTGTATGTTTGTAAAGTCCCCTGCGACACAGGAGTAATTCCTAATGCGGGGAGTTGTCTTCAAAAAAATAAAAGAAATAAAAAAAAAAAAAATGAGAGAGCGAGGTCGAGCCGAACCATACGTGACGGAGTGATACCACGGCCTCACAGAAAACCGGCAGTGAAGCAATGTTTCGTTCTGTTTCGCCAAGTGAGTGAGGTTACGGGTGGCCCTAACCCTTTCCGCCCCACCGAAAACCCCTATGGGGTGACGGCCCGAGGGGGTTTCCACACGTAAAAAAAATAAAAAAGGCCCTAACTCTTTCCTCTCCCCTATTTCCCCCTTCTCCCCTCTTCCCTCCCTTTCCCTACTCTCACCTTAAACGCCGGGAACGGACTTGTGACTCTTGAGCTCGATTCACTTACATTCCTGCCATTCTTAATGTTGTCTCGAAGATTTCTTGGCTTCAATATTCTAAAACGTTGATTTGAGGTTTATTAAACAATTATCAATCTATATAAGACATTGAAACTAGTGTTCAAAATAACACTTCAGATTACACATATTTCTTACAATACACATAGTGTACATATATGTATGTACGCAGACAAATAATCACACACAAACACACAATTGACCTACCGTAGTACTTATTAAGAAAAATACAATAAAGCAACTTGCGCAAATGAAGTCTCTATTCAAACGAATTGCGTACCCGCGTAACATATAGCTCTGCCAGTCCCATGAGACATAACCTCCATTGTCGAGTCCAGTGCACCTGCGAGTGAGTTATGTCGCAGATTTTTTATAAACGGTAAGATAAGGAGGTTTAGTATCTGCTGGTTGTAACGCTTATATTACCGTCTATTCATTTTCTTTGATAATACTATCATCTAAAAGGATTTCGCATGTAAGTGTAAAATAATATCAAAATAAACTTTTCAACATCGCAGATAAGCTCGAAGCTTTAGATTTTTAGCACATTTCGCTCACAGCAATGATTTTCGTTCATCAGCTGTTGGCAGATGCCTTCTAATTTTAATTTTAGCAGAGACAATTACAGAGATACGATAAAATTTTGGCTGTAACAGTGACAGCCGAACTTGGTGCGAGGGCATTATTCATACGCAAGGACCTGTCGTGTCTTGGGGTTATTTGATCCTTCTATTTAATTACAAAGGTTCAAAAGTTTAGTGATATATTACTAATTTATGCGTCTATAACGTATTCTACTAATAAAATGCGTGAGTGATATAATTAACTGCTAAGGTTTTATAGTTGTATTCACGTATATATTTCAGTGATCCCTGACTAGGACGTATATATTTTGGACCCAACACGGGTCTTTTGTCTTGGGTAAGCCGTTATGTTATGAAAATCAAAAAAAGGTTTGAAATGAGGAGCCATTGTCGAGTCTGAAACTAGTCGAAAATTTCCTGATTAAACAATCACATTTTGCCAACTATAATTTTGGTCCCACTAAGATAATAGAGGGCAAGCCTATTACCGTCCACCGGGTACTTTGGGAATTAAAGATGGGAAAATTGGGAGTACATTCAAAGGGAAAGGTAGGTAAGAAGGGGAGGTAATGGAGGATGGATTGGGGAGTGTAAGAATAGCTCGAGCCTATAACTCGAGCTAGCTCGTGACAGGAAATTCGAGCCCTTTACATAAAAAAATATATAAATTCACAGAAAAATCAACAGAACCGCTACAAGGAGGGTGTCAAATTTCCAAATTACAGTAATGGCGACATTTTGTCTACGCGACCCTCATACCGTTACCGTCGCTTTATCAAATACCACAATTTGCTTATAAATCATACGGTGAATGGCACTTTTTTGTTTACTAAATGGGGGCTCGTTTCGCGAAAATATTTCACTTATTTTAGGTTGAGCTACTGTTATCGTTTTTTAGAAATTCTTTCGGTTTATACGCAATTCACATTATACGCCATAAATGAATATTTGTGTGTGTAACTAGAACTAATAAAACATTGACTGTCAAGTCAGACGTCGCGGGTTTGATTCCTGTTCAGTGCAAAAATTTGCTTCCATTAAATGTATATTTGTATTGTTTGTGTATTTTAGTTTCTAGTATGTATTTACGAACAACATCTGTATGCTTAGTGTACCGAATACGTTGTACATAATTGCACGTACTTAGATAAGTCATATTTACCTATATATTAACTTTAGAGATTAAATGAAACAATTATACACACGCACCACATTAGTATATAAGTCCTGCCTGTACCTAAAATAAATAAGACTAAATGTCATCTTGAGTCTCAGTACACTCCTTACCAAACAGTGGCAAACTTAGTTTGGTTCTGGATAACATGATTAAAACTTTGACATTATGATAATAATAATAACTCCACACATCTCACACACGGCCGTCTGATCCCAAACTAGGCAGAGCCTGTACTATGGTAACCAGACTGCTGATAAACATACTTATATATTTCTAAATACATACATATTATAGATAAATTACACCCAGACACAGAACAAATTATTTGTCCTGGGTAGGAATCGAACCCACGACCTCTAGCTTACCAGTCAGGGTCACTAACCACTAGACCAACAGGCCAGTCAATAAAATTAATAAATATTAGTAAGGACATATTGAACATTATTGAATTGTAAATATGATTATTTGTATTAATAATTATAACGATAATTTGCATGTCAATAATATTGACTAAAGTCGCATGTGTTAGAATGTTTAAACATGTATGAGTTTTCTGCAAACAAATAAATTTTTAATTTATACCATTCAGGGCTGCTAGTTCAAACCTCACACAGTATATCACCAAAGTAGATCGTCTCCTAACAACATAATTTACCCCAGTTCGCAGCAAATAATAAAAATCTGTTCCAGTAATTTGAGCGACAAGTAGTCCGTAAACAAAAGAGTAAGTTTATTTCAAATTCAGTCAATTTAAACACTAAAGTTACTCGTAAAATTAAAATACTTTATAATATTCTAGTCATCCCCTAGTCGAAATTCGACCATAATTATTATTATAAATAAGAAAAAACTTTAGCTCCTCAATAACTACTAAACAATAAAAAACCGGAAAAACTTAACTTTGCGTCGCCTCCTGAAAGAAGTTTACCCCCCGGACTTTGACCAAAGTGTCATCGGCCTGACAGATTATGCCGGAGGGGAAGTCGCCTAGCAGGCCCCAGTCGTACCCCATGTTACACAGGAGTGGTCCAAGGACAGACCCATGCGGAACACCGCAGTTGCCCCGTAACTACCGTATCTTGCGCTAGTGCTACTTTCTATGATCCTTAACTCTCTCGTGTTTTTACTTTGTAACCAAATTTATAGCCTTCTAAATTCTTCTAAAAATCTTGATAAAAGTTTATAAATTTCCATGAACTGAAAATCAATCGAACTATTTTATTGTGACGATCTCTATTACTTTGATGCTTATAGTTTGGCTGTAGTTGTGGTAGGTATATTATATGAAACGCATAAGGTAAGAGAATTGCTCACTGAGATCTCTCGGATCTATCTAATCTAATAGGGGCCAGTCAGAGGCGCGTTTACGCTACGATGGTTTATTCTATAAACGGACCCACGCCTTCCATTAACGTCTCATGTTCATGCATCTAATTGTTGGAGTCACAGAGTGCCCATCTCGTACCAACATATAGACAACAAAGATTTATCTGTAAGTAAAATTATAAATTCGCGATGAAATGTGTCAGAATATAAGAATGGTTTTGGAATATTTCCTTACGAATTACTAGAATTAAGAGAAATCATTACCTCTTTTTGATAGTAATGTGTGTATTCATTCATGATAATTTTCATCCTAAAAAAATACACATGACATGCTCGCCTAGAAGTCATGCTGGTGGTGGCGTATGTGTCGGGTCGTTCAGCCCTCTTTAATATGGTTGAGCTGGACGATGGATGGCGCGTGCGTCATGCTCGTGAACGAGTGCCATTGGTCGAGCCTGGTCATCTTTGGTCTGCTATTATTTGTATATAGCAGTAATTTTGACCGCTTGTTATATTTTAGAACAATATGTGGCACTGTCCACACACTTAATTTGCACTTATAAGCAATGTAACAAGTAACTTGTTAAAAACTAAAAAAACATGTTGAAAAAGAGTGTTCTTGGAGTTTCTTGCCTGTTCTTCTCCACAGGATGTACGTTTTATTCACTGGTTTGAAAGAAAGAAAGAAAAATATTTTATTTGTATCTTCTACAACTTACTCAATAAACATACGTCTTAATACTTCGTTAGTATCGAAGATAAAATAAGGTGCCTGCGTCAGCGTCAGCTATTGTCACAGATCGCTCTGCTGACAGACGCTTGTATTCTCGCAGCTCCCAACTACAATAAGAACATCTAATCTAGGAGTATATTATTATATATATATTATATATATTCATATTTTATAAAAAAATAATATCAATAAATGTTTTATAATAATCATATACTATATACATTTTACTTTACAAAAATACTTATATTTTACACAATTTAATAAAACAAATTAAAAATATAATTTTCCTATGCATATTTCCGAACGCGTCTGTCACCTGTCAGATAATATTAGTGAATTCTTCTCCAGATAATTCAAAAGCACCTTCAATTGGTATAATTGAAATAAATAATTTTGATTTTATTTTTAATTTTGACATATATTATTATGTTCATTAGTCCTTGGACTCCTGATGGAAGCGGCCTCTCCAAATTTTCTTTTAAGAAGGATTGCTTATTGTTTGAAGTAAGAAACAGTTTCTCCAAAACTGAGTTCTTATTGAACAATCTATCAAACCCTTACGCAGTAAACCATCCTTCACAAAATTAGCAGAACAAAATTAAACCCAGAGATTTTCAGGGAAATTAATCTTGATAACCGAGACGAGAAAAAGTTGGAAAGAGGCAACTTATGTTCTGGCAAAGCGGAAAACTTTGAATCGGTTATGGACGAGGATCCATTAAGATGGAACGTTGAATTTTCAGTTTTCTATCAATATGGAACTTTGTTGGAAAAAATTTCAAAGTGTATGCACAGTTGTTGATCGCTTCGAGAGGGTTAAGCGTTTTGCTTGTTTTAATAATGCAATATGCATGTATGGTTTCAGCTTTATTTTAAAAATTAATATTGAAAACCGTTTCACGGAGTTTTCTTATACTAATAGTTAAAGATTTAATTAAAATGAACACTGTACTTATTCCAAACGTATAACATCCAAAAAACTGAATATGGTCAAGATTGAATAATATAATATCCACGTTACAGAAATACCGGTTTATTAAGGAACTTAATTTAAAGCTGTCGACAGATACATTAACGTAGGTTAAGTAGTACAGTATTAGTAAGTTCAATCTCGATAAAGATCTTCAGTCAATAGCTTTAAATCGGATAGTCAGCGTTAGGAAAGATATCCAAAATCTTATGGTGCTATTTGTGTCTGTGTTTAAAGTATTAAATCAGTATGTTACAGTTGAAACGTAATGAAGAATAAAAGGGGTTACATTAAGCGTTATTCTTTGAATTATAAATCGGAAAACTAAAGGAACTTCTACCAAGTTGTAGTCGGTCGGAGAATTAACAACTGCTAGCACGAAAATTGATGCTCTAATAGCCATTACGAACAGAAAAAAAAAGAAGTAGGGTTTGTGCTTAAAAAAAGATTTCTCAAGGCTGTAAAACGGTATTAGAGTCTTTGTCAAACTAATTTTACAAGAAACGTGTTTACTTTCTAAAACATGTCAGTAATATAACTTAGTACTATGAAGGTTCGGGTGAAAAAAAAATTTAAATGAGGTAAACCTATAAAGGTTTTTGTCTGGAATACTATGATGTTAGTATAAAGAACCTTGTCTCTTTATTCTCTCTGTTATCAAGGACAAAAAAGCCGAATATACTTTCTTATCCTTCGTAAACAATCCTCAGATATGATTACTTTATTTAAAAACAACTTTCATAAATGTATTCACTTACACCAAGATCTACAAGAAAATTAATTTGAATAATTACAAAGGAAAAAATACAAAAACAAATGTAAATTAAAGGCTAAATAAAGAAGGTAAAAGCCCAGGGAAATTCGAATCAACGCCTCTTTGAGAGGGCTTCAACAAATCGATGCGGTAAATAAGACTTTATTGAGGACACTCAACATCAAAGGATGGCCATTGGCAGTGGAAATTTAAAAGAATCATCTGTGAAGCTGTGTTCTTTGAGTCACTTGATGGAAGCAGAAGTACAATCTCATGCTATTGAGGGTTAATGGTAGGCATTTTTATTAAATTACAGAACTGTTTTTATTCATCGATAGTTTTTTTTATAAAACTGAACAAAGCATAAAACTCTGCGATATGAATGGTTATCATAATGATGACATTGTAAAAATCTTATGTACATTTTTTACTACTAGTGCTAGTTTCAATAACTTTTATTTTTTTATATTACAGGGGGCAAACGAGCAGACTTGTCACCTGATGGTAAGTGACTACCGTCGCCCATGGACACCTGCAACTCAAGAGTCACAAGTATGTTGCCGGCCTTTGAGAAAGGAGTACGCTCTTTTCTTGAAGGTTTGAAAGTCGTATCGGTCCAGAAACAAGGCAGGCGACAATTTGTTCCAAAGATTGGTTGTGCGAACAAACACACACATCATTTTGTTAATGTTTATTATCAGGTACGATACCATATAAATAACACCGCGATTGAGTCCCTATTTACAATTCTAAAATATATATATTTTTTATGGTATAGGGGGCAAACGAGCAGACGGGTCACCTGATGGTAAATGACTACCGCCGCCCATGGGCACCTGCAACTCAAGAGTCACAAGTGCGTTTTAGGCCTTTAAGGTGGGAGTAGGGGAAGGTGGGAATAAGTGGCGAGGAAGGGAGAGAGGAAGAGGGAAGGGTTAGGGCCTCCGGTAACCTCACTCCTTCGGCGAAAAGCAATGCAATCATTGTTTCACTGCCGGTTTTCTGTGAGGCGGCCAGAGCACTGGCCACCGACAATCCGGTGGGCTCATGTCTCGCACGGTTTTCGAGAGTGGAGAGCCGTTTCTCTTAGCAATAGATTTTGATGTTCAAGACACCGAATAGTCTAAATCTTTTCAACTTTGACACAAACATATTTGTTTCGTCATTCCAAACAAAGAAACTACGGTTTCCACACAAAGAAGAGATGGGCCATAAATGATCAACATATTACCTACACACATTTATAATTATCAAATCACATCTGGGAGAAAATGGTGCTGTGTATTTGAACACACATAATCACTCTGTTGAATATAACCATTAAATCTATAAATTCTGTAATTACTTTGCTTGGATTCGATAATCGATACAACATTCTAAGTGCAATTAAGCTACCAGCTTGATAGTTAATTAATTAGCAAGCACTATCTTTATATTTATATGGCTAGACTATGAATAGTCTATCGAATACAAAATGTTTTTAGCGAGGTTAAACAAAAAACAATCAAACTAAATACTCATCAGCTTTATTATATTAGCAGACATATAACTGTATTCACGTGTGTATTCTTATGTCTCCAACAAATTTCGGATCCAAGCAAGCAAGCAGTCTTTAATCAATTGGAAAAGTGACGGGGCAGGACGGTGCCAGGTACCACAGATTATATTTTAGATTTCAGGTAAAACTAAACCAATAAGCTGGGACAATGTGAATGAGAATTTTTAAAACATTTCGCTATTATGAATATACCTAATGATTGTGGTTGGTTTCGTGTAAGTGTAACACTATAATAAACTACAATAGATGATGAAAAAGTTTACTATTTAATAAAAATTAGGTATGACATTATTATGAATAGTTATGCCGGTGGCTACGCCATTAGCCCGCCTGTAAAGTGGCGGGCAATGGTGCGGTTTTAAGAAGGCTAGGCTACATGATAAGGTTAATAATGAGCACTTGAGTTCTGGTCGAGTTACGAACAACATCGCGGTTACTGTTATTTAGTGAATTTGATAGTTTATAGCAATAGTGGTGTGGTTAATTAGCACAAAGTTCATTATAAGACGTCTATTTGCGATACCATAAAATGTTATTCAATAACGCGCTGAACGTCAATACCAAAAATTTATTTCGTAGTGTGCATGACTGTACTTTGAAAGAAAAGGAAATGTATTTGATTATCACACAGTGCAATACTAAGGAAATTGAATAAATGGCAACATTGAATGTCACATTATTGCCTGTAACATATCAATCAATCAATCAATCAAAATCATTTATTTCAATTAAACCATTAGTATTTTTGAATTGTCAGGAGTAGTAGTCAGTCAGACTAAGTCAGTCGTGAAGCTAGTTGCCTGTTCCAATTCGTAGATCCAGTGGAGAAGAACAGGCAAGAAACTCCAAGGACATTCTTTTTCAACATGTTTTTTACAAATCACTGGTTACATTGCTTATATGCGCAAGTTAAATGTGAGGACAATGTAACGTATTGTTCTAAACTATAAACAGTCGCGCAAACTACTACTATATGTAAGTAATAGCAGTTCAGAAATGACCAGCCCCAACCAACGGCACTCGTTCACGAGCATGACGCACGCGCCAGCCATCATCCACTTCAACCATATGATATCAAAGGGAGCCGAACGACCCGACTAGTACACCACCATCGGCATAGTCATCGAGGTTTGTAAGAGCAACAATTCGATAACTTATTAGTGTCTCGGAATTTTCACAATTTTGTTCGGACAAAAGTGATTACCTATTATGTAAGTATGGATAAACATCCCAACATCCATACGATCTCACAAACTTTCACATTTATAATATTAGTAGGATTTCCCTTTTACTTTTACAGACGCATGATAGCGTTGAAAACTTTAAATTTTTCCAAGGCATGCAATACTTCTTCAAAATACTACAAAACAATTTAACTAAGAGTTGAGCGCTAGATATAAATCTCAGATGTTTACGTGCACAATCCGAACTGCAGTGGGACTACGACTATGCGAGGTTCATTGTGGAGTTCAGCACAAGTTGCGGCATTACAAACTATTTGTGAACAAGTATATGGAGAGAGGAGCTTTGCAAATACGATTCTTATTTTCAGCCTTCGTGTATTTATTATTGTCATAAAGTTATTTGTTAAATGTGGGAAGGTTCATCTAACATTGTATTGTCTACTTTATAATTTACATCTTGTGATTACCATGGGCGAATCCAGCTTTTGGCTCAAGTGGGAGAGGGTAATAGTTCTTAAGCTGAATTTTTCGAAGGAGCGACAAGTGAAAAATGTATTTTGCCACGTCCCAAGATTAGTGTACACAATGTACACAAAATATTAAGTGTACGTTGTGAATACTAAAATGCATTGTGACTAGAAGGTTATTGTAATAATTATCATTTAAAAGCCCATGGCTGACAGGATACTTTACGAATGACATCTTTAGTACTTTAAGGTAGCTCTTGTCTATCTTGTCTTCGCACCACTCTGTACTCCCTCTTAGACTCATCAACTGCTCTGAAATACACATTTTAAAGTAAATTCGTGTCTTATTTAAAATCCCAGATCTCACAAGTATCAATTTCTTGAACAGTCCATATTGCTGTGTGTAAGCCATTATCTCTGTAAAATAGGTTGCGTTTCCTTTAGCAATGCCGCGTTTCCTTTAACAAAAATTTTATGCATGAACATATGTCTATTTGCATTGATCACGTTTCTTACAGAATTTATATGCATGAAAAAAAAGTAATATCTAAGTATATATATTCAAGTTCCGGATCCCATAGTACAAACTCTGCTTAATTTGGGTCTAGATAGTGATGTGTCACATGTTCAGAATAATAAAACAAACATAACGATTATACCTACTAATTTTTAAACTTTCGCGTTCCATGGTATAATGATGTATGTGACTCAATCAGCCTGTGACCACGGCCAGTGCAACCTGGTCGAAACGTCAGGCAATTCAGAGGTATATAATATCTTTTCGTAATCGCCTTAATTCTGTGTAAATACATAAGAACGATTATAGATTCAACTAATTCTTATTCCCTGTCGTACAGTAAAGTTAGTACTTAAACACTTCACACAGGTAAAATACGTGTTTAGTCCATTTCACACACGCTAATAGCCTTAAATATACAGACCTAATATCTTGTACATTATAAAAATCAATATTTGTTTGTTCGTATTTTTTTTTAAAAGACTACTAGTGACGAGGGTCACACATCACTAGTATTCTTGTTAACCCCTCCAGCTAAGCTAAATGCTTGTGTCAGGAGTGGGTTCACGTCGGTAGTGCACTGGGTGGAGTTCGAACCCGCAACCACTCGATCGCAAGTATTTTATGTACCTTTCACCCGATCATCATGAAAATTTACATACACGTTGTCAGGTATACAGTAAATAATATAGAGTATTTCATCATGAACAAAAATGTCCCCGAGGGATTGAAAAATTACTTTTACGCATGCGAAGCCACGGACGAAAGCTATTTTAATATCATTTCCTTTTACAGTTAGATTATTATTCCTTATTTGACTATTCCTGTATAGCAGAACTTACTTTGCAAATAAACGAACACAAAACACGAGCAGGTTCTGAAGCTCTTTTTTTTATAAAAGAAAAACCTTTTTGCCACTTGTCGCATGATATGAACCACTGCGCCATCCGCGTTTTCCCAAATACTTTGATAACAATATTACTTAAGAGAATAACAAGTTCAAAAGTATCACAACTCTCTTTATAAAATCTGAGGACTTGCCAACAATTTTATGCATAACTACTTTTGTGTTAAGTAAATTTTCAACAATAACTGTCAACAACTTTCAACAAGGGTTTTGAATAAACATCGTGTACCTAAATATAGGGTTGTCACACAAAACAGTACTAGCGGAGTTGCAGCCTTTTTCTAACGATTTTCATACCAATTGTGGCGACTTCTACACCAGTGCCAATCAACGCCACCTAACCAAATATACACTAAACTACTTTAGAACTAACAGTCTTGCATCGTGATATAAATATATTTACCTTGCTAAGTAACGACACGATATGACACCTGGTCGGAGAATCTATACATTGTGTCAAAGACACGTCACACTACATTTTTTTTACACATATTTTATCAGAGGTGTCATCCAGATAAATTAATTTAGAAACGATCATTTAAAATGCGCACGAATCTAATCACTACATATTATAAAACAAAGTCCCCCGCCGCGTTTGTCTGTCTGTTCGCGATAAACTGAAAAACTACTGAACGGATTTTCATGCGGTTTTCACTAATAGACAAAGTGATTCATGAGGAAGGTTTAGGCGTATAATATGTACCCGTGCAAAGCCGGGGCTGGTTGCTAGTATTAAATTGCGATAAGGATCGAAATAATTGAAATTGGAATGAAAGGGATTTTACGTAAACAAAATCGCGGGAACTACCTCGTTCTTTATAAATCGATCCAAAAGAAAACAAGAAAGATCCTTAAATCAGATTACCTCTAATTTAATTAATTTTAAGACAACTCCCGCGTTAGGAAAGATTCCTGTGTAGCGGGGGACTTTACAAACATTTAAACAACGGACACAAAGAACACCCAGACTCGGGACAACTACCTATTTGAGGATCACACAAACTTTTGTCCCGTGTGTAAATCGCACCCACAACATTCAGCGCAGCGTAGTGTACACACAGTATAGATCTTTAAGTTCTATTACTCGTAGGTAGATAGCATATAGCTACATATACAACATATCTACATACAACACAGGACCTAAGAATCCGAAAACTGCAGCCAGAAACCGCAAGCAGTTCTGATTGTTAACAAAAGCAAATAAATATCTATAAAAATAAATACGCTTATAACATTAACTCGCGTAAAACTGAACACTTCTAAATTAAGCCAGTCTCTGGTTTAATAATGGAAAGCAAGAACATGATACATTAGGTGATAACATCAGATAGTAGCCAGACATAACATGCAAGCATTAGGTTTTATAACAAAAAAAAAATGAAATAATAGCCTGAGTGGATATCATATTTAAACAGTTATGCGCCGGTATAAGACACCAAAGATACTATAAACCACATTATTACTAAGAGCTAGACTTACGTTTCAGAACTAGAATAGATCAGCCATAGACATACTATTATAACATACTATTTTCACAGTATAAATGAAACACTAACAAATTTTTGTGTGGCATCCCTTTGGACGTTAACATCACGTAACGAGGAACGAATGTTAATTGAGTTGCGCCAACTACACAATGCATATGTCTGTGATGTCATCACTAGTTATACTCGTTAGCATATTGTGATAGTAAAATATCTAAGAGTCTATCAAGTTTTCTAATGCCAATACAGAAAAGATGGAGTCACAAGTGGCAAATGATGATTCTATAGCAGTATATACTCATACCACGGGTCACCGGAATTATTCGCTGTAGTGCAGCAACATGCAATCGAAACTCAACAAGTCTAAAAAATGCAGTTTTAAATAAAATACAAATAGAAAGATGTCACTTGTAGGCTTTTAGTTAATATGAGGAACCATAACACTTATATACCATCAATACTACAATTTTCGATTAACAGACACAAAATAAATACTACAAAATACTCATACTCTTTCAACCCGAGAGATTTTACGCTTAAAATACACTCATGGCATTGATCATATTTAAGCCTTAAAAGAAAGCAAAAGATTTCATCGCTATAGCTAATGAATAAATGACTTTTTGAAATTATTTCTTGCAGTACACATGGTATTATTCCCGCTTTAATCAGAGTGAATTCAAAGCTTTTATATCCTTCATGTTTTGACATCACTTAAGGCAATATATGACCATTAAATTGCACAAATTAACAACACAATAGGTAACACCAAAAAAAAAAAATAGGCAGTTATGGGACTGCCGACAGAAGTGAAAACTTAAACGAAACGACGAACTTAAAACGTCACATTAGCAGGTTTGTGACATTAACTAATAAGGAGCTGACAGAACTCAATGTTTAGATTAGCGCCCTCTCGTGGATTATACATATATGTATTATTAGCTTGATGGCCACAAGTTCAGTGCTTTTTCCTCATAGCAAAGGTGCACAAACGTGCCTAAAGAAGTTTTCACTCCAAATTCAAATTCAAAATCATTTATTCAATTAAGACACTAAGTGACATTTATGAACGTTAAATTGAAGCTAGAGTTAAAATCACAGATCGGCACAAACAGACGCCACAGCATGTACTGGATTGTCAAGGTAAATTAGGTGAAAAACACCAAAATCTACTGCCTGTTTGTGTCGATCTATAACTTCCAGTTTCCAAAATGCGTAGGGCCTTATGAGAAGAATACTGGCAAAGAAACTCATGGCCACTCTTTTTAAAAGTCAGATCTTCAGGTACAATAGTGTTAGTGTTACACGAGAGGTAAACAGGATGCAAGCTGATGCCACCTGAATTTCATTTTATTGAAATGCTCCAAAAGCTAACGTACTAAAAAATAAAAATCACTCAGTGATACCGTTGAAGGTTTGAACCTATTAAACATAGAAATCATTCAAGGTGCACATCTACCTTCATTCAGTTGCAAAATCTACTGTTAAAAATAATTCGTGACTGGATTGAAATCAGTGAATCAAAAACCAGTGAAGCTTCACGTAACACAACCATGTTACTCAAATGACATGACCAACTGTCAGCACTCTACAAAAGACCAGAAATGGTCGAAGTAGCATTAGGTACACAAATTACCTGCCAGCGATGCGCAGTATTTTTTTAAACAACGCCTACTATGGTACAGATTTGGTGGCTGAGTTAATAAATGTTGTGTGTTTTAACGTGACTGGGTATTCTTATTATTGTAACAGTGGAATTTTATTGTGATATTTAGAGTTTGGTGGTTGCACTTACAAAAGCCATGTAGTGGGTTTAAATTAAACTTTGCTGTATTGGTTTTATATAGAAGTTCTGTCCCTTACTTTCCAAAGACTCGTAGGAATGAATTACGAATAATATAGTTACTTATAAAAATAAACATGAAACTTTTAGAAGTAAAAAAAAAGGTAAGTATTTATCAGGGATCTCATACTACTGTCTCATTAATAAAGCTCGCTATACATACACATTTTAAATTATTTTTTAACAGGATTGTGTATAGAAAAAATAATCTGTTCTATACGTAATAGAGACCACTGTATAGAAATATAGGAGATGATTATTTTACAAAATGCAAACCAGCTAAGCACTTCAACTCAATGCGCTGCTGACGTGAACCCACTTCTAATACGAATATTTAACGTACTTAGCTAGATTACCCACTCCAACTAACTTAGTTATTTGTATTAGGAGAATACAAGAATAACCATTTTCTGTATGTACCTATCTCTTTTCGGCAAATAATTTTGGATTTTAAATACGGTTTTAATCACGTGTGTTCAGGTAAGCTCGACTAGTTTCCTGCCCGGGGTCCTTTATCAAGGAGTGGAGCTATCTGTAATCTATTGATTTTGTTGACCAGTTGCCTCGACATCAGCAGCGTCTGATATCGACCTGATAAGGCAAGTCAATACCACTCACGAAAGTTGTTATTCTAAAATATAATTATTCGAATCAACTAATATGATTTTACTTACAGTTACCGGCACGAGTCGTGAGCACACTTTTTATTGGTCGATATGACGTTGACCATATGACGCTGACGCTGTTAGTCAGTCGATGTTGGTCGTCTATACTTGAGTGCAATTTTAATGATAACTTTATAACCAGTTTATTTTTGTTAATTTTTAAAAATGTGTGCTCACGACTCCTGCCGGTATCTGTACCTACCGTCTCACAACACTTAGTGACGTAGCTTTAATATATTCGTCAAAAAACCACGCCAGTACTATTATGCTACATAAAATAATTGCAAAAGTAATAAATTAAACAAACTATGGAATTAGCGTTAATAAATATACATTGTTCAAAGCTGACATACTCACTGAACATGCCTTCGTAAATCTTCTTTTAAATTAATTGTGATATCTTGTCAAACTCCACCCTTAAACCTTTTATCCAGCAAAAAATACAGGATAAGCGTAACCCTCAAATTCCAACGGCTAATAGAATAAAATCTTTTTAAAACACCATAAATTCACGGCAACCATCGATAGGGATGCCACTCAATTGCTTATAAATTCAAGGAAATGGTTATTGGGTGAATTTGTTAGATACTTCGTGGTTAATTTAACAGCCTTGTTTATATTGCTGTATATTTAGAAAACACCGGTAGTCCTATAATAGGCTTAGACTTCTGCTGGTAAGATATTTAAATGAGATTCAGACTTTGGACCGTTTGGATATATATGTACAAGATGCAGTGGTAACTGAAACGTTCGGAGTTGAGTTCACCTAATATGAGTATGAAGTGAAATATCCGGTTGTAGTGAGAGCATGAAGGTGAATCCGATCTGGAACATTAACTATACCTTGGAGGGAGACCTGTATAGAGGGGAAACTGTGCAAAATATTCTTGGAGTATGATCTTAGTGGGTTATTGATAGGGCCTTTCTGAAGTCAAAAGCGCACAAACTCTTTTATTTCACGGCTACAGAGCAAAAATGAAAAAGTAGGCTTAAATTTCAGTTAAATTTGGAGTTATAGATAACAAAGATAAAGAACTAGATGTTAATGAAGATAATTTACAATTACACAATTACTGGTACTTCAACAGATTTTAATTATAAGAACTGTTTTAATACTAAACCAGCAAACAATATGCACTCATAAAGCAAACAATACTAACTTATACATTCAATGACAACCGTTCTCTAAAATAAAGGAACAGAAAATACAAGTCAAGGCAAATTTCTTTAATTCATAGAATTCCCCAAAAAATGCTTGAAATCATCGTTTTTCTACTAAAATTATTGTCACCACAACAATAGCGATCAACATCATTATGTTGATCGCTATTGTTGTGGTGACAATATAAATGGCACCGCAGCAATAAATTGCTTTGTTTGAATATAAAGTTAAATAATAAAAAAAAATTTTTTTTACCGTGTTACAAAAAAATAAGATCGCTATCTGCTAATGTCAATCTAACCGCCCATTTCTTCTTTTCTTTTTTCTTTTAAAAAGACAACTCCCCGCATTAGGAATTACTCCTGTGTCGCGGGGGACTTTACAAACATACAAACAACGGACACAAAGAACACCCAGACTCAGATGGGAATCGAACCCACGACCTCTGGCTTAGCAGTCAGGGTCACTAACCACTAGACCAACAGGCCAGTCAATTTTTACAATAGCCTCGTGTTCTTTACATATTTACAACGCGTTACATATAAAAGAATCAATGAAAATCTTTTATAGTCGTTAAAAACTGTCATCTTAAATATTACAAGAGTTCCTATGTAACGTGTGGACGGATATATAATGGTATACCAGACAAAATTAAAGATTTACCAACTAATAAGTTTGTAAGGGAGCTTAAATTTTGGTTCTACTCTATATCAGAATTTTTTAATACAAGTGGCCGGTTTTGATCACTTTTTAACATTGTATGTTGTTAAATTGACATCCAATAACATAATTGAATTAATTTTTTCTTTCTTGTTTAGGCTATGCTACTATTATTATTGTATAATGCACCAAGCAATATGTCGAATTTAAATTTAAAATTGTTTTATATTTAATATTTGCATGTCACTACAATGGCAAGTGTTTTGGATCTGTCACTAATTTAAAGACCTTTACTGTACCAACACTTTTAGGCAAATAAATAATTTCATTTCATATACGCATTTACACTTTTCATCTCAGTACTAAAATGATGACGTAGCCATGTGCTACGAACCGTAGCGCTTGTAGGTACATGCCGATGGAATTCGTAGACGTGACTCTAAAAGCCTTAAATAATGCGTTACGCTTGCCACATTTACGTATGTCGTAAACGTGCTAAGCGTGCTAAGCTTGTGAATTTGGCCAACATTGTTCATTCTACAGAAAACAGTAAGGTAAATGTTTATATTATTAGGGGTGTTCTATACAACCACATGGTTTATGTGGTTTCCACCTGTAAGTTAAAAGGGTTGCATCTAGCAATAAGGCCACCCTTTGTACATTATCTGTTTAATATAATTACGTAAATGTATCTTCCACTATATTGCAAATTACAAATACAAAAAAATACAAATAACCTGTTATCTTCTATCGATATTATTTTTATTTAAAATTGTATTGATTTGTAATGTCAATGTGAAACATGCTTTCAACACAAAAAGACTGAGGCTTCACATTGGATGTTGTGGATAGTTGTAAACCTTTATTGCACGATGCAGAATCAGTAGTTCTCATGTAGTTTAGTTAATCTTTCCTAGATGGCGTTAAAGTATATTTTGCTACATATAGAAGTAAAAAAGGTATCATAAAACAGGTTAATTAGTATATATCACAATACATTTCTTTCCGATTACACAATTTAATTGGCGGTTAAAGAAATTACCATGATTACATCAAATTTTATAAAGACTTTTTTTTAAGTGTAAAGTTATTTTGTGTAGAACAACCCGGCCTCCTATTAATTATTTACAATTCCTGAAATGCCTTAAGTTAAGAATTTATCAGGTGCTCAATTTATTTTGGGTCCTTTGTGTGCCCTCAGGAAGAATATCGACGTTGGTTTCATTGTAACATTTAGTTACGAGTAAATATATCAATTTTATTGAATCATTAACAATGAAAGGGTACTTATTTTATTATTTCAAATTGCTACTGAATTGAATCCGGCTCAATTAATATTTATGCGACATCATTTATACAGAATACAATACAATGAATACATTTTACAGTAATGTGATCTTTTTATTGAACAGTAGAACATTACAGTACATGTGTTTTATTTCATACAATCCTATGCCCAGAGCTTCATTCGTGTCAATATTTTTCGTAAAAATATTTACCGGTTTTTAACAACTTCGGTCTATGTGTATCTTTTTGTTTAAAGAAACACTGTGTATTTTTAGGCACATGAATATTTTACATTTACTGTGCAAAAATCAAAGCTCATGGTAGTAGTTTTACTACATATGTGTTACTTCGAAAACAAATCATGAAAAAAAACCTAACAAAAACATACATATGTTAAAATATTACAAGTAACGGCCAATAATATCGTGAAGAGCAGGAGAAAAACGAAAACAGATTTCTTACGCTGTTCATCTAGATAGATTTAGACAATTGCTTTCCTTAGGCTGTTTGCTGTCTCCTAGCTAATCAGTATTAGAGTTTGGTTACCTTTCTAGAAGGAGAAGGGGAGAAGATATTTATTACCTATAATAATAATAAAAACTACTTGAGAAATTTTACAGACGGCCTTCTGATCCCAAAGTAGGCAGAGCCTGTACTATACTAACCAGACTGCTGATAAACATAATTATATATTACTAAATACAAACATACTTTAGATAAATTACACCCAGACACAGCACAAATGATCGTGCTCATCACACAATTATTTGTCCTGAGTCGGAATCCAACCCACAACCTCTGCTTAGCAATCAAGATCGGTAACCACTAGAACGGCAGGTCCATGTGCACTATTTATACCAATAACATTATAATCCTATGGACGGCAGTCTGCATAACTTATGGAGCTAGCAGCAACACCATTGTTTGAAATCAACTGTAAACTGTTAAAATATATAAGATTTCTCCCGCGTAAATTCCGATTCCGTGGGAATGTCGGGATAAAAAGTCTATGCGTTAATCCAGGTCTCCAGCTATCCACATACCAAGTTTCATTACAATCGGTCCAGTAGTTTTTGTGTGAAAACATTACAAACATACACACAAATGTTTCCTCTTTATAATATTAGTTTAGATAGCAACTGAGAAGTAGGGGTGAAGCCATTCCTCATTCACCGGCTTGAGACATACAGAAGACCGCTAAATCAAAGTACATATTTTGCATGCTATGTTTCTGCTGGCTGGTTTGCCAGTTGTCAAATGATTGGGAAGAAAGTGCCAACTCTTTGCTAGGGAAGGTTTTGAATTCAATTTCTCCCTGCAATATTGACCAGGTCGCGAGTTCATTTAAAGAAGACTTACGCTTCGACTCCCAATGAACTGGATTCGAAAGCAACAGCAACAAACACACTTTTAATAATATATTTAGAAATTTATTCCAGCCTGACGTATAAAGTAGATAGTATTTACAGAAATATTGAGAGCACACGGAGCTTGAATAAACATACTATATTACTTAGTGGATATATCCACTAAGTAGCTGTATATGTGTGAATGTGTATATGTACGTAATTAATTAGTATTTGTCAATACCTAGAATAGTACGCCATCAACTATGTTTTTATTAAATAATTTTGAAATTATCTCTTTTAGCGATAAGACCGCCCTTTGTACTCTAGGTTGTAAGTTATTTATTTTTCAACTGTATTTTATTAATGGTGCACAATAAAGATTATTCGGTCTATCTATTAAAATCACGTACAATATTTACAAATTCTAAGAATTTTGGAGCTTGATTATACAGTTGCTTATATCGTCTGGATATCTTAACAAAGCTACTACGTAAACTGTTGCGATTTTTATGCCCGACAGTAGAACGTCATTATAATTTTATGTCTCAATAAGTTGCAGGCAAATTATAACGATTCATGGCCTATTTGGTCCGGATGGAAATGGGTAAAGGAAATGTGAACTGGATTTTACGTTACAAATTTTTCAGTTAGGCTCCGACTGTACAAAGTACAAAGATAAACTTTAAAGTATACATTGGCCCCAATTCTGTTACTTCAATCGCTAAATTAAAATTCACTAAATTTTCTTCATATAAGAAGTAAACCTTGTACACTTAGAAACAAGGTCTTATTTCAAATTGAAACAAGTAGGTAACATATGTTGCTATCGAAATAAGCAATTTATTTGTCGACTAAAGTCTGATACGTTTAAATAAACTTTAATACCACGTAGCGAGAGCCGCTATCCGTTAAATGCCATCTCTTTTGCTCTGTGTTTTTAGTAAGCGTCTTCGTAGGTGTAGATTAAAAACACGTCATCCTTGTTCGTTTTGAACAAGTTTTTATACGGAATTATACAGCGTTTGAATAAATAAAGACTCTAGCTGCGTGGAAATAAAGTTGAGTATACTTTGACAGGTTTTATTGAAATTTAGAGGCGCTGAGAAATAGATGCCAGTAACAAATAGACCTTATTACGAAAAACACTAGGTTGATTTCATATGAAGAAATTAAGTCAGGTTTTAGTTAAGTCGAGTGTACAATAGAATCGGCACCATTGTATAATATGTAAATATGTAGAATTATATGACTGACCTGTTGTTCTAGTGGTTAGTGATCCTGACTGCTGAGCCAGAGGTCTGAGAGGGGTTCGATTCCTACCCAGGACAAATATTTATATGATGAGCACGATTATTTGTTCAGTGTCTGGATGTAATTTATCTATAATATGTATGTATTTAGAAATATATAAGTATGGTTATGAGCAGTCTGGTTACTATAGCACAGGCTTTTCCTAGTTTGGGATTGGTGCGACTGTGTGGGAGATGTGTCCAGTTAATATTATTATGTCATAACTATTATTATGTAAGTTAAAATGTCTACATTTTTCATTAGTAGTACAGGAATAGTCTTTTACTACCACCTTCTGCATCCATCTGCTTTGCAATAAAATAAATATTTAATCATCCTAAATGTATATGTATAATTAAAAACAGAATATCCACAAACAAATAAATTCACTAACACAAATGAAATTATAATTTACAATTGCAATATTCCGTTCTCTACGGCACTTGAGAATGAGTTGAACAAACTCAATTGGATCGAATTTAGTTTAGTCAGGTAATAAAGTTGTAGAATTAAGACGTCATTACTGAAACTAAGGTGTGTGACTCGTTTAATTAACAAGCTCCAAACAAAACAATCTAATAAGCAAAGTTGAGTGCAAAGTCGTACGCTTGACACATACTGTATGAGTATCAAGTCATGAACAATGGCGATTTATTCCATTAAACCAAAAGGCTTTTACAAATAAATTTAAAGTTTTTTTATTTAATACTTTTTTTTATTGATGGTTTTTAATGTCGACATCGTAAACTAAAGATCCTAAGTTTTGGATATGCTGAAACTGCCAAAAGACAACACAGCTTAAAAAACAGTTAATTTGTATTTTGTGACTTTGAGTGTCACAAAGACTATTGTATTTTTTTTTATTTAATCTTAGACACATGAGTTTATTAATAATTCAAGTAATACCAAAAATGACATAACTGTTATTACGATAAACGGTCAGAAGGTCAAATGTCAATTGGCCAAATGAACTGTTTCTTTTTCCGAGGATTGTCATAAAATAACTTTGTTTTTATCTCTTTATTAATACGTTTTCTACATAAGTCGTACTATCAAACGAACGAACGGAAACCAATTACTCGAAAGTTTATTATACATATAGCCAACTTTCGATTACTGTCTTTGTGTAATTGTTATTTATTATCATCTTCACCTTACCCGCTCTCACCTTTCCTTAACGCCACTCATATCCAGTAAACCGATTTCAGTCGCTTCGGTACTGTGGTATAAACTTAGTTAGAACATGTTAGATGTTAGTCGTGAGCTAGCTACAACTCCTGAATATTATGTTTTCATATATTAAGCAAAAGCGACCTACGGTAATATAGTATTAACTTTAATGTTGTTGAAGTGAAACTTCTTAAGAATCGTTGTGATTTCAAAAAGCGACACCAAAAAGAGACTAACATATTTATATATAGGATTTAGCCTGCGAGAGAATGAGATAAAATACAACTGTGCAGTGTTTTCTATAATCTTTGTCTTTGCGCCTGCGTACTACGAAGCCTTCAGAAAATGCGTCATAGTCAACGTGGTGTTTCATTCACGTGTATAATTTTTGTGCATTTGCGTATTAAAATTCGTTGGTTGATTAATTTATGTTAATTATCTAACACAACTGTGTTAATTTGACCAATAACTTTCATATAAATTATCTAAAATTAAATTTATTAACATTAGTAAATTATTTGTGTTGATGTTACTTTTTATTTCTCATTCTCTCGTAAGCTACTTTTCTGAAGTTTCACTTCTGCCCTGTGTGAATTGCACTCACACACTTTTTTTTTTCAAGTAGGCACTAACTTCGTTTCAATAATGAGCCAACGACTAACAATTTATCCTAAGATAGAAGATTCAAAATCAACATATTCTACTTTTTTTCAAATATTTCACAATTATTCATTTGGCGCTTACATTTCTGGATGTGAAAGAAAATTGAAATGGTATTTGTGAACTAAAATTCTCGTAAAACCAACATACAAAATCATTTTGAAGGGTCATTCATATTACCATAATCTTGAAACATCAGGAATTTAGAAAAAAAAGTTATCGCCTATACCTGTGTCATAAATAAACATGTCATAAATAGTAAGCAATTATTCTGTATCTCTGCCTTTTTGTTTCTTAAATAAAAACTAAAGCGTGACGAATAGAATAAACGATGGTAGCGTAATGGCTAATGCGTCAAACTTTCGATCAAGTGGTTGCAGGTTCAAACCCCACCAAGTGCACTACCGACATTAACCGATTCCTAACACAAGCATTTAGCTTGGATGTTGAGGGTTTTGCAAGAATACTAGTAATGTTTGACCCACGTTAATAGTATTCTTTTAAAAAAAAAAAGTAATATGGTTTAGACTAATTGACACCTTATTTAACATAGCCTACAATACTCTCCCAACAATAAATCAGACTTATAGTATGTTTAGGTCTATGTATGTATATGTATTTGTATGTATTTATATGTTTAATATATATTACTTTATAAATATGTATAGGTATTTATATTTCATAATAAGTATGTGTCGGTATACACGATATTTATTTTTCCAAGTTATATTAATTGCTATTTCTAATTAGTTTCACGTACACGTGACTTTGACTCTAACGTTCTCTACTAACCTCTATTCACTCCAAGGTTTGCTGGAAGCAAACTCAGGTTTGGGTTAAGCTCGCCTTTGTACATACCATTTCCTTGATTTTAAGATATGTAATCTAGTTTTAGTGTACAATAAAGAGTAAATAAATAAACAAAATCTAAATATACATATCTTACGATACTTTGCGGGTGAAAACAATTCATACCTAGAGACGCATTTTTAAAATAAAACACTTAAAAGAGTATAATAATATCTGAAAGTAAATTTACCGTTACTTAAGAGACATGTCTACTCCATAAATTTGAGGATTGTATTCGTCACAGGCCAAAGTTTGAATCTACAAGGTTCCGATCGTAAATTCTTATTCCCCTACGTGCTAAGAACTCAATCTTTTGTGAGGCTTGCATTTTACGACGCTGTGTTTGACATAGGGTAAAATGAAATACACTTGTGCAAGGCGAATTGATTGAATGTTACAATCTCCTTGACGGAATTTAAACAATCTTATTTTTTTAAACCAAAATGACAAACATAATAAATTTCTACTTTTATATTGATGCTAATATACCTACTTGATGTATCTTTCTATTATATTAACTTTACTTTTATTTTGCCAGAAGAGAAAAGAAGAAAGCTAAAAGAACTAAAAAGAAATGATAAGCCAAAATAAAAAAAATACAGTTTATTTCGTACTTCTCAAATACGCTTTAGCGTAGAATATTCTGTTACAATCGCAGCAGAATGATGAATTTTAACTCACTCACTCTAATTGCAACAAAAGTCTAATAATGGTTTAGTTAATTCAAAGATCGACTGTTTCTTTGTAAAAGCAAATGAATAAAACATCTAGAATCATTCTTCCACTATCAATTATGTCGCATACTTTTCACAGGTTCTAACCTCTAACTCCGAACAGAGGAAAACGACACATGTTTACGAGCAATAAAGGGACCCTTTGACTTTTTACTGCACTTGGCAGTGCGTGATTACGTTGTACTACAGATCTTACGCTTTTTATTGCCAGCGGTCTGCTGTCTAGGTCAGATTTTGGAGAAGAATATTCGAGAGAGAAATAATGTAAGAGCATAAACAATAAAGGCGCTACAAAAGACCAGAAATGGTCGAGGTAGCACTAGGCACTGAAAAAAAAAGAGCATAAACTGCAGATAGTTTTGTTACTGTGGTGTTATATTGTTCATTATACGAGTATACAATTAATGGGGTACGCTGCGATAACAATGCTACAGTTACTGATCAACGTGTTTTCTTTTTATAATCACCCACTAATATATTAGTAGTCTTACCAACACTCCAATTAAGCTAATTTGTTTGTGGTATGGATGGATTTACGTGATTGTTGTGGTATCAAAATGCAAGCCCATCGGTTTAGTCGGACGCTAGTGAGACGTAAAATGCGTACTAAAATATTGTTTTATATTTAGGGACATATTTACAACTAGCCGCGCTCGTGCTGATGGCGAATACTCCACTTCTAAAGGTCATAGTGTGAGGTTAAAAGTCTATCACCTTTCTTAAGACCGGGGTTATCCAATGCAAAAGGATTATTTCAAATCTGATAGGTAGTTCTCGAGATAGCGCGTTGTGTATCAAGAAAACAAATTTAGGAGGTATTGTGGTGTTTGCAGTCAGTGCACTAAATGTTCACTTGGCTCGGGAGAGTGTTTCATCGGAGAGTGGTGTAATAGTAGGAGGCTGCTATTGAATTCTGATAACTTATATAGGCGTGTACACGAACCTATTACGCAATTAGGAAAATCGAAATTCAAATCTTCTTACGGTCTCCGTGACAACCACACCGGGAATTACAAACTTTAATTCTCATTTTTATTTACCCATCAATTCTTTTTATAACGTTCAAATAAATATAAAAGAGACTCAGCTGTCTTATCACATGCCAGAACGTCATGCATACCAAAAAGCTAGTCATACCCACTACCTACAAACAGTTACGTGAGCTGTGAGACGAAGTTCAAGAAAGTTTTCCTGTATGTGAAAGTCGCCACATACAGTACAGTGAACCGTTTATCTTATAAGTACAGATGTCAGTTGCCTTGGGTCGAGTTTTTCGAAGCTGTCGTTTAAAGTCAAAATCCACAAGACGAAGTTTTTGAAGCAAGATTTGACAGCAGTTTGCCAGACTAACGTGCGAGTGGCAAGCTCCTTTTACGTATTACCGGGTATGCCGACAGTTGGTATAGACGTATTTTTGACGAGAGATTCACAAAGCCTTTTTTTTTAAACGTCTTTTGGTTAGGAGAAAGGTCACGAACTTTTGTATAGTAGCCCTTATTTTATCTATCCAGATACATTTTCCTTAAAGAATACTTCGAAATAGTTTACTAAAAACATCACGTTCTTGAGTGAGTGAGTCGGCAGTGAGCCCGTTCACCAGGTGTCATGCTATTCAATTCACAGCGCGTTCATCACGACACGTGCCAATTTGTACCGCAGTCACGTGCCGCCACGAATTCGGGACACATGTAGAACGACTTGTTTGACAGGTGAAATAATTTGTTGGTAGCAGCTATTTGAAAAGAGGTAACTAAATACAGTTAAAAGAGGTTGAAAGTCTTTGGAATGTTGCCAACTGAAATATTGGAATGAAAAGAAGTTCTGCCGTTTAAGTTCGTTGGATTTTATTTAGCACAAAAATATTTCACAAATAGATAGTATTTCAAAGCGGAAGTACTATTGTATAAGAATATACAATAGTACTTACACACTTACTTACGTACAATAGTACTACTACATATATATTTAGAACCTTTTATACTTAAAAGGTTCTAAATATATATGTATTTATGCAAGGAATTATAGTCTTTCATTAATGTTAGTCAACTTTAATATTTGCACAAAATATTAATAAAAATGAATCTTAAAATAAAAAAACAATCGATTTGAGAAGCTCCTCCTTTTTGAAGTCGGTTAAAAAAATTAAGTCGATTAGTTAGACATGTGATCCAAAAATGATAGTATAACTTATTATGATTAACTTATTAAAATAGATTTAGATAACTGACTGGTTCTTATTAAAAAAATATCAACTTGGCAAACTTAAACGTTACTAACAATATTTGAGACTTAAATAGTATTACACACAAAATAAAATCAGAAATATTGGAAAGCAATACGACTATGGTGAACGTCCTTCTGATCCGGTGGTGGCAGTAAAAGTGGACGAGAGCCACCGCTCGCGCTTCCACCTTCCTTCCTGATCCCCTCCGCAACTGTTAGCTCCCAACATCACGCCACTATGACGTTACGGCTAAGCCCCGCCTACCAAAGTTTTCGTTTCCGCTAACTATAGTATATTAAGAAGAACATTTACAACACTTAATTTATAACGTCCGTAATTTAACTAAATATGTTATTATTACACCAAATACAAATACCGTAAAAAAATATAAAAATGACACAAAAGAAAAACTAAGAGGTGTTTTGAGATTTCTCTGCATCGTAGTAACCGTACGGGAACATTCCCATAAGACCGTCAGCGTTGTAACATTGAAGGTAAGCCTTATACTTTGTGCGTTAGACTCAAAACAAGAAATACATAAATAAATAAACATATCCAGTCTCGTTATAAATCTTCTTATCTCATCTTACTCGCCAAGTTCAAATAAAAAAAAATTAAAATAATATTACGAGCAGATGGGTCGCCTGATGGTAAGTGGCTACCGCCGCCCAGGTTTTTGTGAGTGGTATCACTCCGGTCGAGCCGGCCCATACGTACCGAAGCATGGCTCTCCGACGACAAAAGTGTTTATGTGAACCCGGAATTCTTTGCTCTCGTGTGTATAAGTTTAAATTTTTTACATTAATAAAAGAATTTTTGTATCAAGATGAAAACTTTTCAGAAATTATATCAAATTATATTCTTCGCAAAATCTACAATACAATACAAAAAAGGTCGTCACAACGTAAGTGCCTATGTTCACAATCACCTACAATATATACGCATTGTGCATTTACAATAAGAAACCCTAATTCTATTACACTCAACTTGAAGTCCCTTATTACGGGACTTTTCGTTGAAACGAAATGGTGTGTGTACTTTGTCCAATTTTTTAACACACTCTTGCTTTGGTAGATAAAGAAACAGGGTAGACAGTCAAGCAGCCTATGATTTTGTATATTTGTTGCCATGTTGTTGATATGCTAAGTATGTAATCTTTGTATTAAAACAAAAGTTGGTTACCACTTCCTTTAAAGAAAAACATCGATTAAGATAAGCGTTTAGTTATTATGTCATAAATGATGAACGATAGGGCTGGGCTAGCTATCTTGGCATTAAAACGCGCTTTGTCGCAGGTATTTTTCATCAGCGATTTTGTAAATAAGCACTGGATTCAGCTTACCATAACTATAAAACTTATTTAGGTACGTTTGTTTCAGAAGACTAACGTGATTAGTGTCGACAATACATACATAGATACACTGAAACAGAAGTTCATTAAACACGTACGGTTTGCCAACTATAATTTCAATTCAATGCGATTCAATTTCTTTATTTGCGAGAATGGGTAGGTACAAGGATATTGTAATTATCCAAAGTTTCTCCATCTTCCACCTATTACGGTATGCAAATATTAACAATTGTACATTATGTTGGTGTCATGCAGTCAACAATTTCTTAAAATTAATTTCAAAAGTCAGAAGTAAACCGCAGTCAGGAAACAACTAATAAATAGTTAAATTCTTTGCTTAAATTATGTACCTAAACTAATTATGTCACCACGAAATAAATTATAATCATAAATTCATTCAAAGTTAATATTTTTATCGTCCAAATATTCTTTAACAGTATAGTATGCCTTGTGAATCAATATGTTTTTCAGTTTTTTCTTAAATAAATCTATTTGTTCTATTTTAAACAGCTCAATCGGTAACTTATTATATATTCTTGATACCATACAATAAATACTTTTATTTAAGAGAGCGGTTTTATTTTGAAATCTTCTAATTTTATGCTGATGCCGGCGACTGTTTAGCGTTTCAAACAGTTGTGCGTTCTCTTTAACGAACGTAGCCACCCAATATATATACGAGTATATGCTCGACAGGGTGAGCAACTTTAACGCCTTGAAATGTGACTTACAGCTGTCTGTTCTTTTAAGCCTTAATATTGCTCGTATGCATCGCTTTCGAGCTATAAATACAGTCTCCCAGTCGATAGAACTTCCCCAGAATATCACGCCATATCGAAGTGATGATTCATAGTATGCAGATAGCAGTGTCGTAACATCAACAGTTTTAGATAAGGAGCTTTTATACAGTTTTTATCTGTGTGCCTGAGTATTCTATTCCAAAATCATTAGGTAAGTGTGGTTGTCTATTATAGCCGGCCAAAATAGGGCACTTTGGGTATCCAAGATGGGAGAATGGAGAGAATATTGAAATAGAAATAAGGTAAAAAAGAGAAAGCAATTAAATTAAAGCTTATACGGATGGGTTGGAGAGTGTAAGCAGTAGCAGGGTCACATACCTGTATGTCCAACTGGATGTTGGATGATGATGGAGAGAAGCCCGAGCAATCTTATGTAAGTGTTGATATATGTAGTTACTTTATCATTTGCACAATACTTTCGATTACTAACGTCTGGTAGTAGTAGTCATTAAAGTAGATTTATGCCGCGTTCCTATTATCAAGAAACGACGTTTTGCTTACGGACGGTAAAATTTTAGTTGAATTTGAAGAATCTTGCTGTCTCTTGGCACAAGGTCACGAAGAAACTTCCTGCTCAATGTTTTTTAAGAAGATAGTTAAAGTATAACTCCTGTTCAATGAGTTATAATATATAAGAGTTCGATAAGCCTTTAAAATTGAATTTCCTATTTTTAGCAGGTTTATGTTATGCACTTTGATATGCATTATTGATTGTAATAGTTTAAAATTTTGATCGTATAATGAAAACCAATCAAAGACATAACATTTGTGACCGGTTAACTACTACTTATCTTGCTAACACTAATTAAGTATAGTACATACATGACATTACGACAATTGATATCCTGTTGACTGCGCCGGCTAAAATTTTCTTAGTAAGTCTCGTCACAAAGGGAGAAGGGGTGTAAAACTCGAACTGAAACTCCGCAAAACAGTTCCTCAACTTCCCTCAAATACCTACAGAATAGGTACCAAACCTACACATAAATAAAAGGAACTAATTATTACAATAATTTATTGTTATTTGTCCTAAACGGTAAACCATGTGACCGTGAGTTCTGTTGATTTACCAATACTTTATAAGAAATTCAATTTAGTAATTACATATACCTTAATAGCTAAGTAGGCCATCACATTTTTTTTGTTTAGCATTTGAAGTTACCAATTACTCTACGGCACGTCCAAACTAAAAATTTCACTGGGATTTCTGCAACATTTATTGCCTTGCAAAACGAACAAGACAATATCTAAAGCCGATATTGATCGTCATAATTAAAGGTTCCGGATTTTAGCCACAAATTAATGCAACAATTATCACACGCACGCTTTGACATATATTGTTTAATGATTGCTGCCATTAGTTTGTACAAACCATATTGTTCATTAGTCCAGTACTGTCTAAACTAGATAAATAATGGTAAATAGTTTCATGAGTAGATAAACAATGCGTTTAATTTGTTAAACAATGGTAAATTAGAACTACTGTTAACAATCTTACTAATGAACTAACGGATAATAAACCCTTTGGGTACAACATAAATCTGGCCATGTCGGCGTCATCGTACATAGTCGTACGTTAGTGAATACAACAGTAAAGAAGGCCTATGTGTTAATGATAGTTCAATCCAGTAATAGTTAACTTTAACAAATATGAAACTCAAAATCAAAGGGTGAGGTAACGTATTTAACGTGTATAGAACACTGCCATATTAAGTCCAGTGGTTCAAAGTGCAATTGCCGCGCAGTAGCTAATTGAGTTGTTGAGGTATCAAACCTCTCTTCTAGAATATACGCTTTTGTGGCTCGTTGGTCTAGGGGTATGATCCTTCCTTCGTTCTCGCTTCGGGTCTGAGAGGTTCAAGTCCCAGAAGAGCCTAGTGAGATTCGTTTTTGACCGCTGATGTCTTAGCAGCAGTTGTTCCCGGATCCCCTCCTCCTAAAAGGTAAAAAAAATTAGTAAACCTTATGAAAAGAACTTGTATAAGTACCATATAAAACCATTTATTTATCGCCTTGTTCTAGTAGTTAGGACATCTGTAACAAATGTCATTTGCGAGGAATAATCGGATTTCCTGCCGATGTTTACGCTTGGTTTCATTTTTTTTAAAGTAAATTGATCTTGCCGCATTCGTGGCAAAAAAAAACTTATTTCGTGTTCACGGGAAGTGTTTATAGCTCTATTCAAGAAAAAATATATTCAGTCAAACCTTTATCATTTATTACAATCCAGCTTTCAATCCTGCTACACATGTCAGTGCGTCCCATCCCAATTATAAAGGAATAGGCACAACCACCCGGGGCCATTCCGCTTCATTTGAGGGACGTGACTTCGTGCTCAGACCGTTGTCCGTCCCAAATATAACAGCATGTTACATGCGTAGTGAGCATTGGAGACCTTTCTGTCCAAGATAAAGAAATAAGGGCTCAGGAAAAAGTTTAATGCCTGCCACGTACTGAGATAAGAAAGCGAATCCTTGAGACCTACTCTCGTTTGAAAAGATGGGTATATTTTTTTATTAATTTTAACCCTTAATTTGTATGTTTCATTTATATATCCAACTTGGCAAGCTAGAACCTGATGCCTATCTGCATTGTACGTTTGGAATACCTGAAACTTACGGCGAGCTCCGAGCCCTATAGCTAGGTCTGCTGCAGCTATATCACACGTTACTTAGCTCAGTACTTGCGACCAGTGCTATCATTATAGCAGGAATCTAACCTCAATCTTCTGTTACTTACGCTTTAGTCAATCTCAAAGTTTTTGTTACTGAAACTTAGACTAAATAAGTGCCGTGTTTCATGAACACACTTGTACCGAACCCCTATGCATTCTAATCTGAGACCTACCTTTTTATATTAACTAAATCAAGGCAAGGTGAAACCATCCTTGTATGTTTAACGTTCTTTTAGTTAAGCAAAGATTACAGCCTTGTGAAAAAGGCTCTACTAAAACATTCGACAACCGTCACCATTCGAGTTCAAAAAAAAATGCTCAAGAAATAAGTACCTAATTATTTTAATAATACTCAATGCTGTATTTGTTATAGTACCAAGGACCATAAAACCGATTAATCTAAGTATTAAGTCATATCATAAACAACCAGTCAGACAGAGTTTAGGTGTACATTAAATTTGAAATGAACGTAATAAAGATAATGCTTAAATGCTTCAGTAGCTGTTTGTGGTTTCCAACCGCTGCTGCAAGCACTGCGTGGATTGTAGTTTCGACTTGGAATTTATCACACTTAATTTTTTGTTCGATTCCTCTGTGCTTGCATACATTTTCGGAAGAAACTTTTTAAGTAGCAAACTTTAATTATGCCAAATCCAGGCAGTGTGTATAACTTGAAGCGGCGGTAGCGCAAGGCTAAGGGTTCGAACCCCACCCAGTACTGCACCGTCGTGAACCCACTTCTAACACAAGCGTTTAGCTTAGCTGGAGGGGTTAACAAGAATACTAGTAATGTGTAGTCCAATGTCCACGTTGCTAGTATTCTTTTCTACAAAAAAAAAACACTTTCTGTTAACATTATGTATGTAGATTAGCTAGCATTACGAACCAAAACGCGAACAGGTATCATTATTGATAATACCTATTTCTTTCTTGTTTTTGTTAAAGCCACGCAAAGTAAAGATTAAGAGGAAAACGAAAAGAAATCCTAACAATAACAAAAGGTCTTTTAATTAAGGAACAGTCTCCTGGTTTTTTAAAAGTTTTACCTCTCTTTGCTAATTAATATTCTGTAAAACGTATTATTTATTTATCTAAAATATGTATGTATTTAGAAATGAATAAGTATGTTTATCAGGAGTCTGGTTACCGTATCCGGCTCTGCCTAGTTTGGGATCAGATGGCCCTGTGTGGGATGTGTTAAGTTATTATGATTATTCTCAATTAAACATATAAATAACATTTTTAAATACATATCTATTTATAAAAAAAAAAACATAAATTTAATTAGGACTTTAACACTACCATACCATATACATCATTCAATAATGAATTTTAAGTATTTTTTAAATGTAATCCTCATTGATAAATGTGATTTGGGTCACATACTGGCTTACTAACACTTTAATTAAAAAATTAGGAAATATCCTAATTTTTTAATAAAATGCAAATTGAGTTTGTTTGTTTGTTACGCTTTCACGTCTTAATTACCCTACTATTCATCATGAAATGTTGCATACAACCTGTATCAGGTTTAATACCGAAAAAAATTACTACTCCAAAATAAAAAAAAAATGTGTGTGTCAGCTCCGACGCACGACTGGAGTTTACAATTTACTGTAGTCTCTCTCTCTTTCTCTCTCTCTCTCTCTCTCCCTCTCTCTCTCTCCCTCCCTCCCTCCCTCCCTCCCTCTATATATTCTGTATATATTTACACATATATATAACATAAAGGTATACACATATCTACTTACATGCGTCGAGAATAAGGAGTAAACTCCAATAAAGCATAAAAAGCACAACAAAGCGTTAAAGCGTTACGCTGCCCTCCGATCACTAAATTTTACTCTTCATTTAAATTTACTTTAACTTTACTAACGCAGGCAATGTATATAAGCATAAAATTGTAGTAAACGCGGTGATATGCTACACAAGTGGTCATATTATTCAAAATTAACCATGGAAATCCTCAACTTGGAAGATGCAAACATGCCCACGTACTAAGTTACGCCACGCTGGACCGTTATTGGCGAAAGCAAACAAACGCGTCTATTTGCGTTACAATACTGGGTATTATAATTAAATCATTTGTACTTTACATTTGTATGTTATTGAGAGAAATAATGTAACATAAACAAAGCTTTTACAATCGTTTGAACTACCAACTCTTAACAAACTACTTTGGGTTTTCAGGTATAGGTACTAAAAAAGATATTGTATATATTTGCAGTCGGTATCATTCCGACCTCTATAGTTGGAGATGACCAATAAAAGCACATGGTCTCAACGTTACAACCACTTAACTTTCAGGACACTGCATAAACGTTGGTCCATCAAACTCATAAAGAAACTATTAAAGCGAACATGGCATAATATAAACATATTTTTCGCCATGTTATTTAGGAACTTGCTGAAGACGTGCCTTCGGTACAAACGAGAAAAGTTTTTCCATTAAAAATCAAGTGAGACTTCTTCGCGCTGTGTCTAGTCCAGCTCAACAAATATAATCCGTGGATATTACCAATTTTTTTTTGATAGCTTTTGCTTGTTGCTTCACCCACGAGATAGACAGTTAAAATTGAGATTAGGCACTAACTAGTTTTAATTAAATTTTGCAGCACTATTTAAAATTAAATATTAGTTTTGTAATTTGAAATAGTGGAACCTTACAATCCCACTATACTTTAAGCAAAGTATTACTTCTTTGCTAAAAAATTATATATTTGGTCACCGAAAGACTAACTATTTGATATTAATCAATTAATTGGTGCGTATGGGCCGGCACAACCGGAGTGATACCACGATCTCATAGAAAACCGGCAGTGAAGAAATGCTTGCATTGCTTTTCGCCTCGTGAGTGAGATTGCCGAAGGCCTTAACCCTTCCCTCTCCCCCTCTTCCCCCCTTCTCCCCTCGTACCATTCTTCCTTCCTCTCCCCCTGTACCCCTCGTCCCCTCTTCCCCCCTTAAAGGCCGGCAACGCACTTGTGACTCTTGGATTGCAGGTGCCCATGGGCGGCGGTAGTCTTTTGCCATCGGTTGGCCCGTTTGCTCGCTTGCTACCTATACCATAAAAATAATGAAAAATGTACAGATTATAAATTGTCGTTTCTATTCGTAATATTTCGTTAGGTTATAGTTTTGCGAGATTGTTTATAAACTAACAATGTATTCAGTAATATATAATATGTTTATTAGCTGCCTGGTTACCATAGTACAGGCTCTGCCTAGTTTAGAATCAGATGGCCGTGTGGGAGATGTGTTAAGTTATTATTTTAAGAAACTTCTCTACTCCGAGCTGCTACTGAATTTTTTAACAGATAAACAATTATAAACTAAACCAATCTAAATAGCTGAGTAACTAATCTAACGTGAAGTTCAAAGCAGATAACTAGCCTTTAAATGCCGCAATACATTCAGATCAGATCTAAACCAAATAAATTTGGTCTAGTGGTAGTTATGTTTCAGTGCAGTCATGAATCGACCATACCGTATGTGATCTTCAACTAAAGATTAAATGGGACGTTTACGTGTTGTACTAACTCTCAATGAAAGAAGCATCCCATTATTTAAACATTGGCACTAGGATGAAACCTAATGTATAAACAAACAACGCAATTTATAATTAATATCAACCCATTGTGAGCAATCCTGGAGCTTTTTGTACAGTTTTTCTTCCCCGATTTCTGTTGGTCGATATTCCAACCATTATTCATAAAGTTTTAAATGTTTTGTTTTATGTCGTTGACCAGTATAACTTCAACTTTCATTGAATAGACTTTCCGAACATGACAGTCAAACGTATATGCTGGACGATTTAGCCATTTGTTGTTGTTTTCACATAATTCATATTTAAAAAAATCTGAATCTGATCCAATTTTTTTTTATTGATATCACTAATCCTCGTCAATAGCTACTAAAAAAAAAGAAATAAGGAAAATTGGCAAGACTTAATTCGTGGGTGAGCCATGCTTCGGCACGTATGGGCCGGCTCGACCGGAGTGATACCACTGACTTATAGAAAACCGGCAGTGAAGCAATGCTTAGTGAGGAGTGAGGTTACCGGAGGCCCTAATCCTCCCCTCTCCGATCCTCTGCCATTCTTCCCCCCTTCCCCTACTCCCAACTTAAAGGGTGGCAACGCACTTGTGACTCTTAAGCTGCAGATGCCCATGGGCGGCGGTAGTCATTTACCATCAGGTGACACGTCGACTCGTTTGCCCCCTATACCATAAAAACAAAAACATAGGACAAAATCATTGTCATTTTCTTTTTATGTTATAGGGGGGCAAACGAAACATAGATGTACAAACAAATAAACCAGAGGATAAAGAAGTTATATCTAACGTAATATACAAAGGTACTAGTGAACAACACTAACGTGAACGAAACATCTTTGCGACTGCCATCAACCAATGACTATAACGGTAAATAGAAACAAGTCGTAATTCCAAACAATCTATTGTAATAGAACCTTTTTATTAAAGAGACATAACAGACTTAAACTGCTATTACAATTGTAGATAGAATAGAAACGTAAACCGTATTACTGATCTCAGATGTGGCATGACGTCAATTTGCGATATTTCTAATTTCTTTTCTAAAAAAGGCTCAAAAGTTCATAATAGTTGGTAGTAGGCGCTTGGTAAGTTAAGATCAACAAAACAAATATTGCCCGCAATGAGGGTAGGTACAATACAACATTTATTAACAAACTATATATTGCAGTATATTATTATTTTTTATATTTGTATTTAATATTTGTATGTCACACACAATGACAAGTGTTTTGGATCTGTCACTAATTTAAAGACCTTTACTGTACCAACACTTTTAGGCAAATAAATCATTTCATTTCATTTCATTTCAGTGTTTCATTGGCTGGTGACAATCACGCAATAGCAATAGTTTATCATACCTACCCTCATTACGGGAAACGTTTGTTTTGTTTATCTTACCTTACCAAGCGCCTACTACCTATTAGTATCATTATTTTATATTTACTATAAAATGTAGAAAAACCGCGAAACATTTGATAATAGTGAAGAACTCTAAGGTACATTGGTAATCTATACTTATAATAAAAATGTAACAGGTCCAATTCTGTACATTGAAGATATTTTGTAATTTTTTTTTTGTGGGCACTCTATGATCGATACTGAAGCCAAAACTATAATTTTTTTTACTTTTGTCTGTCTGTCTGTATCATGGCCGCGCATCGCGCTGAAACTACTGAACGGATTCAAATGAAACTTGGCATAATTTGAGTTTATACTACGTGGGATATAGGATACTTTTTATCCCGAAATTCAGGACGGTTTCCTTGAGAGGGGGGATCAAAGTAAAAATGTGTACTTCGTTGTAATTCATTGATGCGTAGTCCGATAGCAACGATTATTTTTTTGATGGACAGGAGGCACTTCGCAGATTGTCCCGTAATCTTTTTTTTCTATATCTATGTGTATTGTTGTGTGTGTTTGTTTGGCTGCTTCACGTAAAAAGTACAAAATAATTCAGGAAACGTATTATGCACCAGTATTGTGTGTAACTCATTGTAACATTTAGTGTTTGATTGATCACAATTGGTTTTCTCTATCCCTAGAAAAAATAATGCAAAGTTATAAGTTATAAACACCGCACAGCGATATCTATTGGTCAAAAGTAGTACTAACTATACAATACTTACAACGTTAAAATAAATGGTCATTTATTTTTTAGATATTTATTATTAGCATAGAACACACGCATCTATACTTATAATACAACTGTTACAGGTCCAATTCTGTACATTGAAGATATTTTGATGATGAGATGTAGTGGCGAGGTTCACTTAAACTGTTACGCCATCTGTGTATAATATAAACATAATAGATACTGATAGATAGATAGTTTAAGTGAATATGTGTAGTGCAATATCTACGCTAATATTATAAAGAGGAAAGATTTGATTTCCTATTTGTTTAATTGTAATGCCTATCCATTACCGAAATAAACTACTGGACCGATTTTAATAGAAAGCTACATTATCAGAAATTTATTTACATATTTTATTATAGTAATTATAAGATTTCAGCCTCAACTACCGGCATTCGTGATGCAAGCCAGGAGATAAAGCGCTTCCGAGCTGCTTTATCCGCGTGCGCTGACTAAGTGGTCAGTCATACATAAAAATATATATTACAAAAGTGTTGGTCTTTAGTAGGTCTAAAAAAAATCCGCGGTACCATATACGTATCTCTTATAAATAAGGCACAATAACGCATTTTATGTCGAAAATAATATAAAAATTAAAACGTGAACTTCAATCTCGGTCATTATAAGGCACAGCATATTAACCTTTACAAAAAGATAGGCAGTCAAGGGATTGCCGACAGAAGAAACTTAAAACGACGTGTCACATTCCGTTTCAAGTTCAAGTCCGATTTGATAAAATAAACATTATTTTTGGATTGTTATCTTTAGGAAGTATTTTATTAGATAAATTATTTTTATCAACGTACCTATTAATTTAGTAATAAAATTTTCACATTTTCACAAAAATAAAGGTTATTATATTTGTAATGCAAAATGTTTATAATAAATGTATATTTTTTTTTAGACAACGCCCGCAAATATTCCTAATATTCCTGTGTGTCGCGAGGGGCTTCACCAATGTAGAAACAACAGACACATAAAACACCCAGGGTCGGGACAACTATTTGTAGATCACACAAATTTTTGTCCCGTGGCTCCGTAACTACTGGACCAATTTTAAAAACTCTTTCACCTATAGAAAGGTATATTATCAGCGAGTAACATAGGTTATACAACAGATACTACTTTAAAACAAAAATATTTATTGTATGGCAAAAATACTGACTTGCACACTAAATTATCAAAAGTTACAATGGAATTTCTAACTTGCTTTACACCAAATTTTATTCTACAGAGCATACATATAGGCTAGCCGCTAGGTTCAGGTTAGGTTGCGACCACAACGCCAGAACCGAATGTTATTGTAGAATCACAATTTTTTGGAACAAACATTAGATATTTTGAACACTCGATGTATTAGATAATAAGTTTCCATAAAATAGATATCATATTTTATTTTGACTCAAATAGTTAGTAGATTTACTTTTAGATAATAATAAACGTACGTAGATAATATAAACGTACGATTTAATATACTAACACAATGGATTTTTGTTGTCCGCAAATAAAAATAAAACCGGCCAAGTGCGAGTCGGACTCGCGCACCGAGGGTTCCGTAAAATATTTTTATTATATGATGTAAGTAAAATTATCTATACTGTAAGACGTTGCTTCGTACAAGATTCTGAGTTTACGGGAAGTACCCTGTAGGTTTTGATTCCCTTGCGAGTGTCGAAAATTTGCGGTAACGGCTGTATCTTTTGATTGCGTTGGCTTAGAAGTTTGATTTTATCACAGCTTCAAGGGACAGTAAAGCTGAGTATTATAAGCTTAATACCTCCACGCGTTTCTGAGAAAAAGGGTCTTGACAGACAGACATACGGACGGACGGACGAACAACAAAGTGATCCTATAAGTGTGTGTCCATTTGTGTGCACAAATGAAATAAAATAAATATTTAGTGTGCAATTAAGTATTTTTTGGTGCTACTTTCGAATATTTTGTAAGAAAAAAAGGGATTTATAGTTATACAATTAAATACTACCCCTTAAAAATTGGGTAAATAGATAAAAATAAATTAAAAAGGTTTATAGTAAAAATAATAATAGTGAGTTGTCAATCAAAAACGTTTACATTTAATAGACAAACAAACATAATAGACAGACAGAGTTCAATGTAATATGCAACAATTTATTCCAACACTTTATATTTCAATGTCTTCAATTCTCTAAGGTAATTTTTTTCTGAGAGAAACAGTACTTATATAATTTTTTTAATGTTTCCACATTATCAAATTGACTTTATTGCACGATAACTATATAGCTAACCAAATTAGGTACAGTTTTTAAAATAAATAATATTCGAAAATTATAGCACCTTTGTATTAAAAGAAACGTGCGTTATTATTGCACTGAACCTCTACTCTACGTCTAGAGAACACGAGTGAGACAGACGTGTGTTATAAACCCACATCAGTATATGTGTATCTGAGCGGTCACGCGGTCACGCGAGTCTAATACTTTTACACCAACCCACAATTGCACAACGACGTGGTCTGTACACATATTTATAAATATGCATCTGAGCGTGACGGTCATGTGAGTTTAGTGCTTTTTCCCCAACCCAAAAGTGCACGACGTGCCTAAACAAGTTTTCACTTCAAAAAGTTAGAATGTAAAGATAATCTTATTTAAATAAACTTTGCCATTTACAGCAACTTATTTGGACGCGTAGTTGAGGAGATATGAAAAATAAATACAGCGTGTAAGTATCACCGTCGCGAATAACTTACAATAACCGTCTTTCTTTGGATACTTATCACAATGTAAAAGTCAGTTCAACATAAAATTGAGAGATGAAGGATTTTTTACAGTCAATAGTTTGATTTTGAACTACGCGGTGTAACGCAACACGCGTACTGTTCGGTGTTTTTGATTTTTTTTCGGTAAAATGTTCTGTTTACTCATTGTGATATCACTTTTAAAAAGAAGAATTATGAATTTTCCGTCAGAAATTTCCAATGATTTTCCACTCATAATGATGGTCTGAATACACTATTTCAGGATGCGGTACATTGTCACTTACACCCTATATAGTCATTGATACGTATAAAATCAGAGTGACGCTTCATCGCGTGTTCTGCTGCCGAGTCCCTGCGCCGTGATTGTGGTACTCTCGTACCACCCGGAGAGTTGACGTCTCTGTATAAGGTATTCGCACAGCTCACTCGCGCGGTCTGCTCCTTACGCAATGCACCAGAACAAAATAGTGATTTTTCGTAAGAAAAATTGAACATTCGATTGAAAAAGTTCTTTTGAGAGCTAAAACTATCTGAAAATGTTCTTTTTAGAGCTACATTTATGTTAAAGAGAGTCTTTTTAGAACGACAACTTGCACATTTCTTCAAATTAAAAAGTTCTTTTGAGAGTTGTAAATACTTTTAAAAATCTTTTTATAAACACTTATGTTAAAAAGTTCTTCTCAGAATTAGTACTTTTACTTTTCCTATTACGTCATTACTATAATTATAGTTACATCAGAACCTATTCAATTCTTATCTTTTAGAATTTTTATAACCTGTATACCGTACCTGTAGACGCTTTACCACTTGATTTTACCTAACTTAATAGTTTCAATAGATACCTACTAATATACCTAGAAGAAGGTTAGAACTTTCTAAATAGAACTCCTAGTGTAGGACAGTCAAAATGCGTCTCCCTGCACAAAATATTAGGACCTCGCAAAAACGTGTGAGGGAATCGAGTATTGAGCAGTCACAACGTTCCACTGCACAACATTTTAGGACGTTGCGAATCAAGCACCGGTCGCCCGTCCATAGCGGCTCAGGGTACAAAGAGAAAGACAACAAGTGACGACATTTACAGCGCGCAGTTGAATTTTAGCTCACAGTAATAGGTCGGCTTTCAGTTACGATCAAAACTACTGTAAATTTGCAGGAATGAGTAAGATTTGCCCTAAGTGCCATTCAAAACATGGATAGATGAATGCGTGCGTTGTTTACTGTGCATCCAGCAAAGTGATTCTTCCCAATATATAGGAACTAACACAACAGATACAAAATCTTTTGATGGACATTCGTCGATTGTATGCACATTTTTTGAAAACGTGCAATAGTCTCTTTCATATGACTTCGTTTAGGAATAAAATAAGTTAAGAAATTAAGGAAGGTAACTTACTGCCCACTTTTAAGGTCAGAAGGGCAGGTTTACCGTCTCATCTCATCATCTTTTCCCGCAATCAAACTTAAAGTCACAAACAGCTAGTACATAATAATGGTGTGCTTTTTCTGCACGTTTGAATAGAATCTACAAAGGGCCCTGCTGGGCAGACAAAATCTTCTTGCTTAATTCACCTTTTCTATTTAAGATCCCTTGGAGTTAATACATGAATTGAGAGGCACATTGGCACAAGTTAAGATGGATCAGGCGATTTATTGTAATTTCTATCAAAATAGTTGAGGTACATTGGATCTTGTTAATAAATTCGTGAGGTACATTGAACAAAAAAAGCACTGCCACTAGTTTTTTCGTTCTAGCTCGAGTGGCCCTCTGGATCGATACACATGTGATAATATATCCTATAAATTTATAGCAAAGTCATCTAATTAAGCCACTTCGTGCTGAGGAAATAATTTTGCTTTAATAATTATGAACGCATTCCTTACGTTGGTAGTTAGCATTCTTTAGTCAAAGTGTTCTTTTAGCATATAATATTGAAAAAATTACTACATGTGTACATACATTGAGCTTAATTAATAAACGAATAAAACACGCAAATTGAAAATCAGGTAGAGTTTCATTTCTACACTGTAATTTCAAACAATATGATCCACGAAAATGTTATGGCTTTTATTGACATATGCCCATTATTTGGTTTAGATATTGGCTTTCGTGGGCGGGGAGTCACAGTTACAATATGAGGGTTTGACTTTGACGGCTGGTGTGGTGGTTGACGTCACGGCTTTTACATTCAATGGAAAAAATAATAACTTAAAGACAAAGTACAAATACGTCATAGTTCGAAAATCGTGGGATTGATTGATGCGATGTTGTGATTGATATATTCAAAGGCCGTCTCAATTGGTTGAGTGTTTCGTGTCTGTCATCTTTATTTTTAAATTAAGTTCAAATTAAAAAAAGGTGGAGTTACTATATTCATCGCGATTAATTTAGTTCTATGTATCTATGTTCCCTGATTTTTTCGCAGCTGCTTAAATTAGAAAAAGAAACGACAAACATAGATAGATAGATAGATAACTCTTTATTGTACAAAAGGATCGATTTGCACATTTATACATCTTATAAACTAAAACTTAAAAAAACGAAAAATACAGAAAAAAAACAATTGAGAAAAAAAATACATTGTACAATTGGCGGCAATAGTACATAATCATGTACTAATATTAGTATTTATTGTACCACGAGGACAGTGCACTCCACACCTTAGTAGAGTGTTCAGCGTGGGTGCAGCAGCACCTCAACCTCGTGACGGCTATCGGTGGGGGAAGCCTCTCGCTGGAGACCATAGTTCTGTCTATGGACCGAAGCGAGAGTGCGTGGAATTCCGCTGCCTCATTTTGCGAGGAGGTGATGTTGGCTAAAGAGGCGTCGGAACGGGTACGGGAGAGGACGAGTACTCTCCCGTCCCGCAGAAGACGCAGCAGGCACCGGAGAGTGCAGAACGATCTCCGGCCTCCATGAGCGCTGGCCTGGGGGTAACGGGTAGGGCTGTCCGTTACCCTAGCAGAAGCAGGCCTGAGAAGGTGTTCCGCGATTTCCATGTAGCATCCAAACAACATGAGATGGTACTTATTGCAGGACATTTTTTTAAGAAACCAAGCTTCAAATTCTGTAAAGCGCTTATGTAAATCCGATAAAATGCCATAGCCATGATGTTCTATAGAATATCTGTATGTTAACGCTGCCCCGATTGCTATTAGCTCAACATACATAATTCACATCTGTGATTCAATTCTGGTGTTTTGATCCATACGTAAAAACTATTAATAAGTTTTGTTTATAAACAGTTACCATTCCTACATGTGTTTTTATTTTTCTTTTCTCGTCTATCTTAAGATTGTATAAATGAAATTAGACCCACGCTTTTGGTCCCAGGTTAGCGACATGTTTGATAAATAATGTTTTTTCCCGTAAACATGCACCATGTTTGTAGATTAACTCTCAAAGTTAAGTCGTTATCAGATAATGATTTAAGTTTAAGCAAACCTTTGCTAGTACGATACTGCAAACTTATTATGGTTGGCTGTATAACATATTTCTTTTTGAAAATGTGATCAATTCAATTAAAAGTAAGTATTGTTGCTGTTTGTCTAACAAAATATTTTGTGTTTTTGTCAATTACGTTTTCAGAAGGACACTAACAAAAGACACTTTACAAACGGTGTCAGAAAAATTTACGGCTCCATTTAAATTTTAAAATTTTTAATATGTGTCTCAAGCATAAGCGGATTGAAGAAGAGTATATAAGAAGTTGGTATCTGCAAGTCCTTTTTATTGGTATTATTTAGATGTGAGGATGCATTTAGACTTATCGCTGTTTTTACTACAAAATGATATTGTAAGTGCCCTTACTGTAGTGAAAATTCAACACTTGAGCAAGAAATGAGTTAGAGAGTGTGCCGCATAAAAGGTTTTAGTACATTTTACTGTAAAATATTATTCAGTCAAATCAGTTACATATTATTCTTACTCCTATACCAGAAATCATGTGTCTCTTTTTATTTAATATCTATTGAAAATATTAACAAAATCAGTTATTACAATTTTTTTCAGCCAAATAAGTATTAGGAATTTGTTAATGCGTCCTTATTGCGTCTGTTATTATTCCTACCCACATATTTCTACAAAGTAAAAGATTCAAGTAATTAAGTATTTTAAACTTATGATTTACCCTGCATGGGCGTTCACACATGTCAAGCGTCACTTGTTATAATTGGCCGACGACAGACTGTAATTGGGTGTAATTTTTTACACCTACTAGTTGCCAATTAAAATGGTGCTTTATTTATAAGCGAATTCATGTTTTTCTTGAACTGTAATGTTTTACATAAACTTCCTAAATGATAGGTAACTAGGTACTTAACCAATAAAAACTACTTAGCCTCACAAATGCAAACGGAATGAAAAAATGGACGCCATTTATCAAGAAATTCATTTACTCAGTTGCTAGAGTTTTAAGTAAGTCTTATTATTAACTTGAAATGTAATAAGCTAGGAGCGCATTATGGAAAGGTATTTTCTAAGCATTCACCACTAACACTTAAGCTAGCTTCTACAGAATTGGCATTATTCGAAATGTATAAGAGTCGAAATGATCGCTTCTTAGGAACATTTTAAGGTAACAATAGAATACAGCATGTGTTCACATTTTATTTTTTTATGCTATACCTGATGGTAAATGACTACTGCCGCCCATGGGCACCTGTAACTCAAGGGTCACAAGTACGTTGCCGCTCTTTAAGGTGGGAGTAGGGGGAGAGGGGGAGATGACGGATGAACGGGACAACGGGAGAGCGGGGTCAGAGGGGAGGAAAGGGGGGAGAGGAGAAGGATAGGAATAAGGGAGAGGGAAGGGTTAGGCTCTCCGGTAACCTCACTCACGCGGCGAAAAGCAATGGAAGCATTGTTTCACTGCCGGTTTTCTGTGAGGCCGTGGTATCGAGCGGAGTCGAGCCGGCCCATACGCACCGAAGCATTTCTCTCCCACGTAAATATTTCGATAACGAAATAAATTGACAATAAAAGCCTGTTGGTCTATTGTTTAGTGATCCTGACTGGTAAGCCAGAGGTCACGTGGGTTCGATTCCCATCCAGGTCAAATAACTGTGGGACAAGCACGATTATTTGTTCTGTCTGGGTGTCATTTATCTATAATATGTATATGTATGTATATAGTAATATTATAAGCATATTTAGCAGCAGTCTGAATATCATGATTCAGGCTCTGCTTAGTTTGGGATCAGACGGCCGTGTGTGAATATTGTGTTACATTCATTTTAGGATATATTATTATATACTTATCCTAAAATGAATGTAACACAATATTCATCATCATGTCTGAAACATTTTATCATTAATTAAAAAATGAAAAGACCAATGGAAATGATACTTAATGGGCATAATCATATTTGGCTCTTTTTAACGAGCGTAATAGAAAGATATATATGCAATGTTAGGCATTCGCTAATAGATATTCAGAGTAGAAATATAATAGAGTAAAATTTGGGGAAAATTTTCCCTACATTTGGTCTTTGAAATACTTAATTTTGGCTGCATCATTCTTCAACTGCAGAAACGCTGTTATGACAAGTATTTAAATAGTTTATTTTAAGAGATGCGTTAAACTTTTTAATATATTTTGTGTTGCCAACAATGACCCGGAAGTAAAAAGAACGAAGAATCACCTTAATTACTGATGTAGTTTCAATCATCAAATCATAGGCGTGAAGGGGTACAATTGCATCAAATTCATTTCTGGTTTAAATCATGTTCTAATATAAATACTAAGTTAGGACCATTTTATTTATTAAAAGTTACGCCCCGTGGTTTCAGCCGCGTAAGTCCCGATCCCGTGAGAATATAATGATAAAAAGCCTATGCGTTAATCCAGGTCTCCAGCTATCTACTTACTAAGTTTCATCACAATCGGTTTAGTAGTTTTTGCGTGAAAGAGTAACAAACATCCATACATCAATACATCCTTACAAACTTTCACGTTTATAATATTAAGTAGGATATAGTAAACCATTTATGTTATAATTTAGTAATATACCTGTTGGCAATATTTTGCAAGGAATTGCAAAATATTGCTTTGCATAATATATAAATTGAAAAGAGATATAACCTATATATAAATAGGTAAAAACAAACCGTTCCGTATCCTTTCTCCTGTATTCCTCAACTGTTTTTATTTTATTTTTGTTTAATACAAAGCTCTACCGTTATTAATAAAAAAAAAAGGAAACAAAAAATTGTTTTCAATAAATTTTTTAATAAATTAATTATAATCGAATTGCAAACTCTGGTCAAACAAGTCACACAATTACCCCAATAAAAAAATAGATTTTTTCTTAAGAACGTATCAAACAAATATGTATATATTATATAACAAATTGTATGTTGTTATCAGAATCGGTGTAGGCAATCCACCGTCAGCCATCAAAGGATATAACAAAGCCTGAATATTGAGGATTACACTAACAAGCCGAAATAATATCATAATTGAAATGCACTCGTGGGGATCAATATGTTTGCAACCTCAGGCCAAATGTTCATGCTAGTAATACGAGTTATATATTTTTAACAAGTGCATTTTATATTTTTATGCATACAAAAATTTGCAGGAATCATAACCTCGACCTCTGAAATTACTGTCAAAGACTGATAGGAAATCTATATAAGTACTAATATAAAAAGTTTGTTTGAATGTTTGTTAAAACGTGCTAATCTCTAGAATTATCAGCCAGATTTGAATAACTATTTTTGTATTGGATAGAGTATTTACTGAGGAACGTTATGTAACATCACGCTACAAGATTTAGGACCGTAGCAGTAACCATAAAAAGCGAAACTGCGGGGAATGGCTAATTAGAAATAATGACTGGCCTGTTTGTCTACTGATTAGTGACCCTGACTGCTGAGCCAGAGAACGTGGGTTCGATTCCCATCCAGGAAAATTAATTGTGCGATGAGCATGATCATTTGTTCTGTGTCTGGGTATAATTTATATATAATATGTTTGTATTTAGAAACATATAAGTATGTTTGTCAGCAGTCTGGTTACCATAGTACAGACTCTGCCTAGTTTGGGATCAGACGGCAGTGTATGAGATGTGTGAAGTTATGATTTTTGTTATTATTCTCAAATACAACAAAAACCTGTTAATTTTCTTATAATACACAGTTATTAAGTTATCACGTAGCAAAAAATGAACAAATGAAACTCGGAAATAAAAGACGATTAAAATTCTCTTTTTTCAAGTTACGTAATGCTGATATAGGTGGCCGGTGCGAAAGGAGAACATGATAAACATAATCGATCCTTTTTTTGCGTTCCTCTAAATATGTCCATATGAGTATTATATAAAACAAATGTCTTATATCAAGTGACAACTTCCTCTATAAAATAATAAAAACAACTAAATCTGTGCTACAATCCAGTAAACAACGAGCAGATAATACCCCAGGGGGTTCCTGGTAACCTGTCAGGTTGAGTAGGGGATCGGACAGGGGATGTGCGTGACGCAATGATTAAGGATGTCGCCCGACCGTGTCTTATTTTTGTGATATACGATACAAAATATATCAATATTAAAGCGAACATGAGTACACTACTTATTATATCAAAGTTTATGACTTTTTTGTAGGATTTATTAATAACACTTTTCGTGTTTTAGTACTGATTGCAAACGGTTTAAGCGTTGCTAACGATATTAACTCCTTTGTAGAAAATATAGGTTGTAAATATAAGAATTGTAGTGTTTTTTTTTGTTTCTTTAGCAGGGTATTAGCGTCGGTTCAGGTATTAACACGAAGCGGCACTATGCTGAGTTAACGACCATTTTTGTTTCACACACTGGTACTAGTAATTTTTTGTATTATACTTATAAGTGTTGAAGCCACATCATTCATCACCATTATTAAAAATAAGGGCAAACTATAAAAGACGATATATTTTATGGTCTTTTATAGTTTGCCCTTATTTTACTATTTAATAAAAATGAGCTAATAAACATCATTATGACTACTTATACCGGTAACGGAACGCTATTGGCCGGTTGACAATGGAGGGGTGATAAAATGCTAGGCATAGTTATAAGTTGATAACAATCACTTGAGTGCAGATTGAGGTACGAACAACATAGCAGTTAATGTAATTTAGTGAACTTAATAGTTTATGGCATAAGTGATGAGATTGTTGCTAATATAAGTCTTTATTACCTTTGTGTGCTACAAAATTAAATGTTTTCTCCTTATTTCCATACAAATATACAAATTCAATTCGCATATTTAAGTAATTACATGATTACAGACATCTTGTAATTACGTTGTCCAATGAGCGTATTGTAATAATTGCTTAACTTTTCTGTGTTATCTTTCGAGATTTGTGACAGCTGACACCAGGGCCCTAGCGACCATGAACGCTGAAAAGGGTTCGGTCGTGTAAAAAGTTGAGTACAATTGTAATAAAATCTATAAAATTATTTATAATTTAACAGTAATTTCACGTCTTTATGTGTGATAAACAAAATTGCAGTAAGTACACAACAAATCACATACAGTATTTTTAGTCACAATTTTAAAACACAATTACTTATTACTAAATAAAAAAACAACCCCCATACCGAAAGCTAAACTACTAAAATCATACAGTTAACAAACAGACATACCGTATATACCTAGACTTCGTAAAACAAGAAAATAAAATGAAATCATAACAAAACAGTCTCTAACTCTTGCAAATAATTGACTCATGTAGGGATGACTTTAGGTGACTACTTAAACCGCTATCCGTACAGTTAGTTACTTGATACTGAATTATCGTCCGTTTGTTAATTTTTAAGGCTTAAAGGTTATGATTAATGTTAAAACTAGGATTCCACAATATCCAGTCCTTAAGTTTCGTGAAGTCTTTCAAATTGCTACGTATAAAAAAATTGAAGATTCGTTTTATTTATAAAAGAGTCTGATTTCATTATCACGGGTTCATCCCTTTGCATTGTGATCTTATGAGAACAACTAGTGAAATACTAGCTAATGATGTTTGTTGATATCGTCAAGTGTTTAATTTTTTTAACATACGGCACGAAAGAGAGGCACTATGTCTAGTGTATTTATCCAATTTTAACCTTTTATTTCGCTTCGATTAATAACAAATTCGGTATCTCTCTTGAACAGTTCAAGATGAAAAGTACCCTCTGTCCTTTTATGTACGTCCGCTGACAACCTCGATTCAATTCAATTTCACATCTATACTAATATATAAAGCTGAAGAGTTTGTTTGTTTGTTTGCTTGAACGCGCTAACCTCAGGAACTACAGATCTGATTTGAAAAATTATTTCAGTGTTAGATAGCCCATTTATCGAGGAAGATTATAGGCTATATATCATCACGCTACGATCAATAGGAGCGGAGCAGTGATCATAAACGCAGGTGAAACTGCGGGGACGGCTAGTTTATAATATTTATAAGGATGCTCTATCTAAACGTGTTTAATGACAGCTGTACCTAATACAAACTATACAAAGTACGATTTCCACTGTTTACAAAGCCTCCCCATAAATTGCCCAATAAATCACAATTTTTTTTAAGACCTATCAAGCGTTTCAAAATTGTTTTTTTAAACCATTTTGAACGCGAGGTAGTGAAAGACAGGTAGTCTTTAATATTTTCTTTGTATGTTCAAATCTGTATAAAACTAGACATGGGTACAATCATATTTAATTATAAAAACTGCTTAATAACATTCATAAACAAACAACTTAACTCATTAAACTTCTACCGATATATTCCATTTCCGATCTTAAGGAAATAAATTACAAACAACCCGAACGAGAGACTACCCATTCACAGTAAAATGGTTGATATACGTACAATGTGGGGAATTGTCTACAGGTGTGATGGGTGCGGAATATAGTCAGGTGAATGTAGTAATAGTTTTTATATCAAATGTAGGTTGAATAACGTGTGTTATTATATATTATAACGCTTTTTCAGATAGTCTTTCGTTTATGGTTTAATTGAGAGTGATTTCTATTTTCAACACCATATTAATTGGAACTGTAAAATATAACCCCGGACAAGATAATAATTGAAAAAAAAAACAAAGCAAATAAAAAAAACTAAGTCAAAAAAGGTTTTAATCACGGTAAAGGGATAAAGATAAGCTTTGCATGCAACGGGTTATCTTACTTTTTAGTTCATTAATGCCCGGTTCCAATAACCAAGAAACGGGTCGTTTTGCTTACGGCCAGTGAAATTTTCAACGAGACGTAAGCAAAAAGCGTTCCAATAAAATCGCTTTGACAAGTAAGTTACCGTTGGGTTGCTGCTTACGGATAGGAGGGAAACTAATAACGAACAGTGAGTCAAATTTATGGGGATGACAGTTTCTAGCGTTCCAATAAACTATTTTGACAGTTCCATCAGTTGTTTAGGTACGAGGCGCTTGTGATATAGTTACTGCCCGAAATCGGTCGGTTTTATACGAGTTTCCTTAATATTTGTTAATAATATATCTTAAAATATCTAGTTTAGATAGTGATAAGCAAGTCTGAGTGGAACTATTTGAAAAATCAGTGTAAAAAGAGAATGCTAATGAATGTATAAAATCCTGTACCTACTGACTTGCATCAAACTCAAATTTATTTTATCATTTACAATATTAATATAGTAACTCGCACAAACGTTTTAATTAATAATGAAACCTGGCATAAAATCGAACATAACCTAAAAACTAACATCTTCATTACTTTACCGGGTCATTATTTTAGTTTGAGTATCTCCCAATCCTAACTTACTTATTATTCTTTATTGGACAATCACATATTTTACTTAAGGGAAATGGGTTAACTCAATGTTAAGTTCTCATCTACCAAAACTTCGGAGTGAAAAGAGGATATTAAAGATACCTAAGTAAGAGGAAAAGTCGTGTGTACGCAAAGATAATTGAGATAAAAATATAGAACATACATAAGTAAATAAATATAGGTATACATATATATGTATAGGTACTACTACAATAAGTACATATTCATTACGCAATATTAATAGGTACATGTACCTACTTACATACTTAAACATACAATATAAATAAAACACATTTTTATGTACATACTAGCAACCCGCCTCGGCTTCGCACGGATAACTGAGACATCTTTTTCTTTTTTTTTATGATATAGGGGACAAATGAGCAGATGTATCACCTGATGGTAAATGACTACCGTCGCCCATGGGCACCTGCAACTCAAGAGTCACAAGTGCATTCCCGGCTTTTAAGGTGGGAGTAGGGGAAGAGTAGGAGAGGGGGGAAGGGAGAGCGGGAAGACTGGAGAGGGAAGGGTTTGGGCCTTCGGTAACCTTACTCACGCGGCGAAAAGCAATGCAAGCATTGTTTCACTACCGGTTTTCTGTGAGGCCGTGGTATCGAGCGGCCGATACGTGCCGAAGCATGGCTCTCCCACGTAAAGGTCATTGTCATTTTGGTTTGGATAGGTTAATAAAAACATCAACAATTTGGTAGGTACTTTATTAGGATTTAATTTCTTACATAGGTACATATTTACTTAATAATTGGCTTAAAATAGGACTAAATTAGAATGATAAAAAAATAATACAAATGTTTGCATTAATCTTATTTAAATTTACTCTTAGGTAGTAACCCTACTATTTAAATAAATCATTTGTTATTATTATTACTCTGTAACATTGCAAACAATTTTGTATATAATTGGCAAGAATGTACATAGAATATAGGTACTTAGAATTTATAATCAAGTAATTCAAAAAGTTTAGGTTTAAAACAATTAACAAATATACAATGATAAGAAGTGTTAGCAGCACATCTACACACAAGAGATGTAATTTTTGTGTGGTTGTGGTTGGCATATGCTGATATAGCTGGCACAGTTTTTTTGAGGTTGACGTCCAGCAAGCAGCACATACTTGTTCCATTCGTGAGATCTGAAAAAGAATGAGTGGTTTATTTAATATGTAATTCAAGTGAATGCAGAGTTTCTAATTTGTTACCATCTCAATAGAAGTAGGCTATATGAGTAACAATACATACAAGTTTCAATGTTGTAGAATACACATTTAAACTTGCTACAGTAATGTTAAGATGTCTTTTATTATTGTTAACTAATTAACGCTAGTAGTGGAACATGTGGGAGACATCGAATAAATAGTTCTACTTGTTACTATTACTGATAGAAAACTGGAGTGAAGGAGATAAACTAGAAGATGTAGTTAGTTTTCATGATATAATAAATTAAAAATATTTACCAGTTGCAGCGGATAATGTTTCTTGACAACCTTGTGTGACAAGGTATGTTTTTGTTGCACATAAAATAGAGTATCCACATGTAAAGCATACTTTTCTATGACCAAACACAGGTAAAGGTACATAATTTGCTTCATTGAAGGTATTTGTAGTCTTGAAGTAGTGCTCAGTATTTAGTAATTACTTAATATGTAATAGGCTTTCAGAAGACACCTGCAATAAATACTCAATGTTTTTATTCTATTCAATAGATACTTGAATAGTTTGGTACTATAAATAAACTGAAAACATTTCACACATCAGATTTTTTGGAGATAATGTGAGGATGAGTTTTATATTTTGTTGTCAATAATAAAGATCACTTTTATAGCATTTAGGCACTTTATGTGCGTATTCTATTGTAATCACTTTGTAAATCTAATGAAATCAACAATTCCGAACTGCCATAATTTTGAAATCAAGCCTTTGCCAAGTTCTAAATTAATTCATTCATACTATTAAAATTCAAAAGATTTGCTTACCAAAGTAGGCGTTATCCACAACTGCAATAAGTTAATAATTTGCGCAGAAGCACTTTCAATAGAGTGCGCATTTTATTAGGAAACAAGAATAATTGATACATCGCCGGCTTTCTATCAACGGCTTCCTTCGGTCGACATTTTCACAGTAAACAAACAAAACAACACACCACGTGATCCTTTCCGATACTTTTCCACAATTGTTCTTAGGTATTTAGTTATATCAAAAAGAAAGAAACTTGACGAAATCTTTTTATCTTTATCAAATATAATATACTATAACTTGTACATAAATAAAAATTAGTTATGTCAATGACGGGCGCGCGGGAAAGACAACGTCATTCCATATTGCGTTTTGTTCACTTGACACAAAATGATGAAATTACTTTTATATTCATAGAAAATAAATACTTCAATAACAAAATGACCATATTATTGAAATTAGTAAGTGCTGCATTTAAATGTATCTATAATAAAAAAAACAAAATTAAATGTATGTGTTTTTAATATATTCTAAATGTAACTCGTCTGCAATAACGAATCGCAGGGAGTGCAGCCGGAGGGCTTCGGTTTCCGCGGGTTTCCCTGAAGTCGAGAACTATGCGTTAAAGGTGGCTGTCATAAATTTTTATTGGAACGCGTTTTACGTTTCGTAAGTCATACCTTGAAAACGAATGGTTACGAATGTGCATTGACGACTAGTTGAATATTGCAACCGGGCATAAGTCCTTTTATGCCGCGTTCCAATAAACAAAAAACGATTCGTTTTGCTTACGGACGGTAGAATTTTCGTTGAAAATGCAACGAAATTTTACCGTTGGTAAGCAAAACGAATCGTTTTTTGTTTATTGGAACGCGGCATTAAGCATTTAATTCCTTTTATTAGTTCTGAACGCCTGAATACATTCGATTAAAAAACTCTAAAAGACTTAATTTTAACATAACACTTCTCTAGTTCTAAATAATTATTAACATTGATATAATTTTTATTACAAGGTAAATTTGATTAATTTCACTACAAATCTCAACACGTAACTAAACTAATCGAAATGTTTCTAATTAACTGAAGCAAATACGCGAACGTTGAACCGAATATTAGTCCACGGATAAATTCTGTGACCTGGACTGAATTCTGTGATACCATTGGACAAATGGACGACCTCCAATTATAGCTGTAACGAGCATTTCCTAAAGAAAGATATTGAATATCTAAAATAGATAAAAAGGCAAACGATGTTTTAGTTGTAACAAAATTTTGACGGTAGCGCATTGTTTTGTGTTTGCAACTATTCCTTGTTTTTTCCTTTAAATTGGAACAGAATGCGTTATGTAGTTGCTTCAGTCTCAACCAGACGTCTTTAATATTTTCTTGCGTTATTATCCGTGAGAAAATTATTGTTGTCTTTGCCCGAACCTCTAAAGAGTAAGCCTAATACTAGCAACCCGCCCCGGCTTCGCACGGGCAGCAGAGACATCTTCAACAATCATCAACATATTTCAATTAATTTACACAAAATGTTAACAAATCATACACATAAACCTTCCTCATGAATCCCTCTGTCTATTAGTGAAAACCGCTTCAGGATAAGGCCAGAGTCTACCTACGAATGATACTTGCTCTTTATAAAACCTTCAAAACCTGAAACAAGCTTTGTAAATTAGTGTATATTTTATCAGCGCTTTTGTATTTTTTACTTATTCTACATAGTTACTTGTGCTAAAAGAATATATTGTATGTTTATATTAGAGAAAAGAGAGATGGTCTGATAATAGTCATTTTTTACAATCTTTTATTTAACTTGCAATGTTTGCATGTATGTATTCGGCTTGTGTTCATCACGAATCTTGGAGGCTAAATCAGAACCACTTGTGATGTCTGATCGGGCTCAAATTTAGTGTACTTATGTATCTTCGGTGGCAGTACAATAATATGGAACCATGGAGATATTCAGATGATGGAGCTGGAAGACGGCCATAGGAACTTTTCAACTAATAACTAAACAAGATAAATCCATCGAGTTACGACTCATTTGTTTTGTCTTGGTGATTACTTTTGTGCTATACGATATCTAGGGTATGATGATGGAGTCGGAAGGTGGCCATAGGAACTTCTGAACTAAACACTATAAATAATGTTTAAAAAACAGGAATATATCGATAGAAGTTTAATTTAATCGTCTTCAGGAGTACTTTTTTAAACATCAAATCTACACTAAAATAAAGCTTAGTTTGTATAAAAGGTTGTAAAAAAAATTACAATTAATTTACTATTTGCCTTTCATTCTAAAAATGTTGGATGTTTTCATTGATTTTTCATCATACAGAGAACAAGAATGCACTCCCTCGCGCAACCAGTAAAGTTAACACAGAGATTAGTTAATTCTGTTTCTCTCCATTCTCATTTTTGTAATTGTGATTTAATTAACAAAACTAGCAATCTTCACGTTCATGCCTATTATTTAAATAATACTGACAATCGCAGTGAACATCATTGCAGTTATTTTGCGTACAACACTAACTGTAAAAAAAATGTAGCCATGAAAAAGGTTGCACAGGGTACAAGAATAAAGTAACAAAACACGTGAAGCTAGCATTTTATTTTGAACGGAACAGTTTTTGTAAAAGGAACAAAACAAAAGTGACATCCATATGCGTACGTGAACATTGTATGTAACAACGAAATTTTGATTCTAGATGTGAAACCAATTAGTGTGTGCACTACAACCATGATATTTATTCATATATTTGGTTTATCAACGGTTGTTACAATGTAATACAATATTATTCATTTTTACAAGAAAGGCTTCCAGGACAATTGCACATCCAATTAAAGATAAACACAGCATGCACATGTATGAACAGAACTAGATAGAATTAAAATAATCAAGCACAAATCATAACCCTAAACGTTTGTACATTTCACAAGACACTTTTAATTGCACTTACTTTGATGATAATGATCATGATATATGAACGGGCATTAACCCGATCACGTAATAGATATTACATACCTTGGTGCGTGGTGCAACCTACTCAAAACGTCAGGCAATTCAAAGGTATGTAATAGCTATTACGTGATCGACCCCGTACTTCAATGTACATACATAATTATATCTTTAACTGCTTCTGAACTAAAGATTGCAAGGGAGTCGTTTAAATATCTTTAAAATATATAAGTATTTGAATAGATATATTTTTTTGTAATGTATAACAGATAACATGTTTACTTTTAATTAAGTCTATCAAGGACGGAAGACGAATTTCACTAAAAAAAACTGTCAAAATTATTTCTTTAATATAATTTAAACCTAAATTTTAGATATCAGATTTCACTTAAAAATTTGACTGTAACTTTCACTCATTGACCCTAAATGACTAACCAGTCTTTAGAAATTATGATTAGAAAAAGTTAAACTGAAATTCAGAAAATCAACTATAGTCCGCTCTAATCTAGCTCTCGGCTTTTCCAAAGAGTTTTTGAGCTTTAACGAACTTGATCTATTCTACCAAATTTCAACTGTATCAAAGTTTGTTACGTGCTATCTGTCGGTTAAGATGGTTTTCTTTATCATTTCTTATATACTGTGGGTAGGTAGGTAGGTAGACAAACTTAAAAGCGGAGCGGTTTTTGAGTTTAAGGTTTTAACAATTTGTTTACATCACACAACAAAAAAAAAAGATAAAACATTAATACCTACATCTATATCAAAATGTTTACTATCAGAAAACGTAAACGGGAAGGTAAATTCCTCTCTACATTTTATGTGAGATCAGGATTAAATAAAGCCAACATCAAAGCATATTTGGTATTAATAATTAGAGAAACTATTTACAGTGAGGTTCAAACAATAACAAAAATATTTTGCTAGAGTACTCGAATATGGTTTAAACCCCATGATAAGTAAATACATGTAGGTAACAATATTCAAAAATTATTAATAAGATCGACAAATTGGCATACACTATACCTACTAATATTGGACTTGGGTAGAAGATGTTGTACTCGAACAATCTTCCATGTGGATAAGAATATTGAGTATTTACTGGCAACTTGAAAGAGTGCAGCTAAACTATTAATCCATACAATTGATGTGCAAATTAAAAATATGTTATATTAAGGTTGTTGTTACAAGTGTGATGATGATGAGTTCAAGTTAGTATGATGATGTGAAGCGGAAGGCTGAGTTAAATAGAGTGAAGGGAGTTTTATGTATGTTATGTATGTGAGGACAAGAGTAGAGGACGATCAAAGAAAAGATGGATGAACTGCGTGAAAGAGAATTTGGCTAGAAAGGCAGTAAGTGGTGAAATGGAAGTAAATATATTGCTTCAACCACAGAAAATGAAATGATCCCTGGTGATAACCTGCTCCTGAATTAGAAAATCTTCTCGGGAAAATCTTCAACCTTTATAAATAACCCCACCACAGACCCATGTTTAGTAGTAGAATTTCCAATGCTTTATTTATTTATTTATTTTCAGAAAGATACATATTGTTTACAGATAATCCTTACACAATAGTATATAAGTAGGTACATAGTAATATCTATAAAAACTTTGGTAGGTAATAAATAAATGAAACAATATAAGCAGCTGGATTACAAATATATGCTGTCATAGTACACCTCTATGTTTCTAGAAGAATATCAGCATCATTCCATTGTATATCTAACAGGATAAAAAAGCCTATACGGGTCGCTAAGCCTTTGGAATTCGGTCACCGTAACCCATGGACGATTGTGTATACAAAAATGATTTTCAGTATCACTACCTGTAAAAACTCACGTCAAAAATACAGACATATCACAGGCGCTCTGCCAACCATATTAAGCTATTTTAAAGCTCTTCGACTACGTTTGCGTAGAATCTCTCCTATTCAAATTTTTATCCCCTTAATTTTTTATTGGTTCAGTAACTACGTAACTGACAGACAGACACAGTCTTACTGTCTTATGTTGAAGGAGATAGGACACAACAGATTGCTGATCGATTTAGAGACTCCGGTTATTACTGGCGCACCTCTGATTATTTTGTGCGGTGCCTCAGAGATAATAGGCTACTGTAAGGTTGGCGACAAAGGTATTAGGAACACCAGTGGTATTAGGAATTAATTAAAAATGAATACGCTTTCATTATCCTCACTCGTAAATAGCTAACAATGTAAACAAATATTAAAAAGCAATTTTAAGTGTATTTCAATAACTAATTACAATGTAACTGTAATTTGTAATTATTAATCTAATTACTTTATAATAATTGTCGTATCGAAAAGAAATGTTGTATGTATATGTAGTTTGGATAACAAAACTACGATATGGTATCTTGGAGCTGATGTGATGATGGAGCCAGGATGTTGATAGTGGGACTCTCTAGTGGCTACTAGTAAACACCACGAGTTTGGGCTCTTACGATCTGTTTTGACGAGCTTAACAGATTGAGATTGGTAACGTGCGTTGGTCTGATGATGCCGTCAGGAGGTGGAAGTCTATTTTACTTTTTAATTTGGTTCGTTGTTAAAGCGTGTTTTTTTTCTAACTATTTTTTTTTTCATCATCACACACTTAAATACAGTTAAGTCTTGCTCATATACCGATATTAATTTATGTTTAGACTTACCAATTAGTACATAAATGGCACTAACCTTCATTATATTTTTTGAAATTGCATGCAACTAAATTACAGGTGAACACAGTAATGCCATTGGGTGATGAGCATAAAATAGGAAAAGAAATGTATAAGCTAATTGTATATAAAATAACTAAGCTACCTGTAAAAAAACGTATAAGTATACAAACTGTCTAGTTATGTATATGACATGTACATATTATGTTTACGGAAATCTTTCTGCAATTGTATCTACATACAAGTGCCTACGCTTTAAAGGGACCTAAATCCTTTGGGAGGACACGTGTTGACATGGGTCTAACAGAGGCCGGGAAGAGTGATCTTTTGTGGTTTTTATTTAAAACAACGTGTAGATATATCATTGAAAACCAAATATTGCCGTGTTGACATCTGCCTTGCTTACGATTTGAACTGTTTACTCATCAATCAGCCTATCATAGTCCACTACTGGACATAGGCCTTTCCCAATGTGCGCCACAGCACCCGGTCCTGCGCCTTCCGCATCCAACTGTTTACTGTTTTTACTATTTCGCTTACATGCCTTAACTACTTAAATGAGCTACGTTCAAAGGGATAAAGAAAAGGACATAGGGAAAGGGCTGTCATCCAGAAAAAAAAAACTTTTTCTCAAGAGATGCCTGAATTAATTGACAAATCTTCAATCACGCGCGCGAAGCAATCAAAAAGCTAGTATTTATAAAAGCGCAATTTATACTGAACTCGTACCAATTAGAGGTGTAAATCGAACACACAGTCATCTATCACCACTATCAAGTCATCCGTGAACACGATCGGTGCAACTCGTTCGATACGGTACTACCAAAAAGGTATTACGCCTTACTAATCGCGATTAAGTTCCGATACAGATATAATCGCGGTTAAGTTCCGATACGGATATAATCGCGATTAAGTTCCGATTGCAACCTCTAATTAACACGCTTTTATTAGTTTCACTAGTAACTATGTAAACAAATCTTGGAAGTCAGTTTAACCACAGTATAATGTATATACAGTATTGTGACTCGGCCTCCTTGAAATAATTACCTACAGCCGGTCGGTACGCAAACACGCGATAGGGCTGCCTATAATTTCATCTACCTGCTTGAGTTATACGAATTTTGTATCCAATTATACAAACTGGCAGCCCTGGTACCGAGTGTATACCGAACTCAAGGCGTGGCGATCCGACCGTTCGTATGAAGATACAATACTGTATATACATTATACTGTGGTTTAACCTTGTCGTATCGAAATAAAACGTTGTATGTATATATAGTTTGGATAACAATACCAATTTCGTTTTCCATTACAGCGTGTTTTATTTTTATTTTAATAAACTATAATTACATTTATAAACATCGAAAGTTTGGCATTACATTTATTAATATCATCCTCCATCCAATGTATAAAAACAAATGCCATGTCCGGGAAATCAATTTATTGTACGAACGAGGGATTTTGATTTTTTTTACTTCTAGTATACCTCCACCATTCGAATTAGATCACTGGCACCTACAACTATGGTTACAACCTTAAAATATCTAGTCTCAAAACATCCAAAGGATTACTTACTTAAGTACGAGATTATCCGCTGAGCAAGCCGATTGAACGATTAGAATGCTTTAAACTTTTTACTTTTTAATACTAGCTGACCCGGCGAACTTCCAGCCTATTATATTAGTATAAATAAAATTACTTTAGAAACTTAATCGGGGTCCATAAGAGTTCAGAAAACAATTATCAAGAAATGTGTTTATTCCGCGACATGCTAAGATATACACACACTTGATATGATAACTATACACTGCGATAAAATATGCAATATGCAAGTATGCATTTGCTAGACGGTGAACCGTCCAGCGCTGATTTTCAGTTTGCAACCCGCTGATGTGACTGAAAACATTTTTCAATAGTCCAACGCTAAATAATATTCTTTAAAATGAAAATCCCTTTATTATATATAATATATATATATATATATATATATATATATATATATATATATATATATATATACATGTAATTTGTTTTAGAGTTACAAATAGACCAAAATAAACAATGAAAACTATTAAAAAAAAAACTTCTAACAAAAAAATAAATGTAAATGAATAAAAACAATTAGATGGGTACAATTTAATGCAGCAATTTATTGCACTTTATTGCAATTACTTGCAGAAAGCATGCTTTCTGCAAGCATTAAATTGCTGCATTAAATTGTACCCATCTAATTGTTTTTATTCATTTACATTTATTTTTCGTCACAAAAATGTAGTCCCTTTTTAAACCAAAATTAGTTTTTGCCTGTAGAATAAATACATCAAAGGATTCAAAGTTTAATTGTAAGAAATTGTAACAAGTTCACGAAGCTTTATTTTGGGGTGAAGTAAATTTGGTTTTAATGAACAATTATTATTAACTTTACCTCAGAAATAAGTAAAATTTAGATGGTTTTGTTTTTGATAAGCCTGCTTTTGTTATGCTAATTTCTGTGTGTTCTTTCAAGTAACTTTATAAAGTTGAGCTCCAAATACATTTATTACCCAAAAACAAAATATTTCATTCTTAATGAACCCAAATATTTTTGAACGTTTGAATAATAGATAAAATAAGCTTTCTTGTACACTAAGCTTGAAATTTTTTCATACTACATTTATGAAAATAAATTAAGTTTAGTGTACCTACTTAGTTACTACATAAGATTTGTTTGTAAGAGGACGTTCTACAAATTCCAAGCGCTAACCTGCTGGCAAGCATTGAATTGATAACATAAAAATATTATCTGTTAAAAAAAAATTAAATAACAATAAACTTATAGGAAGTAGTTGAAGAATCGGTCAATAAAACTGCATAAACAAAGTAATCATACATTTAAAATACAAAAGTACAAAATACAAATACAAAATGTTTTATTTCTTTACCAAAAATGTGTATAGCAATATTGTAAATGTGTATAAAAGAGCTGATGATCTCCGAACGGCTGAACAGTATTTGTTGAATTATATTTAACAACACTCTTGATAAAATCAGTTTTAAAACAAAAAAAACGCACTCAAATGGTTCATCCGTTTGGCAGTTCTAATGCCACAGACAGAAACACACGTCAAACTTTTACACACGTTAACACACCACTTTTGCATCAGGGGTTAAAAAAAATAGCATAAATGTCCTAAAAAAACATTATTGATGCATATCACCAGTAAAGACAAAATTCAATGATCATCATCCAGATAAATATAGAAAAAAGAGATAAATACGATATTTTTCATTTTGAAGAATCTTAGCATAGTTCAAACATTAGTACAGTTTAAACATATATTATCGACAGTGGATTCCATAAGCGTGTAGTCAGTAACACAAAGGTATATCGTAAAATTTGTAGAATTCACAGAGGATAGAGGTGCAGTGCATATAAAGGAGCCCTTCGTGATAACCAAAGACTACAACGTTCCTTATGAAAGTACTATGACCCTTGCCGACAACTCTCATGCAGTAATATTTTATATTCTGTGCCGTTGGTTAAAATTAGGTAGATACTGGTAGATGGTTTGTAGAAACCACTTGCACGTTTATTCGATGGGACCATTGTATTTCCTTTGCATATTACAATAAATTTAGTAAATTTATTCCAGAAGCTGTAAGATAAAATACTACATAGATTGTAAAATTAGAATCCACTAGACTTCTGTTCTGAGTATACTCAGAGCAAAAACATAACATGCAAAGGAAATACAATGGTCTCATCGAATAAACGTGCAAGTGGTTTCTACAAACCATCTACCAGTATCTACCTAATTGTAACACGCTGTTATTAGCTTTTAACAAACTAAGTTACAATATAAACAAATTTTGAAAGTCAATTTTAGTTTACTTCTAATGGTCGTATTGATTAAACTTCATGTAAATGTAGTTTGGATGATAATAATATAATTTGATATGTTGGAACTGATCTGATGATGGAGGAAGAACTCTCCATTGGCTACTAGTAAACTCCTTGACTTGACTAGTTTGGGCTCATATGATTCATTTTGACGAGTCCAATAGATTGGGCTAGGTGACGATCATCTGATGATGAGCCGAGGAGATGGATATTGAAACTCTTTTTATTCAGTTGCCATTGAAGCGTATGTCCAAATGCAGCAGTAACAAGGAAAAAGGCCATTTTTTACAGAAAAATATGTCACAAAAAAAAAAAGGCAGTAGGTACATTCATCATAGCATTCATTTCATTGAAATGGCACACAAATAAATGGTGCCAAATATTTTAAATGTTTGATATGTTATAATGAGTTGGTTGCTACTGCTTATTACAGGGGTTTTCGAGTAAAAAGATTTGTTACTTCTGTTGATTAAAATATTGTACAGTAAATATCATTTTCATCTGTGTATCATTTTCACTCCAATGTAATGCGAAAAAAATATTATAATAATTCAGGGTATCAGTTATCATTGTTTAAAATTTAATGTATATATTAAATAAATGGTCATTATTTTAAAAAGATAACGTTGGCGCTAATGAATCAAAAGTAAGCAGCCATATTTTTATAACTGAAATAGTTGTAGAGACAAGATGGTAATTTTCGATGAGTATCTGAGCTGTTGGGGTCCATTCAGCAAGTAGGCCTGCTTTACCTTACCTAATATGTACACCGAAATTTATCAGATTTAGTTTACTTTTATTAGATTTTTTTTTTAAATAGAAGTGATTTTTGCGATACACAGGGTGTTACAGGAAAGTGTGATCAAAATTTAAAATGTAATTTGTCGGAAAATGCTTTTCTTGGTATAGGTGCACATTTGTTAGGAATTTCATGCCAGTTTCGATGATTTTGTTTCTTATTTTTTTGATGTAGCATTTTCTAAAAAGTCTGAACAACTGAATACCATCCTTGGTTTAATACCAATACCCATAGTTTCATTAATGCTAGCTCTCTTCCTTGCGAAATATTAGCTTTATCAGAATTTATCAGTTACGAAATAAGTTTTATGTATTCAAAATCACGAATTTTCCTAATTGTTAGTGCTGTACGGTATGTTTTTACAATATACAAAATATATACATTCTTTTTATTTTAACAAACAAGCATACATATCATCATCTTCCTCTTGTTTTCCCAAAACTATTTAAGGCACTTTACTCAAACATACGTTATTTCCCTGCTTAATCCTTTTCTAGACATAACCTCTTTCATGCAGTCAATCCATCTTTTTTTTCGTTACATTCCTCTACTCTTTAACCTATTAACATTCATACATAAAACTCTCTTCACCAAATTTTTCTTAATGGCAAATCATGTATTCAGTTCTGGTTTTGTTCAGTATTAAGCCAAAGTTCTCCAGTCTCTGTTGCCATTTTTTCAGTCTGCTTTAAACCTCGCACCCGTCTTCTCCGATTGACATAATTTCGTCTGCAAACAGCATGCACCAAGATGCCTCTTTCTGTGTTCCATTTTCCATTTAAAAATAAAAAATAGTTTATCTCAATTAAACCAATCACAGGTAGTTTTGAACTGTCAGGAGTTAGAATAAGTCAGTTTTGAAGTTAGTTGCCTGTTCTAATGCAAGAAGGAAAGAAACTCCAAGAAGTACATTATCAACACGAAGAGATATTTCTCTCTCTCTCTAGATTATCTGTACCTAGCATGAGTCACATTTTACATACTTAGCAGGTACTCTTTCTTCCTGCAAAACCCACCACTAAATCTCTCGGGGTACCCTATTATACGCATTTTGATGCCATCAGGCCATTTTGTCAACTTAACTGAACCAAAATCTAAAATTTCAACTTCGTAGGATAAAATCAAGTGGTTTTAATTCAGTTGACAAGATTTGACCCGACTAAGAAACATTGCAAGTTAAATAAGTCTTGGTAAAAACGTGTAAAAAAAATAAAAATGTGATCAATTGCATTCTATACTCAAACGCCAGGAAGGCAAAATCCCGACAATAAAACAGCGATAAGATGAATTGTAACTTGCCAGGTTTTAAGTAGGAGGTATGAATTATTGAAAGTGAAATATAGGTAAGTAAAACCTGGAGCGACACTGCGGAAAACTTTTAGCCGTGATACTTAAAAGTTTTTCATTTTTTTTACAAATCTGCAAATAAGTCCCCCAGGATCGTGGTTATAAACTTTTTATGCTGTACCGGTGTAAAATGAGCTTTGACACCTCTAAGATTTATTTAAAAATTTACGTAAAGGGCCAAAGATTTGGGATTTTGTAGAATGGTTGTTCAGAAGATTTCAGGAGTCAGCGGCTACATTAAGCTTAATGTTTGGAGAATGTTTTCTTATACTTGTTTTGACAACGTTAGTAAAGTTAGCATTTTTTTACTTTCAAAATAGGTTGAATGGTCTGGAAGATGTCCGCTCTGTTTATTCACATTTAGTCTAATTAGGTGAGTCTTTTGAACCCTTAACAGGATAAGAGATCTGAACAGTAAGACTACGAAAAGAGAAATGTTAAAAATGTTAAAGTTACAACGAATACAGTATAGGTTATAAAGATAGCAGTAGATTATCTTCCAGAACTGGTACTAAAAATAGAAACGCTCAAAAGAGTACATTACCAATAAAAGTTGTAATGTAAATAAAAAAAGGCTCAAAACAATACGTTTAACTCTAAGCATTTTTATTCAAATTTGACCAATTAAAAGTAATAATATATTTTGATACTTGATTATGATAATACCCCAATTCACCATGTCCACCAACAGCCAGTTCTGTACTGTAATTACATATTATTAGCGAATAAGTGCCCTTTGAGTTTCCTGCCATATAGTTGCTCTCAAGAAATAAGCTCAACAGATTAAAAAGTTTTAATACCATGATTCTCAATGTAGTAATAATTAAAAAAACATTTTATATACCTTTGGCGGGTGAGCAAACATTAATTATCAAGTTTGACATTGAATTCTCAAATCTGTCAAATAATATCGAGATGAATATCAAAATTTCTGGTGTTTTCAAAAGAATTTGGTAAGCAATGAGTGTTATTTTGTAAAATAAAGCTTTGGTATTTCAATTACTGATAACGTAATAATTTCACATTAACTTATAATAATTTCCTGATTTATGAAATTATTACAAGTCAAAGAGGAATTTTCTCTGACGGGTCCAACACAGTAAAAGGTCCGCAACGTTTTAATACGAAAATTGTAGTAGGATTACAAATACAGCAATATTTTAATATTTAATACAGGAACCAAAGTCAAATTTACTAAAGGATAGACCGTGTAAAAACTAGCATTTATCTATGACTGACCATGGTCAGCAGTTTTGGTCGTTTTAGGTCACAAATGTGTTCTGATAAATTGCAGCGAAGTGTTGCATATGCTTGCTCAAGCATGCTCAAGCAGGATAACATACAAGCAAAGAAACTTCTGCTGTTCTGTCGTTTACTTGTACTGTACGGATTCATGGTGTCTTTTATATACTGTAAACTTAGATGCTCCTTGACCAAACTGTTATCTCTGGTCAGTTGGCTGAACATTTAAAAAAATATTATTATTAGCAAATCAATAAATATTATTTAGTAAGAGAGCTCGGACTTTTTTATGGTTTAGGGGGCAAACAAGCAAACGGGTCACCTGATGGTAAATGACTACCCCGCCCATGGGCACCTGCAACTCCAGAGTCACAAGTGCGTTGCCGGCCTTTAAGGTGGGAGAAGGGATGAGAAGAAAAGAGCGGGAAGAGGGGAAAGAGGGGAGAAGGAGGGGTTAGAATTTGAGGGTCCAGAGGGGGGGGGGGGCAAATCAGAAATTTGACTCCAAATTACCTTAGTACTGCGTAAGCTTACTAAAGCCAAGGGCAGAAGCAGCTGCCTTCCCCTGCCCCCCGTCCCTCGGTACGCCCATGAATGTATGTATGTACTATGAGTATTTATGGAGTCTCATAGGGTTACCAAATGTACACAATTTATATATTTCTAGGAAGGTATATTTTTGTGTAATTGAATTATCAGCACAAAAATCAGCACTCCTATATTGTAATGCCTTTCTTGAATAAAGAAAGTTTCTACGTTTTTGACCAATCAAAGTAAAATAGGGAGTATAAAATTGATAAAAGCTTGGCGGAAAAAACAAAAAAATATTTCTTACCAAACAAGTAAAAAGTAAACAGTTGTTATGTATTTAATTACAATTGCATGTATAATTAATATTAATTTCTGACAGTACAGCTGTGGTTGCAGCGTTGGACTCAATTTGTGAAATAAAATTATGCGTTTTAAATTTTAGTCATAGAGGCTCACAATCAAGTCACAAAAAATGTCGAGATCAACTACCATCGCGAGTTTACCCGAAACAAGACACAATCAAATTGGCGACTGTTCGCCTTACACCTACTTTGATGCTACTATCTTTCAGAGTATCAAAAAATTTCCTTTACTTCAGTTTTGCGCGACCAGGCACGGACCTGCTGGAGTTCTATGAACTTTGTGATGATGAGGGCTTGAATTGTTGAAGAGGAATTTCAAAAAGTAACTTTAGAGATCATTATTCAATTTTTCTACCTACAATTTTGCCTTCGTTTAAACAGGCTGCTACAGAAAGGTGTGGAAATGTGTCAAATTCTAGGAGCGTTATCCGATTCTGTGACAAATAGTTGATTTAGCTTAAAAAATGGATATTGACAATTTTTACTTTTACTAGTATAGGTGCACAGATTTTAAACAACATATTATGAATTCGTATATTTGTTTCAATAATTTTTATTTTATTTCATTATGCAGACGTTTTCAGAAAAGTCTGAATAATTTCATCACCATACTTAGTTTTAAATAACCATACTTTCATTCATGTAACCCCTATCTCCTACGAAATATTGGCATTATTCGTAAATTTTCATGTCAATAATTTGTCAGTTTCAGAATAAAATTTATGTATTCAAAATCCCTAATTTTCTCAAAATTATTATCGCTCAACGCTATTTTCGGGGTCTACTATAGAACCCTAAAATTTTACCACACCTTTCTGCAACAGCCCTGTATTTTCTTTTAATACTTTAACTTACATCATAATAGATATTTTTTATTTATTTGCTATATTATCATTTAAACTATCTTTCCTTACTCTAATATTACTGTTTGAATGTACTATAAGCCTAATTGTTCATGTCAAATGTGTATGTGTATGTTTTTATCGCTTTTAAGAATCATCAAAACAGGTTCAATGCTACTGTAAAAAAATATATTTGTGTATCTGTTATTGTGACATTGTCCTAATGTATAGTTGTGGTGTTAACGTAAGTATATTGTAATGTCGAACGATAAAATAAATACAATTTATGTTTAAAATAAAAGTTTTTTTTTATCCCACTGACAAAACTGTTTTGCACAACTTGTTGTGGCATCGGAGGTTTTTCTTTTACTGAAACTTATATAGAATTACTATATATAGTGTTACAGAAAGCTGTGATCATATTTTAGAGTCGTATTTCTACTATAATGGTAATTGAATAACCCGTGAATAATGTAAAGTGCTAACAATTTTATGAAAATTTGTGATCTTTAATACAGAAATTTGTTTTGAAACTGAAAAATTCAATAAGCTAATATTTTGTAAGAGAGGGCTGAAATTAAAGAAACTGTAGGTATTTAATACCAATGATGTTGATGGAATGTCCAGATGTTTCTGAAAATGACTGAAAAAGAAAACTGTTGTTTTTATTTAGACATGTGCACAAAAGCATTTACCGAAGAATTTTTTTTTCAAAATCCATTTTGTTCAAACTATTTGTCGGCTACACATAACACTCCTAAAATTTGACCACACCTTTTTATAACAGTCTGTATAGTAACTGTTAGTTAAAATAGAATCTCCCGTTCCAGAACACTTACGTATTTACATCATATTACATAATTATATAATTGCTAGATTACTTGCAATATTGTATCACATGTTTGGTATCCAAAAAGCCACGAACATATTTAGTTGCGCTAATAAGAGATATTATATTGCTACGCCCTTGCCTATAAAGGAAAAGATTCGGGCTGATGAAGAAGGTTTCACGACTGTGCAAAGGAAGAATCACCGATGATCGTAATCAGTACGAATTAGTTTGGAAATGCCCCTGTGGACCCTAATGAAAGGTGCTTGCTGCTGCGCCGAACACCCCGGTATACATCTCTCGCCTACACTACAGCACTGAGGCAGAAGACATCGTCAAATACGTGTGCCAGAAGCTTAATTATGCACCGAGAGTGCAGCTGCTTGCGTCGCACCGCACCGTCAACTTCAAAGCGTTCGTTATCTGCACCAGGTGTTAGATGAAAAATTTTCACCGCAAGGTGTGGTATTCCGTCGCTTCCACGGACAAGTACCAATAGATCACACAAAGATTTAGTGCTAGTAAAGTGCTACTAACTTAGTTTTAAGTTTTACTTTACTAACATAGAATGTTTTAGTATGTATATTAAGGTTAAGGTATGGGCCTATACAGCCTGAAATAAATGATTATTATTATTATTAGACCCGAGCGTCTTGGATGTTAAACTAGTTAGCCCGTAAACATCAGGTCGACCGGGATCAGAGTATGTTGCCCTTTTTGTTACTCTTAAGCATTTCTTTACCTCGAGGCCTTTGCTCAAATTTTTGTTTAAAAAAAAAAGTAAAATGTCACTCCCTGTCAGAACAATCAATTGCAAGAAAACCTTGAAATCCTAACTAAAGAAATCTTATTAAGTGTTTTTCGTTATTTCCAATACATTTTGTTTACAACTGTAAACAAAATGATACAATGAATAACCGTGATAAATAAATAATGCTATAAGAAGATGAGTGACAAACAAATAAGCAAGTTAAAGGAGAAAAAATGTCGTTAAAGAAAACTAAAAACAAGATAAAAAGAATATTAACCTGCAATGGATGTTTAAATAAAGCTTGTTATAAAGTAAGAAAGATTTTTGAAAGGACATGTCATACAGCCTGCTGTTCGTGGCCTTGCTGTGGTCATTGGTGTAATGTTTGTGAATTTTTTAGAAGGCTAAGAAGACCTTATCGCAAGAATAGAGGTATACAGAAACGAAGAGTAGAACATATAGAGTACTATCGAAATAAAAGAGCCTAAAAGAAATAGACCTGAGAAAAGAAAAATTATACTAATAATGACGAAGACAAAAAAAATAGTTGGTTTGTTACTCATCTTCTTTTGATTAACTGGTTCACCAATTTCGATAATTGTTTGCTTATGGTCTTATAACCGTGTCGTATTTTTGTTTTGTTAATCATGCGTAATGTTAAATATTAATATAGAATAATTACGACCATATGTTATTGTTTTTTCTGACTTCTCTGTCAATATTTAAATTAAAATTTGGGCACATCACATTTGGCTGTAGGTACAAGTCTCTCTTTTCTTTTAAACTTTCGCATTTAGTTATAATATAGCCCTATAGCAGATAATATGTACATATCTAAACCACCGCGTTAATTGCCGTTCATGTAATTGCAAAATAAAATTCTCTTCTATTACGAGTACTTTAAATCTTTCTTAATTTGAACGCATGTGACACAATCTCTTGTCTTGCTAAATATTCTGTTTACATAAGATATTAAATTTATTTACACTTCTTGCAAATACTGTGCATAAGGCGGACTTCATGATTGCACGAGATAGTACACAAAATACACACAAAAAAGCACGAGATAGGCACTAGTAACTACTCGTGCTTATAAAGAGTATATGAGAATGTAAAACTTATGTATTGCCATCCATGACCCTCTCCATAGAACTTTGCCGATCTTCTGCAGCATTATGGATTCCAAACTATATTAATTACAAATGATTACTTACTTAAAGTTGCTCAAACTAATATGTGTTCTTTGGATTTTGTATTTGTAATGCTAAGTTTGTAGTAAGAGCTGGTAGAAACAATGTTGGTAGTGCACATATATTTCCTAGTGCTTTGGAGATACTTAGCGAACCCGTTCATGGCTTTAAAGCCCTGAATGTACGAGTATTTACAAAGAAAATAGCCTACACGTTCACTTAGCCTTTTTATTTTGTAGGTTAGTGGAATTGAATTTAACTTTTTTTAAATTTATGCAACTTAAAAACTATTTTATATAACTATAGTGCCATACGCGTATAACTGTTGTGTAAACAAACTCAAGAATTAGATAAAGTTAAGTTAAGGATAAAGTTAGTTGTCTAAGCAAATGGATTGTAGTAAAGACCTGTCAATCCTATTCTTTTTCATTTGCTAAAGTTCAGATACGTGGTATAGTAAGTATAAAATTTTATGAACTTCTCTAATATATCGGGATTTTACTGACTGGATTCTAGATAAATATTCTAGGTATTACATAAGAAATATCTTATGCACCACCCGGGTGGACCAAGAGCGAGATGTTTTAGAATTAACAAGTATTATAATAGTACCAGAAGCCAAACAGGACATCCCTATTATAACAAATAGGTTGCTTCTCAAAATCATCAGAAGTTTAATATCACTTGTAAAGGGTGTCCAGTAAGTGATACAAACGAGGCCACTGAGAACGGTTAAAAACTTTATTTAAAAAGGCACTGCAAGAGCTTACAAGATAAGCTCTCGAGGCTGAGGGTTCAACTGTTGAGTTCAACTTCAACACCACAATAGTTAAAGATATAAAATGACCGTGTGAAGAAAATACTAACCACCAATATTTTGGCGAAAAACGGAGCAATAGTTAATCATAATGATGACGTAGGTACTGAGTAAACTGAGGACCCTTCCTGGAATATGCAAGTGTAACGAAATGTTATGCTGGTATTTAGGACTTCCATTTAATTGTTTATAAACTTTCGCGACTTTGATACATATTAAATGTGTAATTCGGGACTTAATTGCGATAATATATATAAAGGTACAATACTTTTTGGTTACCCGACGTTTCGATCGAATTGCACCGATCGTGGTCACGAGTGGACTGATTTGTATAAAATAAATACCAAAATCAAAATCGTTCATTCTAATTTAACCATTTATTGGTATTTTTTAATTGTCAGGAGTAGGAGTCAGTCAGACTAAGTCAGTCGTGAAGCTATTTGCCTGTTCCAATACGTAGATCATAAGGAGAAAAACAGACTCAAGGAAACTCCGAGGACACTCTTTTCTAATATGTTTTTTAGAATTTTCTGGTTACATCCCACTAATATTTTGAATGTGAAAGTTTGGATGGATGGATGTTTGTTACTTTTTCACGCAAAAACCACTGAACCGATTGTGATGGAACTGTGAAAATGTGATGGAACTTGATATTGTATTACTTTGTATCCTGATATTCCCACGGGATCGGAACTTACGCGAGTGAAACCGCGTGGTGCTGCTAGTTGCTTAATAAATAAAATAATTGAAGTTATAAGCACTTGTGTTGATATACCCATTATTTCCAAAAAAGCTGGATCCTCATCCTTCTACTCACTACTCTGATGACTGTGAGCGAAATTAAAATTCGGGGCTTTTGGCCCTTAATCAGAGTGAGCTATTGCCACCTTGGTGAATTATTCTACATTAAATGTTTGAGGTAAAAAATTGTTTTAATAAGTATAATCATTTGCATATTCAGGTACATAAATAGGCTGAATATTTTAATTCCTTTGCCAAACAAAAATCGGTTGACTTCTGTCAAGACTGTCTGTCAGAACAATATGTCAAGTATTCAATTTTCTGTTTGAAGTTAAATTATGGTCCTGACCGCACAGTACACCAATTAAAATGAATTTCTTTCCGTTACTTAGTAATAAGTAACGGAAGGATAAAGAACATGAACAATAAGAACAAAATAATAGTCAATAAATAGGAATATATAAAATCCATTGATGGCCAATAAACTAGTAAGTAAACTCAAATTGTGTTGGAAAAAAACCAAGGCAAGATGTAAAAGATGCAATAACAAAATTAAAAGAACGTGCGACAGGACCTGTTGTAGATTACCGACTTGTAACTGGTGTAATATTTGTGAGTTGTTGAAGAATTGCATATGCTGCAGATACTGTAGACGATCAAAAAGAAGAACAGAATCAACTGAATCTTACGTAAGAATAAAAAATAGGCAAGTGTATTTGCTTCAAACCAGTGGTACCAGAAAAACTAAAGACAGCACAAGAAAAACTAAAAGTGAAGCATACATAGATAAAATCAAAGCAACTAAAAATACCACACGTGATTTCCATAAAGCAGAAACACAATCAAATGTATAAACTGTTGTGACTTTGTCTTCATATACGTCAGTGGTACTTAAAGTTTTAGTCAAATGGAGGGACCATTCAATTTTAGATTGGTTTTAGATCACAAAGTGTTTAGTGGTCGCCAAATAAACTATTATAAGGTAGTTGTATAAATAAAAGACGTTTAAAATTAATTGAAATCAACAGTATATTATTTCCTACAGTTTTATTGCTGCATATTCTTTACTAACGGCTGAATTATTGGTTCCATGCTACTCAAAGACATATACATATTGGCTTTCGGATCCAAACGATTTCTGTTTTTATTTTTAATAACCTCTAAGATCTAAAATCACTGATTGCAACAGGTACCGATTTTTCAAATATTAGAAATAGCTGTCGAATTCAATTTCTTTAATTGTTTAAAAAAAAAACACTAAATAAGTTAAAGGCACTGACAAAATTGAAACCACTCTTTGTTTTTCTTATCAGTTAAATACAATTTTACTTCCTCTCTGTCTATTCAAAAATTCTAAACAGCATGTTTCCTTTGAAAATCCGTCACAATTCGGTACAAAAAGAAGCGTTTTGTGTTTAAAGCTTATACCAGCACATTTTTTTTAAATATTGCACCATTTAACAAAAAAATACCTATAACTATTATTATTATTAAGTAGGTAGCACTAAATTCTTCTGACTTATTATTGCTGATGCATGCTTTATTATTTTTATTCCCCGACACAAAAATAGGGGTGTTATAAGTTTGATGTGTTGAAACGAATGGACCGATTGACCGACTTGATCGAGAGTGTTCTTAGCTATAATTCAAGAAAGTCTGTTCAGCCGTTCGAAGGTCATCAGCTCTTTTCTAATCGTTGAAGGGATTTTTGAATCGGGAGTATTTTAAATTCATATTTATGCTTGTCGTATTAGTCTTTTTTACGTTATTCATCAACATTCGCTTAATTTTTTTTCTATCGTGGGAGAACCAGGCTTCGGCACATATGGGCCGGCTCGACCAGAGTCATGGCTCACAGAAAACCGGCAGTGAAGTAATGTTTTCGTTGCTTCACGCCGAGTGAGTGAGGTTACCGGAGGCCCTTACCCTTACCTCCCCCTCTTCCCCGCTTCCCTCCCTCTCTTCCAATCCAAATTTATACTATTATTAAAAGGGAAGAGTGCTAATTATTTAGCTTGTATGGAGAGGGCAATGTGAGGAACAACTATACAATGAAAAATTATTTCCCCATTTTGATAGACACATTATTCCAAACGAACACAGGCCCGGGCAAAGTCAGAAATGTCCGAGAGTAATATTATAAATGTGAAAGATTGTGATAAATTTAGTTTGGTATGAAATTCACACACATATGGATGACATCCTGCGTTAGTACATAGGGATACGGGCGCAGAAACCCCCGCCAGCGGTGGTGAAACGGTGGGAAGATATTTGGAAATTTATTCACGCGCTAACCGCTAACGGATTTGTACTAAGTTTGAAACTGAAATAGTTTATATATTGGATTAATACTCGATACACGGAAACTGATTTCCACGATAATATAGAATTGATTATTCAGTTAAAACTTTGTGTACGTCTTCCTAATAATTAAGTTATTATAAGCCAGTATTAAATTACTTCTTTAAAAAACACCTGCAACGACAAAGTTGGATGCATTCATTAACGGAACTTTCTCTTGATATGTAACTTTATAGTCACAAGATTGACGTAGAACCAACAATACGAGGACTAGCATCATAATGGTTTAACTTAGACATAAATGGAATATATTTTACGTAGATTTCGAAGAAAGGTCTACCTATTGGTTTTGTACCAGTTGCCGAGTTTTCCAAAAAATTTGTTTACAGGAGATCTAGTTATGATCCCTAGACCCCAAAACAACCGCCAGTTAAAAAGTTTATATATATATATGTATGTATGTACCTCAATTTTACCGGCACGCGACCATTGCGACCTCTATTCAAACTTGGACGAAAAACCAACAGGGCAAAAATGAAGGTTAAGTTCGTGAATGGGGGATATTCCCCCAAAGGGGGACTGGAGAGCAGATTTTCAAAAAAAATCAAAATCGAAATCTACCTCTGCGGGCCTGCTGCGGGCCCGGATATTTTAAGTTTCATCAGGTATGTAGTTTACATTAAGAGGTAAATTATAAACGTGTTATACACGATGACACTTGCATATTACCGAGGGGGTAGTGAGCATGCATTTTGCCTTCTACATGAAAGATTTCTAGACCCCATCCTAGTCAATACCAGAATGGGGTCTACAATTTTATTATTATTTTTTTAGGAAAAGTCAAATAATAAAATGATTGCAGGAGACCAACTAGGCCGCTACCAAGAACTTGGCTTTATAATCATATAACTATTAGATGAACATTATCTTTATACAATTGAAAGTTGTTTGGCAGCAATAAATAACTTATTTTTATTATGATAACTCTCTTACTAATTTAATTGATATACTTTATTGTTACATATTAGTATATAACAGTCATAAAACAACAATGACAAACCTGCTAACTAAAAATTACAATCAACCTATTAATCAGATCAAGAAAAATGTCTTATGTTCTTAAAACTGCTTCCTATCAACACCGAAAGTAGTGTATTCACTACATCCCTCATTCATATATAACTTGACAGTATAATAATAATAATAATTCCACACATCTCACACGCGGCCGTCTGATCCCAAACTAGGCAGAGCCTGTACTCTGGTAAGCAGACTGCTGATAAACATACTTACATATTTCTAAATACATACATATTATAGATAAATTACACCCAGACACAGAACAAATTATCGTGCTTATCACACAATTATTTGTCCTGGGTGGTAACCGAACCCACGACCTCTGGCTTAGCAGTCAGGGTCACTAACCACTAGACCAACAGGCCAGTCAGTAGTAATATCACTCTATCTCTGTAAATTAACGATGTAGTTCGATATAGTCAAAATTAATATTTCAGCAATATTTTGTATCCATACTTCATCCATCACTCGTTCTGACTAGGCTTAAATCTGGCAGGCATGACCGTACCATACCTTATTGTCATTGAATTATGAATTGCATTAATATACATATTTTGTAATGAAATCCAAAATGGAGGATAAATTATACAAAATTAATTATGTTTGTAAAATTATGTACGTGTAAGATTAATAGCATTACATTAGAGTTCCGTCAAAATGTGATGTGACTCTGTGATCGCGTCATAAATTTTGTCAAACGCCATAATTGTTGTTAGCACTATAATGATCGCCAATTAGTAACGGTCAATAATATTATTAAATAGATGTCGTTGTTTTGTAATATATCATAAGTTAAACACAATTGAAAACTGCGGTTAAGGTGCGCAAATGGTTGCAAGTGGACGTCTTTCCAATACCGATTTCTTATTAATTGAAACTCTTACCAAAAGGGATAGATTGACGATTCGATATAGTTTCATGTAAACTTGCCTAGTTATAGTCTTATTCTACTTACTTTTCAGACAGGTTATTATTCCACACATTTATTATACTAGCAGTTAATTATGACACTGAAGAGACCAATGTCGCAAAATGAAGCGTATTGCTTAATGACATAGAGCGTTCTATGGGATCGGGCGTTGATTTTTAAAATGTATGTATGTATATTGAAATGTAATGTATCTTTTTACCAGCCTCTCAGCACATTTCTACTTGAACGTGGGAAATGTATATTTTTTTCTTCATTTTTCAATGTCAGAAATGTGTTCGAAGAATCCGGCAAGAATGGTGGACACTAGGTGAAAGAAGTATCATGAGTTATATTGGTGATGTATTTCACAATAATAATAATATATCATAATATTTTTGCTCCTACAAGAAAATTGTTAATAATTATTTATTAGTTTTATAGGTATATGATGCAGCTAGGAGCCCCTAAGTGTAAATTGTGTACGATAACATAAGCATTCGTTTAACTTTTTTTCTTTTGATGTGTAATTCTTTAATTGATATATCTCTACAAATATCAGAAACACTATACAACATTTGACATCATTGCGACCGTACTGACTGCTAACGTAAGTTTCAAGTTGCAGACTGTGTAAACGATGCCCACATTCAATTTCATAATTAAAATTGTTTCAATATACATACAGGCAAAGCTGAGGCGTGTTTGGTAGGAGGCAGAGTACAGTGAACTGGTTGTAGAAGTAAGTCTAACATCTACGATGCCTTTATAGTCTGTTTTGTCACATAGAAAGGGTGGCAACCCATTTGCAAAGTCCTTCGAGCAGCCTAAGATAAAATCTTGGGACCTATTAACTGGTCTAGTTTCCTTTAATCGTACTAGTTATTGAGCACCGTGGTTAAGAGCCAACTGATTACCATCTGCCAAACCGTAAGCTTGTTTAAAACTTTCTTAAAATGAAAACATTAAGTTTCGTATATATGTAACATAGAAATATAGTTAAAAAACTATGTTTTTATTTAAAAAAGTGTAATACCATATGAAAATACGGCGAAATACTTGGGTATGACGCTAGACGCAAAACTTCGCTGGAAGGCTCATGTCAAAAAGAAACGCCAAGCCTTAGACCTACTCTACAAATATATAAATATGTACTGGCTGATTGGTAGACATTCTACTTTGTCAGTGTATAACAAAGTACTTTTATATAAGCAAGTACTCATGCCTGTATGGACATATGGCATTCAACTTTGGGGCTGCACAAAACGAACTAACATTGAAATCATTCAAAGATTCCAAAATAAGGTACTTCGGAGTATAGTAAATACTCCCTGGTACGTTAGAAATGATGACATCCACCGAGACCTAGGAGTAGATCTTGTTAGTGAAGTTATAAAACAATACGCCGAAGCACATGAACAAAGGCTTCTTAAACATGTGAACGTTGAGGCTATCCAGCTCCTTGACACCACGGACATAGTTAGAAGACTAAAAAAAGAACTAAGCCCTTTGAGTTAGTTTAGTGAAGTTAGTGTTAAGTAGTGCAGTGAGTGTTACTCTTAAAGAACACAAGAACAAAGTGTCTTTCTATGATATTAGAGACCATAAGAAAAGTGCCAATGGACACATTCTTAACTTTGTAAGTTTTTAGCAAATTAAGTTAAATTTAAATTACTTATTAGCCTCAAGGTCTACATTGTAATTTTTGTGAGTAACCGTTTAATTACGAGTACATCATAATGAAAAAAAAAAAAAAAAGTGTTATCCTTGTTTTTTTATGTTCATTAATCCAAAATGGCATTGCTAAATGTTCATGACGATAGAAATTTTATTTCACAACTCACGACATCGTAAAAATCCAAGACATAAATTAAACAGCTATTTTTAGGGTTCCGTTCCTCAAAAGGAAAAACGGAACCCTTATATGATCACTTTGTTGTCCGTCCGTCCGAAGGTCTGTCTGTCTGTCAAGACCCTTTTTCTCAAGGACGCGTGGAGGTATCAAGCTGAAATTTATAACAAATACCCAAGTCTACTGTCCCTTAGAGCTGTGAAAAAATCAAACTTCTAAGCCAACGCAATCAAAAGATACAGCTGTTAATGCCCTAAATTTTCGACACTCGCAAGGGAATCAAAACCTACAGGCTACTTTCCGTGAACTCAGAATCTTGAAATTTGGTACGAAGCAACGTCTTATGGCACAGATAAAGGAAAAATTGCCAAAACCGTTAATTTTAATTACATCATATAAAAAAAAATATTTTACGGAACCCTCGGTGCGCGAGTTCGACTCGCACTTGGCCGGTTTTTTTTTATAGCTTAATTTTGGTTTACTTACTAAATCTTAATAACGTACGTACCAGAATAAAGCACTGTTGAAATACATTTCACAAAATATTGTAATATAACTGGTGATTTAAAAGAGTGGCCGTGAGTTTGTTTGCCCGATTTCTTCTCACAAGGCTCAACTATTTGAAAACTGGCGGTTATAGATCGACACTGGCAGGTATTATTTGTTCTTTTCCCTATCTACTAGTCACCCGGAGTAGATAGGTTCGCAGCCGGAACTACGGGTCCGGCTGTTAGATCAGGGTACCACGGGAACCGGATCCTGAGCCCTCTGATGGCGGAAGCTGTCAGATACCGGTTTTGGAGTAGGACTCGTGGGGGTTTTGTGGTTAGCTGCAGAGGACGGGCACGTTCGTCTGCTCCACTATTGTCGGTGGAGCGTCTGTTCTCGCGCGCAGCGAGCAGCGGAATTAACCGGTCTAAGGCGAAGGGCTCCTTGGTTTTCCGCTGCGGGGCTTGGAGCGTCCTTTAGCAGAGGTCCCGTCGGACCGATGCAGCTCGGGTACTTGCCTGCTTAGCAAGTAGAAAGGTGACTAGACCCTGATCCGGCCACCCGACCCTAGGCCAGGGTAGACCTACACTTAATTGTAGATCGGGAAGTGAGCGTGCCTACAGCTCCGGTACCAGCTGGATACTGGTAGTCGGCCTCTCTGACGAACTTAACGGTGTTACCGCGAGCATATGCAAATATGCGGGAAGTGAGCGTGCCTTACAGCTCCGGTACCTATCTGGACAATAGGGAGTACGCCGGTTGCGAATGGGGGGTCGTTGCGAGTGTGGTTTCACGAGTGGCGATCTCCTGTGACCGATAGGCGTACGGGTAACTAGCCTCAATTAGTGCCGGCGCCATGGCGTTGGAGGTAAGACCTGCCGTACAAAGGTCCCTGCGTCCCGTGACCTTGGTTTGGGGAACGAGATGCAGGTATACTGACCCTACTTTTATAACGAATGCGTTGGTAAGGTGGAGGCAATATAAACAAATACGTAGTGAAGAGAGAGAGAGAGAGCTGTTCTTTGTTGTTATAATCATTTTACTTATGACAAAGCAAGCTATTTTGTGTGTTGATTTATAACTTTTAATAAAAAAAGGCGATTTAATTTTTTAAAGAATTTCATGAAATACGACTTTGTTAGCTTTGTTCAACAAATTAACAGCTCGCATAAAGTCGTAAGGATTCCATAACGGTGAAGTGGCATAAAGTTGAAATATTGCAGACGTTGACGTCACAATGTGGTGATAAACCGGCAAAAGCCCGAAGGTGCGGTTAACCTCGGTTTATTATACAACTGAGGAATATGACTAGTGGGTAACTAATGATTATGTTTGAGTTTAGCGAATGGAGTCTGGAAATTGGTTACAGTGAGACGAATAATTAGCTCATGACTTTATAGTACTTAAACTGCTCGAATGTGACACGGGAGGCACTTGAGATATCATGTAAGAGTTAATACTCCTTATGTATATCTGCTTTTTTTTTAATAAAAAATAATGGACTACGGAGGAATAAGTCTTGATATCAGAGTAATATAGACAAGTTGATCTTTTAACTGGGATTCCGCTATGAGAGTAGCAGGTGTGTACAAGTTCAAGGCCATTGCGATAGGGTTATTCAAATTCAAATTCAAATTCAAAATCATTTATTCCATTAAGACACTAAGTGACATTTATGAACGTTAAATTGAAGCTAGAGTTAAAATCATAGATCGGCACAAACAGACGCCACAGCATGTACTGGATTGTCAAGGTAAATTAGGTGAAAAACACCAAAATCTACTGCCTGTTTGTGTCGATCTATAACTTCCAGTTTCCAAAATGCGTAGGGCCTTATGAGAAGAATACTGGCAAAGAAACTCATGGCCACTCTTTTTAAAAGTCAGATCTTCAGGTACAATAGTGTAAGTGTTACACGAGAGGTAAACAGGATGCAAGCTGATGCCACCTGAATTTCATTTTATTGAAATGCTCCAAAAGCTAACGTACTAAAAAATAAAAATCACTCAGTGATACCGTTGAAGGTTTGAACCTCTTAAACATAGAAATCATTCAAGGTGCACATCTACCTTCATTCAGTTGCAAAGTCTACTGTTAAAAATAATTCGTGACTGGATTAAGAGGCTAGAGTTGCAGTTGATCGAACCAAAATAATAGTATAGGCTAAAGCATCGCTGACTAGGCCGACCAGTCACCCCAAGCAGCACCCGTTCACGAGTATGACGCATGGACCAGCCATCATCTCCTTCGCCATATCAGAGGGAAAGAAATGACCCGCCCCAATGACGACGTCGCAAGCAATGACATTTTAGTGAGCAAGTTAAGAGACGGTGATCTGAATAATAATTACAGAAAACTTGCAGTGAAGCAATTGGCTTTTCACTGAGTGAGTGAGGTTACCGGTGGCCCTAACCTTTACCTCCCTCCCTTCTCCCCCCCTCTTCCACCCTTCCCGTACCCCTACCCCCACCTTAAAGACAGACAACGCACTTGTGACTCTTGAGTTGCTCATTGCTCATGAAAGTACACAAGATAAACAAATAAAATCGCACAAAAATAGTATGAGCGGAATATGCCTAAGACTTTTCTAAACTCCTTCCACGGTAGACTATAAAATAAATAGATATAAGTGCAAATAGAACCGCAACCACAGATTACGACAGCGACTGATAGATCGCGCTAACATTGTTGTACAAAGTGTCGCGTGCAGCGAACATATTTATCACCCGGATAAGAAACGCCTTTTAAATCATTCTATACTACAAAGAAGGCAGAGTTTTGCTTTGGTGGTACGCCCTTTAGGCTGAATCTAGGCCAAAGACATAAATCAGTACAAACCATAGAAACTAATATAGACTTATAATAAAGCTGAAACTGAGTTTGTTTAGAATTACTAATCGGATTTGAAACATACCTTTTGTTTTTGAGAGCCCATTTCTTGAGGAAGATCAACGTAGACCATATTATAGTTCACTGCTAGGAGGTATGGCTTCGAGAAACCTCCAGATCTTATCAGAACTAACTGTTTGTATTTCCTGCATGATGTGTAACCCTAGGTTAATTGTTGAATTAGTGGGCCATAAGAGCATATGCTCTCTCTCACTTCTTCTGCCTCTCGACAGAATCTGCGTGTTGTGTTACAGAGTTACCGTAGAGACCATAAATCGAATGTCCCATTTCAAAGTCTAGTAAGGGTTTGAAACCAATGTTTTAAGATAAGTTTAAAAATGGATCCAAGGTCGCCTACTGACCAAGAGGCGGCCAAGGTCTGCAGGGGTTCCCGGAGGCTTCCTTCTTAGGGTATTCCCGGGTCCCCTGCAATAGACCCACTTGTGACGGAACACCGTGTGGCTTTAGTCGGTTCGATTCCGACATACCACTTCACCATTAGCTCAGGTGAGGTGATGACCCGTGGGGGTTTCCACACGAAAAAAAAAAAAAAAAAAAGTGATTGAATCACTTACTAAGTTTTAAATGCTTAAATACAAATATTTCCTTTTTATTGAGCTTTCAAACGTTGGTGTTTTTATATTAATAGGGACCTTACTAGGTTAACAAAATTATGCAACAAAACTGTTTTTGTAAAAAGTGTCCCTTACTTGGTTTAGAAATGGGGAACTTGAAATTGTGAATAGAACTGTGGGGATAACCTAATGGACGATAAGCGTAGGTATTTTTTGGTCTTAATTGCTTTAACAACATCTAGGTTACGTACTCATTTTTACGATTTAATCTTCAAGTTTTTCTTTCATTCCTCAGAAGCATTTACTAATTCAAAAGCAGTGGTACTTTTTAAGTCTAGACGTAGGCAAATATTTTACCTGATGAAGCTTCGTAGATGTACATCTTAATTTGTTTTAATATAGGCTTAGGTAGGTATATATGTATAGTAGCTATAAATGGGTAGTCGAACGATCTTGCCTATTAATTTAAATAAGCATAATTAGTCGTTTCTGGTATGGAAGCATTTAGTATACTAAAGAGTAATTATTATAATTGAGTTGTGGCAAATACGATTGTGGTGTTTTTGGTTTTTGTTCGTTTTTTAAAGCTTTTTAATGTTATGATGATTTTGAAATAAAGTTAATGAATTAAGGAAAAGTAAGTGTCGATGATAAAAAGAACAACTCTTGGCCACAGAAACGACAATTTAATTGTAGGCAATTGAATTTTTTTACATACTACTAATATTATAAACGTGAAAGTTTGTGAGGATGTATGTATGTATGGATGTTTGTTACTCTTTCACGCCTAAACTACTGGACCGATTGCGATCAAACTTGGTTCGTAGATAGCTGGAGACCTGGATTAACACATAGGCTTTTTTATCCCGATATTCCCAGGGGATCGGGACTTACGCGGGTGAAACCACGGGGCGCTGCTAGTAATATATAACCTTGTCTAATGTATCTTATTAACAGTTTTCAGAAAAGAGTTTTACAATTTATTAATGTTTATTGTATATATCCAACAATAATCTTGTTTTTTAATAAAAAAAAATCATCAATTAAAACTTTTCATGAAAATAGTCGGTCATATGACATTTCAAGTTGTTACGTCACTTTTTGCCATTCATTTATCTTCCTGCAAAAATATTGTATAATTATTATTGTTAACTTATAAGCTGCGATATTTTATATTTGATTGTTACCACTTTCAAATAGCCAGTAAAGATTACTTATTATTTCAAAAACAATAGGCAGTCACGGGACTGCCGACAGAAGTGAAAACTTAAACGAAACGACGAACTTATCAATCATTTTATAAATCAATCAAGGGTGTACAGTGGTGTTAACATTACGTTCGATATCGTTCTACTTAATCTACCGTTACTGGCATGCAAATTTTATAAACGTCACATTAGCAGGTTGATGACTTTAATTAATAAGGAGCTGACAAAACTCAATGTTTAGATTAACGCCCTCTAGTGGATCTATATATGTATTATTAGCGTGACGATCACGAGTTCGGTGCTTTTTCCCCATAGCAAAAGTGCACAAACGTGCCTAACTTCATAATACATTAACAACATAAAAATCTTTTTAGCAAAAAATTAAACCGATGAAAAGATCTAAAAAGCAAAATATAAATAAACCTTTGAAGTCTCAAGTATTGAGCTTATTTACATAAACAATCAAGTTTTATATAAACTAATTTTGAGTCGGCGCCAAATAATATTTAGTAATATGAGTTTTTTTCATCATCAGCTCAGCTACATGATGTAATGATTTCTAAACGCAAATATCTGATAAAGTAATGAAAAGTAAACAGAAACACTATTCGTTCCTACAATTTTCGAATGTATCCTCAACTTTATCAGGTTCCCATCATCAGATCCCGACTTCCTTGACATGGGACCACCCTTGAGGTATACCCTATCTAACAAAAAAGAATAATCAAAATCGGTTCATAAATAGCGGAGAGAGGGCTGAACATACATAAAAAAAATATTAATGTACATAAATACGGTAGAATTGAGAACCTCCTTTTTTTGCGTCGGTTAAAAATAAGGACCGTATTACAGAAGCTTACTCAAGACTCAGGAGCGCTTAAAATTAGTTTGTGCTTGCTATGTAACTTAAGTCGTCTCGCTTTCAAGTTCAAGTAGAATGACTTGCTAAATTCCAATTAATCCTTACTCCTGAGGCAAATGAACATCTTATTTGCAACTAGCAATCGGTCCCGGCTTCGCAGGGGTAGCAGAGACATCTTTAACAATCGTCATCATATTTCAACCAATTTACACAAAACCTTAACAAATTATATACTTAAACCTCCCTCGTGAATCGTTCTATCTATTGGTAAAAACTGCATAAAAATCCATTCAGTAGATTTTGAGTTTATTGGGAATAGACAGACAGACAGTCACTGAACAAATTAAAAGAAATCTTAACTTATTTATTTAGTACTAGCTACTCCCCGCGGTTTCACCCGCGTAAGTCCCAGAGCTGTGTTAATATCGGGATAAAAAGTAGCCTATGTATTAATCCAGGTCTTCAGCTACCCACATACTAAGTTTCATCACAATCGGTTTGGTAGTTTATACGTGAAAGAGTAACAAACATGCATCCACCCATCCAAACTTTCACATTTATAATATTAGTGCGATACATCCTCAGGAACTTTCACGTCTATAATATTAGTAGGACTAGTAGGATTATAAAAGCGGATGTGAGTTTGTTTTGTTGCATAGCGGTCATTATGATTTTTTTTACATACATTTTTAAGGATACACAAAAGAACATCGGGTACTTTTCGTCCCGTAAAATGTGATATTCCCGATTGATAGAGTAATTTAACGCAAGCGAAGTCGCGGGAAAAAGCTATTTAATAATAATAAATACTCTTTATATTACACCAAAAAAAGGAAACAAATATAAACAAACAGATTATACATAAAATAAAAACTTGAAATTAAAATTGCATTTATGAAAGTTGCCTTAACTAGTATACGGGTGATGCAAGACATTACAGTAGTATCGCGCAGAATCGATAAAATAAGTCAACTCGCGGTCAGCGTTTTTCGTTGCACTAACACTTTTTTTCTGGCTAACCGGCCGGCCGGCCAGCGTATGTGCCATAAGGAACTTTGTTTCAAAAAATATAATGTTAAACAAAGAATAAATTTTATCGGTTGTAAACTGTACATGTTGGAAATGTAAACAAAACAAATGTTTACTGTACACTAATAAATATATTTTACAAACCAGCTTGCTACACTTTTACTATAAAAGTAAGAATGTTTCTTACAAAGTGAACTGTGCGCTTCGCGATTACGTGTTTCAAAGGACCCTTAAACAGACTCTATCTGACAGTAGAGAGTTGCAATTTTTTCCTCTTATCATATTCCGGAGAGTGAAATTGATGATGTTTTGTAAAATTACTTTTTAGATTATATTCGTATGCATGGTGGGAAAATTCAAATGTGATGGTTTTGTATCAATTCAATAGTAACAAACAGATAAGGTAATGTTTGCACAGAAAAGAACATCAAAATATCAAAACATTTTAACAGGGTAAAATTGTTTGAACGGGTCGGCGAGCAGTATGTTTGTTTTTCCAACTACTTTATGTTTAGTAATACCTACATTTCTTCACCGCTGTGAGAGTGAGTGGTAGTAATACATACTAGAGATCACCTGGTGATCAAATTTCGACCATAAATCATTAGCTTTAAACTGTTTTAACAAGCGACGCAAAAAGAGAGGTTTTATAAGTTTGACGTGTCTGTTGTGTCTGTCTGTAGCATCGTAGCTCGCAAACGAATTTACCGATTTAATTGCGTTTTTTTTTTATGAAAGGTGACTTGATGGAGAGTGTTCTTAGATATAATTCAAGAAAATCTGTTCAGCCGTTCGAAGGTCATCAGCTCTTTTCTAATCGTTGAAAGAATTTTTGAGTCTGGGGTATTTTAAATTTATTATTATGTTATACATCGTTGATCAGTATAAGTTGAACCGTCATTGTATAGACTTCGTACCAGCCACAGGTCAACATATTTACTGGACGCCTGTAACTTCATGTAGCCGTTTAGGCTTTTTAAACTTATAACATAAGTATGTTGATTAAAAATTGAAGCTGCCTGAACTTCTTCTACATGAAAACTTTGAATATTACAAATTTCATATTTCTAAGTGCACCAAATTTGTTTAAAAATGCATACAAAGAAACCTCTTCACGTATTTATTTATAGATATTCTGATTATAAATTTATTTACACCTACTATATAATATTATGACACCTTATTCAGAAGCCTAAAGTTCTGCCCCTTTTTATATATTATTTAAATACTTTTTAAATATGTTTAAAAACATAACTGCATTTATTTTCATTCATGTTCTCTAAGTAGGCATTTGATCACTATTTTTAGGCAAAAACCTCTAATACTCAAATGGGCATACGGCGACATTTACAAAGTTGCGATATCAATCAACTTGACAACTAAAAAAAACTAAACATGCTTTTGTATCAATACCATTTTTTGACGTGAAAACGTCTTATAAATCGATGAACGCCGGCTGCACGCACAAAAAAGCACGTCACGTTCCGCTTGAACCGAGCATGCAAGCGAGAGCGCGGAACAAGCGATAGAGAGGCACGATCGGCCTTAGCGTTCGGCTTGTGACGCATCTATCTCTCTTCCACTGTTTTCTTTACGTTATCACGTAAAATTATCGTCCGTAAACCAACTTTACAGACAACCAATTTTTTATCATCAATTCTAAAGCAAAATATAAAGTTTACATACAGTACATAGCATCCTATTATTACAAACATAACATACTCATACAATCCCTGAAGATTTACACCCGAAGCAAAGGACAGTGGCGATTGCGACTCTTTCAAACGACAACTGATGCCCTATTGTGTAGTAAATCTGTGAACTTATTACTGAATACATGTATTGTCATTGTGTATATCAAACGACTACTGTGTAAATAAGGCTTAGAAAAAGGTTAAATAATGCCTGTGACTTGAGCTTGGGTGATAAATAATTATTGCACAAATAAATAACTAAGTATACTTCAAGAGGAATATAAAAAAACAGGTCTGATTAAGATGTTATACTTATGCTTAATTTTTAGTGTCATTTTAAGTTATTTTGAAAATACCGCGGAATTTTGTATTGTATAATACAGTGATTGTGAATTAAATAATTAGAACATAGAAAGTGTTTTTATTTCGGTTTCCTCAGTTTTTTTAAATAATAATGTCATACTAGCAGTTGCTTGTGACTTCGTTCGCGTGGAAATTTTAGTGAAGTCTATCCCACGGGAACCGTTCAATTTTCCGGGATAAAAATTAGCCTATGTGCTATCCAGACTGTAATGTATCTCTACACATGGAGGAAATCGATTGTTAAATAGTAATTCAGAAGGAAAAACCCACTCACCCTCGGTTTGTAAACCAAAGCGATGACAACAGCTAAGGATAAATATCAACATTCCCATAGACAGAGAATGACAACCCAACTCTCTTAACAGAGATCTTGGTAGGTAGGTACGCACTACCAAAGGCGTAAAGCTGGCATATCGTGATACTTTGACGAAACGCAAAGCAAACGGCTTTTTATACTACAAATCCAACCCGACGGTAACTATGTTAAAATATTTATATTTTCTTAATAAATCTCAAAGTTCCTACACCTAATTATTAACACACCCGCGTACCTAGCTCAAATACGCCGTCATTCAAGAGCAGCTGTCGGTACAATACCGAAATTCTCCACACCAACTGTTCGCACCTACACAAACTATATCGTTCGTAAACTCTTATACTTTGTCTAATATAAATTCACGACACTGCGGGAACATTTAGGAAATGTGGCAGCAGATTGAAACGTTATGTCGCCGTATTAACTCCACAATGTTCTTACAATGTATTTTATTATTTTATATTTCGTGGGAGAGCAAACTTGAATACGTGTGGAACCATAAACACATTTTCTTCCTGGAAATATACATTGGTTGTATTTGTAAGAGAATAGACACATGCAAAAACTATGGATCTATAAAAATATAATTTAAACAAAAAAATATTTTTTTTATTGATAACACTAAAGCTCGCCAAAACCAAAACGAACACCAAAAAAAATAATTTCAACAACAAATAAGCAGACTTCAACGATGAATTGATGTAGGTTGCGAAATTTACAGGTGCATGGAGATCATCCTTGAGATAAATGTAAGATATCAACACCTCTACATCAACTCAGAAAGCTATGCGGCACTATTGGCGCTATACAACTTTGAGACCAGCTCCAAGCTAATACACAATTGACAATCAAACAAAATCAAATTGAGATAGGTACCAGGCCACTCAGGTATTGATGGACTTTTCCTATGAAAAAGCCTATGAACTCGCCGAAGCTGGTACAGACAATCAACCGCATGGACCGGAATCATACCGCGTCATCACCAAACCGCCTATTTAATCATAAACGCTCCATACACATCAATGGCAATTAAGAGATGGAAGACCACGACTGGTCTTAGACACTTGTATGATAACAAAGTATCAAAATAACTTCTGGAGCTTAAAAGACACAAAACCTGTGCAGTAACACGGATCCTTACCCGACACTGAAAACTGAAACATGTTCAACCTAAAGTTGGGCAAAAATGCAACACGCAGATTGTGTCAAGAAGCAGAAGAAACTGCAATGGATATCCTATGCTCTTGTGAGTGATGCTTGTCTGACCAGTGAACTATAAATCAAGAGTGCGCTACAATAATTAATCAGAAATGGTTGGATGAGAGAAAAAAAAAGCACTACGGCCCTAAAATAATAAGGAGGAGGATCTCAATTCAACTGTTTTTTTTTTTGTTCGGTTGTGTGTATGTTATGCGATATCTTCGTTTTTTGGGAATCTATTTCAATAAAAAAATTGGTTGTAATTAAGGTCGGTCCCACTTAACTTTGCAAAAAATATTCCGATTCTAAAGCTGTAAGATTAAGGTATAAAAATCAATTTCTAATGATTTAGGCACACTGGAGTAATTGACACTTTTCTTAAAGTTAATTATGCGTCATCATATCCTTATCACCAGCCATATACCATCAGCCTTTAAAACCAACATAGCTGAGATACTTTTAGATACTACTAACAATTTACTATTCGTAACTAAGCTCCGAGCTGACAAAATAAAGAGGCCTGTCTCGGTGCCACAGTGTACCTACAAGTAACCAACGACGAAAAACGCAATTACGGAGAAGACGGTCGTTTTTATTAAACATATCTTTGTATGGGTCAAAACGGCATATTATAAAAATAATTGAAAAGGCAAAGTTCTTTTATATATCGACTAATCTTTTATTAAATAACACTACAGAAACAAACGACAAAAATTGAACCAAATGTGCAACCGAAATTTGTATGTTTACAGCGCGGATTCTAAAGATTTCCTTAAAACTCACACCTGCATTTTATTATAATCGCTGCTATAGAAAATCAATCGCGTTCCCTCGAGTGGTACGTTACTCTAACAGACTCACAAAAAGTACTTAGTGAAGTTTCAATTGTCGAAAAGATCTGCTACCGTCGAGCTGTCTCCGGGGTGATATAAAATCTACATTGTTTCAAATTCGTTACAATAAAGATAGCACTTAGCTACTGAATATCATTATAAACAATGTCGTGGGTTTGCACTTTTGATTCCTTAATTTTATTGAAGAATGAAACAATTTTATTTTATTTTAGCTAATGAAGTCGCCAAAGAGATCGTAGATCGTCTGATGATAAGCGGTTACTCGTGACTGTAAACGATGCCTTCTAAAGTAATTGAGGCAAAATTACTCTCCACACATTACTTTGCTAACTGGACCGATTTAAGCAAAAATAATCCAATCCACAAGGTCTTTGATATGTTAAAATATACCGTATTCGGAGTATATAGGTCACAAAAACTCAAAAGTTTCAGGTTGTGGATTGAATAATTTTTGCTTAAATCGGTCCAACTGTGTTAACAAGTCTTAGAAGTAAATTTTAACCTTCTTCTAATTGTCGCATCAAAATGCAACTATGTATGTGTAAGTAGTTTAGTTGACAGTACTAGTAGTTGGCATCTTGGAGCCGATCTGATAATAGAAGAAGAAGGTGAGTAGTGGAACTCTTCAGTGGCTACTTGTAAACCTATCGAGATTGGGCTTTCGGATTCGTTTTAACGAGTTCAATAGATTAGGTTTAGTGACGATAGTCTGACGATAAAGCCAGGGGGTAGATAGTGGAACTTTTTTTAAACTTTTTTATTTGGTTCGCCATTTAAGCGTGTTTTTAGTTTAACTAAATTATAGTTATTCTTAGTGAGAACATTTAAAGCCAGTATCAAAAATATATAGCCATGAATTCATAGAATGACGTTCCAGTTAGAAACATTAAGAACACGAAGTTCTATGCTCCATTTGTTCGAAAGAAATTAGATATTTTTTACTTCACCAATATAATAAGGCTGAAGAACTTTTTTGGTTAATTGTTTAAACGCGCAAATCTCTAGAACGAATCTGATTCGAAAACATCTTTTTGTATATGATAGCGAGATTCATGAGAAATAGTATGGGCTATGTAATATCACGCTACGGCCTTTAGGAGAAAACTAGGGACCATAACCGCGGGTAGAATCGCGTTGAACGGCAAGTAATATTATAGTAAAGAGTTGTTTGCTTATATGCGATAAACTTTAAAACTACAGAACCAATTTTAATCATACTTCCACGATTAACTAACTATTTTATAACAAGTAATAAATACTATCGTAGTCCTTTGTTTATGGTTACTGCTCCGCACCTAAGTTGTGGCGTGATGTTCCTCAGTGAATACTTAACGTGAATACTCTATCCAATATAAAAATAATTATTCAAATCCATAGTTCCAGAGATTAGGGCGTTTAAACAAACTAACAATGAAACAAAAAAACTCTTAAGCTTTATTATATTTGTATAGATTATCGTGCCCGTCGAGTTCATGACCACTCAGTAAACGGTCACAAAGTATACACAATCTAGTTGTTTAATTTCGGGATCGTAGCAATACTCAAAACTCCACATTTTACCAGTAATCGTGGTGAAAAGTGCACTAAATATAAATATAAGTTAATTAACGGACGGTGAACTTAAGTTCACCGTCCGTTAATTAACTTATAAGCACTGTCTGTATGTGTATGAAGTCCGATAAATTTTCGGACAGGTCCCGACATTATATTGTAACTCTCCTAAAATAAAGATGAATAGCTGGGTTGAAAATTGTTTATGTATATGAAAATACTAAAATGAAAGCAAAATCCAACAGAAAAGTGCTAAAGATTACAACTCGTTTTAACAAAGAGTACTTATGCAAATTTAGTTGAAACTCTGATGTGTAAAACTATTTTACTCAAAAATCCCCTTTCACTTTATAATTGCATATCATTTTAAATATTGGTTGGTGAAAGAGTGACGAATAACTTGAAAATATTTACACTCGAGAGGTTCCAGGTAGTTAAATTATTTTCATAAAAAACGTCTTTCATTGACAGACTTCCTAGAATATTCACGAATGCAGGTGTAACAAAACATATAAAATGAATGCATCATTATAATATTCATTTCAGTGCTTCAAATAAAAAGCCCATCAAAAATATTTATTGAAACACAGAAATGTTGCTTTTTCACGTTCGTTCGAAAGCCATTAATAGCCCATTACGTGTGTTTTTCCTACATCAAAGGCTTAATGAAAAAATAATTGAGCTTAGCTCGCATTCCGCTACAAGCAACTCACTATAGGTTGTCGAATGAGTATTTTTTCTAATGTTGCAGATGTCAAATCATAAATGGATTAACTTAACCAAAAAGATTCGGAAAAGTATGTAAGCGTCTGATTTTATTGGAAAGAACGGTTTTTCCTCCGGTCTATGGGATCTTTACAAATAGTTTTAACAACGCAAGCTTGTTGTTCATGATTTAAACATTGTCATCACGAAAGTTCTTCATTGGTTTGACAATGGTATTTTACTTTTTAGTGGCAAATATATTCGATAAGATATATTAACACACACACAATAGCAAGATATTAATTAGACTTTGTGACCCCCACCAAGTTTAAAGCAATACGTCGAGTGCAATTAGTTTTTATAAATAAAAATTATAGAACCTAGCTATAGTGAATGGGTTTTAATGACACGTGAACACAAACACGATACTAAACTCTCTATCTCTCTCTCTCTCTCTCTCTCTCTCTTTCTCTGTTTTCTCTCTTTATCATGTCTTTTGCACCTACCACTTTTATTTCTGCATAACCCCAAGGTTGACTGGCAGAGAATGCCTAAGGCATTAAGTCCGCCTTTGTACAGTCTGTGCATGAAGCATTAATAAATAAATAAATAAACTGTTTTCGAAGCGGAGGAACAGCTCGCACCCGTAATCTTTACTATACTATATATCTATGTCTTTGCTCCATTTTCTATTTTACCTATACTTGCAACACTTACTTTTCAAGCTTGTTTCTTGTCCCTTTGTGTATTTTATATAACATTAAATTGTTCTCAAGATTCAACATGGATATTACCGGCAAAAGTATTAGTTATAGATGGTAAAAGAAACCCTTAGATGAAAATTTCAAGGGGTAAACTTTTTTATATATGGTATTAGAATGTTTACAAAACAAAAATCATTAAGATTTATTAACTTTAGCTGGGTTCCGAAGTATAAACCTAATTGTATAATATAGATTCTCTTAGCGCTAAAAAAATGAAAACGTTTTAATGAATCCGTCACAAAAACGCTAACAATTATATAATTGGAACATTTTGACACAGGTTGCCGAAATTCTTATTAACATAATTAAAAATTATTTTTTAAAAGCTTTCTATTAGTTTAACGTGAATACTAGATTATACAATAAGTCCCGAGACTAACTTGAAGATGGCGGATATTTAATTTTTTTTTTTTTTTTATTTTTAGAAAATAATTTAAGGGCCAGTACGGCCCTTAATTGATTTGTTTAATTTTTTTTTGAGAATCGAACTCTGGTCGTCGAAATGAACCAGTAACTCAACAAACATCAACCAAGTCCTCAAAGTCCTCAAAGAAAAGTGCACGAGATAGCTGAGATAGTGAAGATTTCAACTGGTAGTGTTTTCACTATTATACACCAAAATTTGGTAATGAAAAAGCTTTTTTCGAAATGGTTGCCGCGTTTGCTAACAATTGCTCAAAAGCAACAACTTGGTATATGACAATGGATGAAACATGGATTCACAATTTTACTCCGGAATCCAATCGGCAGTCAGCGGAGTGGATAATCGTAACAAGGGAAGTTTATTTTGCAGCCAATGATAAATCGTTATACACACATTGAATAGAAAAGTCAGAAAAACATTTGAGGGACTGTATCGCTGTTGAAGAAGAGTACGTTGATGAATAAAAAAGAATTTTATCAAAAAACTTTGTTTTAGTCTGCACCGAACGTACAACAATAATTGAAGAAAGTAATAGTCCAATGGTCTACTTAATCATAAATTCTGTCATAACCGTATAAAACGGACAAACCCTGTTATGTATTAGTTTCAAAACACGACTTTGTTTCAAAGGAAAAATGTAGATAATATAACATTTTTTCCTATATTTGAAATATAAATATATGTTGAGAGATAAAAGAATTTATAACAATACTTTAGCCATAAAGCATAGGAGCACAAAGTTTGTATTGTGAATAAGCTAAAGGCAAACCTCAGAATACATTATAGGTAAAATGAATGCCAGATATCATATATTAGGAGATTTAATTTATTAATTATTTTTTTATTTTTTATATATAGGCATTTTGTACCACACAACACGTGCACTAAATTTAAGAAGGAAATTCTCGAAATAATTAAACACAATTCATATATAAACCAAAAAAATAAATAAACGAGGATACACAGTTATATGTTTTATACACTTTGATTTTTCTAGCTGTCTGCATAAAAGTTTTCTGCTTTTGATCTTAGACCTGACATTATAATAGTCTATTAACATAAATCAAGGAAACGTGCATGTCATACCACAATTTATGACGCCCCACGAGAGTCGTAATAAAGTTTTTTATTTCAAGCTTTGTCCCAAACGTGTAGTTTATGCAGCGTCCTGGAATATGAGAGTTGTTAACTTAACTGAAATAATTGCAATTTTAACTTTAGGAAAATTATTTTATTGCACATCAATATGTTATCTTTTTATTCTCGTGTAAACCTCTTAATAGAATTAAGAGCATGACTAAGTCATTATGTCGGAGTTTAACTAACTATTACCACACGGTACCTCCGACAACAAACCAATTGTCAGGAGAGGCGTTATATACCGTCACCGTACAAGTCACTAACTCCTGACAGCTACTCGCCGTCTTTTTAGAAGATTGCGATAGTAAATGTACATACTCTTTCATCTGATATTCCCAAACGCACCCGGGCAAAACAATAGTCTAGCAAAATATTTGTATTACATAGGGAAAATTGAAGGCGTCGCCCCTTTTATTACCCGAGGCACAGATAAGATAATAGTTTACCCGAGGTGCAAATGCACATGCAATCAACTCCAACTTTACTTTGACATCATATGACCTTAATTTTCTGTATCTCTAGCACCAATCTAGCATTCTCATTGCATTTGTTAACTTAATTAAAAAGTGCTTCTGCAAGCTTTTTACTTAGTCACTTGCGTTAAGTTGAACGACAATTATTATGGAATTAAAATATCGCTAGCTGGTATCAATCTAGATTCGCTGCTATAACTCAAACCCGTCCTTGCCAATACATTACTAACACGACTGGCTATGTAACAACGAACGTAAATGCTTATCATACATACATATATATCATATTTTGGGACCACATAGTTTTTGAAAAATGGATGTAATACACATCTGCGTCAAAGCTGTTATTTTTATTATTCTAATAGTTATTGATTCTTGCTCGCGCTCAACCATGTGAAGACAAAACAAAAAATAAATAAAAAAGATAAACCCTTATTGTTATTTGATTGTTACAGTTCTAAATATTTTTGGTACGCCACTATATTATCTTCCTCTGTTGTTTCCATACAAAGGTTGTCTGGAAGACATCGCTTTTAGCGATAAGACCGCCCATTGTACTTGCCACTTAGTATCATGCTACTAAACTGTGTTAATTTCTGTCTAACTGTGGTGTACAATAAAGAATGTGCTATCAATCTATCTATTAGTGTTGAATAGATGAAATAAGCTAACAGAAATTTCTTCTGTGCTCTTTTTTTTAGAGACTTTGCGCCTTACTGGGTAGCTCCCAACTAAGAGCCGTTCCGTCCACGGTATTTCATGATGCGCTCATAAATAGGAAGGGCCTATTTATGAGCGCAGTACGGCACAATATGTGGTATTAGTCGGTCCGATACCGACACACCGCCCCACCGAAAACCCCAATCAAATGTAATAATAATCAAATTAGCTCATTTATTTGTAAAACATAGATAGAGACAATCATTGTCATCTTATAAATAAGTCTGATTGTGCTATGTTTTGTCATCAAGACATACAAATATTATTATTTAATTTGTTACACATTACAATTAATAGGAAGGAATTACATTTATACATAAAGCATTGTGCATTATATTAAATGGAAAATGTAATTATTATTACTGTCAACTAAAATAAAATTAGATTATTACATTAAATTATAGATTAGTACATTATTTCATTGTTTCTATTTTGAATTCAATTATATTAGAGTTAGGAAATAAGCAACAAATCAAAAATTACAATAGTCTGTCATTAAAAAAGTCATTTATATTATAATACCATTCATTAACGAGTAGTTCATGTAGTGATTCTTTAATGGGGTGAAGTGTAAGTTTTTCAGACGGTCAGGTAATTTATTGAAATTTTTTGGGGCCATACCATAAAAACTTTTTTGCATAAGCGTTGTTCTACATTTTAGTTGGCATAATTTATTAGTAATGTTCAGTAAAGTAGTAAAAATATAATGTAATTCTCAGAGCTTCATAAACCCACCGTGAAAAACACTACCGTGACTCATTCCACGATACACAATTAAAATTTCCGTCAGTCAATGTCAGTTGTGGTATAGACGCCTGCCGCTCAGACCACCCCATTTCAATTTCCATTGTAGTGTCAATACATCGACTATCAAAGCTCTATTTAACAGGTCGTAATGATTGGATGTTTAATGGTGAGTTGTGGGCCACGATACAGTGTCTAATCATGGCGGATTCATATAATAAAAGATCACGTTATATTGAGAGATGAGTATCGGCTAGTTAATGGAATTTTGCTTCCTAAAAATCAGTATAGATATTTATGAGGTGAATAGTTCTTCTGCAAAACTTATTAGTTTTTTGGAGTTCTAAAATAGAACAGTATCATAATACAGGTTTTAGGTAATTGAATAAAATGGCTTTTCGACTGGCTAAGATGAGGCGTGATCACGGCCAGTACAACCTGGTCGAAATACAAGCAATTCAGCTGTAAAAAGCCTGTTTCGGGATCTCGTTTATTCACGTATTAAATACATAATGACTAAGATGTTTTAAATGTGACGTTATTTGTATCTGCTTGTTTTTTTTTCACATTACATTCACGATTGATATTAGGTCACGTCATTTCGAAGTTGCTCAAGGCGAATCCCAATAAATGTCCCTCCTGTCAACAATACAACGCAAAAATCTCAGTAATAGGTAATAATAGAAGTCGTTGACATTTCTTCCTTGTAATTGTTAAAACTCTATAAAAATGAACGGTATCTATACTAATATTATATAACTGAAGAGTTTGTTTGTTTGGTTGGTTGAAGGCGCTAATCTCAGAAACAACTGGTTCGAAGTGAAAAATTCTTTTAGTGTTAGGTAGCTCATTTATCGAGGAAAGCTATCTGCTATATAACATTAAGCTACTACTAATAGGAACGGAGCATCAAGGAAAAATATTGCAAAAAGGGGCTAAATTTTAAAACGCAGACGAAGTTACGCGGAACAATTTTACATTATAGAGGTCGTTGACATTTCTTTCTTTTAATTGTTCAAAGGAAGTTCTTTTTTTTTAGTTATAACTTTATAACAATTAATGGTAATTATTATATTATTATATGGTTTTACTTACGTGTATTTCGAGGATGTAAGAAGACAAGCGACCTGGCCATGTCGGTGTTAAGTGTCACATTCCTGGTATTTAAATACCATTTACAGAAGTTTTTATTTTAAAATGTACCGTTTAACTATACGAGAGCACTGTAAGGTGTGACGTCAATTTAGTATACTGCGAAGCCGTTCCTTTACAGTTAGTTATACTGGTTACTGTTTGAAACGGAACGCAGTCCAGTATACTGTCAGTTGTCAATTCAAGACAATTTTCAAATCGTATAATAAAAGTGACAGAGTGACAGCACTGAAGGTGCTCACCTTACCTCGAAAACTCCAGTGCTCACAGTATGAAAATGGAGACGTTTATGACGTAATATATTTCCACACGATGCGATACTGCGCAGTATACTGTCAGTCTACAACGGACCGAATGCTCGCAGTGTATATCGGAACACACCCAATATGTCTTCAGCGTATTAACTTCCTACATCTACCCACATTTCTTTTATCTCTATAATTTATCTCGACGAAAAAGGAAGCTATCTAATACACAGTCTCACAATCGATTTGAATCGATTATTTATTCGCGTCGCGCTCTTGATATTGGAATTATTTACGCGTAGTCAGCCTCTTGTAGGCTTACGTATTTAAATAATGCGATGCTGCGTCTCTGCTGAACTAATATAATATGAAGTGTCGATCTGTAGATATTTATGACAAGGATTTTATATATTTTGATGATTATTTACAAGGATTGTGTTTTTTACTTATCGAGAGTTTTACTGGAACTAGCGACGGCCTGGTGGTGGAACTTAAACCATCCCACTAATCCTACTAATATTACAAATGTGAAAGTTTGGATGGATGGATGGATGTTTGTTACTCTTTCACGCCAAAACTACTAAATCGATTGCGCTGAAACTTGGTAAGTAGATAGCTGTAGACCTGGATTAACACATAGGCTACTTTTTATCCCGATATTCCCACAGGATCGGGACTTACGCGGCTGAAACCGCGGGGCGCTGCTAGTAATTCATAAAGTTTTAACTTTTTGTTTTACCTCATTAACCAATATAACCTGAAATGTTTTTGTACAGATTTTCCATACCATAACAGCTCAACTTATCGTCGTTAGATTGAAAGCTGACCCCAAATAAAAAAATAGTAAAAGGCGCGGAAGATGATGATGATAACAGCTCAACTTATATACTGGTTGCCTATAGCTTCGTGTAGCTGTTTTCACATTCATATTTAACGTATAACATATTATTTTATTGATTAAAAACTTTAGCTTTCTAGATATACTTTAAATATTCCAAATTTCACATTTCTAAGTAAGCAAAATTAGCTTAAAAATGCGTCGGCACACGAAATCTATTCACGTATCAATATATAGAAGATAGTAAGTAAATCGATTAAAGCAAACAGTATTATTCATTTATTTTCATACCGATACGACAAACAGAAGTAGGTTGAAATTGACTTCCAAGATTAGTTTACATACTTCCAAGTGAAGCTAATAAAAACGTGTTAAAAGTAGATGGGGAGAAATTATTTATTTGTACACACTTGTTATAATTTCATTGTACACAATTGTTATAATTTATTTGTACACAATTTTTTTATTTTGTTTGTACACAATTGTTATCATTTAATTGTACACAATTGTTATAATTTATTTGTAAACAATGGTTATAATTTATTTGTACATAATTGTTCTAATTTAAGTAGGTGAAATACATAGTACATAGGTCTTTCACCGGGCGGGTTTTTAATGCAAATGCAATCTATTCCACTAGACTTTAAGGTGGATCAATATTATGTATATTTATAACAGATTAAAAAAGATTTCTATGTACAAAATGATATTCATGTTCCAGGAACCGTATTATACGCTTAGGTGTAGATATTAGAAAAATGATCATTACATCGCAGTGTGGTGCCAGTCTGATTCAAATGAACATTTCCTTTGATACGCTCGTATCTCTCTCTGCCTGGATCTTTCAATCGAAGGAAATAAGACGTGTACATTAGCTCACGTTCTCTGTATTCAGCTATTTGTGTTTACTTTTATTAGTAAATTTTACTCTTTTATTTATGTGCTCATATTACGTAACACTAACACTATTGTACCTGAAGATCTGACTTTTAAAAAGAGTGGCCATTAGTTTCTTTGCCAGTATTCTTCTCATAAGGCACTACGCATTTTGGAAACTGGAAGTTATAGATCGACACAAGCAGGCAGTAGATTTTGGTGTTTTCACCTAATTTACCTCGACAATCCAGTACAAGCTGTGGCGTCTGTTTGCGCCGATCTATGATTTTAACTCTAGCTTCAATTTAACGTTCATAAATGTCACTTAGTGTCTTAATTGAAAAAATGATTTTGTATTTGAATTTGAATTTTGAATTTGAATTGAATTACACAGAATAAATTAAAATTTGTGTAATGTGTTCTTTTAAACGACTGCAAGAATGACAGGCTGTTTAAAAAGACCAAATTAACTCTGCTTTGGATGCTGTAATAGGTTAGATACAATATCTTTTTGGTTGTTCCACTAAATAATTATTTTTAATTTGAATGTACTTTGTATGTCAATTGCATATTGCAGGTTAATATTCACTGAATTAGTTGATTAAAAAAGCAGAGATGGATGAGGGATAGAGAATGATTTAGTAAACTCATAAAAGAAAGCCAAGATAGCACTGCCCAATTGGGGAACAAAGTCTATCTTACAGACGATCGCAGTTGACCAGCAATTCAATCATTGATAATATGACATTTTTGTTTCTATTTATAATATTTAAGTATTTATAACATATATATATATATATATAGGTATATATATATATATATATATATATATATATATATATATACCTATATGTATATAGGTATGTATGTTTATCTGTGTTCTAGAATCCGTAGTATAGGCTCTGCTTAGTTTGCGTCTAGGTTGTGATGTGTAATAGGGCCTAGGATATTACTATTATTATTTAAAATATATGAAAAAAACTTAAAAAAATAGCACTACGTTAAATGCTATTTTTCAACAGATAAGTAGGATTGACAGTAGCAAGAACTGCTAAAGAAGTTTATATACCGGTGACCGCTTCTAACTAGGCTAAAAATTAACCAACGTGTAAATAATGCGGAAAGCAAAACAATGGTTACTATGCCACAAATCGAAAAGATCTGACTGGCCTGTTGGTCTAGTGGCTAATGACCCTGACTGCTAAGCCAGAGGTCGTGGGTTCGATTCCCACCCAGGACAAATAATTGTGTGATGAGCACGATCATTTGTTCTGTGTCTGGGTGTAATTTATCTATAATATGTATGTATTTATAAATATATAAGTATGTTTATCAGCAGTCTGGTTACCATAGTACAGGCTCTGCCTAGTTTGGGATCAGACGGCCGTGTGTGAGATGTGTGGAGTTATCTTTAACTGCTAAAGACTTTAATAAACTGAAAACACATTAATAGATTAAGCAAATTGTTTATTTATTGTGTTCAGATTGTACTGAAATAAATAAATATGAATCGCAGCAACGCATTTATTTATCAAAAACAATAATTTATTTAAAGGAAACAAGACCTTTCGAAAAAAAACAAATTTGGCATAAAATTGGTAACCCACGGGAATGACACAATAAAAACAACATATTAGACGTTACTCTGTAACAATGTTATACAAAAACTCAATCATAAGTCGAGCACTCTCGAAGAGGACAATAAAACCGTATATATGTACTCACTTAGAAATTTCACCCTCCTACCATTGTTGAACTTTAAGCCTAATATATATGGAAATAAGATTAAAATTTCAGAGCCAGATGTTAGGCTCCTCAAAGATATCTTGGCGTTATTAACAAAATACAGCAGGTTGGTATGTTTAATACAAAAATATATTCCTTTGTCTACGCTCTTTTGGTTAACTACTTTGCTCTCTTGGATTTTCTCGTTTGAATGTTCTGTAAATTTAAATTGTAAATTAAGACAATTTACGTGTACGCTTTGTAGCAATCCAGATAACCATCTACCGAATCTTTTAACAACCACGTAAAAGTGTATTTATTAGAAATACTTAGCAATACTTGTTAGGAACAGTCTCACAACTATAAATTGCTAGAAACTATCGAAATCACTAAAACCTTAATCCGCACTCAAGTGATTGTTAACAACTTATAATGTTAGCATGGCCTTTAATAACCCCACTACTCATCAATATTTATCAACCGACCAATAGCATTGCGTTACCTGTACAACTAGTCATAATAATGTCTAATAACTCATTTTTATTAAATAGTGAACTGTTTTATCATCTATTATAGTTTATAATAGATTTTTAATACAGTAAATTAGTATAGTAAACCCTATTTTAATACAATAAATAAAAGTTTTTTATGTGGCGACAACATACTTTTTCAAATGCCAACTTTGTACACTGTAAAATACAAAATCAAATTACTGCAAATCAAAATTTGCAAACATTAAAAAAACGACATACAAGTAGAACCCTATTTCACTTACCTTCTAAAATAGCTGTTAAAATATCCAAGAGATTTCGTATCTATATACTTATCTATACTTATCAATAAAATAATTATATAGTTTAGAAAAACTAAACAAGCACGCTCTATTAGCGAAAAAAAAGTAAACACCAAATTCTAAAAAAGAGTTTTACTATTCACCTCCTGGCTCAGACATGAGACTATCGTTACTAATCCCAATCTGGTGAACTCATCATAACGAATCAATTGAGCCCAAACTAGAGGGGTACACTAGTAGCCACTACAGAGTTCCGCTATCCACCTCCATCCTGCCTCCATCATTAGATCAGCTCTAAAAGGCCAATCAATCAAACTGTAGAATCATCTGAACTGCTTATACATACAAATTTTCATTTCGATACAATTCGAAGTACATAAATTAAAATTCACTTCCAAGATTAATTTACATAGTTACAAGTGATGCTAATAAAAGTTAAAAACACTTGTTGCTAATCGTAATAATTTATACATAGAATTGTGAAGAGTCGTGACAACGTTAGTTACTCAAGCAATTCCTAACTGATAAACTTGAAATAAAACAACGCGTATCAAATAAAGCAGGCACGGACTGAACATGCCTCAACTTACAAGCCTTGCTAATAAGTTTTAAGCGTTAAGTAATGTTAAGAGCCATATATATGATATCGAAACTATATTGTGTTAAAGTCTCAACTTGAACGAAATTCAACAATAGAACACTTTAAAGAGTACTAAAACACTGACAAACTTGATACTCACAAACATTTTGAAAATAAGTAAAAGGTAAATTATAAACTTAATGAAGTTTTGCTTAGATATTGTTTTTTTATTTCTCCCCGTGTTGATATATCCGTACTAATATTCTAAATGGAAAACTGTGTTTCTTTGTTTACGGTTTAACTAATCAACCGATCATCATTAAATTTTTGCATACACGTTATCAGGGATAAAAAAGGACATCTTGTATCCCTAAAAATGACCTGTTCCCGAGGCATAGATAGATAACTTTTCCGCGAGTGAAGCGGGGGCAAAAGCTAGTAAGATCCTTAAACTTTCTTAGTCACCAGCATTATCTTTGTGATCGGGACGAAAATGTTAGTTCAATAAACGCTTACTCCGAATTCGACCTTCTATTTCCATACATTTTGTAGAAACGTAGGGCTTAATACCTGGACATTGGATCTGCTTGTCCGATCTTTGTATAATTATGTTAATGATAGCTCTATCCCCAAAAAAATCATGAGAATCGGTTGAGTATTTCAACCGATTATCAACTGCATTTATCAACTAAGTCTATATTCACGCGAGCGAAGCAGCGGGCGAAAGTTAGTATCACGTAAAGCAGGCGCAGACTGAACATGCTTCAACTTATAAGCCTTGCTAACAAGCGTTAAGTAAAAGCCATATATATGGTATCGAAACTGTATTGTGCTAAAGTCTCGTGGTATTGTTAAAGTATTTAACGATACCACATGTGGCGACTTCCACATACAGCAAAAAAAAAACAAAAAAAAACCTCTACTACCTTCTAATTCTGCATCGCGCTATGAGAGTTCTCGCGCCGATTAGTATATATACAACTTCCCAACATCAACCGTTGGGCCGTGGCCCACCAGGCATGATCACCTCGCCTGGTCGGAGGATCCTCCCTTTGTGTTGGAGGGACATAACACCCGTCCCTCCACAGTGGTGACCCCGACGTGATTGGAAGCAGCCTTCATGGAGCAGATCAGCAGCATCATCATCGCCACCATCGTATACACTCCTACAGCAATGAGCGGTAATCAAGTCACAGCCAGCCAGCATTCTCGGCCTCAACAGGGATACCACACGCCTGCAGCGACCGCCCCAGCCTGATTACCCCTACGGCCTCATCAGCGTCTAGGCACAGCACACTGCACCTACGGTCCACGTAAGAAGAGCATCTCTCTCCCGTCTACGCAGCAGCCAGCCACTACGCAGCAACCGTCCCGACTCACTGGGGACTTCACCGCAGCACCGCACGTGGCCCCGACTCACTGGGACCAGCGGACTTCAGCCCCGACCCACTGGGACTAGCGGCATTCAGTTCCGACTCACTGGAACTAGCGGAATACAGTTCCGACTCACCGGAACCTGCGGCACTCAGTTCCGACTCACCGGAAATACTTACTACTGGCCCTGGCACACTCCTTAATAGAGTATGGATAGTTGACTCATCAAGATATCGACCTCCAGTCTTGGAGGGGAGTGATGTGGCAACTTCCACATACAGCAAAAAAAAAAAAAAGAAACATCTACTACCTACTAATCCTGCATCGCGCTATGAAAGTTCTCGCGCCGATTAGTATATACACAACTTCCCAACATCAACCGTTGGGCCGCGGCCCGCCAGGCATGATCACCTCGCCTGGTCGGAGGATCCTCCCTTTGTGTTGGAGGGACATGACACCCGTTCCTCCACACCACACTTTGAAGAGAACTTAAAACTTGACACTCACCAAGTACTTGTTTACAGTTTTACAGATAGACAAACAAACATACAAAGTACAGAAACGTTTGGCTCTCCGCTTATATTATGTATTCGGTAAACAAATGTAAATGCTTACATATTTGCAAGTATTCTACGCGACATGCCCTGTTTAATCCCGCTGGCTTCGCTCTAGGCCGTATTATAGCATAAGTGAAAAACTGCGTGCGTACAGACTATTTCGTGTTCAAGGAAATGTTTGTTATAACTCCATTAATAGTAAAATATCAGATATGAAAACAAATGCTTTGTATAAAATAATGTGTAAGTATGACAGTTGAGTGTGTTTGATTTCAGTGTGTTTTAAGAATTCTTTTTATGTTCGGCAATTTACAATGTGTCCTCAAATATTCGAAGTATTCCATTTTCATAGTGTAACTTTAAATTTTTGCATAAAACATACTTACATTCACGGCAATTAATGAGTGTTTGGATATGTTCAAACTTGTTAACTATGTGACTTATCGTCCAATGTACACTGACTGTGGTCAAAGGCTGACTAGTATAGCGATACAGGAAGTGTTTTCATGCTGCCTGCATATTTTAAAGTTTTTTTTTTATCAAAGAATACTAGTACCGTGGGTCACACATTACTTGTATTCTTGTTAACCCCTCCAGCTAAGCTAAATGCTTGTATTAGTACACAAGACTACGTCAATACTAATTTTAACAACTTCCGTCACGAATATCTTGTATCGCATGGTCCGTACCTCAGGTCCGTTCACATGGCATTCAATCACAAGATGCGAGTTGTCTATCCAGCCACTATAGGCGTAGCGGCTATTGCAGTCTGGTTATCATAGTACTGCTTAGTTTGGGATCAGACGGCCGTGTGTGAGACATCTCAAGGAATTATTATTATTATATTATATTTTTCTTACAAATTTTAATAGCGACATTGATTCAAACAACACTTAAGGCAGACTTTGCACAATGACATGTGAAATCTAATTCAAATCACTATTACTACCTTCCTAAACATTACGTAAATTAACTAGCTAATGTATTCGTAGTACCGCTAGACACGGAATGACTGTAGCATCTAATAAGCCTTTGTAACATATACCTTCTCAGTTTCAAACACAGTTCAAAGGCTGTCTTTGTACTGTTTCCTGACGCACTTCAGGAACAGTTAAGCGCTCTATTGAGTGGAACCATCTAATCGGTGAATTGCTAATTTTGTTGTTACTTGAATGGGATTTTTAACACACTTAAGGGAATTATATGCTATAGAAAATGGAATTATATGTACGAGGTAGCTAGATTACCTGCTCGTGTGCATCCTGGGCAATGTAAGTGGTAACGCCTTTTTTTAGATAATAACCCGTCGCTGTCTGGCAATGTTTTGGGTATGGGTAATGTAATAAGTCAACGCGAGAGTAACCCATATTATTTGGGCGAAAGATACTCAAAGGCGTCTCGGGCATAATTTCGATAAAAATTGCATTTTTCAAAAATCAATAATCCTAGCAAAGAATCGAACCCGTTGATTAAATAAAAAGCACTATATTATTACACCATTCAATAGTGTCGCTAATGAAGAACGAATTCTGGAAAGAAATGACATATGCCAAAATTATAGAAATTGTTGAATTTAAAGAAACTGTTTCATATTTTATTATTTAATTATAGTATACATATACACTAGAGCATAATAATAATACATAAATTGTGTTTTTCTCACCTTGACTTGGACCAGTTGGATTGCTAACCTTCATAAGTATAGTATTTGAATCATATGAATCATTAGAACGAACAAATTTTGTCTTCTGTAGTACCGCTAGACACGGAATGACTGTAGCATCTAATAAGCCTTTGTAACATATACCTTCTCAGTTTCAAACACAGTTCAAAGGCTGTCTTTGTACTCTGTTTCACGTATAAGTACAAGCCAGTGCAATTCGCGGTATACTTTTATTTAGCACCTAAATAATGAAAAACTAAGACTAAATGGGGTCACGAATAAGTCAGGCATTGTATAAACGACTTCTCAATTACTCCATCTCCACCCTCTATTCATCATTACGTCACCACCGTTTATTTAAACTAAACCAGAAAATGAAGAAAATATATCTCCTAAACCTCCGAGTTAAGTCGCCTCATTTACCCTGAAATCTTTTGAACAATGTTTCAAGTAACACATTAAACTCCTTTAAGATTTAGAGGTCACGCTAGCCCAAACAAAATTAGCTTTTTAATAATTAAAAACGCAACAGGGTGAGCGCGCAATAACTCGGCTGTGACAAAAGCCGGTCATTAAATTTAATATTTTACGGTGTAGCGCTAGTTTTGCCTCTCGACCTGGTTGCCGAGTTGGAAAGCACTGGGGTACCGGATTAAGTGAGTTTGCGGTAAATAATAATGTAGACATGAAATGTTAGAACTTAGCTGTTTGTTATGTAATCTATTTTTATTTATGTAACTGATTCCATGACAACCTTATGAAGATAAAGTTTGATACTTTGTTGAAAAGTACATATTCAGAATGCTATGTGCTAAGAGCTCACTTTAATCTACATAGGTTTTTTGCTGGTTTTTTGCTGGAGGGGCTCGTGGCTAAGTGGTGACCGAGTAGGTTAACACATTACAAAGTTAAGTAATACTAGCCAGGTCCGTCTAAGATGGGTGACCATTCTTAACAAATTGAGACCCCTCCGTGCCTCGGAGAGCACGTTCAACGGTCGGTCCCGGGGGCCATACAAACATCTGTTTCATTCGTTACGGGTAGTTGGAGCCCTAAAAAAAAAGTCCGACAACCTGGTCTAACTACAGAACTTCGATATCGCCTAGTACTTGGGTTGTGGAGGTCTGATGGCAGTCGCTTCACGTAAAATATCAAAGTTCGGCCGTATCGTAGTTAGATTGAAAGCCGACCCCAACTTAGTTGGGAAAAGGCGCGGAGGATGATGAGGTTTTTTGCTGGTTGATATTCGTGGGGTAGAAAGGGTCTGAAAACCGAGAGACACATGTCTGGCATATGCTGAACCAGAGCCTTTTCTATCGACAAGTGAGCTACATATTTTTAAGCGATTTTTATACTAGGTGTAAGTTTATTATTGCCTATATTGTAATGTATGCATATAAAATATAATATATCCTACTCATAATGTATCTAGAATGTCGTCGAATATTTTTTTCTTTTTTTTTTCTTATGGATGATTGCGACGCCAGGAGTGTCACTGTAGCGTTAGGGATCCTGCAAAACTCTTGTATATATTTAGGTATCTCTCTCTACCTTTTTTAGAAATTATAACATGGAGGGATATTTATAATTATTCGAATTAAAATGACAACTCCCGCATTAGTAATATTCCTGTGTCGCGATGGGCTTCACAAATATTTAAACAACTGACACAAGGAACACTCTGACTCCTGACAACTATTTGTGAATTACACAAAATGTTTCTCCCGTATGGGATTTGAAAACACAACCCTCACGTACAACAGTTATGTCCACAGATATTTACATAACTGAGATGGAACTACATCAGTTGTTGAACTTTTGAAAGAATGTTACAAGCATGCTCATCTCAATCAGGAATGACAAAACGGACATTACATAAAAGAGCTTGTCCGACTTATGCAACTTGGAAAAACTAAATTTAGGAAAAACACTGTATGTGATTATTCGGATCAGTGGTGTAGACATGATGTGTCATAGGTGCGTCCAGTATAAAATGCATTGAAAAAACCATACTCAGCAGCTCGTACTTTGTTGCGAAGCAAACCTGATACTTTGAAAGCATATGTTTATGACTTGATACAAAGACAATCTTTAAGAAAGGTCTGCAGTATCAAACCAAAAGCGCCAATAAACATTAAGTACTAAATTTTGTTTGCGCTGACGGACAGCGCTAAGTTGTGTGTCTGTCTACTTTTATTTACTTTGGATGTGTTTTTCTTTAAAAAGGATGCTTAAAGGTTTATAGGGTTGTCAACTGGAGATTTGACTTAGTATCCCGGACGTGGCAACGATCGTACGGTTGTTACCCTGTTTTGCTCTCTTAGTGGTATTATCAAAAGAAAATTACGTTCTTCTATTAACGTACCGTGTCATATAATTTCAAGCCCGTTGGAGGCAGTTTCTGATTTCGTGGATTTTTTAGCTCCCGTCCAGTTTAATTTAAAACCCGACTAAGGCAAACACCGCTGTGGCTTTGATAGTGGTGCCCGAGTATTCGAAGTAATGGCTTGGTTAAATTTTCAAGTATTGTTTAATTGGTTTTTAGGACCGTCTATCGATAATGGTTATCGATAAAGTAACGATAAAAGATTAACTACTGTGTGGTAGTTAAATGGTGTGGCACAAGTTAATTAACTAAAATGTTACAATGTTAAATCATAATTTTACTTAGAGAAAATATAGTATTTTAAAGAATAAATGATTTTGCGAATTGTTAGGATTACAATGTGGATTAGGGGAGTTCAAGTAGTTTTTATTATTTAATAACTTTTGCCCGCGGCTTTGCTTGCGTTTTTTTCATGGAATACTGGGCAAACGAGCATCGGGTCACCTGATGGTAAGGGACTACTGCCGCCCATGGGCACCTGCAACTCGAGAGTCACAAGTGCGTTGCCGACCTTTAAGGTGGGAGTAGGGGAAGGGGGGGAAGAGGGTGAGTGCGTGGGGGGAGATGAAAGGGTTAGTGTCTCCAGTAACCTCACTCACTATACGTGTCGAAGCATTGCTCTCCCACAGTTAAAGATCTTGCCTTAATTAAGAGTAACCCTCGGGAACAGTGTTTTTTTTTCTGGATAGAAGTAACCTTATGTTCTTTGCTGTACCCCTGACAACATATGTACCAATTTTCATGACCAGTCAATGAGTTAGGACGTGAAATCCTAACGAACAAACAAACTCACATTCGCATTTATAAGACTAGAGTGTGCCAGTGGCCTTACCCACGTGGGCTTTAGGGGTTATAGAGTATCCTATTTGACAATCCAGGTCATAACTTAACAAAATTTCATCTAAATCCCTTCAGTGTGTTTTGCGTGAAAGAGTAATAAACAAACATCCATCCATCCATCCCCACAAACTTTCGTGTTTATAATATTATCACTACATATTATAAAACAAAGTCCCCCCGCCGCGTCCGTATGTCAGTTCCCGATAAACTGAAAACCTACTGATCGGATTTTCATACAGTTTTCACCAGTTGACAGAGTGATTCTAATGAGGAAGGTTTAGATATTTAGATTGTTAAGGTTTTGTGTAAATTGGTTGAAATATGATGATGATTGTTGAAGATATCTCTACTACCCGTGCGAATCCGGGGCGGGTTATTATATTATTGGGAATCACTAAATGTTGTCGGGGCGCAAGCATGGACGCAAGGGAACTAATTTGTTGAGTAAACTGTCAACAGCTGTGTGACGCATACGCACGAATTGTTACATTTAGCCTGACATAACTACTTCAAAATGAGTTGATGGTACGGTTACAAGGTACGGTTGTCGGTAGTCCAAAAACGTTTTTTTTTTGTTTTAAATTACTTGCCAAAGCAACTTTTGATTGCAATTGTTATCGAATAAACATTATAGGTTGTTGTGAAAGATAAAAAAAATATATATTCACTTTAATAATTTGACACTACATACAAAGATATAAGAGTGCTGATACTACTAACGGTATATTAATGATATTCTTTCTAATTTGATAAACTCACTACTGAAGATAACTTAAATCATCATCCTCCGCGCCTTTTTCACAATTAAGTTGGGGTCGGCTTTCAGTCTCACCACAGACCAGGTTGTCGGACTTTTTAGGGCTCAAACTATCCGTAATGAATGCAACAGATGTTCGTATGGCACCCGAGACCAACGATTTAACGTGCTCTCCGAGGCACGGATGGGTCTCAATGTGTTAAAAACGGTCACCCAGCCTAGACTGACCTGGCTGGTATTACTTAACTTTGTAATGTGCTAACCTACTCGGTTACAACTTAGCCACGAGCCCCAAAGGCAATTTAAAAACTTCTAAATTATATTCAAGGCCTTCATACTTCAATTTAGGTAATAAAAAAAAAACAATTCGATCATGCACCCAATACCTGCACGTTCGTCTCTAATATTATAGAAATGACATCAAGAAACCAAAGTTAAATCTTTATCATTGCTGAACTGTACAGATAAGCTTTCATCCGAAATTCGTTCAAACAGATATAACCCCCATTACAATAATTCCTTTTATTGTTACAAAGCAATTAGCCTGATGTCTACAACCCTGAACATGATCAAACAGTCAAAATGATAATATTTCAATGCTATTCAACTTAACTGGCAAATACGCAGGTACTCTAAAAAATTGGGCGATCAGCTAATTGCCTTTTTTGGTAGAACCAAGTAATTTCTTAAGTGAAATGGATTTTTTGGCCATCGATTTACCCAATGAGTTTTCTAAATCTGTTCCATGTAACTTTTACTCGAGCCTCCATTTTAAGCACTTGGTGGTGATGTTTCGCCAAATTGACGAATAGCCATCACCTAGACGCAAAACGACGAGGCTGAGTTCCCCCTACTTTCTTCGATAAAAACAAAGACGAAAAAATTCCTACATTTCCATCCATTCCATTGAAATTTTATTGCTTCTCATTTTTCCTACTTAAGATAACTAAGTGAAGACTTAAGTACACAATTACATTTTTGAATTTTTTATTAATGATTGACGTCATATACGGGTGAAAAGGGACCACATGATGAAAAACGTCCTTTCATCTCGTAAAAGACACATTAAGTGCCGGAAAACGCTCAACGACCCTTCTGTCTGAGTGGTGGTCTCTGAGGGTGTTGGGACAGACAGTTTAATAACCAGAAAGGGCAAGGACCTACCTTTTTTTTTTGGTTGAAGTCACTTTTATGGCAAACGCTATGAGTAATATTCCTTCCTCCTCCTAAGTTTTCCCGTGATATTTGTTCATCTAAGTATATCAAAAAGAAAGCAAAGGCAAAAGATCGCGTAACACTATTCCTACCAGCTCCATTTATCGTAAATTCGTAACAATGATACTAGAAGTAGGATGGTAAGTCTTGTATTCAATAATTATCTTTTAAAAAAAAAGTATCACCGACTTCAATGTGTCTAAATCATGATAAATTGTATTTTGTTTAAATATTATATATGTAAGCCAACTAAACGCACTGCTCCAATGAGACAGCGAGGTTTCGGAGCAAACTAAAACATCATCCATGTATACAATTTTTAGATATTTGTTGATTTTTCAGAAACCGCTCAACCGATTCAAATAAAATTTAAATGGGACCTATAACTGGGAAGAATACCCTTTGAAACAAAAAAGAATTTTCTAAATTGGTTCGGGCGTCTTCCAGTAATCGGTGAACATACATAAAAAAAGATTCTGACAAATTTTGACTTGAGGGATTTTGACAAACCTTGACTGCACGGATGGCGCAAAGGTTTAAGTGGTAACCTCGCCACTACGCCGCGCCAAGTGTTGTGGGTTCGAATCCTACACGGGACAAAAATTTGTGTGATCCACAAACTATTTGTGGATCACACAAATTTTTGTCCCGAGTCTGGGTGTTCTTTGTGTCCGTTGTTTGAATGTTTGTGAAGCCCCCCGCGACACAGGATTATTCCTAATGCGGGAGTTGTCTTTTTTAAACAAAAAAAATAAAATAAAATTGAGAACCTCCTCTTTTTTTGAAGTTGGTTAAAAAGGCTTTTTCTCGCCAAAACCAGATGTTGTCCATTCACTCAGTTTCATGATACTCAGTTTATGAAACTAAATAGTTTTAATTCCTTATTTTAATTACATCTATCGCTTGGTATAAAAAAAAGTCAAGTAACGAATGATACTAGATTGAGAAAGAAAAGTGGTGCTAGAGAGCACGGACTTCTTACAACCCCTTCATATAAGCAATAACTCTTTCCTTTTTAACTATATTTCCCTTTCAATACTCCCAATTTTGGGAAAATTCTTTAATTTACAAAGTTCCTGGTTGACAGCAATAGGCTTGCCTTACGTCACGTGAGAGGTATTACTACATATTGTAAAACAAAGTCCCCCGCTGCGTCTGTCTGTCTGTTCGCGATAAACTGAAAAACTACTGAACGGATTTTAATGCTATTTTCACCAGAGTGATTTATGAGGAAGGTTTAGGTGTATAATTTGTTAACATTTTATGTAATTTGGGTGAAATATGATGATGTTCGTTGAAGATGTCTCTACTGCCCGTGCCCAGCCGGGGCGGGTTGCTAGTCAAATTAGCTCTTTAAATATAAATAGTTGGCGAAATGTGGGTGTTGATTGCATCTCTGCCTACCCATTGGGGGATATAGTCGTGGATATATACATAATGTATGTATTAAAATAACAAAAATCTTACGTGTCGTTTTTTCTAATCATAAATATTTTATGCGAGTGAAGTTATTAGACATAAAAATTTATTTAGTCGGTATCACCGATAGCGGACACATAAAACTGATTTATTAAGTTGAACAGCTCATAAAAACCTGTTCACAATGAATTCAACCTGGAAACTGTCTCTATCAGAAGACGTTTCGAGCAAATTTATCTTACGTCATCGTTATGTGAGGTACGGGTACGTCAAATGGCGTCACTATTTCATATTTATATACCTCCTGTGATCTATATGTTTTAGTTGTGTAACTGCGTGTTGTGTAACCTATATTACGTGCAGGGGAGGTACCTTCATTCAGTATTTCAGATTTTTCTTTAGTACTTTTGACGGCTTTATAATTAAAAATGCCCATTTTTATTATACACTATTATACCCTAAATTACAGCTTTATATCACTTAAAGTCTCTTAGCTAAGCCGCGGGCGAAGGAATGGACATGGAGACTTAAAATACAACAATATATATGGAGGTATTTCCGCACCGGTCGGCTGCAATTCGTGCAGATATTAATTGTGCCCATGTATGTTAACTTTAACTTCCTCAAATATAAGTACACGAAACGTGGGTACACCACAGGAACAGTTGACGAACATAACATTCGTTATTTCACAATCGATTAGCTTAGTTCTACGACGTAGCTTGTCTACGCCATAGCTTGTCTACGTTACCACACCTACGTCGTAGCACATCTACAAACTACCGTCAAGGTTTGCATAGCCTTTGTTCTAATAACAATCGTGTCCGCAGCCTCACTCCCCAGAGGCAGTACTTAAGTACACATACGCACTCGCTTCCTCACTTACTTATTCCAGGCTTAGTGCGTACACAAGGCTTATGTAGTTAGGTTGCTCGCATTTTATTCATACGTTTTGAGAAGAAAAACGTCTTAAAATCTACTCATGACACTTATAATTTGAACACAATAACTTTTCAGACAAATAGCTTTCCGTTAGAATTACTAAAATCCAAAGTATATATAAGTTGGTTGGTTTTTCTGTCCTTTTAAAAAAGCAGCACTACTTAGTTTTACTTGGTTTAATAATAACCATAACTCTTCTGCATATCTTGAAAGGAAAGGCAGAATTCATTGCAGGTGTTTTTTTATTTTTTATAGTATGGGGGCAAACGAGCAGATGGGTCACCTGATGGTAAATGACTACTGCCGCCCATGGGCACCTGCAACTAAAGAGTCACAAGTGCGTTGCCGGTGAGACGGAGAGAATTGAGAAGAGGGTAAGAGGGAAGGGTTAGGGCCTCCGGTAACTCACTCGGCGATAAACAATGCTTCACTGTCGGTTTTCTGTGAGGCCGTGGTATCACTCCGGTCGAACCGGCCCATACGTACCGAAGCATGGCTCTCCCACTATTAACTGACTTTCCTGACTTAGTGGCAAATTTACCTTACAGTAATATACAGAACGTAACTCTCTCTCTTTCTATCTTTACTAACTTATATCTCCCTCTCAACTTCCGTTCGCTTCGCCCGATCACACTTTTCGTAACACATTTACCAGCTTCTTCTGTTCGCCTCGCCCGATCACACTTTTCGCTGGTAAATGCGTATAACGCATTTACCAGCTTACTACCCAAGTTAAGCATGCATAAAGAAGTTTTACTTCAATATATCATCCCATGCTCTGATATCATCTCGCCTCGCTAGCAAATAAAATCTCAAATGCCCGAAACTTTTGGATGTAAGACAAATGAAATTGACATGAGGTGATGTTTGAACCGCACCGTACTCTTGCATAATTTATGTACACGAACTTTGAGGGATGTCGATATAGGCATGATATATTCAGTGATACATCCGTACACTTTATCGTTTCCTGTGTTAATAATTATTCCATAGAGTGTAGTTTTGTTTTCATAAAAAGGTAGATGACGCAGTTATGCAGGGGCAGGTCTGATGACACTCTAATATGAGGTTATATGATCATGCCTTGTGAGCCAACAATTGCATTTCGGAGTTGTATATATAGAGAGTTACAGATAGGTGTGGTCAAAAAAAGTTGAATAAGCTTGAAATAAAAAATATTTCTTTCACCAACACCCGAAAAAATGCCTTTTCGGGTGTTGGTGAACATTTCTAAACATTATTATTAATTTTTATGTCAATTTCAATAGCCCAGCTCTCTCTGGCGAAATATTAGCTATAACGATAATTTTTGAAGTTCAGTTTATCAGTTTGAAATTATTATTGACTAAAAGACTTTCGACCTTATGTACTGAACCGGTACTTGGTAGGCAGGAGAATGCATGTAACAAAAGCTAATCTCAGACAGTAGAATTGGGCTCACAGAACAGCACACAGAGCTGAATCACAGTGTAGTACTACTGCAGCCATTAATGTATTAATACTATTGTACTTACATGTTCAATAAGGTTTTTGTTAGCAACAACCTCACCACTATAACGCTTTTGTTTTAAACTATCATCCCACTATCCCACTAATATTATAAATATGAAAATTTGGATGGATAGATGGATGGATGGATGGATGGATGTTTGTTACTCTTTCACGTAAAAACCACTGAACCGATTGCGATGAAACTTACTATGTATCTAGCTGGAAATCTGGATTAACGCATAAATTTTATCCTGATATTCCCACGGGATTGGGACTTTCGCGGGTGAAACCGCGTGGCGCTGCTAGTATACACTTAATAAAAATAACCACAATGTTGTTCGTACCTTGATTAACACTCAAGTGACCGTTAAAATCGTTTGTCGGCCCATCATTGCCCGCCATTTTTGAGGCGGACCAATAACGTGGTGTCACAGAAATAATTAATCTGAATAATGTTCACTCATTTTTATTAAATAGTGAACTGTTTTATCATATAGTATGGTTTTCCCTGATTTGATTAGATTTACTTGTAACATGTAAACCAATTTTGGACATAAATTTTAACCTACTTCTAATTATACTCGAATAAAAACTTTCGTGAGTGGTATTCATATTAGTTGCCGCGTCAGGACGCCTAACACCTTGATAAAGGGCTCCTGTCGGGTCTGAAACTAGTCGGGCATCTCCGAAATATACACGTGAGTAAAACCGTATATCTTAAGTACTTCTAATTGTCGTATTGTAATGAAATCTTCCATGTATATGTAGTTTGGATGACAATACTATAATATGGCATTTTGGTGCTGATCTGATGATGGAGTCAGTAAGTGGTTAGTGTAACTCTTCAGTGGCTACTGATAAACCCCTTGAGTTTGGACTGATATGATTCGTTTTGACAAGTCACAAGGTCTTGGTAATGGTGGATTTGGTAATTGGTGGATAGTGGAACTATTTTTTACTTTTTAATTCGATTTGCCATTACAGTGTATTTTTTTATTCACTAAACTAAATGTTCATAAAATAAATACCAGTTTTTAATGTGATGATAACATATTTTTATTTTTATCCTACTAATATTATAAACGTGAAAGTTTGTGAGGATGTATGGATGTATGTATGTATGGATGTATGGATGTTTGTTACTCTTTCACGCCAAAACTACTGAACCGATTGCTATGAAACTTGGTATGTAGATAGCTGGAGACCTGGATTAACATATAAGCTACTTTTTATCCCAATATTGCGTTACATATTGCGTATTATATTGGCGTTGCTAGTACAAGAATAAATTAAGATATGCACAAAAGGCAGTATATCGTCTTATTTAAATAACTTAACTTTTATCACTACATATTATAAAACAAAATCCCTTGCTGCGTCTGTCTGTCTGTCAGTTCGCGATAAACGCGATAAACAATGCAAAAGTCAGTTGATCATCACTAATGAACGGATTATCATGCGGTTTTCACAGTAGACAGAGTGATTCATGAGGAAGGTTTAGGTGTATAATTTGTACCTCTGAGAAGCCGGGGCGGGTTGCTAGTTAGTTATAACTTAGTCGCATCGACTTATAGCCAATATGAGAGCTAGGGTTTTAAAATATTCAAATTCAAATTCAAATTCAAAATCATTTATTTATTTAAGACACTAAGTGACATTTATGAACGTTAAATTGAAGCTAGAGTTAAAATCATAGATCGGCGCAAACAGACGCCACAGCATGTGCTGGATTGTCGAGGTAAATTAGGTGAAAACACCAAAATCTACTGCCTGTTTGTGTCTATCTATAACTTCCAGTTTCCAAAACGCGTAGAGCCTTATGAGAAGAATACTGGCAAAGAAACTCATGGCCACTCTTTTTAAAAGTCAGATCTTCAGGTACAATAGTGTTAGTGTTACACGAAAGGTAAACAGGATGCAAGCTGATGCCACCTGAATTTCAATTTATTGAAATGCTCCAAAAGCTAACGTACTAAAAAATAAAAATCAGTGATATCGTTGAAGGTTTGAACTTATTAAACATAGAAATCATTCAAGGTGCACATCTACCTTCATTCAATTACAAAATCTACAGTTAAAAATAATTCGTGACTGGATTAAGAGGCTAGAGTTGCAGTTGAATGAACCAAAATAATAGTATAGGCTAAAGCATCGCTGACTAGGCCGACCAGTCACCCCAAGCAGCACCCGTTCACGAGTATGACGCATGGAGCAGCCATCATCTCCTTCGCCATATCAGAGGGAAAAAAATGACCCGAACCATGACGACGCCGCAAGCAATGACATTTTAGTGAGCATGACGAACCATAGTCGAGATACTGATAAAAATCACTACTAGTCAAATTACCATAATAAACGTCACCCATTACTTTCAACTGACAATGGTTTGTTAATAATTTAGCTTAATTATAAGACAAAGAAGTTTGTGTGTATATACCTAATGACACCTTAAGCCCAAGACTGTTTGTCGTTTAGATAATCGTTGATCGTATAGTAGGATTTCTTAATAAGGTGATTTTTTACAGTTTGCTTGAATTTATCTACAGGAAGGTTGCTAACATGTATAGGAATTTTGTTATAAAAACGTATACCAAGCCCTTCGAACGAGTTGTGTACTTTATGCAAGCGATGATAGGTACCAACGAGTTTAGACTTGTTTCTTGTATTAATATTGTGTATTTCACTATTTTTCTTATAGTCATTAATGTTGTGCCTAACAAACATAACATTTGCAAAAATATACTGTGATGCAACAGTTAAAATACCTATATCCTTAAACAACTCTCGAAGAGAGACTCTAGCACCTAAATTGTATATGGAGCGGATGGCTCGTTTTTGGAGAATAAAAATCGTTTCAACATCAGCCGCCTTGCCCCAAAGTAGTATACCATAGGACATGACTCTGTGAAAGTAGCTAAAATAAACTAGCCTAGCTGTGTCCGTATCAGTGAGCTGACGTATCTTCCATACTGCATAAGCTGCCGAACTAAGCCTACCTGCAAGGCTATCTGGGCTCCCCATTGTAGTTTACTATCTAATGTAATTCCTAAGAATACTGTTGAGTCTACAATACTTAACATTTCATTATTTAGAGTTAAATTAGTACCTAGCTGTTTTACATTTGGCATAGTAAATCTCACACACTTTGTTTTATTTGAATTTAGTAGGAGATTGTTAGTTGAAAACCAATACAATACATCATTTAGTGCCCTATTCACATCGTCAAAAACTGTTTTCTTACGATCGACTTTAAAAATCAGTGACGTATCATCAGCAAATAGAACTATATCACAGAGATCTTTTAAATAATAAGGTAAATCGTTTATATATATGCGAAAAAGTAGAGGGCCTAGTATAGAGCCCTGAGGAACGCCCATAGTAACAGGTAATCCAGAAGACCTCGCACCATTGACATCTACATGTTGAATTCTATCTTTCAAGTAGGAAAAAATTAGTTCCAAAGCAATACCATTAACACCATAATGTTTAAGTTTAAGAAAAAGTGTGTTATGTTCTACACAGTCAAAAGCTTTTGAGAGATCGCAAAATACACCTATCGCATCTTACGAATTCTCCCATGCATTAAATATATGTCTTAAAAGAGTTGCACCAGCATCAATTGTTGAACGACCCTTTGTAAAGCCATATTGTTCTTTGTGAAATAGATTATTTAGATTAAAATGGCTTTCTAGTTGTTGCAAAATAACTTTTTCAAAAATTTTACTAATAGCTGGTAACATTGAGATTGGCCTAAAGTTACTTGGTTCAGCTGTACAACCCTTCTTGAATAAAGGTATTACTTTGCTATACTTCATCAGGTTAGGAAAAACACCAGAATCAACACATCGATTGAATGTTATAGCTAGAAATGGTGCTATATCAATTATAATAGTTTCTATTAATTTAACAGAAATTCCCCATAAATCCCCTGAATTCTTAGAATTAAGAGACTTAAACGTTTTTATAATGTCTGTGGGGTTTATGAATTTAAATACAAATAAATTCTTACATTTGTTTACATTGGCCCTTAACAACAATTCAGACCTGGACGCACAAGAATTCAAGATACTGGTTGTACTTAGTTAATAATTGTAAGAGACCCTCGAAGAACTGCTAACGTCGTTGGAAATTTGTACCTGAACAAAACCTCGACTATAAATTTAATTTCTTACTACCCGCAATAGAAATTGAACGACACTTTAAATGGTATTTACTGCTAGAAGCCAATCGCTGTACACGATGCTCGTTGAGGTTGTCTACAGGGTGATATTGAATCGAAATGAAATCGAATCGTTAATATGATTATTAGGAAACTGATCTCTTGTTAATACAGCATGCTTTGTTACACATGTAAGAAACATGTGTAACAAAGCATTTTTTGGAAATGTAATGTTTGGTAGGTTGTGTTAAAAAGTTTGTAATATTATTGAATGAAATGAAATATATTTTTTACAGAATATGAGTGTACAAACACAGATGGTAGAGTTAAAATAGTACAAACGCAATACTATATTCAACCATTGCCGGTGTGCAAAATAATTACATAATTTATATAATTTAAAATGTTAGCATTAATAATAATTATAAAATAGGGGAAAAAAGAATTAAGTATATAAAATGTCATTTCAAATTTAAAATAATAACCATGTTAATTTAATACAAATGTCAACTATACGATACTAAGAGAAAAAAGGTGGTGTAGGTACGTGACTGCCTTAGAAATCAAAAATCTGGTCGTCGTCAGCATCGCCATCTTAGGATGGCTATGGTGGACTATGGTGATTTTTACGTCACATGGCTATCTGCTTTCACCTAGGAGGAGGGGGGGGGGGTGTATCAAGCCATAATAATCCAAGGAAATTGTTTAAGTTATATGCGAGTTATATGTACGACTATTGCTGCCACTGCATACCTCCTCATATTTCCAGACAAATAAAATTATAATTAGAGACAGAAGACAGATAAAATAAAATTAATTATAGGTGAATGTGTCTAGAAACTATTATTTTTGCTTTTTAACTCCCATTTCATTCAAAAGCTACAGATGTAGTTTACAAAAGTCGTCCATATAATAAATCATGGTTTAAAAAATATAAAAAACTAAAGTGTTAATGAAAGTTTGACGAGTTTAATTTTATGAAACTAGAAAATATTTTATTGATTGTAAAAAAAACATGCTTTTTATTATATTTTTAAAATAACTCTAACTCTCTATGAAATAGCTACCGATCCCTCCACCAAGCACGCTTTTTACAATAAAAAAATATTTTTTTTAACTTTAATTTATATTTTTATTTTTAGTCTTGTATTTGTTGGTCCATGATGCGGCTGCAAATGTTCAAGTTAATCGGACGTCTTGAAGCCGGTGAAAATTGTGTTAAACTAGCTGTGCCCGCGACTTAGAAGTAGTAGAATTTTTAATTATTTAGGCTAATTGACGATACTTCCATACAACTTTTCACCCCCACCTTTCAACTCCTTACACCCCTTTTTTGCATTAAAAAGTAGCCTATGTCCTTTCTCAGGCTCTAGACTATCTGTGTACCAAATTTCATTTAAATCGGTTCAGTAGTTTAGGCGTGAAAGGGCGATAGACAGACAGAGTTACTTTCGCATTTATAATATTAGTAAGGATAGTAAGGATTTACACACATATATTATATAGATAGATGGACTGCTAATTAAAAGCGTGTAAAAAAGAAATATTTTAAAAAAATCGCTATAATTATAAAAGTAAATGATATCTTTGAATTTGTTTGTATCAAGAACAATCTATTATCATCAAAATCATAACATTAATGAAATATTAATAATATCAGGTTCCATCACTGAAATTTCTTTTTAGGATCATCCTGTAATGTTGGTAGACGAGTTATGTCTGAACATAGCCTTTTATAGCCTGCCCGTGGTTCTCGGCTGCCGATATGAACAAAAAGTAAGCACTCGGTTACACCAAACTGGCCGGACGAAAGTTTTCACTCTATTTTTGGTAAACCAACAACAGAAAATAGACTGTTTTTGTGCTCAGTTTAGTTAGTTAATTAAGGGGTTTGTATTTCGGAGTTTAGAGTTTTTTTGGTCTACCCATAGAGAATAAAAAAAAGCTTCGTATTACATTACTGAAAGGAACACGTGGGTCGGGTTCAACGGCTGGTCTATCTTCTCTTTTACGGTTGATACTTGTGTTGAGTGGTAGGTTTGGTTTTTGTTTTTTTACATGCCTGAATGATGTATTATTATTAGGCTTGCAATGAATATTCGGCAAATATTTGGTATGCGGCATATTCGGCTACTTTCATGCTATTCAGCAAAACACCGAATACCCAAGTACTATTCGGCCAATACCGAATACTACGATTTTTTTTTTGTTAGTGGCTCCTGTAACTGGATGAGTCGGTGGGGGTATGCCTCGAATCGACGTATACTGTCCAGATCTGCAGTTTCTTAGATCGTATGACAGCAATAAGTGAGAATATTTATATGCGTGTAAGTATCACCGTCGCGAAGAACTTACAAAAACGTTTTTTTTTATACTTATCACAATGCAAAAGTAAGTTGATCATAAAAATGCCAGCAGAATATTCGGTATTCGGCACGTGACCCAATACTCTATTCATTGCAAGTCTAATTATTATCGTTAGTAACTTGACGATGATGTCTGCACAATAAGGAGTAGGCAAAATGTTGATGTTAGGCATAAAACGTCTGAAGTGTTGAAGCGAGACTGGTTTGCTTAGGAACGGCTTACTAAATCATAAGCTTACTAAAAATTATGCTCTGGGGTCTGTACTGTGGTAACCAGACTGCTGATATTCTAAATACTTAAATATATTATATATATATTACACCCAGGCATCGAGCTCAACATACAATTATTTATCCTGGGTGGGGATTGAATCTACCTATGGCTCAACAGTCAGAATCACTAACCACTACACCAACAGGCCCGTTAAATAGAAATTGTCAGAAGGCCCTCGACAAAATCCGCTCGCGTTCTTTTCATGCTCACCGCGGGATATATCGGTCTTAGGTTCGCACCTAATACCGATATATCCCGCGGCGAGCAGGAGTATCTCTCCGCCGCGGGATGAGAGATGCTCCCTGGGGTTTGTAACCATATTATTGGTATACCTTGCTAATAGGCTTGGAATCACCTTGTAAATTTGATCTTTAGATCAAACGATGTCTCTGATACAATACAGTACTGATACAAATCAGCATCTATTTAAGTTTACAAAACTTCCAATGAAACCTGACTCTTGTATTGAAAACTTGTAGAAGTGTCAACAAATATTAAAAGGTAAAGGAGCTCCCGACTGTAAAACTTTTTCTAGTTCAATCTTTCTACTTTTTAAATGAGTTTCGCAAGACGGGTAGTTGCTTAGTTACGATATCCATTTCAATAGACTTCACTTCGATTCACCATCTACTTAAAAAAGTGTTGTTGAAAAATTATAAACTAGGATTGTCAACCTCAAAACTTTCCAGATGCTCCATAAAGCATTGCTATTCTACTCTGTGCAGAACTTAAACTTAACTCTCTGTCATACTGGTCCTTTTTTATGCACCTAAGATAGCAAACAATGGGCTGGTCACGTATGCCGAAGGACCGATGGCCGTCTAAGCAGACGGGTCCTAGAATGGAGACCGCGAAATCGGTAAACGGAAGGTAAGATGCCAGGCAAATGGTTTAAGATTTCAAAGACCTTTATTTTTACGTTGTGTAAAAGACTGTTGAGAAAATTTATACTCCTTTCAACAGGTTTAATAATTCAAGGTTGTCAATTCACACGAAGATTACTGGATAATTAGCCTATCAGGAGATATTTTTGAAGTAATTTTAACAATTGCAATATCACTACATTTAACATTATAAAATGTAAATAATGAGCCTTCAATTAATTTCTAATATTACTATAAAATTTAGCATAACATATAAGCTTGAACAGAGTGATATAGCCATAAGGTCATTGGAATATTTAGAATGAACATGCCTTTACATTCCACATAGTTTCTTGACGGATCCTGTACCGTTGTTGTAACACGGTTATGGAATGCATTGCCAATCGAATCAAATCAATGGTTAGACGTCACTGCCAAGTTTATAGTCCCATCACTATACTACTGTACTCAAAACTCCTGACACTACATCCATCCAAACGTTGTGGGGTAAAAATTTAATTTAAAATCTATCGTAATTTTATACGGTGTACCTTTGTTCCAAAAAAAAATACTGTTGCCGAGGGATCAAAAAGGTAGCACAAGCTAGTACACTATAAATACAATATTTCATAGTTTCTATAGTCACCGTTTGGCATTACTGTCCTCCCTATCTCTTTTATGTGTTTTTAACCCTCTATGAATCTCTAAACCTTCCATAGAACTTCAGTTTATATTCCCCGAATACGAATTTTTATATTATCAAATTCATGAAATTGTGATCAACTACACTATATAACGAATTTCAGGAACTCTATTAAATTTAATAGGAACATAACACACGCAGCGCTTCGTTCGCTTCGCTTCAGGAATTGCACGAACGCGAAATATCTGTTCGTAGAACTCGTGAACATCAAAACTCTGAGCTCTATTTTAACAAACATGAGGCTGTATTATAAAAGTGCTGCCTTGGCCACGCTATCTATTTTGTTTTTTAAAAATGTCCCAGTTCTACACTCTCATAATATAATAACACATGAGATGTTTAAAGTCATTTGATAAGAAATGATAATATTTTAACTTATTTTAGTGTTTAGGCGGGTTCTCAATTTCAATGTGCTAAAAAACTTTAGTTGTAGGTACATTTAATTCACAATCATGGGCTTAGTGTTGAAAGTCTTACGGTGCTCAAATGAGGTGCTCCCATCCCAAAAGCATTTTGAAGACGAGCAGTGCAGTGAACTTTTAAAATCATAAAAAATCATCGCCCTAAAATCTTTTCGCGTTAATTCCATTTTTGGCTACGGACGACGAAATTCAACTTGTAATTAAAAATGCCCACCATTTTATTTTTAATCAATGATTGAGTTTCTTATGTTAAAAAAAATATATAACATTCGATACGTAATGTTCATGGGCGTCGGTAGTCCCTTTCCATCAGGTGACCCGTCTGCTCGTTTGCCCTCTATCGCATAAAAAAAACCTTTAAATTTATTGAACGCTGTAAGAGTTTCTATGTCTTCGCTTAAGCGTTTTACTGTAATCCGAAAATAAACTTTTAAACACTTACTACAGGTGCGTGTAATATAAATTGTGATTTAAACCCCTAATTCCATTTAATCTCCTTCCACATTGCTCTTAATAGATTAGCAATTAAATTGATTACACAACACCTTAGTAGTCTCGAGGGAGAGGTGGGATTAAGCGCACGAAAGTGACATTGTTGCGAGAACCACTCGTGTTGCGAATTTTATCTCGAAATTCTAAACTTTTTTCCTTATGAGACTCTCGCGAGTCGTCGGGATCTTTTGCGGTATTTGAGGTCAGGTATGAAACGATTTCCAAGCGCTTAGGAAATATCTTTTTTAAATTATTTATACAAGGGTGCTTGGATAAAAATGAAACAAAAACCTATCTGTATGTTAGTCATAGACATATACGGATAGACCCCGCTAGTAATAGGACTATCGTGGAAGTGGATGCGAAAGCTCGATAAAAAGAGAATGCGTGGTCCCTCTATCCTTGTCTAGGACGTGTACTTGGAGTGTGTGTATGTTACTGCGCTGTGTTAATGCATGCGCAATCGCGGCTAAATAGAAATAGAGGGACCACGTATGCGATATGCGTTCACTTATTATTCATCTATTATATCATCATTATCATCTTATTATTATACGTCTACGATATTAGTTGATATATACAAAGGAGTACCTTGCCTCCTCTATTTGTCATACGACCTTTTTTTAACTTTAGCTTAAAAAAAATTGGGAAATAGTTATTTTTCGTCAATCTTCTTACTGTTACCAGTAATTGTATTTGCTACTACAGCCCTGAATTGAATTTCATTACATTACTGTAACAATGCTTATTACAATTATATTACCGTTACATGCATATTTATATATATTATGGTGGCAATTACAAGATTTTTATGTTTTAAAGAAATGAGTTTTTTTTTAAATATAATTAAGGAACAACTGAACGGCTCGCATCTCGAGAAATCTCATCTCGTCTTATGTTCACGTTTAAAATGAAAATGCTAAGTATTTTCTTTTTACGCTTTTATTTCTTTAGTACAATTAAATACTTATCATCATATTTCTTTGGTGTTTAATAAAATTACAGACATTTGAGATTACTATTACCACTGCTACTGGCTGAATTAGTTAAAAAAAATATTTAAATATTACGTGGGCCATGCTTCGGCACGTATGGGCCGGCTCGTCTCCGCTCGGTACCACGGCCTCACAGCAAACCGGCAGTAAAACAATGCTTGCATTGCTTTTCGCCGCTTGAGTGAAGTTACCGGAGGCCCTAACCCTTCCCTCTCCCCTATTCCCGTCCTTTCTCTTTCTCCCATTTCCTCCCCTTCTAATCCCCCTCTTCCCTTACTCCCACCTTAAAGGGCGGCAACGCACTTGTGACTCTTTAGTTACAGGTGCCCATGGGCGGCGGTAGTCATTTACCATCAGGTGACCCGTCTGCTCTCGTTTGCCCCTAAACCATAAAACAAAATACATATATATAATACTAGGAGCACCCCGCGGTTTCACCCGCCTTTCCCGATCTCGTGGGAATATCGGGTTAAAAAGTAGCCTATATGTTAGTCCAGGTCTCCAGCTATTTACATATCAAGTTTCATCGCAATCGGTTAAGTACTTTTGCGTGAAAGAGTAACAAACATCCATACATTCATACATCCATACTTACGATACGATACGATAGCTTTATCTCTTATAAGGTTTTCCTTTGATCTTTTGACATCATCGGAACCACCCAATTTAAGGCAAGCAAATTGTCCCTAGAACGCTGGGTCCTGACTTTAGACTATTATGAAACTGGAAACCTATTAATAACATTAGTTTAATTTTGAGTACATGTGATGGATGGATACATCCAACTAACATGACATATCCAAACTTATTATAACATATAATGTCAAAATTTATAGCTATTGTCAAATTCTACATAAATCCATAAATTCTTGTTGATGAATGAATAAAATAAAAACTGTCAGTACATCGAGTTATAAAAATGTAAATATATTGTAAACCCCTAATAATTTTCCGTTAAATCGCTAGCCTTCTATCCATACTCGTACAAAGGTTGCATGTAAGATATTGCCTTATAATTTTCTGTATATTTTGTTGCTTGTATATTTATCAAAGAGTTCTTACTTACATACAGAAACTCAAGAAAGGACAGCTTTCGACTTGTACAATTCTAGTTGCCACACTTCCCAACTTTCGGTGAAGCGAGCCTGTATTCCCAAGGAAGTCGTTAAACTCTCGACAACTAAGTGAAAAACTTCACAACACTTGTTTCTTGATAGTGCCAAAACATTTTTCTTATAATGTTATAAAGAAGAAAATGGTACCAGAATATTTAAAATTAAGAACTAGGTAAAAAATCAGTTTTACTATGTTGGACTGTTCACATACGGGTTAATTTTAAATAAGGTTAGGAATTTAAAATATCAGTGGACCAAGTTTTTGGCTCGGATTTCGCGGCAACAGCCAATTCAAATTACAGGTCTGCGAACCTGGGCCTGCTCGAAATATTTATTTATTTACGACTGGCGTGTTGGCCTAGTGGTTAGTGACCCTGACTGCTATGCTACAGGTCGTGGGTTCGATTCCCACCTGAGTCTGGGTGTTCTTTGTGTCCGTTGTTTGTATGTTTGTAAAGTCCCCTGCGACACAGGAGTCATTCCTAATGCGGGAGTTGTCTTTTAAAAAAAAAAAAAAAAAATGTCTATATATGTAGCCACTACGTTAATAATCCGTATGACGTGCGACAAGGGAGCAAATTGAAGTAAGTTGGTCTTCGCCACCGGTGACGAGCGCCCACGTAGCCGGTGGGGGCACACAACTGCAGGCGCACCAGCACGGCAGGGTGGTGCAACTGACCGCGCAGCACGCGCCACGTACTAACAAACTGGGGTACATCAGTGGGTAAAAAGGGTACACTCCATATTCTTTTAAGTACAAAAATCGAGTGAATTCATTTTGAATTTTTTCCACCATAAGGCTGTACTTCGCCTCATGGGGATTCCAAATAATGGCTGTCGACTCAAGATGACTACGAACAAGTGCGTTGTATAGTATTCTCACGACTACTGTATTATTAAAATCTTTACAATTTCTTAAAATTAACCCTTAATTCCTAAACGCCTTCCCGCACATATAAACAATGTGCTTACGGAACGTTAGTTCAGGTACCATCTCCAGGGGTGCTGTCTAGAAAACCTCCACGTGGTGCACCCTGGAAACGTTGGCGATGACGCTGCCTTTTGTTCCTCAGTTTTTGAGGACGGCGTCATCGCCAACGGCTAATATTCTAGTAAGGAGAGGAGGCCATTTTTCTTCGGCCATTCGGTCGAGGCTTGGTCCAACAGAGCGGGCGTGTCTGCCGATTCCTCTGTTGGCTCCTCGCTCTTCGGAGCTATGAGGATGAAAACCTCGGTAAAAAATCAAGAAGGAGGGACCCTTCCATGGGTCGGAGTTTCTCCGCTGTCCACAGTGGAGAAAGGAGGGCGGGCTCGGCGTGCACTCACACTGCCACCGAGCAGGCATGGGAAGATTTCGTTTCCTTGCCACCGTCGGCATATCGTAATCCCGAAAGGAGTCGTGGTCATGTCTCGCCACTCCGATCGGGGACGAGGGTCTTGGCTTAACCGCCCGGACTGCGAGGAAGAAAACCTCTCTAAAAAATCACCCCGAATCCCGTGTTCTGGTGCGTGACCAGGGGATGCATGGCTGATGGGTAGGTCAGTCGCAAGCGCACTCCCAGCCGGGGTACTTGCGGATCCCTCGGTTGGGCACAAATTTTCGCTTGCCCGGGTATTGGGGGATCTCTGCCCGGGTCGACTTTTATTTCTCCCCCTCTCGTGGGTCTAAATATGGAATTTCAAATATTAAAAAACAAACAAAATGTCGAACAAAAGAAGGAGAAAAAGAATCAGAGGAGTAGCAGAACAGCGTCTGAAGCTTCGTCAACCGATGAGGAGGTTTCCTGTGAGACGACTTGTTCGATAGAGCTCCCAGACGTCGATCCGACATCTGGGAGCTGTCGCAGGTCGGAACGACTACGATCAAAAGCGGAAACTCGCGAGGTTGTGGAGATGGAGCTTGAGCTCCGCGACCTCGAAAGTAGAAAGCGAGGTCACTCGAGGGACGATGATGCCCTAACATCCACGGACATGCTCCCTCCCAAAGTGGCTAGTAGCCACAGAGGGAGGTCCAGGTCACGTACACCGATCCCAGCTCCGGCGGGTTCCACCTTTTCCAAGGCGGATGTGTATGCGCGAGCACATGCAGAAGGCGAAATCGTCGCGGAGGAGGAGATTGCAGATCTCCTAATTAAAATCCGTGCGCCGGTGGAAGGGGGTTCTGTTCCTCAATCACCGGTGACGTTGAAGGAGAGGACTTGCGCGGCTGTGGCCATTATAAACAAAGTGGCCACCAAGTCCACCAACCTGAAGGGTTCCTTCGTCAGGGCCCTGAAGGACTCTTCCTCCACCGTGTCTGGGGCCATCGAAAGCCTCATCGAGGATGTGGCGCGCCTTCAGGAGGCAAATGACCGCCTTACGGCGTCTAATGATCGCCTGACGAAACAAGTTGCCGAGCTGGGTGCTCAGTTTGCACAGTTTCGAGCGCGCCCGGAGTGCCTGGAACCACCAACGACAAAACAAGTTGCGGTGCAGCTTGCTCCTTCCGCCCCCTTTGCGTCCGAAGTTCAGGATTCCCACCTGCGTCAGGTCATTGATGCAGTGTGGAGGATGATGGACGGGCGCCTCGCAGGCCTGGAGGCAAGGCTGCCTCCGGCCCCCGTCGTTCGGCCACCACTCGCCGGGGATTCGAGGAAGGCCGCATCTGTCCCGACGCCACTTCCCGTCGCGGGTGGCCGTGTGACTGTGTCATATGCCACGGTGACATCAGCACCAGCGCCAATGGCCACACTGAAGACAGGTCAACCAGCTAAGGCTGGTCGACCGAATAATAGTGCGACAAAGGCGGCCGCACCGAAATCCGGGCAACCGCCTAAAGCTGTGAATAAAGGGGCAGCAAAATTCCCTCCACTTCCCACTCCGGCACCTAAAGAGACTAGCCCGCCTACTGTTCTCTCTGGTGCTGAGCCCACGCCTGGCCCCTCAACATCTGCCCCATCCAGCGAGGGATGGCAAAAAGTCGAGGGAGGCAAGAAGCGGTCCCGGAATCGGAACAAGAAGGCTGCTAAGAATGTGCCTTCTCCACCGCAGTCGCAGTCGGTGGCGGTGGCTGCCACGAAAAAGACGCGTAGACTGACGACGCCAAAAACGGCGGCTGTAGTGGTAACCGTATCACCAGCGGTGGGTGACGGCGGGCTATCCTACGCAGCCGTATTCAAGAAGGCCCGGGATAGTCTCGCCGGCGAATTCGGTGGAGTTGGTGTGAGGATGCGCCTCGCCCAGACGGGAGCTCGAGTTCTCGAGTTCCCAGGGGCTGAAGGTGTAAAGACGGCGGACGCTTTTGCCGAGAAGCTGCGGGGAATATTCGCAGCCACGGATGGTGTGAAAGTCGCCAGGCCCACCAAGTGCGCGGAGCTTCGCATTTCAGGCCTGGACGACTCTGTCACGGTTGAGGACGTGCGCGTTGCAATCCTAGAGAAGACTGGATGCAACGATAACATCAGAGTCGGCGCCATCCGCCCCGGTCCAGGGGGCCTTGGCGCGGTATGGGTCAGCTGTCCCGTAGCGTCGGCCAAAATCTTAATCTGTAACGCCGATGACACGTTGGTTACAGCCCGGGGGGTGAACTTTCAGGAGGCGGCGCGCCTGGCCACCAGGGGAGTCTCTCTGGTGGTCGGGCGCATTGAGGCTCTGGGTTTACGGGTGGCCCTGGATAAGACGGAGGCCCTTTTATTTCATGGGCCCCGTCGTGGTCCACCCCCTGGCGCCTCTATCGAGGTCAACTCGGTCCTCGTACCGGTTCGGGCCCACATAAAATACCGGGGCCTGATCCTTGACGGTAGGTGGCGCTTCGACGAGCACTTCCAACAGCTTGCTCCAAGGCTGGTCGGCGCTGCGTCCGCCCTTGGGCGACTCTTGCCCAATTTGGGTGGACCCAGCGTCGCTACGAGACGGCTGTACACGGGGGTTGTCCGGTCAATGGCACTGTATGGTGCACCGGTGTGGGCGGAGGCTTTGACCGCCCAGAATAGGGCGCGCCTCTGGCGCCCTCAGAGGGTTATGGCGGTGTCAACGGAGGCGGCGTGCGCGTTGGCCGGGACTTCCCCGTGGGATTTGGAGGCGGAAGTGCTCGCCGAAGTATATCGGCGAACGGCTCAGTTCCGGGCGGGAAGCGGCAGTCGGCCCCCGCCCGAAGAGGTACGCGAATGGCGTGAGGCCGCTCGCCGAGCCACCATGGCTCGTTGGTCGTCCCGGCTGGAGGCTCCACGTGCTGGCTTTGCCGCCGTGGAGGCGCTCCAGCCGGTCATCGTCGAGTGGGCAGGGCGGCAGCACGGGACCCTTTCCTTACGACTAACGCAGGTTCTTTCCGGGCACGGCTGCTTCGGGAAGTACCTGCACTTGGTCGCTAGGAGGGAATTGAGTCCCGCCTGTCACCACTGCGACTGCAGTGAGGACTCGGCTCAGCACACGCTGGCGGTTTGCCCGAGTTGGGCGGCGCAGCGTCGGGCCCTCACTGCAGTCATCGGAGTGGATCTGTCGCTGCCGGCTGTCATACGCTCCATGGCCGGTAGCGACAGGAATTTTACCGCGGTCGCAACCTTCTGTGAGGAAGTCATCTCGCAGAAGGAGGCGGCGGAAAGGGTCCGGGAGGACGACCTCCACTCGGACCTAATTCGCCGCCGGCGAACCGGGCGGCGGAGGCGCGCTTACCAGCGCCTCATGCCGCCCTGAGTGTGGCCGCGGGTGGACGGGACGGGTTTTCCCCTTCACCCGCTGTAGTGGCCCCCCGCGAGGAGGCGGCGTCCGCGTGTGCCTGGACGTTGCCTAATTGAGAGGTTTTTACGCAAAGGTGGTGGTGGTGGCAAAAAAAAAAAGGTACCATCTCCACCCCTAAGTTACGGGTACAACTTAAGCGTGGAATCAATGCATCATTCATTCTATACGTATAGTGCAGCGGGGTCCTCGCACGTGTATAACTCATTACTCCACACTTAGCTATGTTAAAAATAAGCTTGTTAGTATTGCTCCACTGCACTACCCGATCTATATTGTTTACACTCCCCAATTTATCCCTAAAAGCAATATCCTTTTGCCTCCCCCGTTTTTTTTTTTCTTTTTTTAAATACAACTCCCGTATGTGTCGCGGGGAACTTTACAAGCATACAAACAACGACACAAAGTACACCCAGACTCGGGTGGGAATCAAATCCACGACCTATGGCGTAGCAGTCAGTGTGACTAACCACTAGGCCAACAGGCCAGTTTTTTTACTTCACGGAAATAAACCTCATTTTAACACGTTGTAGAGGTTGTCTCGACGAACAAAAGCTTTTTTTGAAAATTCACTCTAAGTTGGCCCAACACTTTTTAGGGCCATTCTCCCGAGGGGTTATTTTTTTGGTTTTTCTTTAAAGTTTCGCAATGAGCTCTAAACCTATCTTACAGAAATTCTGTGGGCGTATTGGGGCTATGAAACCCACATTCTCACCAAATTTCAGGTCTATATATTCATTAGAACGCAAGTTATGAATTTTCGAAAAAACTGACAAAAAACGCGCTTTTTTGCAGTTTGCAAAAAAAACTACTTATCCGATCGGGGCTGTGGAAGTCTCATTTTCTTCGTCTTTTAATGGGCAACTTTTACATTTCAACAACTTTTCACGCAAGATGCAAAGTTTACTCGTAAATCGAAAAAAAAAATGGTTTTTACGGTTTTTGACAATTTTTTGATGGTGACGCCACGAGTGAATATGCCTTAAAATTAAATATGTTAATCGTGACGATTTTATCTAACTAATAAAATAAAAAAACCGGCTATCTCAATTAAAGTTGCGAATATTTGTCCTGGGTGGGAATCGACTCCAATACCTGTTGCTCAGCAATCAAGATCACTAACCACTAGACAAACAGGCCCGTCGTCTTCTGCGTTTTCTCTAACAATACATAATTTCTCTTTTATCATAAAGCTGATGTGATTTTATTAAATGAAGAATCATAGTTATTCACTTATTATACCTATCTCTTACTAATTCCACTCCAAAATTAACGATCACAAAATTCTGCCCAAGAATAGAATGCAGTATTTTGATCTACTTTAACGTTACCACAGAACGCAAGCCGCTTTTGCATGATTCTAACATTGAAGCTGAGCCGGACACCAAACTGACAGCTGGATAGTTTAAATACTCAGCATAAATCATATAGGATGGAAGGCTTTTGACCTAAAGACTGTTATTCAAAGCTTTGAGTGATTCCAGTTTGTGATTGAATAGAAAAAAAATGATTTTGAAATTTTATAAAAAAAAATTTGTTGAAATTTAAAAAAAAATACTCCAAGATTCGGCTATGTAACAGAATATTCTTTAGAAATAAAATGAATAACTTTAAAACGACAAAAAACAATTTGAGGAGATATTAACCCGGATTTGTTCCGTCACTTGATATGATGTTTGCAGTTGTCATTAGAATACATGACAAAATTGAACAAAAATTATATTTTAGTTTGTCATTATACTAAAATTAGTACGCCCCGGTCAGATTTTTTGACATTATATCTTTGACATTATTACATTGCGTAATACAAGTATTTATTACCTTTAGTAAATAATATGATGCCTCTGGTAATAATGACATTTGACACACGTTTCGTTACACGAACTGTAATTTGAAGGACGTTATGGAATGCCACAATTTAATTTAAATTACAGTAGGTGTCACGAACTATATGTATCATGTAATGGGATAAAACAATGGGACTACCGGGAAACAACCGCTTAGTTTTAATTGTATTCATTTATAAAGTAACCATAATAACTTAGTTTGAAATAAATGATTATGATTTCGGATATACCGAATTCATTACTATATTTTTTTTCTTGTCATTAGACACGATCATATCGCACACCTAGATCTAAAGAAACGACATCTTCGGCACGCATGGGCGGGCTCGACCGGAGTGATACCACGGCCTTACAGACAACCAGCAGTGAAGCAATGATTGCATTGCTTTTCGCCGAGTCAGTGAGGTTATCGGAGGCCCTAACCCTGCCCTCTCCCTCCCCCTCTCCCCCTCTTCCACCCTTCACCTACACCCACTTTAAAGGCCAGCAAGGCACTAGTGACTCTTGAGTTGCAAATGTCCTTGGTCGGCAGTAATCATTTACCTTAAGGTGACCCGTCTGCTCGTTTGCCTCCCATGCCATAAAAAAAGGCTGTTTAACACTTATTTTATTTTATATTATTATGTTGTTTGTTCGTGTTGTGTGTGTCGTTTGTTTACAAACTACTGTTGTCTTCAATATTTACATAAGTACTTACTTCATTTTATCTTATAAAGCTAAAATATTCTAAATTCACTGAAAGTTTGTCATCAAACATAAAAAAAAAACTAAATAAATAAGCCTTAGACAAGTATAATAAAATGTAAATATGCTACACTTTTTTAAGTCAGCTTTAAATATTTTCTAACTTACAATGCGCTCCTTTTACCTATTTCTATAGCATGAAAGGCATAACTTTTGTCACAAATACGTACTCATGAATAAGAATCTTGATTATTGGATAACAAATTTATCTATTAACATTTAGTACTTAAGTTCATTCCGTATAGATTTATTAAATATCTTTCCTCAAAATTGGACGACACAATTTGTTCACCTCACCTATAACATTCAACAGGATAAAAATATGCCTCAATTTTATTTAAAAAATCATCCGTATTTTATTTCGTAACAACCTATTATTCCGTAATCATTCATGTAAAAAAATCTTAGCAAATTGAATATTATTTCTACACTTTTGTAAATGCCGGTATTTAGATTTCCAAAACGCCGTGCCACTAAGAGCTCAGTGGAATCGATCGTGGGCTCCCTTTCAGTCCCCGTCCCTCGTCTGCTGTCAGATAACCAATAACTTGGCACCTGCCGCCTGTCGTCTCAAAAGTTCAGTAAAAATGGACGAGGTATTGATGTTAGAGAAAATGTAGTGTTAAGGTGTTCAAGCATCATAATAAAATAAAAAAGGAATGATTTCTTTACAAAAATACTCTTCAAAGATACATGAGTTGTTCCGTAGTGAATTGAATAACTAATTAAAGTAAAAAATAAATCGAAATTGGTTTTCGTTGGATAACAATAGGAGTCGTCACTATTGCTATCTTAAAACTAAAACGCAAATCAAGTGTATTTATTAAAGTTTTGACAAGTTTAAACAAGAATTGAGGGCCTATGTGGTAAATGTTATAAATAAAATAAAAGATTTTATTGACGATCTTGATATGTAATTAGTAACTTACATTTTTTGTTTATTTTATTAAATATTATTTCCAATTTGCAATATGCAAAAAAAATGTGATTCGTTATCGAGTAAAATTATAGTATACCTGCTGCGCCCCGCGGTTTTACCCGCGTAAGTCCCAATGCCGTTGGAATATCGGGATAAAAAGTAGCCTATGTGTTAATCCAGATCTCCAGCTATCTCTTTACCAAGTTTTAATCGCAATCGGTCTTGTAGTTTTGAGTGAAAGAGTAACACACATCCATACATCCACACATCTATACATCCTCACAAACATTCACGTTTATAATATTAGTAGGATGTGTAAAGTAAATTTGTACATGGATAGTTGTGAATTGTGTTTATAAATGGCATACTATAAAGCCTGTTAACCTCATATGCTTTCTGAAATGTATTTGTATGCCTGTGTATTATCTTAACTCCCTAGCACTCAGAGAAAATAAAAACAAACACATGTCTGCTCCGTATAATAATATTATTGATAAACTATTACAATAATTTTTTCTCTATGCACATACATAAGATCCATACAAGAGAACGTGCAGGGTAGGTAAGCTTAAATCATGGTCTCTAAAACAATAACTCTAGGTACATTTACGTGTGAGCAGGGTAAATCAAGGCGGGCAGGCAGCAAGGCAAGGCAGTTTCCTAATTCGCATCCAACACACGTACTCACATTTATACGTTTTAATATGTGAATTATAATATAAACTGGACATCAAAGGTCTGAATTTTATTCTTGTTTCATTACAACCCACTGTCATATCAAAATGTATAAATTTAAAATATTTCCACTCAAAAACAAAACTATAAGTTGGTAAGGAGTTAATTCCCACCCAGGACAAACAATTGTGTGATGAGCATGGCCATTTATTCTGTGTCTAAGTGTAATTTATCTATAACTAGCAGCGCCTCGCGATTTCACCCGCGTAATACCCGATCCCGCGGGAATGTCGGGATAAAAAGTAGCCTATGCGTTAATCCAGGTCTCCAGCTATCGCAATCGGTCCAGTAGTTTTTGTGTGAAAACATTACAAACATACACACAAATGTTTCCTCTTTATAATATTAGTTTAGATATATACGTATTTATTAATATATAAGTATGTTTATAAAGCAGATAACCCAATACAGTTTACAATACAAACTGTAACAAGATTACTAATATAAAATGATATAGAGATTTTTCTTTCTTCTTTTAATACAAGACGACTCCTTCAATGTCTGATTGGGCAAAACATTAATTCATCCAATCTAACATTAGTTCAACTAAACCCCAATAAAACGTAAGTGTCTGCGATTACCGATATGAGACCCAATCAACATCTTCATAAGAATTGAGGTATCTAATAAAACTAAAAGAACACGTTTTAATTGCGAACCAAATTAAATAGTAAAATAAAAAACCAAGTGCGAGTCGAGTCGGGTTCCGTACCGTTATCTATACAACATTAGACACTTAATTACAACCTTTTTTTAGTTTCACCTGTCCCGGTGTCTGTCTGTAACCAAATCTAGCAAGTTAAATTTGACCCTTCTGTGAATATTTCAAGCGTCTAACAAGCATAAACAAAAAATGACAAAAAAATCAGGTTTGTTGTATGGGAGCCCCACTTAAATATTTATTTTATTCTGTTTTTTTAGTATTTGTTGTTATAGCGGTAACAGAAATACATTTGTGAAAATTTCAACTGTCTAGCTATTACCATTCATGACAGCCTTGTGACAGATAGGCCGACCGACAGTGGAGTCTTAGTAATAGGGCCCCGTTTTTACCCTGTAGGTACGGAACCCTAAAAAAGAGTTCAGACCATCAGACTAGCGTTACTAAACCCAATCTGTTGGATTTGTCAACACGAATCATATGAGCCCAAATTCGAGGCGCTTACTAGTAGCCACTGAAGAGTTTTACTATCGATCTCCTGGCTCCATCATTAGATCAGCTCCAAGATGCAAAATTATAGTATTGTTATCCGAATCACACATACATACAAAGTTTCATTACGATAAGACAATTAGAAGCAGGTTAAAATTAACTTCCAAGATTTAAGAAGCTAAAAAAAGCGTGTTACAAAGCACCGCTGTGTGTTTAACAGATCAAGGCAGTACCTTACTGCAGAGCAGAGAAGACTGCTTAAAAGAGCACCCTTTGCTCCGCAATTAAGTAGGCAGTGCTTCGCTTGATTAAACTTGTAACTTATCTGTACTGCCACTTTAAGCAAACTGTGCTATGTTGTGAAGTACTGCTTGAATCTGTTTGTGAACACTCGTAGGTATCTGTTTAGATAGCGTCATTGCCTTATCTTCTCTGTGACTACTACTTATAGAGGTAGGTTGCAAGAAAGCACCGCTGTGTGTTTAACAGATCAAGGCAGTACCTTCCTGCAGAGCAGAGCAGACTACTTAAAAGAGCAGCCTTTGCTCCGCAGTCAAGTAGGCACTGCTTCGTTTGATTGAACTTGCAACTTATCTGTACTGCCACTTTAAGCAAACTGTGCTATGTTGTGAAGTACTGCTTCAATCTATTTGTGAACACTCGTAGGTATCTGTTTAGATAGCGTCATTACCTTATCTTATCTATTACTACTACTTATAGAGGTAAGTTCCAACAAAGCACCGCTATGTATTTAACAGATCAAGGCAGTACCTTACTGCAGAGCAGAGCAGACTACTTAAAAGAGCAGCCTTTGCTCTGCAGTCAAGTAGGCACTGCTTCGCTTGATTGAACTTGCAACTTATCTGTACTGCCACTTTAAGCAGACTGTGCTCCGTTGTGAAGTACTGCTTGAGACTGTGCTCCGTTGTGAAGTACTGCTTGAATCTATTTGTGAACACTCATAGGTATCTGTTTAGATATCATCATTACAGTAGTTCACATGTAAGTAGGTGTCAAATAAAACAAATGTAATATTACAAATCAGATTGCTTTAATTTATTTTATTTTATACAAATCGAATACTACTTACGATAGTCAATTTTAACGAATAAATATTTTATCCGTTGTGTTTATTTTACAAATTTACCTTTGTATTTTATTATTTATTATTTTTCATCTATTATAAAAACCTCCATAGGGGCTTTTCGTTATAAACTTACATTACACTCGGATGTATTTTATCAACTTACTGCAGTCGTATATATATTTTTATTTTAAATTTATTTTATTATTTCCACTATGGTTAAGCCACAGGAACACAATGTGGAGTATTATGTGTGATAAAAATAAAATGCGTTATGTATGAGAAGCTCGATCGACGAAAATAAATTTTGTCGATGTTTCTTGTACCCAGGCTAAGATGGGCTTAACTTTCCATTTCCTATAATTGCAGTAAAAAAAAAAACTAAAAACATTGATTACAACTAAAATGAAAGAAATAAATAGATTCAAACAGAAATTTGTTTTTCTATGCTTTTTTAAATGTAAATTAATGTTCCCGGATGCTTCCTTCTTAGGGTATCCCGGGTCCCTTGCAATAGACCCACTTGTGACGGAACACAGTGTAGTTTTAGTCGGTTCGATTCCGACATACCACTTCACCGTTAACTCCGGTGAGGTGATGACCCGTGGGAGTCTCCACACGAAATGAAAAAATGTAAATGAATAAATTTATGATAATTAATCAGACACATTTTTTTAAGTTAATTTATTAAAGTATATAAACTTCAGGAAAAGTGTAAGTAAAATAAATTAATTTAAAAGTGTCATGGAATGTTAACCCCATTATATATAGATGATTTATTAAAATAAATCTGTAGCTTCTATGAAAAGCTTCTTGCGTACAGTAATTCGTGAGTAAGTGAGCACATGCCAGGTGTAATGTTTTAGATGTAGATGTAGACTAGCAGCGATTTTATAACATGTATTTTATGATAGTTTATATTTATTAGCCAAGGAACTTGAGAGAATAGATAATAAATATGTTGACAGAGTCCAGTGGATGAATACTGCGAAGGGAATTCAATTGTCATATTAGAATTTCGAATTCGAAGTAAAATTAAAAAAAAACATATACCTAAATATAATTTAATAATATTTTTTCGTAACTGCTTAAGTCCATCGCTTCTTCAACTGGATCTATTTTTTTCGCAACTTGTGTGTGTGTTGTGCATTACCGCCAAATCGCAGGCCTTGTACATAAAGTACATACTGCATGTCCAGATTTTGCATCTAATTGAATCTATTGTGTTGTAGATCGGCTGTATTGTATACTTACTTAGATGTAGTGTATTTTTATTTAGATCATTTGTATTTTTTAGCAGATTTATTATAGTGTATCGCTATCATTCTAACAAAAGTGTTAAGTTCTAAAATATCTTAAAGAACAGGTCTTATTAAGAATTTTGCAGTGTGCCATTTACCATGGTCGCTAAAGGGGCGACATTCTCTCGCACACCGATCTCAAAATGGGAATTTGGAAGCAATATTGGACCTCTAAGAAGATTTTTTTGCTACCTTATCAATGAAGGCTCTTCTCTTAGCTCTCTTATCAGGCCACAGTGATCGCTTTCAAGTTCCTATATTTTAAAAATACTTTTTGTACAGCAACTCTCAGTGAACACTGTCAACACCTAGTGTAAGTCATCTTTGACATACCAAGAGTTAGGAAGTATTTGAGTTAGAGATTTTGCAAAGTTTGATTTTTTTAATTTGTTCAATTCCTTACTAAAAGCAGTATTATTATACCCCGGACATATTATAGTTAACCTTACAATGTCAGAATTCAAGTTCATTGGCAAAAAATATAAGAATAAAACAATTAATTATTGAAAACACGCTGTAAATTCCTTACCGCTATGAATTAATAAAATAATAGAAGAGTAGATGAGACTCGAAATAGTTATAATCTTAGTTTTAGCGTTCAGAAGTAGAAATGTACATGAAAATCCAAAATACCTGTTTTACAATTAAAGCATTTTGTTACTGTTGTGCAGTATGCAGTGATGTCTGTATGACACATGACCATTTTCAAAAATAGAATTAACGATTTTTTTGTTTTTTTTTTATCGGGATGTTATGGTTCGAACACAATAGCATTTAAAAAAAAAAATTTTAGATTCATATTTCAATTTAAAGTACTGGCCGAATATAATAAATCATCATTTGCCATACAAACATAGAAATATTTAAAGATGTATACCTATTATGTATACCTAAATAGGTATGGGTGTAGACATTTATATGATAGTGTGTAAAATGATTCTTTGGTGTCGTTTAAATTGAAATTCGGAAATAGATTAGAGTTGAAGTTTTACTAGAAGTGAAAGGAAACTGATAAAACCTAATCTATTCGTTTCAGGTAAAAACCTTATTCAGAAGTCAGTCAGTTTCCCCACACTGTTCGAGGTTTGAAAATGTGAATATGTTAAAAAATAAAATAAACTCTGCTATGCCGTATGTAGAAAGTGAATGCTAAAATCTGAATACTGCATAGGAGGGAGGACGCATCGTATATAAGGTGTAGTACGTCAGTTCATTTTGTACGTTTAAATTCTAACCCGGTCCCATGCAGGCGTTTATTTTTATCGGTTTTTATTATATCGTAGATAGTTTCTACTCGTTTTACACATTAATATTTTATTATATTTTATCATCGGACCGCTACCACGGGCGTAACATTCGATTTCACAACCTCCCATTTTTTTTTTAATAAAACAAGTTTAAAATTGGCTGAATAACCCGTAGCCGCGGCCCAATACAAACATTAACCCGTTAAATTACTTGTTAACAAAGACCCTAGTTCGTTTTTTTTATTTTTTCTTTATAATAAACGTCTCAACTTTGTCGTTTATTCCTAAAATCCAACTTAACTTCAATATTTATAAACCCTATTTTTGGCACTAACAAATCTAATTAAATATATCAATTAATTTTACAAATTTCCAATTTTATCATCACCTTTCGAATTGAAATGTTCACAATCAATATAACAATAGGGTTTATTAAGTTTAAATGATACTTAACGACAATACGTTTGCAATTAAAAAGAGACATTAATTGTTACATAACACTTGCCAGCACCACAGTGTAAAATAAATTCTGCAAAACGATAACGTACATAATCTCAGGAACATTTAACATAATTAGGTTTTACAATTATATCCTTGCAAATACAATTAATGAACAAGCTGTACCCTTTTTATAAACCTCTTAATTACTAAGCCGTTTAGAATTCCTCTGGCTCCGAGAATATGGTACTACTAATAAATTTCACTTTACACATTTTATTAAATAAATATAAAATATCGCGAAAATACACAAAGATGCGTAATATTATATCTAATTTTTAGTGAGCTTCCTTATGAATAGCTTTTCCTTTATAATTTTAACTTAAATCAAAGGACACGACATTTACTAGGCTATCACGACATCTATAAGAGCGAAATTGAGGAACGGACATAGATAAAGACTTTAAATTGTTTATTTTTTAAATAATACAACTATTATATAGATGCTACAGTATGTGCTAAAAGGTTCTAAAATCGAATAGACACGTGACGAAACAGAATCGAGAACATTCGATCTCAGTTAAAACAGTTTTTAATCAAATGTTCGACAGTGTCAACTGGTGTCTTACTGGGCGTTCCATTTTTAACTTGACTCCAATAGATAAACATTATGGTTTAGTTGGATTGTATATCTCTACTTATTCAGTAGAAATAGTAACGAAGAAGATTTAATGAGTCTCCTGTAATAGTATACTATCACCGCCCAATAAGACTGGTTATTATTACTAAATGTCAAGAATGCATATTTTAGTCTTTTTTCCGATTTTTTTTCTAAACTTTATATACAAATACACATGGCGATAATTTGTATGTACATTTTACCGATAATGTTTATGTGGTGGTTAGTAGTATTGATAGCATTGTAATATTTCTGCTAAGCATAACATTTTCTAAGTATCAACAAAAACCGTGATCTAAATATTTTTACTATTTTGTTCGCTAAGGATTTACTCCCATATCAATATACTAAAAGTATATTAATTTAATACTATCGATAGATAAGTGAGCATTTATCGATACGAGAGGTCACGTTCTCCATTTATTGTTAAAACCTAAAGAAATCTACCAAGTATCTCGTTACGTTTATGATGTTTAAAGTCGGTCCTAATTATTTTATATCAACACTTCAGATGCTAGACCTATTCTATCTTTGGTTCCATTATAATTGTTGATTTCTTATCAATTCCACAACTGTTTAACAATTCCTGGATTTAATCTTCATATTTTTATAAATTACAACTTTTCACGCTCAGCCGTATTTAAAATTTGAATCTACCTAAATGTATACGTATCGATTAAAATCGATGAGTATACATTTAGACGAAGCGATTAATCACTAGTTCTAATATCAAACGTAAATAACCTTAAATCAAAAAGTGTCTATTCTGACTTGACTCTACCGATATTTGATCCATTATGTACATTACTTAATACTCTAAGGTTTTACGTCAGCATCGGTGATCCCTCATCATAGTCACGTAAAAGGATACATTTAAATCTGTCCATCCAACATTCCGTTTCTTTTTAATCTATTCGTTTTTTAATTTAAGTATTGACTCGATATTAAACTTTTCTGTAATCAACTCCTTATTTTTTATCCTAATGTTGGTACTAGGTATTAGGACAATTCTTTTTTCAAATCAATACAACTCTGGGATCGATCGATCTGCTATCGAACGCAGCTTGACCTTCCTTTTAACTAAAATCTCGTTAGTATTTCATTTAACACATTTAATGTTTCTTTTAACAAATTATACATACCAAAATTTTTATAATTGTAACATCCTAGTCAACATCACATTTTTTTTTTTTTATAATATTGTTAATGGTAATTTCATTCAACGGAATTGATGTATATATCAAACGTGATAAATAATGCTGGTTTAATTTTATCGTTCCTTCGCCGAAAATAGAACATATAAAACACTACAGATTATAAACACACTGAAAAAGCTTTTCTTGAAGTGAAATCACCTTTAACATTAAGTTTAACTAATGTTATAGAAACGTGTGCGATTCAACCACGTATTTAAGTTAATTATATTATAGTTATAATTACATTTTTCAATCTAATATTTAGTTCTCTCATACTTGCTCCTGGTTTACCCGGGGCATCTATTAGTTGATGGTTCATTGTACGATGATATGCGGCGCCGACAACAGGACAGCCACTGTCGCGATGATTGTGAAAAGGGTGAACACGAACAGACAAAACCTGAGAACAACGAAATAATTATAGTACAGTGAAACTGAAAAAAACCGGCCGAGTGCGAGTCGGACTCGTGCACCGAGGGTTCCGTAAAATATTTTTATTACGTAACTAAAAATGTACGGTTTTCGCAATTTTTCCTTTATCTGTACTGTAAGCCGTTACTTCGTACCAAATTTCAAGAGTCTGAGTTCACGGGAAGTACCCTGTAGGTTTTAATTCCCTTGCCAGTGTCGAAAATTTGGGACATAAACGGTTGTATCTTTTGATTGCGTGTGCTTGAAGTTTGATTTTTTCACAGCTGTAAGGGACAGTAAACTTGAGTATTTGATATAAATTTCAGCTTGATACCTCCACGCGTTCCTGAGAAAAAGGGTCTTGACAGACAGACAGGCCTTCGGACGGACGGACAACAAAGTGATCCTATAAGGGTTCCGTTTTTTCCTTTCGAGGTACGGAACCCTAAAAACAAGCTTAAATGGCGAACCGGATTAATAAGTAGAACAGAGTTCCACTATTCACTCCCTGGCTTCATTATGACCATCGAAACTAAGCTCTAATCTATTGGACTCCTCAAAATGAGCCCATATGAGCCCGAACTCGAGAGACTTACTAGCAGCCACTGAAGAGATGATCAAATCAAAACCATTTATTTCAATTAAACCAATAATAGGTTTTTTTGAATTGTCAGGAGCAGGAGTCAGTCGGACTAAGTCAGTTGTGAAGCTAGTTGCCTGTTCCAATACGTCGATCGAATGGAGAAGAACAGGCAAGAAACTCCAGAGTTCCTATCCACCTCCTGGCTCCATCATCAGATCAGTTCTAAGATACCAAATTATAGTATTTTCATCCAAACTTCATAAACCTTCAAAGTTTCATTTCTATTAAACAATTAAAAGTAGGTTTAAATTTACTTCCAAGGTTTGTTCACGTAGTTACAAGTGAAGTGAAGCTAATAAAAACGTATTTATTAAAAACTATACGGTTTTACTCACGTTTCTATTTTGGGGATGCCCGTATAGTTTTTAATAAATATGAATACCACGTGAGTACCACTCACGAAAGTTTTTATTGTAACATAATAAAAACGCAATGTTTCAAACGTCTACTACCCGTTCTCCGTTACTGCACCAGTGTTTATGGTCACTGCTCGGCTACTGTGGGTCTTAGCGTGATTTTAAATATCCTATAATCTGTCTCAAGTATTGGGCTATCAAAAAGGAAAAATATTTTTTCAAATCCAACCGGTTCCAGAGATTAACGAGGTTAAACAAAACAGCGAACTCTTAGCTTTATTGTATCTAATAACTTTAAACGAGCGATTCTTGTAAAAATATATATAGTGTACGTTATAGAACAATGGGGTCATATTTTAGGATAGTGTAGCCCCCTTAATAACGCAACTCACTAACAATTAGTAGAAAACCTTTATCTTTACCAAGAATGGTCAAAATCATATAATAGTATTCAGTGACTGGAAGATTTGGATATCTTTGGTGATAATTTGTTTAGATTTAAGAATAGAATCACTAAATACCTGAGTTCCAAGCTTCGGTAATCATGATACCATACTGGGCTAGGTTTAAATTTATATTTTTAGTTAATGTTTCTTTTTTATTTTTATTTTAATATTTTACATGTAAAACTGTTTATTTAATTCCTGTGACAAAAGTTTTATTTGTGTTAGATGTGGTTGCCTGTAAGTAAGTGAGCACAAGGCATGTCTGTTAATTATTATTTAGATGTAAGAAATGTGTATCATTTGTTGGCGATCCAAATAAATAAAATCAAAAATAAAAAAAAAACTAAGTGAAAAGCGTGAGTTTAATACAGAAAACTTATTTTGGAACTGACAAATTGAATTTGAAAAACTATGGGTATTTATTACCAAGGAAGTAGACAGAACGTCCAGATTTTCTCAATAACCTTAAAATATGACATCACCTTTCTGTAACACCTTATGTATAAATATATATTTAAACTTATTTCCTGTATGTAGAAAATGGCTCTAACGGTTTGGATTTTTGTATTTATATAAACTGACAAAATAATAAAGGTTATTCCACACTTTTTTACTACACTTTCCTCCTTTAGTCATGCTGCTAATTTTAAAGCAGTCTTTGAACACATATGGACGACCGTGAAAACCAAACCCTAAAATTTAAACTTTTACGCTCAAAATATAGAATTATTTTAAGAAAATACAACAGTGCGCTAAAAACGATGACGTCAGCTCTTCATTTTTCATTCCACCTACTATATTGTTACAAACATATGCTGCTGACATACAAAGTTTGATACCTAGATCAGCGTGGAAGCTTGTGTGGCCATAAAACAAGAGGAGTTTACGAGCTTTTTCACTTCTAATTAAATTTTGTGCGGCTGCTAGGGCCATTTAATTTACTTAAGGATACCATAGGCTTTTGTTATTTATTACAACACTTCGCATCCTTGCAGGTATTAAACCGATAAATAAGTATACTCAAGCGTATATTGTATTAATTAAATTACATTTAGCTTGAGCCTATAACCGTAAATTTAAAATCACCTAAATATGAATAGAATATATATGATTGTTCATTTTGACTGCTTATTTAGATTCGAACAACGATTCGTTTTATTTCCCTAGTTGTGGAATTAAACGGTGATGGTCATTAGTTGGAAAAAACGTATGTTTGAAGTGTTCATTTATTATTTTTCAGTTTATAGAATCGATTTACATTTATATTCCTGGCTTGTAGGTCAAATGGCCTAAGTAGGTAGTATTCTTGGAAGTATTTTTGGGTTCCTGTAATACGATATTTCCAGTAGTAGCACGGAAGTTTGTTTGTCCTCTATTAGTCGGATCAAAGAAATGGGTGGCTAAATATACAAGCATGAGCATAAAAAATATTCAGTATTTAACTTAAATTATAACTATAAATGGTATGTTAGCTTCTCACCTGTCAACAACCATCGCAGCAAACTTCCAATCGCTGATTAATTCAGCTTCATCGTCTGCCTTTTTCATTCTTGCGGTAATAAACTGCAGCTCCCTCAATATCAAATGAAGTTCTCTGTGGTGACTTCCAAGCCCTCCGCCTACGTCCTCCATCGTAGAAGGACGGACGAACGACCGACGGAAATCCGTACGGAATATAGAACACCTAGAGGGATAAATTGTGATTGGAAACTTTGTATTTGCATCGAAATCTTAGATGAGATTTAGGTAAATGTCTATTTTATTTATGAAAGGTCGAAAACTTTTTCCTGGAAACTAAATTTAGCAGTAAAACCCAAATAAATAAAAGTTAATTTAATTATAATCTTACCCAGGCCCTAAATTTCCTGTAGAAGCTGTACTATTTGGAGGAGGAGGCACGTGTCTAAAATCATCATCTATATCTAGCACGTTGGCTAGAAGAGACTTTGAAGACCTCTCTTTAAGTTCTAGTTCTCTCATCCTATTAGACATCATGATTGTCTTTCTGGTTATCTTCTTTCCTGGCCTTGACATGCGGAGAATCCACGGCAGCCATTGTAGGAAAACTGATTTTATCTGTTTAAATTTGAATATTTTTAGTCTTTGCTGTTTTATCAAATAGACCATTTTGAAAGTATTTTGTAAAGAACTTACCCACTGTGGCATTTCATGTATGTCTGCAGTACGGTGATGATAATTGAGTACGACTACTGTCAGTACGACAGAAGAAGCAACCATGAACATGATGCAATTGAAGTATGTTCCTGTTACATACAACATATACTTTTACATTTCGAATATGTAATATTGAATATAAAACGCATCACAGATCACATGTAGACAGTTGACACTTTAGATAATTTCATTCAAGTTGCAAGTGACACATTTCAGGTAAACACAACAGTTAATAAATTAGGAACAAATATGATATTTATAGCATTTATTTAAGGTATTAATGGGACTGAGAATTTCGTGAAAATTCTTACTTTCTTAATTTTTAAAAGGTGAAAAAAATATAATCAGGAACTAAAATGGTAAGGAGAAAATTAAGTACCATTATTGTTTAAGATTTCATATTTATGATTACATTTAAAGTTATAACAACTCGTGGATCACAGTCATAACACACAGGTACTCTAATTAACAATGACACAGAAAGCTACATTCATGCATTTTAATTGTACATGCGATGTTCTAATCTACATTTAGATGAGTTTTAGCTTTTACGCGTTACATTGACGGTGTCAAGTTTAATGTGTTAATATTTTTATGATATTATGCCTTATTTATTTGAGAGACATATTTTACAAAGTATTGTATAATAAACATTACGAATTGTTCATCATTATTATCTTTATTACTTATTTTTACTGGCTTATACCGGAGAAAGTGCTTGGTCTTTTCAAAATTACTTGAGAATTAAATTGAACATTATCTCATCATTATGATTTGATACAAGCGCTTTCTATTCATTATTTAACGTCTCTCATAACGAAATATGGGCATTGTCAGTAATAATAGCACTAGAATAGTTACTATCGTTATAAGAGACGTAGCATATGACAAAGGTATTCGTTGATACTTAGACAGTGCCTTTAATACGCATTTAAATATTGAAACAGAAGACATTTGCGTACGTAAATGTAACCATAGGCAAATAAACTGAACAGAGATCTATTTTAACAAATACCTTTGTCAAACGTTTCAATAAGTTTATCATTTTGTCAATTACAGGGATTGTAACAGACCCGGCAAAGTTGAGATCCGAAGTTCACGAGATACTTGGAGGCTGGACCCTCACTACCCGCATCCACTTTGTTGCTTTAAACTGTTGTTTAACTTTAAATCCTGCTTTTAAACTACAAGCAATTAAGTATTTAGAAACTCATTTATTTAAGGAGAGTAATGCACTATCTTTGTCTGTTAATATGTTTACAATATACTTTAACATCATGCTTAAAGCTGACGTTTGTAGTCGTGTCATATATGTGTCTACAAAGAAAAATCAGTTTGAAATAAATAATGAAATTAATAAAGACTCGTAAATGAATTTTCAAGAAAACGGACAAATAATTTTGCAAATAGATTATTTTAATACATTACAAGAAGATTCAATGCCAGTGTATTGGAAAGTTATATTTATACAGGCCTTTATTTATATTATAAGCTACATATTTCAATAGCACAAATTGAAAGTGCAATAATTCTATTTCAAGTGTCGAGAGAACCGCAAGAGCGCTGTCAAAGCATAGATCAGTCTCCAGAGACCGCGAGACTAAAATGGAAGTTGAAAACAGGAAAATAAGAAACTATTCGCTCTTTTAAAAAAAAAACAGGCAGAAGTATCTATTTAGATCTTTGTTAAGTTGGTGTTTCATGAATGAGCTAAGGGACATTTTAAATTAAAGGCTAAAATGTCCTTCGAGCTACATTCCCATTTTAAAAAACTATTGATCATTATTTTTTTTATTTAGTTATGTAAAAAATATCAAAATACGCGTGGTGCTTTTCTCACCTATTAGGGGGATCGCCTCAGAGGTTTTTGTGATAACGTGTCCCACCAATAGAGAGAAAACAGTTTGCGACAGGAGAATTGTAACACCTGCAAAGATCAATATAAACTATAAACAAAAAGATAAATTCTATTTACAATTGTTAAACCTATTCCACCATCCAGTTTATAACATCTTTGGCATGTTATCTCGTCCTGTTTGTGTGCTGAGTCGGTATCAGGAGCTCAAGTAAAATCATAAACGAAACATAAGGATAGTCATGCAAATATTATTATAGAGGGTTTTTATCGCTGGCTTTTATCATTGATATTAGTTTTAATTTATTTGAGGATACGGACTTTTCCAAAATTAGCGCTTAAGTTACTCCACCCTCCAAGTATCCAAAGATTTTTGATATGAAGTTCTTATATAAAAAGAACAAATACATTCAAAATAAACATCCAAACAGAAAATTCAAACACCATGGAATCGATTACGCATCAAACAGTGGATTCTCAAAAGATAAAACAGTAAGAAAGACGAATGTCAACATTGAGAATAAAAACATCGCAACTTACCTTCAGCCTCCATAATTATCAAAAGCTCTTGAGAAAGTTAAACGTCACATGCCATGCCACTTAAATCAGACAATTGGTACCGTCACAAAATAGTATGTCGATTAAATAAACGAAATAATGAACAACCAAGTGACAAAGCTTAAGCAAAGGACCACGGAATCGATTCCAAGATTTGTTAACCCAAAACAGTAAAAAATTAAAAATAAGAAAGATAATGTAACAATTGTGTTTAATGCACTATATTTTACTTTCCAATAGAAATACAATTCCTTAAAACATCATTTGAAAGCAAAAGCGTTATAAGTTATATTAAAAATGATGTATTTATCGATAAACAACACAATTGAAAGCTTTCAACAATTAGCAACGTTTAAGGTCACACTGATTCTGATTACTTTTTAAGTACGTAATTTACTCCTTGTAATGTTTTAAAATAACTATTAATTATACTTCATTTTTATTAAAAAGAAATGAGAGCTTAAAGAAAATTAAAAATAGTGTGTAAATAGATGAAATAAAATTACTAGGAGGTAATGAATATGAAGAAAAAATAAATGTGGGAGTCAAGCGGGATGGACGAACGGTGTGGGTTAGGTTTGGGTAGTGTACCTAACAGGGGGATAGCGTCGGAGACCTGTGGCAGGGTCTCAGCTACCAGGTTGAGGAACACCGTCAGCGATAGAAGAATAGTGACTCCTGAAATCAAACATAGAGTTAACACCCCTACTGATAATACTAATATTGTTCATCGATTAACAAACCTTTGTGATCTTCGTTGTTGTTTCACTATATCGATATAATATATCGCTTCATACTTTTTCTTGCTCACTAAATAATAAACTGATGGGTCAAGACAATACCTCAAACAACTTATCTATGTCAAAACATACTCACAAAATCACGCCAGATTTCGCCTCGATGTTTAAGTGACTAACACATAAGCAGTTATACCATACTCTAGATATTCAAATGTACATTTAATGCCTGCTGGTTCCGAACGGATCTTGAATGTTTATTACCTATCTGGCACGCTTTTACGGTACATGTTTATTATTTCTGATTGATTCTGACTTCGGACGTATATTATTTAATGGTGTTACTTGCCAAGACGATTTTTCAAAATAAAAAAATACAGTATAATTTTGTTTTCTGTTATTGCTTTTTGAAACTTTGATTGACTTTGAAAGTTGATTTTTTAGTTCATTTTCTTTATTACTTTACTCGTTTCAATAGAAAACATATTCTTCTTGAATTCAATTTTGCTATAACTTGGTGAATAATTATTCCATACTAGACCAAAAAAATAATTATGGAGCTCATTTATAAAATTGAGATTTAACTAACGCAAGGACTACCACAAAAAATCACTATTAAGTAGTGCACTATGAGATATAATAGAGGCAGCCTGTACCTGTTAGTGGTGTCCGGTTGGATGAATTATTCTATAACTAGGTTACCAAATAACAGATTGATTAAAACACTACCCAATTCATCCGAATCAGCAATTTTAATTTCAACAGTCCCACATACTACGTGAGTGCGACCAAAATTTGGCAAATTGTGGGTGTTTAACACGCCTCTGCCTACCTGCCTATTTCGGGATACAGCCATAAGTATATGTATGTACAACAACCTTCCGGGAACAGCCTTCTTAAGGTAAGTCTCAAGAAAAAAACATGATTTGTAAAAATTTCATGATATGGCTCAGTAAGGTTATGTAATATATATATAAATACAACCAACAACAGATATTAAAAGATAAAACTTAATTAAAGCCTGGAACAAATTACGAACAGTTATCCAATTTGCCAAATTATTTCAATTGGTATAGCAATCATAAAATATTTAAATAAGTAATCATTTATACAAAACTCTGCGAAGGCACTTTCAGAACATTGTTAGATACAGTAGCCGGTTACGATAAATGCAATTAAGAAGTCTAACAATGATTAAACAGTTTCAGAAATGTTTGTAAGTAACTCAACCGTAAATGATACTTTGAATCTGAGCTTACTGAACAAGGGCAATTTTCTAGTCTGTGTAATAATAATTCTAACGCCTCCGTCAGACATTTTCTCATTAAATTTAAGTAGGTTCTTAGTTCCAGTAGAGCTGCTTTTAAATACTGAACTCATTGCTCATAATAAAGTTGTAAAACTGTCTTTTGTAAACCATGAACAAGTTCTTCATGTTTTGCATTTTTATATTGAATTGTATTTATTTGTAATCTTCATTAAAAGCACCATTTACGTCTTGGGAGAAAATGACATCATCAATCTCCAAAATCAATATTATCGTTACATTGAAGTTATCATTATCAAGTAAGCTGTGTGTTTTATTTTTGACATCTATTTTATTATTGTAACTGTAACTCATTCTACTCGTGTATTGACGATCATTATATTTAGTATTCCAATCTTCAATATAACTTTAATTTCACTCGTAAAACTCACTGTTGCCCGCGACTTCATTGGCGTGAAAATTTTGGTGAAAAATGTATTCCAGACTATAATCATCTCTGTGCCAGGAATTTTGAAAGAATAACAAACATCCGTCCATTAATCCATCCATCTTCACAAACTTTCGCTTTTATAATAATAAGTAAGATTCGCGAATATATAAAATTTGATTACAAACATCAGTATACATCAACTCTTCAATACACCTACGCTTGCTATAATATATTCATAATATACAAATATGCACATTGTGGCCTTTTCAAGATAAGAAAATGGAACACGATTTCGCTCCGTTCTTCCGTACCGCTCTTGTTCACTATACGTTTCACATTATTCACTTGTCAACAAAGCAGATTGTCTTCAAGCTCCTCTGAATATTCTAGTAGCTGTAAATTATCTAGGAGTATTTTAATAAAGACAAATACTGACCAAGAGTTAGTTTTTCTCCAGAGTCAGGTGGTAGTGTGAAGCCAAGGAGTGCCATCGATGATATGAGCACACAGGGTACGATCAAGTTAAAAAAGTAGTACAGGGTCCGTCTTCTGATCTTAATGGTGAAGGTCACGTCAACGTAGGGTTCTGGGCAGCAAGCGTAAGTTATTGTGTTCTTTTTGCCTGGCATTCCTGTGGAATAGTAAATTAATAACAAAAGTTATATTATATGTACATATATGTATATATTGTTAAAATATAATTAAATTTGGAACTGTTAACCTAAGTAACTTATTTTGTGTTGATAATCGGTTTTACATCAAGTATCGAAATTTTACTTAATCAAATAAACCAAACCTAATGTAAAACATTAGCTTTATTTTTGACAGTAAAATAAATGTTACTTCGGAAAAAATTACCAGTTCATAAATTTAACTCACCTATCAAATACCACTCGCCATTTGTGATAAAATCAGAAAGGTCACCTCCTGCTTCATCTTTAAGCACGAGATCCAACTGCCGGAGCAAATATTGTGTAATCACACGAAGACATACAAGATGCACATACATACAACCCTAACCATGCAATCTTTAAAAAGAAGCAGGACCAAACTGAATTTTTTCGCATTATTTGCGTCATGAAGCTTCATACCAAATTGATTATTGTCGAGGAAGCAATTTTGAAATTAAATTGGTCATCATTTTGTTCTCCTCATTTTCTCTCTCCTTTTTGCATATTTTATTAGATAATCAAATTTCATATAACTTACAAATGTTCTGAAGCTTATTAACAAATTTTGTGGTTATGGAATTTGTCCTTTGAAAGATTTTATTGAAAAATATCTTTGGTCCTGCCTACTTTAATAATAATGTTTCACAATCATTTTTTAAACGTAAAGGGAAATGTGAGAACCTCTAATACAAGATAGGGAAAGGATGCAAGAACATGCAACATACGAAGATACCACCGCCATACGGAATAATGACAAAAATAGTGACTTGTACATACTAGAGAAAAGTTCTAAAACATATCTACTCGCTTCAATCGATAAAATACTGAAAGTAAAGAAACACTATGCATAACAATTACAGTCAGGCATGCAATCGATTTGAGCTATAACAATGTATGAAGGTAACTATAGTATATAGCAAACAAAGTAGGTACTAGTTCCAATCGATAAATAGATGTAATATTTGTAAAAAGGTAACAGTAAAAAAAAGGTAACAGTACTTGAGCTTTTTATCTCTTGCAAATTGAAATTGGATTTAAAAACTCCAAACTACATAAACTACAACTAACAAATATCTAAATACTTTTCATTAACCTTTGGCAAAACTATAGCTCCAATTAAGCCAAATGATCCAATTTCCCCGGCTGAACGCGTTCAAATTCAACATCTACTCATAATGGGAGTTATATAAAATAATAGGAGGACAAAGGCAAAGTTAGATTAAGTCTATAACAAACACATGGTGTGAAGCTAGAGTAATGAGCTCAGAGACGAGCTCACGGGCTCTTCGGAATTATTCAAGAAGTTATCACTTACTGTTCTAGATATTTATGACATACTTTCAGCATTGAAGTTATAAGGTTTTGCATTTTGTATTGAAATTAGGTAAATCACTGTTCAATGTTTGGAAATTGATAAACTTCCAAAAAAAGTCGATCAAAATACATTTAAGTTGCCACAAAAATAACGACTAATAAAGGAACTGAAAATGTAGGATAAAATAGCATGCTTAAAAATTACATACACCCAAACTTTATCGAAAATAATTTTCACAGAGATTACATAAAAGAAAGAAAGAAAATAGAAAGTCGTTTAAAAAAAACGAATTTCAGTGCTCAATGAAAAATATTGAAACGTCTCAAACTATGCTAAATTATTTGCAACATCTCAATTTCTTTTATTCACTTACGGATCGATAGTATGAGCGTCTAGAGGTTATATTGAATAACGTTTTAAAGGAGTAGCAAAGAGTTGAATAACACTTAAAATATTATGTTTTCTAACTACGCTTTAAAGAAAGTGCCTAAAACCTTTAGTTTTTGATGATTGTTTTTTTTTATTCTATCAGTATAGTTACTGTTATGATAAACCCCACTATTAATTCTATAGTTTATGCCTAATTTACTGTCAAGAAACTATAAAATTAATAGTGGGGTTTATCATAACAGTGACTATACTATATAATGTATATATTTATATATAAATACATTACGTATTATCATCGATACAAATCGACTACTACTCTCAAAGCTTTAAAACAAAACATTTAGTAATTTAGTAAATAAAAAATTAATTTAAGCATAGCATTTATAAGCTAATCGCTGCTTTCCGATGATTTATTTTAAAATCTTTATTGCGATCTACGGATAAACTGCACCATCAGATACCATTCATAGTTGCACATCTAACATATAGATAAACTCCTATAAAATTTAAAGTTTTTATTGAATTAACTAAGTTTTGAATCAAATTTAGATATCAACGTTATTCAACATGTTTTAACGTTATTCAATATATAATATAACGACTAACAATACATTACTCACTAAGTTTTCCGTATGGCGGTTCAAATTGTATTATATATAAATTGTATTATTACAGTGCTTCATTTGGCTCCATGCAAAATAGTACATACAAAACTTAAAGGATATTTGTAATATCCTTGGTTTCTCACATGGTTCCCTTATTTACCAGTATTTTTCTGTCCTAATTATTAGCTAATGAATTTCATCTCAGCAATCGTTTAATTTAATTGTTTCAGCTGCGTCGCTGTTATTTATACATTAATTAACTTCGTAATTTAAGAATAATTAATTGTAACGAACCGAAATGACTTGCTTTGTTAAGAGTAACGCGTGCCTACATTGGTTTTGAAACTCGACAGCATTTTTATTTATTACAAACTTCGGATTCACTAGCATTCTTTAATTTAGGAATAAGATAATGTGTTCATACTACTGCGGGACAAAATAAGTATATGTAGGTAAGGTATCGAGTAGCATATGAATGCTTCAAAAACCAGGTATGTAAATCACGGGTTGTTGATACTGTTTGTAGACCCTTTTTTAATGTCCTTTGCAATTGCAAAAAAATTTAAGTGTCTGTTTGTAACGTCATAATAAAAGTTTTTTTAAGCTCATACAGTTATTTACACGCCACCTATGCCTAAAAATCAGTTTTTAAAATTTTTGTCTGTCTGTCTGTGTGTTCCGGCTAATCTCCGGAACAGGTGGACCTATTTCCACCGAACTTTCACTGGCAGATAACTTAGGGTACTTTTATTTTGGAAAAAGAATTAAGGTTCCGCGCAAAATATATAAATATGTATTTGCGAGCGAAACCACGCGGGAACTGCTTGTTACAAATATAATGGTTGAATGAATAAAAGACTTAAAGTGTTCAAAGTGTTTATTTGATATTGTTGCAGGTGAATCCGTAGTGTGTTTATGCAAATATCTTTAGGGATTGAGGCTGAAGAGAAGAGCAAAATTCAAACTAAGTCAACCTTAAGAAAACAGTGGTGCGAGTTAACTCATATCAGCTAAAGACAGTGTTCAAAACCCACCTCTAGGTTAAAACTGTTTAACTCAAAAATGCTCTCAATGCCTTTTGAGATAAACGATTTTTTTAAACCATGCTTCGAATACACCTACACGGAAATAAAATTGCAGCAGCAGTTTTACTGAAGCAATGACGTCTGGTATACGTGCTAGAGTCGGTTTACATGAATGACCCCGCCCCTCGCACCACCGACAACACCCTTTTCGTAAAGCTGATTGAGATAAAACAGTTTTAATCTAGGGGGCCAAATATTTGTAGGAGTTTGCGGTAATTGAGACGATCGTTTGATGGCAGGAAATCGTACGTTATAATTTCTCCATTTATTTATTTTAATTTTCTTTTTTATTTACGATATGGAAAAGTATTTTTTTTTTTATTTATATTTATTAGCTGTTATTCTAAAAAATCTATTACCTAACAGTTTCATTATAAAATAAAATTTTATTTAATTAAAACACAAATGGTCGTTTATATTATGCTATGGGATCCTAAAACGATTGGCATTCATTTTAAGACACTATTAAACAGTATTTTGCTTTGGTAACTTTAAAATACCATACATCGAGAACGATAAATAGTTATACATATGTTCTGTTACTGTCCTAACCATAACACTTCACTGATATGAGTTAACCATCAAATATACTCGTGATGTAATAGAACTACAAGATCGTGGATAGAAATTGAAAACCGTTATTTTATCAGAAATATTTAAAATTCACAATGTAATTTGAGCGAACAGCTTAGTTATTCTGAGTTAAGCCTTGGAAAATGTCTCTACCTGGTTGCCATCATATGTCCAGCTACCGAACTTCATGTCACAATGTTGATCGTCGAAGGGGAACCAAGTGATGTCTATCTTGCATGTGCTCTTGAATATACCAGGGGGCACGTACAGGCAACTGCCGTTGTTTCTGACCACCACGTTGGTCTGGTACGTCCCGTCAAAACCTTCGTCAGCACTATATACCAATACAAATTCTATCTTAGCTATCATTTTGACATACAGAAAAGATTTAAATATAAATCATGTCTGTGTTTGCGCAAAATCATTACTAGGTCCCAAATAACTGAGTATTAAATTTTATAATCTGCTGATCAAGAAAGCTTACGCGGCAAATTACACACGAAATAAATAATTTAATTTGGCACCCAGAGTTTACACTCTATTGTTTGCCAGTTGAGCTCCGCACATTAAAAAATTTGCCAATGGCGCAATGTAATAAATGACTTATCTAGAAAAAAAACCCGATATCAATTAGAACTCACCCTTATCAAAGCCACACAATAGTAAATGAATTTTACGAGCTAAAAGTAATCTTTGATCGTCTCTGTAATTAAATTAAAAACCTTTATCACAATGCGTTTGAACCCTTAGTACCTAAATTATCAAGACTAAGTATATTAAAGTAAGGTTTGTTAAAGTTTGATGTTAAAAAAGCATTGGCAAAGTGGCGTGAAATTGAAAATAAAAAAATATATTAAAACTTAGTTAAACCTTTATTTAAAGTAAAATGTGCTTTATTATAAGGCGTTTATTTTATTAATTAATCAGTTTATATTTTACAGTGCTTCAGATTCATCTGGGACGTTAATAGTGAAGTGCTGTCAATGATAAAAGTTTTAAATAGTTACAGTATTTATCAGTAACAGCACAAACATCATCCTCTCGCTCTACCAGACACAAATTCTTCCTTTTATCGTTTCCAAAACAATCTAAGGAAGAAAGTGTTTTGTTCAAAAGACTCTGTCTGGCAAGCGAGACGATGACAGTGGTGTCCAAATCAGCGACTAGCGTGCCATGTACGTTTATGTTATTTTTTATCTGTGGCAACACCAAGTAGGAGATTAAATGCCACGCGAACGATTGTTACTTAACAACAAAGGAACAATCGTCACATTCGGGAGTATCTCCTACTGTGTTGTCACTACTCTGAAAATTACGTGATTAAATTATTTTATTTTAATAAAATAAATAAATAAATGATTTTATATCAAAATAATAAATAAATACAAGGTAAGTCAGGAATATACATTGGGTTAATAAGCTTTGCATTTAAATGTAGTGCATATTCACAGTACAAAAACACATGCACACATAAATACATAGATATCTGTGTGAGTGTGTTCTTGTTTTCCAAATTTGACGATTTTGTTTAAAATTTGTGTGTATTTTAAACCATGCGTCCTTTGAACATAATTGCCATGTAACACTAAGCTAAAACAACTTTAGTGAGAGACGTGAATATAAGATCCACGCGGTAATCAATCTCAACCTTTATTTACTTCTCCTTTGTCGCCAACATTACTTAAGTTCTGTTTAAATTCCACTAAAACGGAGAACATTAGTTTAAACCACAATTACCACAAGTGGAACAATTTTAACATTTAACCGTTATGAGAAATTTGAGACCACTCTGAGCTTATTTAAATAGTAATTTGTGTTTCAAGGCCGTCCTGGTATTTTCGATGAAGTTGTGTTACTATGCAATGGTTCCTAACAAGCCTTTTGTAAATCACGTAATTATATACGTATTGTTTTTTTTATTTGTTTAATAAATAATAAGGTAGTATCCTATGGTCAATAATATTCGTAAACAGTCCCAAGGATATTAAGTGCTGTAGATGTAAGAATTTAAAAAATATATTGGTACAAGCACTAAAAGTAAAGAATTTGACGACAGTGAGTTGTGACGTCACAAATCGTTATTTCAAAAAAACTGAATCTACCGTTTTCACATGTAATAAGTGGAACTGATTTGACTTGACAGTCAACTTCCTATGGAAGTCGGATTAATACTGTTTATAAAATTGTGACATCACTTATATTATAGCTTTTATAGAGTCTTTGAATAACAAATACGGTGTTAGAAACTTAGTCATAATCATAAATCTACAAAAGATCAGACATAAAGAAGTGACGTCAAAATGACTCAAGAAAAACAAGATAATTCCTTAGATAGTGAAGACGAAAACGCCCTGGGCATTCACTACAGCAAAAGTGCTGTCATGTGCTCTGTATGTAGTATTCATGGACGTCGTGGATACGTGTCGTGTAACCACTCCGTTAGCTGGCGGCCCGCCAACAAATCCGTATTAACGTGACCGCACTTCACACTGTTCTGTAATAGTTTTAGGAACCCGTTGACATTTAAAATTTAGTGATTTGAGGGTATTTGAATTTTAATGTTAGCCGGTGGGTAGTTGGAACAATAAAGCGACCCTATTAATAATATGTCACACAGCTAGCTTTTAAAAAGACCCTTTTACAAATTTGCTCTAGTAGTTTTCAATCCTAATTTTTTAAAGTTCACGTAACTATTGTAGTAATATAATGGTATATACTTTTTAAATGAATTTGCTAAACGTGTCAATTAAAGCGCACTTAAGAAAAATATATCATAGATTAATTTATTTGTCCAATAAATTTTTGTTCTAAATTGAAACAATATTATTTTCTAATACAAAGCCATACAGAGCTTACATCTTTCTCTTCTCAATCTTATTTTTAACGAGCATTTTTTTATGCTATTTATTTCTTAATTTCAAAACCAAATGAAAACGATTTATGTACGAAATGATACACCTAGCTTCTTTTGACTTCAGATTCAGAGCTAGTCAGTTTCTGGTTTATCAGATCATTTTAACACAAACCTTGAACTATGTTGTATGTATTTTACGTAAACCGTAAAAGAAAATTAGCAACATTTGCTTTCATTTAAAAAAAGTTAGCATGTTAATACGACGCTCAACCACACAGCATGGAATGTTTATTTGAGGGTGAACTTGCAACCTTGGAACACTTTTTGAAGCCATTAGAACCTTAAACCCCTTTTTGATATTCGATGGATTATGAACAACACGTAAAAGTAATGTATTTATTGTATTTATACTACATTTTTTCACGCAGTTGTAGGACGGTGTACGCTGGACACCTTTGAGCTCCTCAAAAGACGGCAAACAAGGTGGCACCGTCATAGAACCCGGTAACTGATTTAAAAGCTTTCATAATCGAATGTTGTGGGACCTTGTTGGCCAGCTGCCAATCCCTGGCCCAATGTTCGCCGAATGTATTGCCAATATCGTAAACGGTTGTTTCGTTGTTTTGCGTTGTATCACACCGTTTATCTATTGCAACGGGTTTTTCTGAAGGGCTCTGGATTTTATTTGAGATAATGTATATTTGGAATTTCGTATTTATGATTTGATCTTTGTTTTTGTTAGATATATAGGTTTGTTTTAGACGGCTGGTTTAGGTCGCAAACAGCAACATAAAAATTAAGCCCCATTTAGTGTTTGCACGCTAATTCGATGAAGTAAAGTTCCTCGTATAGACTTTGTTATTTACTATAGTTTTACCACGTAGTACCAGTTATTGCTGATCAGAATTATAACGATTTGAAATAACGGTGGAATAGCTCCACAGAGAAATCTCTATGTATACCACAACTTTATATATACAGCATAAAACACAGCTACAATAATGCATCATTAAAGAAGAAGGAGCTCTCCAATATCGAGAGAGAGACATGCTTTCACTTAAAAACTATACATGAATTAGAGCTGTTTTAGAAACTGTCGCGGTGCTAAGCATCGGTCACCTTAATGTGAGAGGGCGTAATCTGCCTATGACGCTGAAATAGTAATAATTGGCAGGCTTCGCGATCTTTCGAGAATGTTATGAATAAATGTTAAGGTATGAAGGTTTATTTTTATTTGTACGGATTTTAGTAAATTTTGAAAAACACAGCAAAAATGAGAACGTAACAATTTTACAGTGCGTATAACAGTTTTGTGAACATTATAAAAAATATATGTGTGACTCTGAACATTAAAATTTTCAAAAAAAAAACACAAATTTTCTGAAAAGTGAATAAGTTAATTATTGGATGAATTTAAACAATATAACTAAAACTGAAGGGTATTCAAATAATTTGAAAAGTTTTAAGAACAATCCAAAAGAAAAAAAAACCATGTAAAATAAACATTATTTCTAAAATATCTAAGTACATTTTACAAAGACAGATAAGGCAAACTTTAAGAGTACATTTACCGTAACCGCTTCTAAGCTGGAAGTGGCTGTCATTTATTTTGCCCTACTAGCAGTATGTAAATTGGATATAAAATCTGCTTTATACGAAACACTTACTTCCAAGACAAAATGTTTTGTAAGAAGTGAATTATAATAAGACACAGATTTGCGTAAATACGTTAATTATTTTACTGAATACCTACACAATTATACTTTTTTTTCTGTAATAAATTTTATGAAATATTTTCATTCGTCTTTGTGTATGGTAAAGGAAGGTATATTGGTGATATATGTAATAGGTGATATCAAGAAAAAAGTTTGTAAACGCAGGAAGGGTGTACTGCAGTGCGTAATTTATGCCTGTCAACTCATCTACTAGTGCTGTATCTTGCATGTGCTTGTATCCGTGTCGTATTCGTCCTAAAAACATAGAAGAAAGAGATATCACCAAATTACTTACATCACCAATATACTTTCCTTTACCCTACTTATTACTTTTTATGTAATACTTGTTTTTGTTTCAATCAGCCAAGCTCAAGAGAACATTACGAATTTTTTGTCTTGATAACATTAGTATCTCGTAGCAGCGTGTTGCTTAGTTAAAATCTTATTATTTTTATGATTTAAAATTCTATTTACTACTTACTTACTTAGAACTTCATAAGTAAAGGTCAAGTTTAGTGTCGGTATTTCTACCTTACTGCTCATCATGGATGCATTAAATGCCCGAATATTTTGGGGAGAAACCGGTTAAAAGACTTTGCAAATAGATTTTAAGACCTCAATTAATTTCCTGCAATAGTTTTTTTAACCGATATTATTTTTCATCCCTAAAATATACACGCATGAGTTGTTTGATACTGTCATGTTACGAAGCACATACCATCTGCGACCTAGTTCACTCTTTATAATAACTTATTTAGAAAAAACTTGAAAAAATAAAATAAAACCGACAGTCCTCTAAAAATATGTAGAACGCTATTAGTATGATGAGCGACGCTGCGACGTTAAGAGTAGGAATTTGTATTAGAAATATAAAAAGTAGTAAAATAATAACTGCTCTGTTAGTAGATTACCAACCATATCACACAATAAAGTTAGTAACAAATCAGAGATAGATAAGAAGTTATTCGTACCGTAGAATTTTGTTTGACTGGCAAATATCCAAAGACAGTTTCAAACTTAGTCCTGCAACTTAAATCTGTTTTTCGTTATTTGGTTGCAAAAAACATGAACCGACAACCTACTCGTATAAAGCGGTAAATGCGTCGTTACACTACCCAGACTCTGCAAACTCTGCATGATTGTAACCCGATCCTTACTTAAATTCGGATTCTCAAATCTCGTTTAAAAATCTCTAGATAGCAAGTTTTGTAAGATTAATGAGGGTAAACCGAGATATATATAATGATACGTTGCTGTAATTGTAAGGTTAATGTATTTTGGCCATTATAACAGACTGTAAGCGTTTTCGTTATGTTTTATATGCTATGACAATGCCCCATCTTCTTGAAATTATTTTTTTAATCATTATCAAATCTACTTCAATTAGCATTGTTTGCAACCTTAATCGATAAAGTTTCTTGAGAACTTGTATTTTAAATGTTTAATTTTCAATGCATTAATTTTTTTTAGTAACACAAAACATCGAAAACTATCAATTTCAATACGTAAGTGTATGTTTGTAATGTCAAAATAATAGTTTTTTTCACGATACATATACCTAAAAATCAGTTTTTTTTTAATTTTTGTCTGTCTGTCTATCAGTTTGTTCCGGCTAATCTCCGGAAGTTGTGGACCGATTTCCACGGGACTTTTACTGGCACATAGCTGTTGTTATAAGGAGTAACTTAGGCTACTTTTATTTTTGGAAAAAGAATTAGGATTTCGCGCAAAATAAATAAATATGAACAGGCGAGCGAAGCCGCGCAGGAATTGCTAGTGTTAAATAGAATTAATTTCAATAGAAATTACAAGCAAAATGAAGTGAAGAATTCTTGCACTGTCTATGTATAAAAATTAAAATTTATAATTATTGAACAAAAAGCAGCTTAACCGTAAGTATACTATATTTTCAATAATGACCTACATTCTATGGCGTCGTTAAACTACACCAGTGGGGAAGCTATAACTGTTTATCCATGGCTGTTCCTAAAAGTTATCAGGCCAAGATATACGACTATAAACACCTGGCTTCCGGCCAGGTAGGTGGCGATAAACATTGTACATACTTAACATTAAATCATGAGATACTAGCTTTTATATCATTCGCTTAACGGTGCAATGAATGAAACTCTTTGGCATTTCGCCAGGTGGCGGTACCATCACTTTGCTTGAACATCTATTTGCTCAGAAAATTAAATTTAATGAAGTTTGAACGAGGTGAGTGCATCTGAATTTAAGAATAAAATTATATTACTGTGTTGTAAATTAGCAAATTGCAAAATGCAGAGTCGATTTCGTCTAATGGGCAAGAATTATTTAAAACAGATGTCATGGCTAAATACTAATATATAAAATATATAAACTATAATAAAGTTAACCATATCTGAGTGTTTCACTAAATTAGACATACAGAGCTCTTAATGTCTCCCCACTGTGCTATCATAATTAAAATCTTCTGGTTTTGAAATGTAAAATGGTTTCATTAAATATTTCTCCCTCTTGAATGTTGTGTTGATCAAATCAAATTAATCAAATCAAAATCATTTATTTCAATTAAACCAATAATAGGTATTTTTGAATTGTCAGGAGTAGGAGTCAGTCAGACTAATTCGTAGATCCAGTGGAGAAGAACAGGCAAGAAACTCCAAGGACGCTCTTTTTCAAAATGTTTTTACAAATTTCTGGTTACATTGCTTATAAGCGTAAATGAAATGTGAGGACAATGTAATATACCTATTATTCTAAGATATTAATATACGCGCTAATTACTACTATACATATTTAAGTAATAGCAGTCCGGAGATGACCAGCCCCGACCAACGGCACCCGTTCACGAGCATGACGCACACGCGTGTTGCTCGTACATATCAACCATATTGAAGGGAACCGAACGACCCGACATATGAACGAGATGAACGTTCACGACATTGATAATTATGTTGTGTCCGTATAATTAACCGAGTTAGATATCCTTGAACCCTGGTAATTACTTACAGACTATTGAAAATAATTTGTCAAAACCTAATTAATAATTTAAAACTAGAGACTTAAACGACAAATTTTAGTAAATTTACCAGTTTAGTTTGTTACTTTACTATTTGAATAAGGATTTTGTTACTGCGGTCATTCTTTTATTTTTAAAAGTAAATTATTTTAAACATACATTTTAAAGGAACTTTAAATTCTGTAATGAATAAACAAAAAACTGTTACGTTCACCTAAATTAACTTAAAAGTATACTGAGACGGGAATATAACCATTCCATTAAACCAGTCCTTATCCGGAAACTTCATCATATTTCAAGGAAGTTGAGCAATGTAGCTGTATAAGACAGAATTTCTGTGTAAAAATATTACATGTTTGTTTTGGTTATATATATTTTTATGTTTTTATTATATATACTGGTGATGATATTAATATCATAGATGATGATATTTTATGTTTGCAAATATACTGATGAATGATGATCAAGATAATTTTTTCTTCGTTCGCAAATGTTCCCTCAAAAAAACCATAACCTGTGAAAATAAATAAAACAAAAAAAATACACTTCAAAGTATGTCCTAAAATCTGAAATAAAAGTTATATTATTTAGTAAACAAAAATCAAACATTACTTTTTTAATATTAAAATGAGAAAAAAAAATGGCTAACATCATTAAGATTAAAACGTCATACCCATCGTCATCGTCCTCACCTATTGTACATGAGCACATCTGGCTTCCATAGTTTGTTGGGAGTAATCCTGAGATCCTTGACGCCTCCATACTCGCTGTCGTTCCACCTGAGGTTGTAGTCATTCCACTCCTGTCACATTAACATACACAATCAGAGACATCATCATCACATTGCAGCGAGCAAACAAAATGGAACATTTTTGATCAAAGGAAGAAAACTTTTAATTAGGTAAACATTAATGAAAAGGTGCTAGATGCCTTAAATGTTGAAGTACAACTTTTAAGTGTCAACATAGAATAAAGTGCAGTGCTGTGAATGGTGTATGATAAAATATGAAAAATGGTTTCGTGCAGATAAAATAATAATAGTTAAATTTAAATACGCATTTTGTTGTCACTTTTAAATGTGCAAACAATCTTTGCCTCAACAGTTTTATTCTGAAATTAAATGGTCACAATAACTAAAACAATGTCAACGGTCAGAGACAACATAATCACATTTCTATGTAACGTCAAAGAATGGAATTTTAAAATGTCAAATACGAACATGAATATACCAAAAATATTCCAGTCATTTGCTCGCGAGTAGTCAGGACGGTATGACGTTTTCGGCCGATCTCAACGGCAATTCACCTTTGATATAATTTTGCATGATGGTACCGGACACCCTTTTCAAGTGGACAAAGGGTTTATTTACTGAGGATAAGCTGATTTCTCGATCGTATTAAACATCTGGTGATTTTGAACAGTAACTTTACGAAGTTTGTTGATATTTAGTTTTCGTGTCAAAATTTTTAGAGGCTTCAGCAGCTCACTCATAAATAAAGTTTTAGGTTGAATGAAAATAATTTTACTTCTGCTTGCTAATATGAACATTCAAAATATACACCAACAATAGCCTTTATTAAAGTTCTAACTTTTTAAAATCCACTTACTGGCTTAGACTTTCTATGCTGATTATATGATATATATACTATATTTATACCAGGAATTGGTTACAACGTTAAAACACACAGGTACTTTCTGCAGAAATAAATTCATTAAGTGCTTTAAGTCCATGTAATTTATAACGACAACACCTACTTCATCTTCAAACGAAGTCGATTCTAAAGTAGTTAATTTAGTATTCAAATATGGTGTATACCGTAGTATAGAGGGAGAATAGGGAGTGGAAAGCGCTGCATGGGATGTCCTAGTCAAACTGGTAGAGCTGTTAGATAAAGAAGTGGCAAGAATGCTGGCTGAGAAAGCCTTTAGAAGAAGTCAACGTTCAATAGTGGATGTCCCATGACGGACACATTACCATATCAGATTATGATGACAAAGAAAAATACTACAAGAGGGACGTTTTGGGATTCTGTTCTTTAGATACCTAGTATATTAAACAGGTAAACTGTAATATATAAAAAATATGTATTTGGACTGCAAAATAAACCTAAAGCATCACCATGATGCTTCTTCAAATGTCAACGAAGAAACAGCAATCCAAACGTACGTGAAGTTATTTAATCTCCAACAAATATTTTATCTTTAATAGGTAAAAGTGTCAGTTGCAGAGGCTAGTATTATAATAAAGAAATATTATTTTTATGTTCTACCTAATACCAAGTATTAGTATAGGCCGAAACGCAATTTCGCCTCACATTAATAACTGTCTCTTATTCTTATAACTTTAGCACGAAAAATATAAAAGAAAGTTAATAGTTATTTCTCTTTTACGGTTTTATGGATTAAATTTTATAATCAAAACCCAAGGCAGTCTGAGTGGATTTTTCATGTTAAAGTAAGGCTAATACTTTCCAGGTAATATTTTAATATTAATACGAAAGATCTGTCTGTAGTCTGGAAGTACACAGTCAACATCGAAACATTTGTGATTATATAAGAGGTTGTGGGTTCGATTACCACCCAGAACAAATAATTGTGTGATGAGCATGATCATTTGTTCTGTGTCTGGGTGTAATTTATCTATAATATGTATGTATTTAGAAATATATAAGTATGTTTATCAGCAGTCTGGTTACCATAGTACAGGGTTTGCCTAGTTTGGGATCAGACGGCCGTGTGTGAGATGTGTGGAGTTATTATTATTATTTTTCTTTTATATATTTTTGATATTTTTATGCCGGTAATAAAATATTTCTATACAACTGACACGTCTAAAGAACGCAAGCCGCTTATTACCTTTTTCTTTTAACAATTTTGTTTTACACAAGCAAGATAATAATTTGATTATTTTCAGATGTTGTTTCTAGTCCGAATACAATCTAATTTTATACGTAGAGACTAGTTGAAATCGGCCGCAAACGTAACACAAATAAAGGAGATAGTGTTGCCTCTATCCTATAAAAATGAAAACGACGAGCAACAATACTGGAAATCACGACGTACCTGATAAAATTTTCACGCACAACGTATCCAATTTAGCCGAAAACCTTTCCGAATTCCGAATTCAAAACCTTCGTATTCATAAAGCAAATAAAAACAAAAAAGGTAGCTATACATGATTTCCAATATCGTCCTTTGAAGTGAACACTCCTACACCGACTTTTTATATCACCACAGAGCTCACGATAACCCAGCACGTTTAGATACGAAACATCTTGAAAAATCTTGGCCCTTTAAACTACAACTTCTCTACTCATATTACAAAAGTTAGCTGCGATATCTACCTTGAAACTAATATTCACGTGGGATGCCCGACCACCCGGAGCACCGATACTACAAATTTTATCTTACTACACCAATATTACTTTATAGTTTTTCATATAGTCTGCCCCAAAATGTAGTTAGTAAAACTTTTTAAATTCACAGCAGAATGGTATAAATTTTGATACTACGATTTCTCTTCGAATGAAAACGTGAATCTGCTTGGGAGAGTTAAAAGGCTTATTGAATTTAGCCTGCATTGGTTAGATAGCCGGTGTGGGAGCGAGATGGTTATATAAAGAGTGCTCTCTCTTGAAGGGTTCTTATCAATTAAATAGTTTAAGGGCTTTATTGTTTTGGAACATGTTGTATGTGGCGCGATTACTCGTAAAGTTGAGGGCAGCTTAAGTGCTTCAGTGATATGCGTGATATACTTGAGACTAATTTTCCCAACACAATAGATTGTTTTGAAATCAAATGCAGATACGAACTGATCTTAGACTTCTTTTATAATGAAGAATTAAATCATCATCATCTCCTTTCCCAAGTTTGTTTGAGGTCGGGGCAATGTGTTTTCTTGTTTTGTTCTACTCTATCATTCCACTTCTTACTCTTCTAGCCATATCATCTTTCACGCAGTCCATCTATCTTTTCTTTGGTCTTCCTTTACTCATGTATGTACTGTACTCATATACTTCATTAGAAAAAAAACAGAAGCCATTTCACTCGCAAGAGCACTGATATCATTTGCGCGTTTCCAACATGAGGTTCTATGCCTGTCGAACGATTACAATTCGACTTATGCCGCGTTTCAATAAACAAAAAACGATTCGTTTGGCATACGAACGGTAAAATTTCGTTGAATTTTCAATGAAAATTTTACCGTCCGTAAGCAAAACATTACAAGATTTGTTTACACAGAAGTGAAGTTAATGGAAGCATATTAAAAAGGGTTGGGAACAAGCGAGTGACATCAATGATGTTGTGACTTTATTAGACATGAGTAACCGCTTACCCTCAAGCGATTCGCGTGCTTGTTTGAGAACTAAGTTGTAATAAAATAAATGTTTGTTCTGACAAAAATGCCTTGTCAGTCAGTAACAAACGAGTACATACTAAAAACTATTTGACATAGAATCCTGTGCAGGACAATTTTATTTCGCTAATAAATAAGAAACATACTTTGTAAATTCCATTTTTAAATTTGTGTTCTACAGACGTGGGCCACACTGAAAGTTTTTAGACTAGGCCAGTAAGAAAAGCAGCCGATGAAAAATTTATTTATGAGAATCGGCCTTAACGAACTCAAGATATACGTGTGAATCGGTCTTAACGAACTCAAGATGGCATCCGAGTGGCCAATATGGCGACTGCCATTTGCACCATTAGAATTTAACAAAATACTCGACAATCCGAATTTTGCGGATATATGTTGTCGACTCGAAATTATATATATTAATCGGAAAGATATATATAGAGAAGATTTGGAATAAAGAACATATTTGTCCACCGAAGGTGTAAAGCTAGTGAGTCATCCTCCTTAAAGTCCTGACCTGGCGACTGACCTGACCTTGTGACTTTTATTCATTTCCAAAAATATTAAGATAAACTTAGAGGAATTCGTTTTATGAACCCTGAAGATGCCGTGGCTCCATTTAAAAAAGGTGTGGAAGAGATCCCTAAAAAAGAGTGGGCTCACTGCTTCTGTCAATGGTTACATCGCAAGCGACGGTGCTTAGAAAGGGACGGAGATGACTTCGAAAAGCAATAAAAATAGTATAATATATATAATAGGCTTTTATATCATTCCGTTTTTTATTGTCTAAAAACTGTCAATGTGTCCCCGTATGTACAGGCACACGGACTGTCGGTTGTTAAATCTATCACAACACCAGATATATCAAAACCGGATTACGGACTTTTTCTTCCCACACTAAACTGATTTTCTGTTTTTGTTTTAGACAGCACTTCCCGCTCACCTCTGCTGAACGTTTTGGAATATTCGGCATAAACAACCAAATACTCAGCTGTCATGTTCCAAGCTGTCACTACAACAGTGAAATTTGATACCAACTCCGAAAATTAAGAACTATTGCATAAATGTATTTCCTAAATTCGAGACTTTTAGGATAGGTTTAACTCCTCTTAAATATAAAATGAGACCTAATCGAGGAAACAATTTATATAATTTTTACGTCGTTCATTAGCCCTTCTTTTCGATACTAAATTGCCAATTAAAAAATTAATACGAAAATAAGACTGTCTATTACGTAGCTCTACTTGTCCTGACTTAAGTCCTTACCTTTGAGTGCACCTTCTTTTTGTTTTAAAGTTTATTTTTATTACTTAAACTCCAAGCGGTCATGAATATTCTTGTTTTTGAATACAGAACGGATAATCCCACTAATCCCCCTAATGCCCCTAATATTATAAATGTGAAAGTTTGGATGGATGGATGTTTGTTACTCTTTCACGCAAAAACCACTGAACCGATCGCGATGAAACTTAGTATGTGGAAAGCTGGAGACCTGGATTAAAGTATAGGCTACTTTTTATTCCTGATATTTCCACGGGATCGGGCCTTAAGCGGGTGAAACCGCGGGCGCTGTCGCCATCGTCTAAACGACGACGACGACGAAAGATATTATTTCCAACTACTTTATTGAAATATTGAGTAATGCTTTAACCCAATCCCGTCTAAGCTTTTAAAGTTATCACTTCGAGAATGTTTTAATTATTTTTAATGGTACTGAAACAATTTTAATAAATTTACTTTCTCACAAAACTTTCAAGAGAGAGCACTAACTTTTAAATTGGTAAAAGAAAACATGGTAACTTAGTAAACGGTCGTAAAATTTCAGAACTTTGAAATAAAAACTTTATTTCCAAGTTCTTAAAGTTAATTTTGTAGTGTAGGTATAGCATAATGTACAATGAACTACGATAAGATTTGTAGAACAATATTTAAGAAAATATAGCACAGCGGAGGACTGCACACCGAGGTTTATTTTATATTTAATTGCAAAAAACAGATACAGACATATATTTATGCAAACTACTAAAGTTAATTGTACATTTTTGAGAAGAATTAAAGTTGTCAATCCAAAAAACACAACACATCACAAACACGATACACAAGATTAAAATATACATATATTACAATATAATATTGAAAGATAAGTAAACATTTTATACAATAGACGTCTATCAAGCAGAAATAACATGCATCAAAGAAAGACATGCTTTTAAAATATATTATACAATAATTTAATAGTATGCATACAGCATATATTGTTGTACCTACTTCAAGCTCGACTTTTCTAGTATAATAATTCATTTTCTAAGTATAATAGGCCACTGTCAAAAACTTTTTTTTTTTCAACAACAAGACCAAGGAATCAGGGGACACTACTGTTTCTGGAACTAAGCTGCCGTATTGGTAAATGCTAAAATAATTATTTTTAGTTGCTCAATAGCATACTTTTACTGCTGGAAGAATTATAATATACATACATTGATTTACAATAGATATATTTTTTTAATCATTCGCCGTAGCTGATGTTACAATGTAAAACAATCCACCTTTACCATCAACATTAAAAGTATGCGCATTAAGCATAATTTTTATTTTTTTTATAGAAAATAACAAAAATAAAACAAAATCTTTTTCGATTAAACGGGAACTCAAGCAAAAAAATATGTCGGTATTAAAACAAAGAGGTAAAAAAATAGGTCTATATTATATTTTAAAATGTGTACATTTAATGTCAATTATGTACACAGGTTTGAAAATAAAACGCATATTACTTTTAAAACGCATACAGGTACCAAGACAAAAATATTTTAAAGAAGTTACAGATTTTTAAAATAGATTTTTTAATAAATATTTTTTAACGAATTGAGAATGTCGTCCCAATGAGGTTTAACTTTACAGGCAAACTATCGAGCATGGTAACCACAATTTCGTTTTGAACGAGAATATCTCCCATAATAAACATTCCATGGCCATGCATAGTATGAAAAAATACTACAATTTCTTGTAGCAAAACAAAAAATGAACAGCGGGTACCCAGAATGTGCAGAACCAATTTACAGTGTACATATAACACACTTCATCTCATTAACAATATTTGTGCATATCAATAAACAAAGATCTTCGACAATATGTCACTTTTAATTGACCTACCCAGACCCACTTTAATACATTATTTAGTTTGATATATTTTTCATTCAAAAAAACATTTATGATTTATTTAAAAAGTTATCACATCACACTTAACGTCAACCATTAGTACATATTGTTATATGCATTGCGGCTTACACGGCAGTTTTCCGTTTGATACACACAAATTTCCACATATTTTCTTTCACGATACTTACCGCCTTAAAGGTGTGTATATTCTTATGACGTCAACTAATACCAACTACGTAAAGGTTGGAAGTATTGAGTAGCTAACTTATGACAGTTTGTATGAAGGGATGCATGACAGGGTCTACTGGCTAGTCTAAAGCACGAGCCGGGGTCAGCGATGACGAGGTGTCTCAGGACATTTCAAGCAACTCCCATACAAATATCATAAACAAGTAAAATACAAAAAAGACTGCCGCATATTCCACAATGCTATGCAATTTTCATAACAGTCACAGATTAGAAGTATAACCAAAACAGATAGATAGAACGAAGGGTTAATATACAAAAAAAAGAATAAAGAAACAAGAGTAGAAACAAAAATAATGATAAGAAATTTTAGTGTTAATTTTAGGTTTGTCTTTTATTCACACTTACCAACGACAGCCATATATTGGTTATAAGTAGTTGATTCTTCTCGTCCTATTGGGTTAGACGATGTCAACAAAAACAGAAAGGGCGCAGTCAGTATGATGATCTAAACAAACTGTTCCACACCGCCGGAGACACAATACTTAGGGGCTGGGGCGGCGGGCGAAAAAGTACCTTATCATGCGATCTGTAAAAGCTATTTTCGCACGCCGCCGGACACATAATCTAAATAGATATTATATGCGTAGTTTACAACAATGTAACACTGACTCCATGCGACAGATCTGCCGCGAAGGCGGCGCCCTCAATCCGCGCCCGCCTCCTGTAACCTTTACCTTCGAAGTGCATTAAAAAGTAATAGGTGCAGTTAAATTGTGCTCATTTAAAGTGTAAAAGTAACGATGTTCGCGTTACCCTTTAGCGATGGGATTGCGGGGGGCGGGAGGGCGAAGGCGCCATACCCGGCTCCTACCACTTACCAAGTTGAGCCAGACGTTTGTGGTCAGGATTTGATTTTTCTCATCCTTATTTTGGAAAAGGTAAGCACGCCGACGCAAGAAAGGAACGAAAAAATAAGGTGAACAACTATAACGTGTATGGAATTTAGCTTTTACCTCTCAGGTTCGATAACCAACTTCCAACAAAGATAGCTTGAAGATTATATATATATATATATAGATTATCGTTTTAACTACTTGTTAAAAATATTAAAATCGGTCAACACTTAAAATTTAACAACATTAAAAGCTTTATTCGAAGTCAGTTAAATATCAATGGAAAGCACAGAAACAAACCACAAAGTTGTTTTAATCTCTTGCCCTCGATTATTGGAGTGACGAATAATCCAGTTTTACTGAGGCCAGTCGTTAAGACGAAGCAATTAAATATATTCCAGCGAATAACAGCAGCGGTTGGGTGGTGAATAATGCGTTTTATGATTCCACTCGGTGGTTGTTTTATACCGCAATTTGTAAAATATGACAGATTTCATTGTACCGAAGTTTGAGGCCAACCGATTTGAATTTCAGATTAAACTTTATCCTATAAATCTAAGAATCATACTATGCTTCTTGTTTTGTATGTTTGTGGAACTATTTGTAGGACGCGTAATTCCTTGAATAGCCATTAGCCACACACACACAAAATGAATTACGAATAACGTTACATTATCATTTTATAGTTATATAGTCTTATAGCGTTAGCCATTGTACAGTTTTTTTTTTTTGGAATGCTATATATAAGATTCTAGAAAACGCAGATGTTGATTCAAACATAAACAATAAAAACATTTGTGGTTATGTTACAAGAGTACAAACAATAACACTCAAGAAGATTATTGCTAAATTTTCTATTAGCTCCGAGATTAAAATAATAAAATGTCAAGATCTTTGACAAAACGGACATAATTCCCAAGAGTCATGTAATATGACATGTTTATGCCTACAGTTTCAGAAAGATATAAAATTGGTCCAGAGGCCAATAAAGTTTGAAGATAACATCTGATAAAAGTTTATGACACGGAAAGATTTATATACCAGGAAAACAGTTCCGTTGATTGATTAGGTGAGTAGCGTCTGTTTTATACCAAATATTGGAATATTTCTCAAGCCTTGATTAAATGGGGTGCGATGAACTTAAGATAAACTTTTAAGAACGATACACCATTGGTTCAGATATAGATTATGGTATACGCCATCTACCAACATAAACTATAAACCACATCAGTGAAATACCACCCACTGATTAATCACGAAGTTTTTCTATGCACCTTAACGTGAAGCGTTCTGTCTGAAATGTTGAGACTAGTGGCTTTAAAATATGAACCCACATGTCTTTTGTAGAAGGTACCGCTTACTGTGTAGAGTGTGAAGATGTACGATGTAATTAATGTTCCTTGAAGATGTAGCTTATAAAAAAGAAAACAAAACATATATATAAAAAAAAAAAATAAGAATTTGATGAGACCAAATCAAAAATATTAAGCCTCCATAGATTGTTGTACCAGGTCTGTGTGTAGTCAGCATTCATGATTTTTATGTTCTGAATACAAACATTTTAAAAAAAATCAGTAGAAATTTCACTCGTTATTTTCCGCAATCTAGGTTAATCCACTGTAGAAACTAAAACACACTACCACTAAAATATAAAGTAAGCTTCAAGAACAAATCCAATTGAAAAAAAAGAAGCACGCATGATAGTAAAGACGCTGAAGTATAAAAGTACGCTCAGAATTATTCAATACGCCACTCCGAGCAAAAGTGTTCCTCTTATAGGAACACGAGAAGAAAAGTTGCGATGCCTAAAGCACTCACACTTTGTCCCTGTTTTACAACGCTCGATTCATGTTCCATTTTTGTAATTTTGTTCTATTTTTTAAATCTTGTTACTTTTTTAGAACAGACAGTTTGAAGTGCAGATTGTTAGATTGAAGTTTGTCCAATTCTTTATATTTCTGTTATTTGTGTCCATCTCGCTATCGCCAAGATATTTTTGCAGTCCTTATGAAACTAAGCGTTATAATAAGACTTTAGAAATTAGATTCATTACCATTTTCAAACACGGTTATATACAATGACAATAGTTCTAAGATTGTCTCGCGTCGAGAGAAAATGTATGTCGAAGGTTCACTTCACCTTGGTAACGGAAAATTTTGAGGCTATTCTTTGAAGACTATTATCCTCTATAACTACTATGGACATTGACAATCCCAGGGTACGGTACTGATTTATCTTCGTATGCTATGATAAATTTCGCCATTTATCACCCGATTCTAGTTATGACATTATTATATTACTATTATGGTAAATAATTATTTAATAAGTTTAGAAAAATAAATGTTCACCCTCCAAAATCACTATTATTATTAATCGCTATTATTAACAAAACAACAATGTCTATTTCACTCCGACAAGAAAAGTATGTACAAAGGTCTAAGACTTCATAATTTAGGTGAAACGCATTACCGCACAAAGTTCTTGAATCTTTTCGAAACGAGGCCGGGGCGTGTCGTCACCTCTTGTCATATGTCGCCTTCACATCTTAAGAAAACTACATTGCGTAGACATTTTTACAAATATCTTCTAAAATAAATTAGAAAGATATTTAAAGAGCTTACAGAATAAGAAATGATGGAACATTATAAGTTGAAACTTGTAGAATATAAGATTTAATATAAATATTACTGCCAAACTTGTAAAATACTCTACCTAGAATATCTGTATACTTTTAATATTTATTAGAAATGACAAATAATTTTTATTTTTGTGTTTTTTTTTGTCAATACACCATTGCCACCACACCACTGCCACTGTCTCTCCAAATCATTTTGATCCATCCAAAGGTTGCCTGGAAGAGATTGCATCTAGCAATAAGGCCGCCGTTTGTACATTATATTATTCTTGATTTAATTTTATTATGTAAATGTATTGTAAAAATAGTTTACAAATAAAGAGTTATCCATCTATCTATTTACCTGAAAAATGTCCTATCTCAAATAAACAACGATTTTGAGAACGTAAATTATCTTTCCAGGTCAAATATTCCAACTTCCAACAGCTTATTTTGCCGAGTGTTTGCGCTCGTTTCTCGACAAAACGCTTAGTTGTTCGTTGTCGTGATCTCGTTTTTAATCTATATCGACTTGTTAAGCTCTAATTGAAATGGGTAAGACAAGCTAAAACTCAATAATACCTTATTTATTTTAGCAGTTTAGTCAGATTTGGCTGGCTGAATTTTGGGGGAAATGTATAATATTTTAAAAGGAAAAACATTTTCTAGTGAATTTACATTATATTATGTTTATAATCTTAATTCGTGTACTGTCAACAACTATCACAGAGTCTTGTTATTCGCGAATGTTGAAGATAGACAAAAAAAGTTTATAGTCTATGGGTAGTATGTATTTTTTTATTTTAAAAGACATCTCCCGCATTAGGAATATTCCTGTGTCGCTGTGGGCTTCCCACATATATAAACAACGGACACAAAGAAAACCCAAACTCGTGACAACTATTTCTGGATCACACAATTTTTTGTCCCGTGTGGGATTTTAACCCACAACCATCGAGGCACCGTCGTAGTGGTGAGTTGACCAATTATTATGCGTTTAGTTAATAAAATTCATATAAATACAAAATAACGCTTAAATTTGGAGAAAGCTCTAAACACTGACACTAAATTTTAATAACTCACTTGGCAGAGTGCCCAAACAATATACGAAACTGTACAGTATTCTCTGTTTCGCTTACTTTATTTATCACAGGCCAGCACCTAACCGCATAGGAACACGAAACAGATTAAATTGCTTACCAGTAATTAAAATAAAACCAGATATATTATTCCCCCCATGATATTGAATTATTGTAATTAAGTTCCAACAAAAGCCCGCAGTTCGCATTCGTTCAATATTGATTCCCGTATTGTCTTGATCGGATTACATCAGCGTCGAATTTAAACAAGAATCATTAATATGATAACCACAGAGTAATCCAAACGTAATTGAAATTTTAAAATTGGAAGATATTTAAATATCGAACGTTCTCCATTTTTGTTTTCAACATTTGAGTGATACTTTTTTTAACACATTCATTTTTAACGATGACAACCCTATCCACTCGTAGTGCTCTGGTGATTCTTTGCACCAGAAAAAAATATGACACTTCTCTGGTAGCGCTATTTGAGCGAACTAACAGAAATCTGAAATACCTCCTACTAAAACCAGACTTCTGTTTTCTTTTTATTTTAAATTGAAATAAAATTAATAAACATTAGAATTTTTTTTTTAAAAACTACTTGATTTTTAAACCAAAACTAAAGAATAAAATAGGGGTTATATTCTCAAGATTGTTCAATGTCATCGGAAATGTCTACTATCAAGATAACAAACTCATCATACGGTCGTCCTTTCTTAGAAGATCGCCCGCTGGGACTACATCAGTAGACCTAAACTTTATATTTTATTTTACCTACATACTAAAATGTCTATAAAAAGGAGATAAGAAGAATATACTCGAATACCAATAACTTGGAAGTAAACAAACATACTCTTAACTAAACTTATGATAAGATTATCAGTCATTGATTGGGCTCAATCTCGTCATGCTTTATACATATTTTAATGATTTCACGATATCGTGTAATTATCTACTGGTGAGAAGTGACGTCTGAGCTCTACGGGATACGGTTGACAACGCATAAGTGATACTAGTCATAAGATCAGGTAACCGCTTATCATCTGATAGATCGTGTGAATTATTGATAAAATAACTCTCTTTAATATAAATAAAAAAGCAAGAAATATTTTTTTTTTAAAACAAATTGTTAGTTTCTGTCTACCTTAACCTTATCTGAAATATTAAGTAAAAAGTGTATCCTTAAAACCATGAGCTAACTATTTTTTTAAACTATTAACCAGAAACAGTTGAATTCTGATGGAGTAATCTCATCGTCTATTCCTTATTCAAATACTTTTTTTTTGTTGGTGAACGTATATAGAACACGATAATAAAGCTGGCCAGACATCATTGGCCACAAAAATTTACAAAAAGGATGGGGGCTCTCAATACTCGTCTAAAATTCTGCTAGTAGTGACGTACCTACACATTATTGATATTTGCTTTGAAAGTCACTTTTAAAGATTTCATTTAAAACATAGTTTGTATGACTAAATTTAAACTATACATATTTACGAACCTTTACAAATTTTCTATTTTTGAAGTTGTTTCTTTTTCACATAACGGAACATTTTCATTTCCTTCAGATAACATGGAAACGTATACTCTAAAAATTACTGCCATGCCCAAGAGACGGCTAATAATTACTTTTGGTAATAATATCCGATGTGTTAGTAGTTCATATCGCAACCCTCACATTTAAGGAGCTATTAAGGCTACCAGTAACGTAACCATAACGTTAAGTTAATCGTTAACCGCTCGTTTCACCTCCAAACTCGTAAACTGCCCTTCTACAAATATAATTAGTTTTTGGTTTAGCATTGGAAAACCGTATTTCGTGGTAAATATTAGTATTTAATATTTAATAGTGTAAATTTTCAAGAGGGTTACCATTTAATTATGAAATTAACGTTGTGCACTTTTGCTATGGGGAAAAAGCACTGAACTCGTGACCGTCACGCTACTAATACATATATAGATGCACTCGAGGGCGCTAATCGAAACATTGAGTTCAGTCAGCTCCTTCTTCATTAATCCTTAAAAATATAATTAGTTCAATAAAGTACTTATTGTGTGCTCAATTCATATGGTAAAATAAACAAAAACATAATTGTAATTAAGGTGAAAATTTATAACGCCTATAGTGCTCAATAGCGAAAACCTTCATTCAAAATTTCGTTTTAAGTTTTAAGTTTTCACTTCTGTCGGCAATCCCATGACTGCCTACTTTTGACGTGACAACGTCTTATAAATATATATATATATATAATGGTAAAGCAACATTATCTGTCACGATAATTATATCCACTAAGTAGCTGTAATGTGTGAATGTGTATATGTATGTAATATGGGTTCAGTTGATTCAATGTTCTGTTTTATTTTGTTTAATTTGAAAAAAGAATAGCGTTTTTAACTATGGGGCTTATAAACATAGATATTTTGAACTAAATCAATAAATACTAGTTTTATTTTTAATCATGAAATGTACATTTGCCTATATTAAGCCTGCCAAAGATTCATTTTTGTCGTTAAAAGTACTAAGGCGTTCATATAAAAGGAGTGTTATTAATTTAGTTTTGTTGTAAGACTTTGATCTTTTGATCACAATTTATTTTTCTAGACTCAATCCCAGTTTCGTCTCTTGGGGGTTGCAGTCCAACAACAATCTAATTATAACCATTTGTTTGAAAGTAGTTTCAAGGGTATATTCAAATCAGTAAAAGCTCAATAATTTAGAATGGTATGTATATGCTAATAATTCTCTTTTTTATTAAACTGAGTGAGGTGGAGGTACTATAATATCCTTCGAGTCGGTTGGAAATCTGATCTGCCCTATCTCTTCAAATCTATTTCATCTCGCTATATCCATAAGCAACAATAACATTGACCACTGTTTCACGAATTCATTATAAAATATACCAGAATATTCATTAAGTTTCCAAACATTTCTGTGGTGTAAGTGAGTGTAATGAAATGTTCAATAAAATGTTGCCCTCAATACAAATAGTAGACGTCTCATTTTAATAACAAGGTTTTATCCCAATGAAATTAAATGAATTAAAAACATTTTTTTTAATATTTTGAAACATTTAATTTTAAATTTCTAGAATATCTAATAAATCTAATAGACAAAGTCCTATTCAAAATGTTTCGTAAGTATATAAAAAATATCGTATCCGTTTTTGCACATTATATTATTTTAGATTGTGTAAATATTCATTCAAAGTAATTCTGATTATTACACAAGCCTTTATACCACCTAAGAATACAATAAACAGTTAACAATATTGTAACAATGTAAAATATTATTTACCTAAAACTTGCAAATGTATTGTAATTTTATGCTTCTCTAAACTTGAGGGATCAAAACAAATAAATTTGTTTCGAAACCGTATTTACTAAAAGCAATGGCGCACCTAGTCTGTTATTCGCTGGAATATTATAAAAATAAATATTTCGAAAACCTTAATACCTGGAAACATAAAACGAGTTTTATGAACCGTTTTGTTTATGGCAACGTTATTAACAACGATATCTAAAATTGCATGTTTGTTTGTAGACAATTAAATAGGTGCAGGTTAAGGTTTAATACAAACCGCGACCGTTGTGTTGAGGAATACAATTAGAATTTAAAAAAACTTTTAAATATCTGTGGTACAAGCCTTCGCTGAAAGATAGTTATTAACACTTCGTCTTGCCATCATAAATTACTCGAAATGGAATGGAATCATGAAATACTTAAAGGAATGATAAAAATATTTTTACTCGATTTTAAAAATAATTATGTTTGCTATGTTTTTTTTGTATGTCTGTTTTACACAATATCTCTGCTATTTGTGAACTGTTTTTAATTAAACATTTATTGTAAATATTTAACGTATACTCACCAAAACCATTGAGAAATAGTCAGAATAGAAATTAGTGCTTTGATAAAAAAAAAGTTTTCTATTCAGAAATAAAGTGCTGACCCAAATTTTTTACATTATTTTCATTAAAATACTTTTTAAGTGATCGTTAAAATAACGTTATAAATAAAGTTTTATTATAAAACATGATTGCAATATTAAACATTTCAAAATTTAATTCTCACAACCGACAACAAAATAATAACACATCTGCTAACAGACAACTTACTATATTGCACGACGATGCTCGCATTTGTAGGATTTTGCGGGTGTCAATTTTTGACACGTGACCGCAAACTGCCACCAGTCGTCACGACCGGGAAGGTTAATACCCTTTGACAGTTTAATCCCTGTATAAAAGTGACATTTTCCCGGGTAAATTATTCTGCAAATCGCGGTTTGTCCGGAGGTTACGATACACTATCATTCAACCTATTTTAATATTTATACTTGTTATAGACATTATTTATTAATGTTTCATTTTGTCCGATTTCATTTATTATTTAATTTTATATTATTATTATTGAAATCAAATAGAATAATGTAAGTAAATAATGTGTTGCCACTGTTTTTGTTAAAATAAAAATATTATATTTTCTTCGTTAGTTTTGAGATTTTTTTGGGCAGGAAATAGACCATTTTTTTACAGGTTTATTGTTAGAACAACAATCATTGAAAAATAAATATTTTATATATAAATGAATGTTTGTTTATTGTACCGTTCATACGATCATCATAAAATATTTCGTACTTGTTGCCATGGATACTGCAAAATACATAGCGTACCCGCGATTCAGAAAAAAATTGGTTCTCACTGGATGGAAAAATTACTTTTACATGAGTGAGCCGCGGGCAAAAGCTAGTTATTCTATTCTTTTCGGTTTTTTGGCAAGACGAGGCTTTTATTAAGCCACAGTAATACTTAAAAAGGTTTAACTATCAACATAAAATGTGTATCTTCTTCATCTTAATCGTCCTCGACACAACGGTGAATAAATGGGTTGTGACTCACCACGTCAATGATTTGCTGTAACGTGAGACCGAACCTGACTTCTAGAGGATCACTCTCGTTGGCCACTGGACGCTCCAGCGTATTATAGGACGCTAATAAAGCGTTCAACAGACGCTTCTCGTGGGGACCTTGCTCCGATACTGAAATTGGAAAAAAAAAAACAATACAGGTTTGAGAAGACTAGATCTTAAGACCCTGTTAAGCAGAAAAGATCCAAATAACATTCTTTGATAAACAGTTACTGCTCCAAAAAGATACTATCTCAAATTTATTTACTAGAATTTAGGTTGAATGTTTTCTGCTTAACAGGGTTAATAATAGCCATATCAAGACACTGTTCCGTTATATTTATAGTTAAAACTGAGGTGTTGTGTGCGAAAAATATCACTTTATAAATTTCCATCTGGAGCTGGATTTAATATACCACGATAAACCTAGAAGAATACACACCAGTTTCATTAAATAATACAGTTGAATCCTTCTTTTGTAACTAAACTATGTACATATATGGAAATCATTTATCGTAAATTTATTCACGATATTTATACTATTTTACACCAATAAATATTTATCAGAACGTCACCATCTACAACTATGGATTTATTTAAAGGACCCAAATACAGTATTTGGGACGCAAGCAGTGCTTCTTTATTTTCCCTGTACTAAAGACTAAATCGTAGGTATTAACTACGTGAAATATCTATACTAATATATTTAGCTGAAGAGTTTGTTTGTTTGCTTGACTCAGAAACTGCTGACAAATTCTTTCAGTGTGAGATAGCCAATTTATCGAGGAAGGCTATAGGCTATATACCATCGTCGCAGACCAATAGGAGCGGAGCATTAATGAAAAATGTTCGCAAAACGGGTAAAATTCTCTCTCTTATGACGCAGACGAGGTTGTGCGGGTCAGCCAGTGTATTATTTGTATACAAAGATCTCTGTATTACGAAGCTGTTTATCGAAGAATGGATAAACATAAAAAGAATATGTGTCATTTCTGTTGATATGCGATGCATGCACGTCTTTCATAAAAGCAGCTTCTTATCCCTGTATTGATAGTAGAATGGGTAGAATGTATATATTGAAAAGCATAAGAGATTGGGAATGTTCGTGAGTAATAAAAGACGACGGCTTTAATAACCTATTTTATAAAGTACTATAGTAAAAATATTAACAAAAACCTTTGTAATAAAAAAATTAATCATTTTTGAGTACAACAAGTTATTATAACTAGAGATCGCGTGGTGGTCGAATTTCGACCATGGTTTTTTCATTGGCCAGTATAACTTGAGCTGTCATTGTATAGACTTACTTACCAGGACAGGTATTGGACATATACTGGCCGCGTGTAATTTCATCAAGCCGTTTTCCCGTAATTTTTAAAGTTGTAATACATATTGTTTAAAAATTTTGACTTTCCAAAATTCACGTTACTACGTTCGCAAAATTTACTTAAAAATGGGTACAAAGAATTCTCTTCGCGTATTAATAAAATGACATCTAGAGAACGTCTGGCGATCGAATTTCAACCGTTTAAATGTCTTCTTTTATTTTATTGACATTTCTTCTATATTTAAACTTTAAGAATTCCAAATTTCAAATTCCTGCTAGTGCACTTTTAAAAAATGCGTACAAAGAATTCTCCTCACGAATTCATATATAGATATTTTCAAATATTTGGCGGTTAAAGGTTAAAATTCTATTTCTTTAGCCCCACATTTTAGTGGTTATACAGAAGAAAAACAAATCTACATTACAAAGCTGACGAATAATTTACAAGTAGAAAAGAATGAAGATCAGAACAGAACGTAGTTTTCCACAACAAATTGGGTAAAACCCTATAGTTCACCGTCTGAATTAAACTACGTACATCTGCGGCAAGAATAACGACTGGATAAGCCCGTATTACACACCTGAACTGTTATAGACCCCAAATAGACCATACACCCTAAACTCAATGGCATAAAGTCCATTCTCCAAATAAACGATACAAGAGTCCAGCTCGAAGGACCAGCCATAAACACTCATTTTAGGGGCTTACAGAGCTCTTATACGTGATGTATAGAGGCTAGAGTGTGACAAGTATAACACACTCGTACGGCGGGATTAATACGTTAGAAGAGGATGTATATATGGATTTAGCTACAAAAAAAAGGGATAATTTATTTGGCTCAGTAAGTTCAGGTCTCGAGAGGATTTCTGTAGCCTCATAGTTTTTCCAGCAGTATGAATTCTCTCGGAGATAAATCTATTTTAAGTCTCTAAAATTTATGTGATCAATAATCATTATTTTATATTAGCTTCCTTTGGGAATCATTTGTACGAGTTTATACAACTTTTGTTTGGAAGTCGTCGCCTCATTCCTCTCAAATCTAGAAGAGCAGTTAGAAAGACAAAAGCAGAAGGCGTAAAAGTACATTTTTTTTTATTTTAAGAAACATCCAAAAGATTGGGTAGATGGATGTTTGTTACTCTATTACGCCAGAACGTTTGAACGGATCTGAATGAATAGTCAACAACTAGTAATTTATAAAAAAAAACATATTTTCATTAACGCAAAACGCAGCACGGCAGATGTCAAAACTCAGCCATTTATTCTGTTTATGCGACAGCGTAATGGATTTGTAAAACTTTTAACTGGCGGCTTGTTTAATGTTGTTTTTAAATATTTCTACATAGTTAAAATAATACAAATTCACTTCGATGTGCTTTGAAATGCATCGTTTTAAAACGCATGAGGTTTTGTTTTTGTTTTTTAATATACGAAATGATCGAAAACTATAATAAAAGGGGAATTTATAGTGCAAATAGAAATCTGAAAAAGTACTCATACCATGAAGGTATGAGTGAGCTAAGCACTTTTTTAGGTGCAGTTATGTATCTATGTATAAAAATGTTGTGTCTGTTGTTTGTTTGCGACGAACTCCTAAACTAATGATTTTAATGAAATCTTGGACAATGTGTGCAGTTTGATCCAACATATAGAATACTTTATTTATTGCAAATATCCTAGCATAGCAACGCGTCGTCGGATAGTATCATATAAATCACCATTTCTGCGAGATGGATTCATCTGAATACAAGCAGTCAAAGAGATAACACGAAAGTGAAGAAAACTATAATCAGATAAGCTGGATAGAAAATCGAAAGAAGATGAATCCCGCGTCTTTTTGTGAAGAGAAAACTTCTTTGGCACGTTTGTGCACTTGTGCTATGTGAAAAAGCACTGAGCTCGTGACCGTCACGCTAATAATACATATATAGATCCACTAGAGGGCGCTAATCTAAACATTGAGTTCTGTCAGCTCCTCATCAATTAAATTAATGTCACCAACCTGCTGATGTGACGTTTTAAGTTCGACGTTTCGTTTAAGTTTTCACTTCTGTCGGCAGTTCCACGACTGCCTATTTTTTGTTCTTTTATTGTACATGTATGTAATATTTACTTTTTATTGTACATGTATGTAATATTTACTTTTTATTGTACATGTATGTAATATTTACTTTTTATTGTACATGTATGTAATATTTACTTTTTATTGTACATGTATGTAATATTTACTTTTTATTGTACATGTATGTAATATTTACTTTTGGTAGTACGAGATACTACGTTCAGTAAAAATATCAAGTCGATTAATAGACCACTTTGCGAGCACAAACATATTCAAGCTAAATTTACATAGCCAAATTTACCCTACGTGTGTTTGCATATATAAATTTGGCCTGAATATTCGTTCTAATATGGAAATTGACAATATTGTCTGTTTATTCAATTAAACTAGTAATCAATTTTAATTACACACGTCGTCGTCAATCTACACTATATACAATTACTCGTCCTGACTGATTCATCAACGCAGCGCCTAAACCGCTGGTGCTTGTAGCACCTTCACTTCACATTTTAGCAGTTGATTTCTTTTATGTTCAGCATCAGTCAGTCAGTCAGTCAGTCAGCATCCACTGTGAAAGAATTTATGGAAATTTTACCCCTAAGGGGGTAAAACAAAGGATGAATGTTTGTATTGAATATCTTCATTTTCTAAGTAAGAAACATGAAATTTCATATGCTTACTTCTGGTTAGAAATACACATGTATATCGGCGTTTTTTTAAATTTACCCCTAAAAGGGTAAGTTAGAGGTTGTAAGTTTATATCAGAAATAAATAATTTTTGAAGAAAGCAGAACGAAATTTCAAATAATTGCTTCTGATTAGAAATAAATGTACACGTAAACGACGTTTTTCAAATTTCTCCTCTAAGAGGGTGAAGATTGTAAGTTTATATACGAAGTTCATCATATTTAATATCAACGCTTCTTATATAAACTTACTAGCAACCCGCCCCGGCTTCGCACGGGTACAAATTATACAACTAAACCTTCCCCATGAATCACTCTGTCTATTAGTGAAAACCAAATGAAAATCCGTTCAGTAGTTTTTCAGTTTATCGCGAACAGACAGACAGACAGACTGACAAACGCGGCGGGGTAATTTGTTTTATAATATGTAGTGAAGAAGAAAAGATACATGAGATTCAACATTAAAGTTTATTTTATAATGTTTTAAAAAAAATATAAATAAGTTTACTTCTACGCTATATAGATAGTTGTTTATGCTCCAGAGTGAGTTCTGTGAATAGTTTAGTCATTTTAGAACCAAAGCGGAACACCGCTAACGTCGTTTACAAAGAAGTACTATAGTAATTAAAACTAAAGTTAAAAAAAAACTATACACGAGTGCGAAGCCGCGAGCTACAAACAGTTAGTCCCTTATAAACTAATTATTTTGCTATTATTTATATATTTGTGCTATTATTTACAATGATTGCATTTCCTTACAAGAGAAGCGTGTGCATAGTAAATGTAGGGTTGTATTTGGAAGTGGGTTAGGATGTCATTTAAAAACCCTTTTATTTCCTCGAACGATGTCTCCAAACCTCTGAAGTCGATAAATCGCATAATCAAATTCTTAGTCCGATTATTTTGTAATTATACATCACCAACCTTTGCAACAGCTTCTTTCGTTTTAGTATCGATTTTGTACATCAATACAAGTTACCCTCTGACACAGTTCTTTTTATTTTATAAAACCCTAGGTCATTTTCTGTAGGGCACGTTGCCGTACAGAAAAGGGTATAGGTTATACAAAATTATGCAAAACTTCATGATGATCGGTTGAGTAATTATGGCTTAAAAAGTTCACAAACTTACATTCCCATTTAAAACATCAGATAGGAAATAAGGTTACCCCGTCAAAACCTCCTTGATACAATGTGTATACTGATTCCAGCACAGAAATAATATTGTAGAATATGGTATAGTTAGAGATAGCTAATTTGCTCAAGTCCAAAATGCAGAAAGTGTGTTTAACGGTTGTTAAATACCAGTTTGTTATACTAATAGGAGTATCGCAAGCTCAGAAACCCGATTACTAAATGGCTACAAATAGAGAAGAAATTGTGTTTTAAGTAGGGTGTTAGTAGTTATAGCATCGTTCTTATAATAATATGCAAACAAAACTGGCCAAAAATTATTATATCCCCATCATCTTAAATATACGTCTTTACGTAATAGAAAAAAAAATATTTATCCGTTCTGAATTCAAATTATTCATGTACATTATTAGGTGATACATGATGGTACAGGTGATAAGAGGGGCTCGTGGCTAAGTGGTTACAGAGTACGTTAGCGCATTACAAAGTTAAGTAATACTAGCCAGGTCAAGGTTGGGATAGATGACCATTAACATTAACTTAACACATTGAGCCCCCTCCGTGCCTCGGAGAGCACGTTAAACCGTCGGACCCGTGTGCCATACAAACATCTGTGGCATTCGTTACGGGTAGTTGGACCCCTAAAAATTCCGACAACCTAGTCTAACTACAGAACTTCGATATCGCCTAGTACTTGGGTTGTGGAGGTCTGATGGCAGTCGCTTCACGTAAAATATCAAAGTTGGGCCGTATCGTAGTTAGAGTGAAAACCGACCCCAACTTCGTTTGGAAATGGCGCGGACGATGATTATTAGGTGATACAAAAAACTAGCGTCCCATTTTTGACAATATAAAGCAAGTTTATGAAACCATAATTTAATATTTTTAAAACATGACTCTAAATGCCGACATCGACAATTTTATTAATGTTTATGATTCGGCAACAAAAAACTGAACAAGAGATGCCAAAATATCATTTATGAAACATGGAATTACTCGGAATTCTTATGACCACAATATTTGAAAATCAAAATGTTAACCACCCTATGGGTTGCAATCATAAAAAAAACTAGTTTATTTTTTATTTTATCTGAGTTGGCCACGAGCGACGCGCGACGTAAGTAACGCCACGGTGACGAATTCCTTTTTGATTTTTTAACATGATACGTAAAAACTACAGCCAAAATTCTTACTTGAAAATTTTACCAACCAAATCACACTCAAACGATAAAACCACCCAACACTTGGCAACAAAAACCTCAATCCTGACTTAAAAACTATGTGGTGAGCAGCTAAAGTGAAATCTCTATCTGCGTGCCACGGCGCGGCGTGCGGTCGGGTATTACCTAATCCATTCAGGATTTAACGCATCTACCCAAAGCTAGGGTTGTCACCCGAAAATCTTGTTACATCGCCAAAAGCAAAACCTAATACATCTAAGGTTTAATGAAAATAACCAAAGTTAAAATAATAATAATAACTTGACACATTTTACACACGGCCGTCTGATCCCAAACTATGCAGAGCCTGTACTATGGAAACCAGACTGCTGATAAACATAATTTTTTATTTCTAAATATATATATAGTATAGATATATTATTTGTCCTGGGTGGGAATCGAACCCACTAAGTTTTCTTCTGTTAGTATCTTTTATTTCTTTTTCATAATTGTTTTGTTGATGAAAAACTTAATGATTCTCGTAACGACGTGATTATCGTCGTAAATTATCAGATTTCGGAGACGATGCATAAAATAATCACTCTTAACCTCCTAAACATTTAAAACACAAAACGTGGGGTACAGTAGTTATTTTAATTTAATATGAGTTCAACTAAAAATTTAAAATTAGTGAACGGAAAACTTTACACTTCTTTTATTTAGGTAATATGAATAATACATGAACAATGCCAATCGCTTATAGACACTCAAGTCACGTGATCACTACACTTCTACGCAATTATCGTAATTGGATATTCTAGAATATTCCCCCGAGATTGTGGCAACCCTTGTTTAACCCTCGTAAAGTTGGCGGTGTACCTCAGCTGATATTGAATAAATAGTACGTCCAGTACAGTGGGACTGACAACTGACTTGTAGTTGAGATATTAAATAATAAACGACAAAGGTATATAGAGGGTGTATTTGAAAAAGGAACACTTACTTAAATTACTGAAATGCTAGAGTTATAGCTGGCAAAATGTGGGTGCTTAGTTCGCCTAACCCTTCGGGAATACAGTCATGAGTGTGTGTGTGTGTGTGTGTGTGTGTGTGTACTATGATATAAATCTTCACAGTTCAGTACTTCTGTACTGTTTTAAGGGTTCCGTACTCGAAGGGAAACCATCGGAACCCTATTACGAAGCCTCCGCTGTCTGTCCGTCCGTCCGTCAGTCTGTAAGCGGGCTGTATTTCATGTTCCAAAATAGGTCGACAGTTTAAGTTTTCACAGAATCGGTATAACAACAAGGGGGCTCCCCTACTAGAAACGTGTTCTTTTTTTGCTTTTTTGCTCGATCTTAATTTAATTTTTTTTGACGATGGTACCCTTCGTTACAAAAAAGTACTAATTAGAGATACTTAGTATAAATATTAACTGTGTGCAAATGAAAATGATGATCTTACTACTATTAATATTAATAAAATGTTTATTTCATCTCCACAAATTACATCATGTTTACAGCATTCAGTTCACAATATTTTAGCAGCAGTCAGGGTCACTAACCACTAGACCAACAGGCCAGTCTTGTTCTGATTGGATAGAAGCTGGTAGATTGAGCCTCCAATTTAATCGTGCAAGTGTTTCAATGCTTATAATCAATAACCACCTTTTTTTTGTGCGTGTGGAAACCCCCTCGGGTCGTCACCCCACGGGAGTTTTCGATGGTGCGGAGTGTCAGAATCGAACGGAATAAAATAAATTTTGCAGAGCGTAAAAGCGTGGAGTGCTTTTTGCCATATGTTTAAATTAACTCTATGTTTGTAAATAGATACTAATAAACTATTTAGAACATTTGATGTCAAGCAGCCCACACTTTTTAACAATCTAAATAATATTTTCTACTTCTTAGTTGGCTTTGCTATTAACGCGGTTTTTTTTTTAAGTTTTTTAATATGGCTTCTGAAATTTGTAAAACCACGTTGTAAGATTCCGTTACGTAGATAGATAGATAGGTACAAGTCAAGCAAATATAAAGCGTGTAAAAATAAAAATTACAAATATTTGCGAAAGAAATAAAATGGCCGCTAGACAGATATGGTATTAGATTATTTATAACAAAACTCATTATTTTCTGTTATAATAGCTTTATTCGGCTAAATAGAAACAAGGGCTGTGAGTGGAAGCTCAGTTGCCAATCATTGTAATCTAATCCCGGCAGACAGACAAAGGATGCCTACCCAATTTATTTGAACCCCGGCTCTGAGTATTGCTTCAAATTTCGTGTTAAAGTTGATTACACATCACACGGTAAAGTAACAAGTTAAATTATGAAGAAAACACAAAACTTATCTTGTTCCTTTTTTAAATAAATGTCTTTACATCATACCACGCCTATATTAAACACCCACTTGCCAACCATAATTTTCTTCCACTCAATTGGGGCCAAGTCTATTGCAGACCTCTGACATACATTTAATTTCATTTATATTAGTGTACTGTACAGTATGTACTAAATGTAGTCAATCTTTTAAGAAAATATGTTAACTTACGTATTATATAAATTAATTATTAATGTTGGGACAACGGGTATTTTATTTTTATTTCTTATTTGTTTTAATTATATTGCCGACCTTTAAGGTTGAAGTAAGCGAAAGACTGTGAGGGGGAGGGGGTTTAGAGCCTCCGGTAACCTCACTCACTCGGCAAAACACAGCGCAATCTTTATTCTTATAATTATTAAGCATGAGATAATTATTATAATATGCTTATAATATATTGCTAGTATGTTAAATATCTGATATGTGCGTAACATTAATTTCAAAAACTGAAAACTTCACCAAGGTTCATTGTTTACACCTTTATTTTAAGGCAATCTTTCAAAAGCTATTATTCTATTCTGTTTTTTTTTTTATTCTGATATAAGTGCGACTTCTTAAAACAATATTTAGATATATAGTTTGTTAGGAACAGTCTCACAACCATGACTGCTATAAACTTTAAATATCACTAACTAACAGTAACTGTCATGTTGTTCATACCTCTCTCGCACTGAAGTGATTGTTACCAATTTATAATACAATCCTACCTTTTTATAACCCCACTATTCATCAAGATTTATCAACCGACCAATAGTATTGCTTTACCGGCATAACCAGTCAAAATAATGTCTATTAATTCATTTTTATTAAATGATGAACTGTTTTATCATCTATTATAATTTGCCTCTATTTATAATAAAATAAATAAGAGTCTCTGATGTGGCGACAACAGGTTTGAGTCGTATTTTATCACACAAGTAACCAGAACCAAGGAAGTTTACCATCATAAAAACTACTCTAGATAACATATTACAACTATTATTCGGATAGAAGTAACACATTATTACTTGCCAAAGAAATAAACTTTGCTCATTACTGGTATTATGTAAACGGGTCTTAAAACATAATGATAAGAGGTGTCCTCTGTCATCCCTGTAAACAACGGGAACTTATGTATTGTGACAAAGTCCGTATGCTTGATAAGGATACAGAAGCAAGAAGGTTTGCACACACGAGTGATTTTCGGTCAAATAACAATTATATCACTTACTATCGACTTCAATACTGTTACATACGCTTCACTTAACTTGACAGTAGACGTTTAGATAAAACTATCGACATAATGAAATATCTGAGATTAAGTATGAGAGAAAGTGAAAGATGAGTATTCGATATAATTATATTGTATGAATGGTTTTCAGGGATGTAGTAAATTGGATAGGTTTTTTAAACCGTAAAGCCGTTATATAAAAAAAAAAAATTAAATAAGGTCATGTATAATTATATTCGATGAGAATAATTTACAATCATAAGTTTAAGTTAAAAAGTTTCAACATACCTACATAAAATATAATAATAAGTTAAAAATAATTCCACACATCTCACACACGTCCGTCTGATCCCAAACTAGGAAGAGCCTGTACTATGGTAACCAGACTGCTGATAAACATACTTATATATTTCTACATACATACATATTATAGATAAATTACACCCAGACACCAAACAAATAATCGTGCTCATCACACAAATATTTGTCCTGGGTGGTAATCGAACCCACGACCTCTGACTCAGCAGTCAGGATCACTAACCACTAGACCAACAGGCCAGTCTTTTTAATGTAAAATTTTTTAGGCACAGACTAAAAGGTATTATATTTTTATTAGATGAAGCTTTTAGATATGTAACGTCGTTTAATACCTAAACGCCTTAAGAAAATATTATACTCATCGAAGTCAAGACGAAAAGCTTGAGTAAAGAGATTACAAAGCTGGCAACATTGCTTTGACGTTTAACGTTTGTAAAATGACGTTAATCGGTGTTCAAAGGAGTAAATAGACTCTAATAAGTAAGGACCGGATTATATGCAACATAAAAAGCTTAAAAAATGCGTAAAATTATGCATGAAAATTTCTAAAATATGCAACATTAAAGTTTTAGAAAAAGAAAAAAAGGAAAAAAATGGTAGGTTTTAATTTTTTTATTTCTAAATAGCAAAAATTTACTCAATTATTCATTCATAAAGTATCAAAACCAAAATGTAACAACTTTGTAATTATACTATACGAGTACACTAAATTGAAAAATGATTTAATATTTTTATAAACGTAAACAATCAGGTAGGCAGGTGTTCTCAACGAATAATTTTCAATCAATCAAAATATTTTTATAAGTGAAAGTGGTGTGGTGTGTATTTGGCGAAATTTTGGTTATAGAGTTTATTGTTACACTTATTAATAGGGTAACCTACCGAAAAATATAATAAATATAGCGAGAGTATGCATCATCACTAGACATTAGATATAATATGCAACTTCCGCTGAGACTGGGGTAAATATGCAATTGCATATGCAAATATGCACATGCATATAATCCGGTCTCTACTAATAAGCATTAACACTATTATTGTTGCATCGAAATACATATCTTTAATTTTTAACATCAAGTTAAATAATATTGGTAATTTAAATTTTAATTTAATTACTAATTTATAATCTAAAAAGCGGCTGCCATTTGAGCGTATTATTTAAAAGCCTTTGATTGGTACTGATTTCTTTTAATTCAATATTTTATAAAGAATAAACAAAATTAAAAGATGTCATTCCACTTTCAATTCCTATATTTTCTTTTATAATTTTCTAAGTACGTTCTGCCTCTCGTCCCAGACTCTGTGATGTCTTAACCAAGATACATTGGTTGATATTATTTGAAATTCATAAAGTATTTAAATTTTATATAAAATTATATATAAATTTGTAATCATAATTAAATTATATATAAATTTGTAATCATAAACACATGTCACAGTTTAAAAAAAAAACAGAAGATGAATGCAAATACAAATCTGTCCTAAAACAAAAGAAATTTACTTAAATTTATGTGTGAAAGCTTTGATACAGAAGATGTTTTTGTATTCTTTTTGTGTCTGATACACATGGGATTTCGATCTATTACATTTAGCTCTTTCACGTGGCACACTCAAACATGACGTCGGCTAAATTTTATTGATATTACTAGTGCAGAACTACGTTGCTAAGAATAGTTAGGAAACAAAGCATTTGAATTTGAATCCCTACGGACAGTAATTCTTTTCTGGATGAAAGTACCCGATTTCCTTTTGTGTATTGGTTCATGGAGGTCGGTTGAGTAGTTACAGTGTGAGAGCGAAACAAACAAATCCACTTTCTCATTTATTTCTAGCTGTTACCCGCGACTTCGTTCGCCTGGAAGATTTGGTGAAATCCAACCCACGGGAACTGTACATTAAACTACGTGTTATTCCAGACTACAATCGATCTCAGTGCCATTCATCCATCCTCACAAACTTTCACCTTTATCATATTAGTAAGCATAGTTAGGATTAATAGGTAATATTCATGGTAACCCACACCTCTGATGCCAATAAAAAATCAGTTTCTATCAAGACAATTCTTATGTATTTACACAGGAACACACTGGTCGTGCAGTCAGCCTGTGACCACTGCCAGTGCAACCTGGTCAAAACGTGAGGCAACTCAAAGGTATGTTAATACCTTTTCGTGATCGCGTTCATTCCCGTCTAAAAACATAATTATATCATTGAACGCGAAAGTTTAAATGTTAGTATGAGACATGAATTCTTGCAGTCTTGTGTTGCAGGGTAATTGTTAAAGTAATGTAAAAATAAATTTCTTAAAAAAATTAACAACAAGGTATATTAACTTTTAAACTTTCGCGTTCCATGATATAATATTATCTACGTATGAACGGGAATTAACGTCAGGCAATTCAGAGGTATGTAATACCTTTTCGTGATCGCGTTAATTCCCGTTCATACGTAGATAATATTATAAGGTATATTAAGTTTTTACCTTCCATTTTATTATTAAATTTATTTTATTTTAATAATATCACTATATATTATTATTGAATATAAACATAAGTAATAGTGCTAGAACTGTATTCTTAAAGCCGTTTTCCCGCAAACAGCAAAACGTACCTTACTGCAACTTAAAATATTCCGAAAAACTCATAACCCGCGAGGAGCTTAGAATATTTTTAACCGTCGTTTAAGCGAGCATCTTGTGCGAACAATATCTGCCAGCTTACCCGCTATTGCTTACATTAGGCAGGCAATAAAGCGGCATCAGGCAGCTAATCTACCGCTGCAATGCTTTACAGCGACAATATTAACGCCAAGAGTTCAACTATAGATAAATTTACACGCAATTTTCGCTTTACTGACGTTGTCGTTACTAAATTTTACAGGTTTCTGTGAATTAATTTGATAATAAGTCTACCGAGTACTTCGCGCTTGGGTTGTTAAGTGAATGACACGTACATTTTCACAACTAGCTTTTTAAGATGATACGTTCACATGACGGGACCAAAGGAAACTTTTGGCAAAATTTTTGGGGGAGTGACGGGCCAGACTGGGACTGTCCCCAGAAGTCTGTTCTTGCTCCACTAATATGGAACAGAGGATGGTGGTAGTCGTCATCTGACATGATTTGACAATGATACTGTTATCAAAGTTTTGGGGAGAAACATCAAGAATGCTTCACGGTCTGCCACATCGGGTGTCCAGTGCTGTCCAATGGTCAAGTGAAGGTATTCTATAGGACATGAAGTATCTAACTACTATTTATTATAATTATTGCTTTCAAACGCTTAAAATTAGGTGACAATTTTTTTTTTAATTGTACATAAAACAGAAGTCTTCTTTATATAGGAAAAAAACTGTCTTATTCTGTTTTTTAAATTGTAAAATGGGTTTCGTTAGATCGTTTTACAATGATTTTCTTTTATCTTTAACGCGTTTAAAACTTAAAGATAAAATCTTTAAGTTTTAAACGCGTTAAACATTTACTATTCATTAAATCCTGCAAACTTCCCGATTGTATAACCTTGGCATTTATTTAAAAAAACACAAACATATATTCAATCTGTAATTCGGGACTTAATTGCGATAATATTTAAAAGTACAATACCTCTTGGTTAAATATTATCGCGATTAAGTGCCAAATTACACATCTAATATGTATTAAAGTCGCGAAAATTTAAAAACAATTATATATTCAATCGTTTAAAATCGTCGCATATACATATCTGGCAACTACCCAACACTCTAAAGCGTCTCATAATTTCGAACTTAGATCCTATCCAAGTTCTTTAACGACCTCGATACATAGAAAGAGCATGCCAGCGAAGGAAAACTCGTAAAGTGTAAGATTTATTTGTCTGTTTACACTACAATTTCTTGTAACGTGGAATCGATGGCAGACAAGCGAATACGGCGCATGTAGCTGTTAACTTTATAACTTTATATATTTTTAACTCATCGTCCCCCTAACCTACACTAAACTGCTTTCAAAATCACTAAAATACCCCTAAATAGGAGAAATATTGATTGGACATTTTTGTATTCAAAGGAAAAATTTAACCTTTTTTTTAATATCACTAGGATTTTTAAATATTTCTTGATACTTGCGTAATACAACTTACCAAAATATTACTATAATTAAATAAATCGTGTAGAAACGCATTTAATATTCGTTTAATATTGGTTTTAATACAGATAATTATAATGCTAAACCTAGAATGCCTTTGTTCTTGGTTTCAACACGGTATGCTTTCAGTACATTGATATTTATCCAGTACTGTTGGCATAGCGGAGACTGGACAAATACAGAGACTTTCCGATTTATGACTCTGTTTACAGTACAAATAGTATACAATACAACGTCAAAATCACGTATCGAGAACGCAATGTCCGCGTCAGTGTGACAATATTTAAAATTATTTTTATATAAGTTCGTCGTATGCGCCCATTGTATTAATATCAAACGAAGATGTTTTTACTAAGATTATAGAGGTGTATTAATATGATAAAGATTTTTTTTTAAAGAATATTAGTAAGGTGGGGTCACACCTAAGTAGTATGATTGTTAATCCCTCTTGCTAAACTTAATGTATTAGGATTAGGAGTACTGGAAGCTTTTACGAGCAAGCAATAGGAGGGGACCAGCCTAGGCCAGGCCGGCCTTTAGGAAGTACCATAGCAGTGCGGTTTGAGTTCAAACCCTAACTAAATTTAGTTTACACACACGTCTCAGTAAATAATTTTTAATACATGTCAATAAATATTCAATGTCAATTAATATTCTGTCTAGAATTATATAGATATTTTATATATAGAATATTTTATTTTCAAAATGTTATTGTAAAATTATTGTCATTTAAATATTCATTGCCTGAGTAATAACATTTTTATAAAAGTAGAATCTTAGCTTTTTTTTAAATAAATAAATGTCAGAAATACTAAGAATAGCATTAGGTAGGTGGTGGTATGGGCGTGGAGTCGTGCTAAATACACTTTTGTTGAACAGTGCTGTATTGTTTTTAGGTAGACATATACTGAAATGATGTATTTCAATGAAGATGATAAGATAGCCGATTCAAACTACCTTCAAGACGTGTTTTTATCATTATATATAAATGTTTGTTTGTTTACACCTACGTTCGATTCAGCATCGTCGATAGTAGGATTAAAACTGGCATGTTTTGTTGTAAAATATGTATTAGCGAAAAGAAAATGCAATGGCAGACTGGTTACAAATAAAAACGTGTAAACGTACGTGTTTCAGAGTTTGTGAAAAATCAGTATTTAAATATTGCATGCTAATCCTCGTCAGTTGGTTAAATAAATCTACCACAACAACTTTTCAGCGCAAAAAGTTTCTCTAGAAATAAAGCGGTTTGTAGCTGGCTGACATTGTTAATCTATTGCGGCGGGCGTCGAATTGACAGATTAAATTGCTTTATCAGTAAATTCCTCTCCCCACTTGTAATGGAAAAATGTTCACATGGATAATGAAATCTTTTTGAATGAAGAAATCATAGAGAAAGCACATTCTGACAGTAAGGGTATCTATTATAAAATATGTAGCAAACACCTCAAGGTCGAAATAGCGATGAGATGGTCGTTGCTACACGAGGGATAAATAACGTATTCGAATGAATAACGGTGTTCTTAAACTCGACGTGGGCAATGAAATAAAGCAGGCTTACCTGAGTTTTCGTCTTTTTCACCACCTCGCGTGGAGATTACGCAGTTAATATGTATACTTATAGTTTGTATGTAGAAGAAAGCTAAAATTTATAATCAATATATGTTATGGAGTTAAGATAATTATGTGAAGACGGCTACAAGAAACGAGAGGCATGATACACATAATGTTGACTTTTCACGGTACCGAAAATCTATACTATATCTATACAATAACAGTTTAAATAACATTGATCAATGAGGTAAAACGAAACGTTAATGAATCACGGTTCAGATTCAACCACTAGACGATCTCTAATCTAGTAACTAGTTATAAATATGTAAGTTCACTTTTACTATACAGACAAATAAAATTAGTAACACGTCGGTTAGTTAATTTCTGATTTCTTAGGTACTTATTATTAAAGATAAAGAAACGATATCAGTGCCCTTCAATAACGAATAATACAAGTACAAAAAAGTTTTTATTAAACAATATAAAACTTGAATAATATGTTAGGCACGATGAATAAATTTCATTAGAGGGCTGGGCTATCTTTTAAATAAATATTAAAACGGTTCACAAACGGCATAGATATATACTTATATAGACAACAAAGAAACTGTTAGACAGTGAACCTATTTTAGGCTGACACTGTTTTTACACACTGTTTATTATATTGTTTCTAGTTTATTTCTGCAATTCCCTTTGTATCAAACTAATTACTTCACAACCATTTTATATCAACTGCGATAATTCTACTAAGTTTGAAATTTGAAAAACCATTCCATCATTTAATCATTATTTCATTCTGTAAAATCAACCCGACTCAAGAATATTCCACATTTCAACTCAAGAATATCCCACATTATTTAGTTGTCACATCTGTATTGCGGGGTCGGTACACGAATTCGCTAAAACACGATGGTGCACATGTCCCGCCCGGTAATCCAACCATACATGATTGATGTAGTGTAATATTATATTCGCTCTCAATACGGCGTAAGTAGATTCTCGATCGACATGTCTATGATAGTTTGAGGTCTAATGATGGGTTTATACATCGTCACATAATAATAATAGACCACATTTACATTTAGACATTTTACTAAGAACCAAATTTAAATTTCGAGCATGTATTTTAGGGCATTAGAAATTTTTAACAGTAAAACTTGAACGCGCTGGAAGTAAGGCATGGAACATTTGATTTATTTATTGATTTAAGTCAATTTCAGCCCTTATAGGACTCTTATTACTCCCTCATTATAAGCCACGTAAGAAACTACTACACAGCACTAAGAATTTAAAAGAAACGGCGGTTACTAACTTTTGAACATCCACGTTTCATGATACAATTATGTATTTATACGGGAAATACTGCTGTCACAAAATAGCTATCATACCTCTGAATTGCCTGACGTTTCGACCAGGTTGCATTGGCTGTGGTCATCATTCCCAACATAATAGGGTATTTTACTCTGATCAAAAAACCGAATAGCAAGATAGTTCAGGCAATAGGCAATCGGAAAATGTTAGTTTCAGTTCATCAATTTAGAAATTAAATTTTGACCTGACCTTGAACTTACGTCATCAGGTTAGTAAAAACTGAGTTAATTGTGAATTTTTGTTTTAAATTTTCGAATACTTTATTCCTCCCATGTATTTTGCTTAAATCAGTTTTTGTAAAGGCAAAAATACAAATCTACCCAGATGAAGCTCTCTTATGGTAGGATTGTTTTTTTTTGCCACAAAGCCAGGTCGAAACGTCAAGCACTTCAGAGGTCTGTAATACCTACTTCGTGACTACGATTAATGAAACGGTGGTTTTTATCTTTAAGAGTTTGAAACCCATCTATTACACTACCGAAGTGATCCCAAATTTACAACAAGCATTTAGTGTGGCAGGATAGGTACTGTAGTACAATGTAGTTTAACTAAAAATGTGTATGATTTTCTTAATATTCTTTATAGTCGCATAAACTGATAACAAATACAATTGTATGTGAATATGCAGTGATTTCATGTTACAGGAATAGAAACATCCTCCTGAGCAAACAGCGTTTCCGGTACTCCTCAAACATCTTTACGTAACTATGATATATTATCAGCATCAAAGCCATCTTAAGCGACGCTTGCTTTTTTTGCTGCGTCTAAAATTTTGCAATAATAACTTATGTTACTAAATTCTACAGTTGCCTGTGTTTACTCCCTGAAAACATGTAATAAATTTAATTATGGACACACCTCAAACACAGCGAACAACAATATTCATACTAAACCAACAAACGAACACGCAATAGTGGTTGAACAAGGGTACATTCGATCCCAGTCTAACATCGGCTAGAAAGGGTTAATTAAAACGTCCGCTACCGCTTTCTAAACTGTTAACAGTGTTAACCGGAGCAAAGACTGGATACAGAGACGAACTGGGGAACAAACAGTGTGCTTAGTGGCTTATATAAACAAGAACTACATTACGTAACGCTTTTACTTTCCCGCAGTGTGTTAATAACGTTGACGTTTCAGAATATAATGACAGGGACAGTTTATAGTTGGCAGACAGTAAATATTTAGTGCTATAGGCCAACTGCATTGTCCTTGCTATAGATAGGATTTCCGAAATACTGTTTTCAGTATATTCGACCAACAACGTTGTCCTAATCTGGGTTAAATACTTCTTGATGAGATTCCCACAGTAAACCTATTTGAGAATTTCATCACGTTTTATCTGGATTGAGAATAAGGTAAGAGTTTTTGCATACATTACATCACCCCAAGGTTGACTGGTAAAGAATTACCTGGGCATTAAGTTTGTCTTTGTACAACATGTGCGCGAGGTTTTAAGTACATTTATATAAAAAAAAGGAACGACACGGCACATACGGACGGTTTACTAATGTTTTCCATAATTTAAAATGCCATAATTTCATATGCCATAATTTCATTAGAAATAACGCTTCAGTTGCCATAATCGTGAAATGACAAACTGACTTTCACTAATTCCATTGGTCATAATCGATCAAGTGTCATAATAATTGAAATCCATAAATGTATTTGCTATAATTTTCGTTTTCAATAATGCCATTTTTCATAACTTTTATTCACCATAATATAAATAAAGATAATTTTCTTTAAATTTCATTGATGAACATTGAGTCGATTCTTAATGGAGAACCAGAAAAAAAGAAAACTAGAATATAAATTAAAAAAAAAAACAAAGAATAAACAACATTATAAAGAACAAAAATAATTACAGTGTAGAAGAGTTTTTGAGAGTTTTGGCCTCCAATTTAAATTAAAAATAATGTTGCTTTCAAGAAAATAAACATTTTATATTATCTACCTATACTTGAATTATGTTGATTAATAAATGATTATTATGATGTTGTCGCCACATCAAAAACTCTTATTTATTTTATTAAAAATAGGGCCAAACTATAATAGATGATAACACAGTTAACTATTTAATAAAAATAAGTTAATAGATATTATTTTGACTGGTTATACCGGTAACGTCATACTATTGGTCGATTGATAAATATTAACAAATTGTGGGATTATAAAAGGGTAGGAATATGTTTAGATTGATGGACTTGAGTGCAAACAGAGCAGAGGTACGAACAACTTGGCAGTTGGTGTTAGTTAGTGATTTTTATAGTTTATATCAGTGGTTTTGATACTGTTTCTTACATATACGACACAGATTTTTTATTCACAATTAAACTTAAAACTAAACCTCATTTGGCGTCTACTAACTAAGCTCGACGGAGCCCCGCTTCGCGGGGCTCCTACTTCTGGGTGGTTAAAAAAAAAGTGACCTTCGACCTAACAATATTATGTATTATTTTCATAATTATATCAAATTTTGATTATGTCAAGAGTCGATTATGAGATGTGTTACTTTTGGAAACTAATTATTATGATATATGTTGTTATAGAAAGTCATTTTATGGCAAATAAAAGTTATGACTGTTGAGTTGTTATGCTAAACGTTATTAGTATAAATGATAATAGTGCAAGTAAATATTATGATCGGGGATGATTATGGCAAACAATATTAGTGCAAATGAATTTATGGAAAACGAGAGAATACCCATACGGACATAGCAAAGATTGAAAATCGTGTTGCCGTTTGATACCATCTAGTACACATACACCTTTGAAACAAACTCTCAAAAACCTTAACAGTAAATAAACCATTACAACTATAAATTCTGTTGCAGTAAAGCGGAACAACAAAGGTGGAAAATAAAGTGCCTTTGAGAGTCCGGCCCTGGCCCCCAGTTGTCAAATAAGTTGGAAGCAAGTTAGTCCTTGTAGAGTACACCTGTGCTGTCGGTAAACAGTTTTTAGATTAGTTCGTATTGTTCGCCTGCAGTTCCGTATCGAGATATTGGATCTGGTACAGGGAGGTTTACCTTTGTTCGCGCTCCATTTATTTTGATGTGATGGATAATAAACACAATTTTGTAAAGGAATTGCAATTCCTTGTAAATAATACAAATCTGTATTCAATTCGTAAGATATCGGAAATTGGAAATACCTGTGCATTCTACAAGAGTCTTTGAGAAATAAGGTTATGATTTTGGTTCGCTTATGGAATGCTCTGCTCCTACTAATAAAACTCCATCATTACTGTTATAAGTATTTTCAACCAATAGCAAGATATTACTAAAACATATATATTTTAAATAATAACTTGAGACACTTAACACACGGCCGTCTTACCCATAACTAAGAAGAGCCTGTACCATGGTAACCAGACTGCTGATAAATATACTTGTAGATTACTAAATACATGCAGATTATAGATAAGTTACACCCAGACACAGAAATGATCGTTCTCGTTACATAGTTACTTGTCCTGGGTGGAAATCAAACCCACGACCTCTGACTCAGCAGTCAGTATCACTAACCACTAGACCAACAGGCCTGTATTTGTTTACATAGTGCTATTAATGCTCGTTTGCCTATACCATAAAACATTAAACTCCAATTAAATTACCAGCCTGATGGTAAGCATTTACTTGTGAAATGCTCGAAACGCTCACTGGTTTCATTTATGCGTGGTCAAACATATCCCAACAGGACTCTAATGACCCACTCACCATTACCCTAGTAATGTTGGTGACATTCTGATCCTGTATATAGCAGAAGCACTTACCTCTTTCCATCGGGCTTATGTAAAAGATTTAATGAGAGAAGAGGAAACCCGTCTAGTTTGTAAGAATAGAAGCAATCTGCTGGCTGTCGTTTCTGCCTACCCCAAAGACGTGAGTTAATCTATGTTGTTTCATACACAACAGTTTTGTGCACCAGTACAGTGACATGAACTCTTGCACGTTGCAAATGTTAAAGTAAAAAAAAAATCTTCAGCAGTCGTGGAACTGTCGACAGAAGTGAAAACTTAAACGAAACGACGAACTTAAAACGTCACATTAGCAGGTTGGTGACATTAATTAATAAGGAATCTCTCTCTATATATATATGTATTATTAGCGTGACGGTCACGAGTTCAGTGCTTTTCCCCCATAGCAAAAGTGCACAAACGTGCCTAAAGAAGTTTTCACTTCAATAATTATACTCAAATAGTATCACCATGTGAATCAAAAAGCAGTGGGGAATTTCTTTGTTACTAGCTTCAAGGCATGCGTCAGTTATGTCTTCGCTAGTCGATATCTGTCCCATACAAACTTTAAAGATTTATTACAGTTTGAAAACATATATACGTCTAACGTTGAGAATGATATCGATTTGTAGGTTAGGAAAGCAGAATAGCGAGTTGAATTAAAAGTATCGAGTACAAGCCTACCAAGATACGGATTACTACACTAATTTGAAGCAATTTCGACTGTAAGTAACTAGCAAGTATAGATAAGGACACTCTAGATCAAGTCATATTTCAAACGAAATCAAAATCATTTCATCCGTTAAGATCTAAAAGTGTGAAAACAGTGAAATAAATCTAATAAGATTTCTCCAGTAAAATTTTCAATCTCAATATTTCTTTGTGAGCACGATAAATGATATATGGTTATATTATCTAGCCTTATTATTATACTAGTAGAATCAGTCAGACATTATCATGCCAATGTATGTATATTTCTTCAACTGTAACGGATGATGTGTGTATGTGATTTTGAGTTTATATTTTTTTTGTAAGATCCAAAACACGGTGTTTGTCGACTAAACACCTTTTTTGGAAGCATGCAAGAATTTAAAAAAATTAAAACATAAGTACTTTAAAGACTTAAGGAGTTGAAAACATGCTCTAAACAACTAATATACAATAATCGCCTTATTACTCCCGTGGCAAAAGCGCGTTTATGTTTGACTCCTATTGTGTAAAGCAGAGTTCATTTCTTAGGTCTTCTTTTTGAATATTGCTGTTAGGAATTTTGCAGCAAAAGCCTTGGAACTAGAACTGTAATCGTTAATAGGCTTATTTAATTATTTTATTAAATGAGACTAAAAATACATTGTGGGACCCATATTTGAGGGACCTAAAAAAATATTGTGGACAAAATGTTTGTATAAACCTCTGTCCAAGTCTTAAACGACACACGGGATTAACTACATAAATAAAAAAAGTCAGTCATTAACATTCAGTTTCTTATTAATATAATAGTTTGCCCTTCACTGTTTTTAATTTGCAATTTACATATTTATTATTTTAGAAAAAAAATAATTTTACAGCAGTCTTGAAAAAGAAATATGGTGTATGTTAGTTTCAATAATAAAATCGAAATATTTACATAATTTTGGTGAAATCTATCCCACGTAAAATGTGCTATTCCAAACTATAATCTACCTCTGTTCCAAATTTCATCCTGATCCGTTTAGCCATTTCTACATGAAAGATCCATCCTCACAAACTTCCGCCTTTATAATTTTAGTAAGATAAGTATAGATAGAGAGAGGACATAACGGCACAAGAGAGCGTCACGCAGTTTGCCGTCCAAATACGAGTCGGTTTTACTGCCAATACATGTTTCACATCAACCTCCATCCAATCCAGGATACGAGTATCTAGTAGTAAAAATACACCTAGAGGAAACACTCACGTATTTTAATGACTGCACGGATGGCGCAATGGTTTAAGTGGTCACCTCGCCACTACGCCGCGCCGAGTGTTGTGGGTTCAAATCCCACACAAATAGTTGTCCCGAGTCTGGGTGTCCTTTGTGTCCGTTGTTTGAATGTTTGTGAAGCCCCCCGCGACACAGGAATATTCCTAATGCGGGAGTTGTCTTTTTTAAAAGAAATAAAAAAGAAAGAAAAAAAAAAAACACGTGAAGAGACCTGACGCGATCGCTAGAAAAATACAATAGGAAAAATAATTAAACACGTTGTACTTGAACAAAGGATCGCGGCAAAGTTTTCTGAAAACCCATTTATCAAAAGTAAATGTTCGAAAAGTATAAAAATTTCAATCGTGAAGCTATCGTCAGCGAATTGACACGATAGCATTATACGGACATCCTAAGTGTAGTGTGTTGAAGTACCAACAGTACAAATAGAAATAAAAATAATAAAGACCCGAAACTCATCGTCGTGAGCTCTGTCTGTCTGGACTGTCGGTGGACTAGGGTCCACCCGTGAACACGATCAGTGCAATTCGATCGAAACGTCGCCGTCTGATTCCAAACTATGCAGAGCCTGTGCTATGGTAACCAGACTGCTAATAAACATACTTATATAATTCTAAATACATACATATCACTACATATTATAAAACGAAGTCCCACGCCGCGTCTGTCTGTCTATCTGTCTCTTAGCGATAAACTTAAAAACTACTAAACGGATTTTCATGCGGTTTTCACCAATAGATCGGGTGATTCATGAAGGTTTAGGTATATAATTTGTTAAGGTTTTATGAAAATTGGTTGAGATATGATGATGATTGTTGAAAATGTCTCTGCTACCTAGTATACCTGCTATAGATATATTACACATAGACACAAATGATCGTGCTCATCACACAATTACTACCAACATTATCATATTATTAACCATACCATCCAATTCGACGACACTAATTAGTTAAATATTAACTGATCAAATTAGGCGTTGCATGTCTGAGGTCCATTGGCAAACAGTAATTATTAGGAGAATAAATACAACACTCACCCTTGATTTCTAAATCCCGATGATGACAACAGTCAAGGATAAATCTCAACTAAACACAGGAGTAATTCCTAATGCGGGAGTTGTCTATTACAGCGATTCCCAAAGTGGGTTCCGCGGAACCTAGGGGTTCCATAGAAAAGTCAACAGGGTTCCGCGAAATTTAGTACCACAGTTATTAAGTAAGTAGGTACAAATATTGTTTTGAAATTGGGAACTGACTATTTGAAAAAAACTTTGAAATAAGGTGTAAGTACAAAACTTATTCTATTTGCTATAATGTTGTATTCGTATTAGAAGGTATTTAATATTATATTATTTTAACAGTTAGTTATCATGTAAAACTGGCCAAAAACTGGACAGCGATCGGATGATTCAAGCTCAAACGCAGTTACTAATAATGAAGAATATATACCCGAGAATATTGTTGCTGGTGGTTCGGCAATAAAAATAGTAAATAGTGATACTTATGATTTAATAGGGTTGTGGTCAAGTAAAAAGGATGTTTTAAAAAAAATCTGTCTCATAATCGGTATTCTTTTCTTTTAAATTTCAAGTTGAATTTTAAGATTAAAATTCAATTTCTCATATTCATCCCGGAAAGGTGGAACAAAATATCGATTTTTCACTTTATGGTCGACTTTATTCATTTTGACTTTTGAAGTCGACTAATCATCGCGAACCTTCGACTTTTTGAGTTTTAAAAGTTTCTTAATAATGTAGCTGCTGCTAATAAAAAAAATCAAATAGTTCATTTTCATTTATTAAACGATATTAAAATGTCTTCAAATAAAGTAAATGTAATTTTCTGAATCATTTATTTTTCAATTAAATAAGTATAAAGAGGCTCAAACATTTTAGGTAGATTTCTTTAAAAAGCAATTATTGATAAAACAGTGACACAATTTTATTCTTCACATTAAAAGTTAAAATAAAGAAAAGTGTTTCACTTTAAAATATTCCTAATAAAAGTTTTTGTTCTTATTTAAATTACAGTGACTTTGATTTGTAACTGTTGTAAAAAATCATTTGATATGGGGTTCCATAAAATAAAAGGTATTTGGTGGGTGTTCCGTTATCTTAAGTTTGTGAACCCCTGGTCTATTATAATGAAAAAAAAAATCAACGTAGAAAGATAATGTAAACCGAACGAAAGATCTTCTACTTAAAGTGGCAGAGGTGTTACCAAATCATTCCTAAATATCCCTCGTAAAGTTAAAACACGCGTCAAAGTATTTGTGGTAATGGAAAAATGAGCGTTACAATTGATCGACTCAGACTCGAGATATCGAATATTACTGCTCTTATAATCGAATAGTCAAAGGCTGGATCACGACCGTTTTTAATACGTTCTAAGACTACAATCATCGCGTTTGACAGGCTGAGTATAATTGCATGCCAGCAACACGGACAAATGCTTCTACGGCGCTTTGCAAACTTACTATCTATTTGTACTCTGCCTCTGTTTTATTTAGCTTGCCCTGTTTGTTTTTTGGATCAAATTTAGTAATTAAAATTTTACCCCCTATCTGTTGATCGATTGATCGGGAATTTGGTACACACCTCTAGTTCTGATGACAATACAATTATGTTTATTTAGAACCATTGTAAATCAAAGATGGCCGCTGCCACAAAATTTCTTATTATATGTTTTTTACAACCTCAATATGGATATCAAATTGTAATTGACTAGAATAATACTTTTTTTCCTCACTGTATGATGTCATAGTCCACACTTATGATCACACACATTATTTTAAAATGTAATGTCTTGTTGTCTTAGTAAACAAACTGTGTTGTTCGTTTCATTGCATAACTTGGTACCTATATTTACGTGCATTTCTAAGGTCGGACAAAGTATTCCATTCCATTAAGAAATTTTAACTCTGTCAGTAACATCTCTAGTGGAACTATTATTTAGTAGATCTAATAGGACTATACTGGTATGTAGAAGTGAAAAAGTAATGTCTTGATGAGCACGATTGTCAAGTTCCAACTAAAAAATAACCCTGACGACGGTCGAAGGTTGTAACTGAAGGCAGTTTTATAACTATCTTCTTGAAAATCGACCGTATGCGTAGATTAAGCTAAGTGCGCCAAATCTCCGGATGTTATAAGACCTACATGATATGAGGGTGACCAATTTCTACGCCTTTTCCTATGTCTAACCTTATTTTTTAAAGCTTTTGCAAAATCAGAAACGCGCTCGTTATACATGTCAGCTAGCTGATCTGTAAAGACGAACATTATGCTTTATGTATTTCGACCGGTTTGTGTTGAGAATATTCGTTAAAATCTTCTTCTTAATACAATAATAATTATTACTTATTAGGCATGGGCGTTTTTGTTCTTAAACTCAAACGGCCACATATCCAAAATTGAGTTTCTATATCGGTATTGCAATTTTTTAGTGTCGATTGTGTAAATAATAGTCAAAATATAAACGCAAATTTTTAAACAGTGCAAACAATAAATAACAAGTCAGGTTAATTAAGGTCAGTTTTTTTATTGATGATAACTTGGGATAGCTGATATTCTGATTCTAAATGATATTAGTAACTATATATATTTCTGCTTTGAAATATGGGATACACAATACACATACCTATTACTCATTCCTGCAGACCTAACTGCAATCAAATCCTATCATCAATATCAGATTCCAAGATATTCTATATTTTTTCCCTCTCTCTGTCTCTCTTATGAACACGTATCGATCCACATCTAACTGTATATTTCTGATTTTTCTCGCCTTCTCCCTGTCGACATACATATTCATCGATACTTGTTGTGCAGAATGAGCGGACTATCTCAATAATTACAACACAGTATTGGAGACTACGTACGCAGGCGTTGGACTTGAAACAAGACGGGAGGCGGACGCCGGGGAGTCCCACGGTAACCACACTTTTGCTGATGAACGGGAATGTCTATTTTTAAACGGATATAACGTCTTTTTAGTAAAATATATAACTACACCGTGTACTGTGTATCTTGAAGAAATTTACTCGTAAAAATAGGTTTAGAAATAATTTGCAAAATCTGGTCAATAATAAAAATACTATATAAATATTTATTCTCATCATTCAGTCTTATTCGACTATAATATTTTTTGAGTTCTTTTATAAAAGACTGGCTTCTAAATTAAGCCTTTTTAACCGACGAAATAAAGGAGGTCCTCAATTCGACCGTATTTTTTTTTTCTGTAATATTACGAATATAGTCCCTTGTATTATAACAATCTATTTTAACTACATGGACCTCAAAGCAGTTTTTATGCTTATTTGAATGAAAGGTTAAAGAATTGATTTTAACATGTGTTAAAATCAATTCTTTAATCTTTCACCTTTTGGGTTACATTGTATCCCTAATCATTTAATCTCAATCACAAAAAAATTGTAATATGAACTGTCAATCTGTTTCTTGGTCACCCTACCCGGCGGGGGGTTTTGGAGAGCAGAGTAGGGTGTACGAAGGCAGGGTGGGTTCTATGAATGAATACCTACAACCACGTGCACGTCACACGCACCGCTGGCCTGTAGCGTTATATTTTTAATGGACGTCTCTTAATAGCTCAATATATATTTACGCGAGGACTAGGGTAGAGGTATACTTGAAAATACAAGTGTGTTTTTTCAGATGAGTGTGTTTTTAGGTGCGCAAACTGTTAATATATTATTAGAATAGATAAAGATTGTACAATAATGGGAAGCCGATCAGAATGTTTTATGTTATATCTCTCGCGAAGGATTCTTTTTTTTACAAATCGTAGTAACAACTTATACACCCGGTCACTTGAAGAGCTGTCAAGTTAACAGCTGTGTCAAAATTGTATTTGACTTATAAATATGATTTTGCAGTATGATGATCCAATGAGCAAATGAAAACGCCAGTGCCTTATCATGCTGCCAGCAACTTAATATACTTTAACTTTACCAGAGATTTGACATCCGATTAGTTAATATTTGCGTTAATCAGCTTTTCAGAAATCGGGTGCTAGTATTTTTATCATCGTTTATGATTTAAACTTTAATTCTATAATTAGTGATAAATAAATTATAACCCTCTATATGAGAAAAAAAACTCCACTTACTATCTTTCATTAACATTTACCACCTTTGAGAATACAGCCCTAAAAGAAGCATATTTTTTATTGAGAATTGGTTTACAAAGAGCCAGGATAGCGCCGCATTGCACTCGCACAAAGCCAGCTTTTGGAAAGAAACACTCACAACACCAGCCCTCACGCTCGGCCCATCTGGTTTCAAAATCTGGATCTTGTCCTCGTTTGAAAACCGAGTTTTATAATGAAGATAAACATATCTGATTTTGCTGATTAGTGAATGTCAAATAAGATCTTTGGTTATTCTAAAGAACTTGAATGTGTTCCTATTAACGCAATTCGATTTCCAAAGAAGACTTTCTTTTCTCTAATAAATCCTTTTGTAAACAGTATATTTTCGGTTTCAACGACAGTTGACCAATATAGACATAAATAGCTTGTCATTGTGCACTAGCGCAAAGTAGTATCCCATAAAAGGTCTTAGTCATGAAACTATAATATACGGCAACATGGCTGCCGTAAATTTACCTCACATTTATTTATTTGATCTTTAACCTGATTGAAAAGCCGAGCCTTCGTCCCTTTATATATTGTTACATGCGGATAAGCTTCTTTTGTGTGAATAACAGAGTACAAAGGAACGTTTTTTTCTTCTTTGTTGGTGAGTAAATTGTAGTTATTTCAAGCGCAGTGTTTTCATTGGCCTTCCTAATTTCTGACTTATATTATCTTTTTATAACATTACGCTACGACACGTAGGATCTGAGCAGGAAATACACCTTTCTTTTCTTTACTATCATTGAAGGAATGTTTCATTGCATTCCTATACAAAAAAAAAAACAAAATTATAGTTTGCTGTCTATCATTTCAAATACATATAATTAGCTAGGTATATGCCCAAAGTCTTAGAAGTAACTGTTGGTTTAGGACGCTTGGAATGATCTGCAACATAATTAAGTCGTGGGCAGTCAATAAATATTTGTTGTCAACTCATAAATACGCGTGATTTGTGGACGTTTATCGTTGGCCCAATAGTTTACTGCTATTGCTACCTGCAGAATGTTTGTCGATTCAGAAGTGTGTTTGACTATTTTGCTCAGACTGGTGAGTTTTTACTAATTTTTTTTTCAAAAGAATATAATTTTCACTTACAGTGACAGCTACAATATTAAATCGAAATATATGAACCAATAAGCTTATTTAGTGAAGCTGTTGTGAAAAACTTTGAATGGAGGTATCAGGTAAGATGTCAAGTAAATTTGAAAGGTAAAAAGTTCTCGTGCAGACGAAATGCATTAAGGCCAATGACGCCAGTTTCTTCGCTTCTACTACTACTGAACTGAAACTTATTCCAGATTTTGCTTCTTTTTCAGATTAGACGTTTCAAAAATTACTTCGATAAAAGTCTTGACAATGTTTGCCTTAAAATAAGATTCTTTAAAAAAAAGAGATATTTTCAGTAGATATTATTTGATTATTTGCGGGGATAGACAGCTAGATATATCTTGGGAATATAATGTAAGTTCTGAATTGATACGCGTTTAAGAAGACATGTGCAGACATTATGAAGGTGTCAGCTTTAAGGTTCATATTTAATATACAAATAAAATAAAGTGACAGACATAAAGATAGTTTACAACCAAAGATAATAAATTACTATACAGACTCTATGCAAATATTATAGTGACATGTACAGACAGATGATTGTTTATGTATTTGCATGGTGAACGCAAGTTACAATAATAACTCAAACTAAACGCTTTGACAGCTCCTTCTTGGTTCGAGTAGCCAAAATCTAGATTGAACTGCCTGCGACTATTTTTCCAGATAATTATAATCCTGGAACGCTCGAAAAAACTCAATGCATAGATCATAGCAATCTCGGTTGACCGCACCTATGTAATATACAAACAGATGTTTAGATCTGGTCGTGGCACTGTGCGCCTGCGATGTACACCACAAAGTCCGAAACTTAAAAATTACACGAGTAGTGTTGCAATTTTCAGTATTTATTTAAAAAATACAGTACATTTCGCTTCTATATTTCCTACCACTATGACACTGACGCGACAGGTCGTATAGTAGTACTACTTGATAAAGCACCCCCGTCGCGCCGAAACTAGTCAAGCTCTTGAATTAATATGAAAACAACTTATGAAATTTGTTATTCTCATTTTCATTATTTTTTTTATTTCCTTCACACAGGCACAACATTATATATGTTAAAGTATCAAAACTTAGCGGTTGGCGTACATTATGTACTTACATAAATTACACGTATTGCACTAATTCCCTTCACGTTGTTTTCATCTGATAACTTTGATGACATCTGTGGGCGCGCTCAAAGTCACTCACACCTCTACAAATTGTGTTCAGTGAAATATTTAAGCTTACTTTGCATATATTTATATCTGTATTATGGTCCCAAGGAAGGGTTTCTTTTGTAAATATTTGTTTTCTTCCCTTGACGCCTTTCAAATAAGACCTCCGGGAATGTCGGTGATAGGCATAGCTAGGGATTAATAGCTTTTATTGGTGATACTTTTTATAGCACAGGGACCAAAAACATTTATTTTCCTCGTTTCTGTACATCAAATTAAAATGAACGAAATAACAAGAGTGATACAATTCATTAACAGATTGAGAACATGACAAAATTTACAATTTCAGTATACAAATTATCATATCAAAGTTGCAACTTACGCAACAAAGCTAAATATAACCAAATCTAACATAGTATGAACACTTGCTACTTAAAAGTCAAATTACAAATTAAGTCTCAATAGATTAAGTGAAATTTATCAACAAAACCGTTCATTAAGTATTTTCTTGACTAATAACATTTCTGTAATAAAGCAACCAAAAGCTAACTGCGGAATATTTTTGTTAAACATTACAATATTATTGTTGAACGTTTCTAATAAAACAAGCGGTTAAGGCACGATTTAAAATCTGTCGGCAGAAGCAACAGCCCGCAGCAGGGTGCGGAGGGGAGGCGAGACGCGAGGGAGAGGGCAACGGGGCTCGTAACCATGGCAACCTCGGGCGAGCCACCTCAATTTTTGCCCTAGATACTGGCCGACGATTGATACGGAGCTAACTAAAAGGGCATGCCAGTCAAACTGCATCGATTTCGTGTCTTTAGATTAGAAGTATTTTGATAAAGGTCTCGCAAATGTTTCCCTAAGGTAAGATATTTTCAGTAGATATTATTTGATTATTTGCGGGGATAGACAGCTAGATATATCTTGGGAATATAAAGTTAGTTCTGAATTGATATGCAGCGACGCCGCCGCCATGTCTAGGGCAAAATGTGTTTAAAGGTTTTTCAAGGATATAATTGGAGTATATTTACTAGTAAACAAAATTTCATCAGTTTCAGTGAGTAAATACTTAATTTGAATTCATGCCATCAACAAATAGAAGATTTTTATATCAAATGTATTTGTGTTAAACTCTTGTTTTTTTTCAAACTTTTACATGTGTAAAGAATAAATGTAGGTTTTAACGCTATTGGAGATGTGATACGCCATTCTGTTATGCATAAGTTAATACAAACATTACAAACTGCTTATGAGATTCTCATCTACAGCCCTCAGATGTTCTGTAACCCTACTGGTATTGGTATTGGTGTAGGGCTCTGTTTCCGCATCTAGACTCATATGCGGTCCATTATGCGTTCAGATAGGCTGACTAGTTGAGCCAGCCTAGCTCCTTCCAGAAGCGCAGAAGCCTCCTGGGGCGTTCACAGGCTTCTAGGAGCGACCTCGCTCCCGCGAGGATACTTGCCCGTTGTGTGGCCACTCCATCGCATTCCAGGACAACGTGGGCGGCCGTTTCCTCCGCGTTGAGACAGCCTCTACATAGAGGACTGCTTGCCGCGTTGATAGTGAATAGGTGTCGGTTTAGGGCCAAGTGGCCCGTAATGGTTCCTACTACTATTCTGATGTCAAATCGGTTGAGACTGAGCAGTCTGCATGTTAAACGTGGTGAGACCTCCGTCAGCACCAGTTTAGACTGCCTACAGCCGGGTGTGTCGGCCCAACGGCCGTTGTGCGCTTCACGGGTCCGTTGCCATGAGCGAAGTTGATTAAAGGGAAGTGGCAGCAGTACAGTTGGACCTGCCACTGACGTTACAGATCCCTTCCTTGCCAGCTCATCGGCGGCGTCGTTCCCAAGTGAATCACTATGCCCCTTGATCCATTGAAGAATTAGCCCATTGGTAGAAGCTAGACGTTCCAGGGTCTGGTGGCATTCGTAAATGAGACCGGAGTTCATGGTGTTACCCTACTGGATGGAAGGTATTAATGTATTAACTAGCTACTCGTTTATGACCGCTGTTCCGCTCCTAAGAGTCATAGCTTCCTTATGAATTTAGCTATCAAATTTAATACAAAAGAACTTTTCAAAACCCACTGTTAGTTCCTGATATTATCGCGTTTAAATTAAAACGAACACTTGAGCTACATAGTAGCATTAAAATAAGTACACTTAAATTTAACATTTCAAATGTCCGCGAGTAAATTAATGGAAATCCTAGACGGCTCATGATTCTCATTGTTATGACGTCATGTGGAGAGCACAAATATCATGAAAGAGCTTATTCTGGGTAGATTTGTACTTTCTGCCTTTACAAAACCGTTGCCTATATATCATCTGTGGCATGCGTAACGGGTAGTTGGTGCCCTATAAAATGCGACAACCTGGTCTAACTACAGAACTTCTATATCGCCTAATACTTGGGTTGTGGAGGTCTGATGGCAGTCGCTTCAACTCAAATATCGAAGTTCGGCCATATCGTAGTTAAACTGAAAGCCGACCCCAACTTAGTTGGGAAAAGGCGCGGAGGATGGTGGTTAGTAAACCAAGATATTTTAATAAGGATTTCCATTTGTAAAGAAATATATATGTAGATACGATCTATAGATAGGTAAGAATAATATTTGGCTCAGTCCTGCCGTGATGGAGTGTGTCTCCTGCTAAGAGCGTGACGCCTGACACTGCAGATCGCAGATCGTTTCACTCCTTGATAAAGGGCTCCGGTTGGGTTCGATACTAGTCAGGCATTCCCGATATACACACGTGAGTAAATCCATCCTTACCTAATAAATTTAAAGAAAACCTTAACCTTTTCGTTAACTTCATTTATTGTTGCCGCTACATCAAAAACTCGTATTTTTTTGTTGGAAATAGTGGCAAGTAGTTCACTATTTTATAAAAATGAGTTAATAGATATTATTATGACTAAATATACCAGAAGCACTACGCTATTGGTCGATTGACAATGATGTGGTGATAAAAGGCTAATCATGCATTATAAGTTGATAACAATCACTTGAGTGATAATTGAGGTACGAACAACATAGCAGATACTGTTATTTAGTGATTTTGATAGTTTATAGCGATAGTGGTGAGATTGTTGCTAATGTTATGCATATAAATATTTACACCGAACAGGCATCGAAAACGCTATCAAATATGCAGCGCCACGTAGAACGTCATAAGATCTTCTATCATATATATAAGACACTACACATTTCTTGGATCGTATCTGTATAACAAAATCAACCGAATTTTGTCCATATATCCTCTTACGACACAAAAATGTAAGAAAATATTATCCAAGTGGCTACAAGCCTTAGATTACGAAAAAACTGAACAGCTGTTGGCTATACCTTTGTAAGAATATACCTCATCATACACACACGCACGCACGCACGCACGCACGCACGCACGCACGCACGCACGCACACACACACACACACACACACACACATATATATACACACACACACACACATATATATATATATATATACACACACACACACACACTCACATATACTAAACTCTCTTTCTAACACCATGTTGCTGATAACTTCAATTGTGTAATTTGCTGGCATTATATATCTTTGTATATCGATTTCCATGTATTCGGGATGGGGCCTGGAGATCTGTCACACAGGGGCGACCCTAGTATAGACTCCAGTCTCTCACAAAGAAACCAGTTGTATATAAATTCTATTACCTAATTGTTTGTACCAGTATCTTTTGTGAAGAGAGAAATAAATAAACTTTATAATTATTATATGAAGATACAAATAACTTGTTATTCTATAGCTGCTATCCGAGCTATCTAAGTTACAACCGAGCACAGCAGTGGAAACAATTTGTTGATAATAAATACAAAAACGTTAACCTTTTAACAAAAGCCCAAGGGTCTATTCTAGTAGTAAAAGTCAAATGCGGAGTCCATATTATTCTTAGTAATGGTATCGTGCAACCTTTTGCTACTTATAGTCCATTTGAACGTATAAACCCACAACATTATTATACAGCCCAACGGAGAAACCGTTTTGAGAACCTCTTTCAATAAGGAAAGTGGACATGAAGGTATATGTAACAATTTTACTATACTTAATCGTTATTCGGTATTGTTTTTGGTTTAGCGAATTAGTTTACGAGCATTCTTGTTCAAATTAGCACTATTTGAATGGGAAAGTAGATTGACAATAATAATTACAGTTTAGTAAAAAAAAATAAAAAACACTCGAGTAGGTTAAAATTTACTTCCAAGATTTTTACATAGAAGTGAAGTTAATAAAAGTGTGAAGCTCTGGAAGTATTTTTTTTAAAATACTTCCCGAGCTTCATTCGAATTAAGTGTATTTAAAAGAAGCTTCCCGCTGAGGCTTTCATTCCTAGTTCTGTTTTCAACATTATTATACAGTTTTAAAGCATGCAAGCTAAAGCATATATCCTTAAGTTAACGTACAATTTACTATTAAGTAATATAGTGTACGTTAGTGTATGTTAGAGGGCTCTTATTTCCTGACAAGAGCCAGTTCGAGTAACAGAAAGGCGACTCTAACGTGCTCGACACAATGTTTACAATCGCACATCCATCCATGTAAGCAATGCCCTTTTTCTTCCATTGCCTACTCTTCTTAACTACCTTTCCCTCTCAATATACTTTTAGTTTTTAAATCCCGACGCAAAAAGGGGGGGTGTTCTAAGTTTGAAGTGTCTGTGTCTGTGTGGCATCGTAGCTCCCAAAGGAATGGACCGATTTAAGTGCTATTTGTTTGAAAGGTGACTTTATCGAGAGTGTTCTTAGAGTTCTCAGCCGTTCGAAGATCAACAGCTCAAAAAGATAAGGGATCCTTACTAAAACTCCAATAATGTACCCCAAAGTGTACACGTGCAAAGCCGGGGCGGGTTGCTACTATATATATATATATATACCATACATACCTGTCAATACGAACCATATTAATACGTACCATAATAATTTAGTACACACAGGTATACCACCTGTGCGTGCCAAATTTAATGGAAATCCGTTCAGTGGTAATTGTGTTGAGTTACAACCACGCTTTAGTCGAAAAAAGCACATTTACTTTTCCAATTTTTTCCAATATTATACAAACTTTGCACATTTTTCTTCTTTCTCTAAGAACTTTTATTGGACGTAAATAATTAGTAAATTCGGTCTGGGCATTCTAAAGTAATATGCTTATCAACCAGCATTTCGTTTAATTATATAGAACACTAGCAGCGCCTCGCGGTTTCGCCCGCGTAAGTCCCGATCCCGTGGGAATGTCGGGATAAAAAAGTAGCCTATGCATTAACCCAGGTCTCCAGCTATCTACATACCAAGTTTCATCGCAATCGGTCTAGTTTTTGTGTGAAAACATTACAAACATACACAAATATGTTTCCTCTTTATCATATTAGTTTAGATGAAAAAATCTGTACTTGGTAAAATTACTGTTGACGAGGAAATAAGCTGTGTTTAATTTTAATGTTATTTCCTCATTCCGCTTTTAATACATTTCTTGTATGAATGGTGAACACAAATTTATTAAGCACCACAAGCACCACTTCAAAAGACATTAAAACATGCTTTAGTATTTTAAATGCAAAAAAAACCGCTTTCGCTTCGCTATCTGCCAGTGTAATATATATCTGCCCGTCCCAAGTAGTTGAGCCTCCTGGGAGGAAATCAAGGCAACAAACTCACAACCACTCTTTTGAATAAAGTTTGAAAACTCAAGAAAAATCCGATGCTGCTATTGTGGTCTGCACTTGAGTTATCTGAGATGACTTTTGTTTTGTGGTCACTTTATAAAGAGTCCGTTAAAACACAAGAAATCAAGTCAGTATTATTAAGTTCCACCAGCACACTTTATTTCAGGATGTTCATCTTAGTTCGTTTTCTGTAGCTTATTAATATTTTATTTTATAAGAAATAAATTAGTTATACTGAGAAAATATTTTATCAGCGATATTATAATAGTGAAAGCAATTAATGTTATTTCAGATATAACCACCTTAATCCATTAGGTTTAATGAAATACTGGGATGGGTATATTTACCAATAAATTGTGATGTAAGAAATTCATTATTTTTAATGGAAGACCAAAACTTGGCAAAAATTTACCAATTTCCTTAGAGTTCTGTTTTCGCTTAATTTGTGTCGCAAGTTCGTGATAACAGATTTTGGAATTAATTTAAAACTAGATATTAATTTAATCATCAATCTTAAACTTTGTTCTTCGGCTACGCGTACGATTCCGACTGTTAAGTGTAATTTCAATCATCAATAGTTGAATGTTTTTTTGTCTGTCACTGACATATGCATGTCAAGAAAAATAGCATAACCGAAGGAAATAGTTATATCGGGCAAGTGTAGGTGTTTCGTTATTTTTATTTAAGATTTAAGGGTTGGTACCAAAACCGTTACTTACACCATTGAAGTGTCATACAAACGCATGCATCTGTCATCTGTCTCTTTAGGGCATAAACTAGGGTGTGCCCTAAAATACAATTGAAGTGTAATAACTCACCTGATATAATAATATGGTTTAACTCACGAATTTATTTCGAGTATACTGACTAGGTTCCGGCTTCTGAGGTCCTCTATCGAGTGTTGTGGCGATCTGCCGTGGGGGTGTCAAGTACCACACTCCTATGTACATTACAATAACCGGTTTGCGACTCACAGTTACCAACCTATACAAATATTTTATGCCCTTTATAAACACCAAACATCTGTTAAGCGTTTCATTCTTAACATACAAATCTTCGAACTAATTCCTGTAACCACTTCACGCTCGTTCGTATAAGGCATATGACGTCATAAAAACAAAGCCCAAAGCTTCAAACACTCGAGTAAATGTTCGAACTCTGTACGGATATGTCTCACTAATCCTCGTCCACGTCCCAAACCCCCACTATAACACGCTATTAACATGACATTCCAACGGTTATCGTTCCAATTCGCGATCCAAAGCCGGCCCGGTGCATACCAAATTTTGATTTCCAGAACACAGTCCGCTGTGAACGCTAATCTGGTCTATCTAATCGCATTTGCCAGTAACAATGTTTGAGCTTTGTGGGGAAATAAAATATAATTAGAAGAACCGAGTTCAGTGTTTAGTCTAGCCAGTTTAATGTAGTTAGTGTGTATGTATATGTAGGTGATATCGTTAGCTTTTATTGTTCAAAATGGCTGATATGAGTTCCAAACATATGCTTAGCTAACAACAATATAACTTGAATGCTTCACGTTTCAAGCAGTTATATGTTCATTTAAGTAGATGAGTTTAAAAAAATTAGATATGTATAATAACTTTGTTGTATAGGTGCATTTTATATATCTCTGAAGAATATATATATATAGAATATAACAGACACAAAGCTTATCTCACTAAGAATTAAGTATCTGAAGATCACACAGTAATTGTTCTAAGTGGAGGGATCGAACCCACAATACTAGACGCTCTGTCCATTTGTACAGTAAATCAACAATCATCTATCTTAGGATTACCGGCCGAAATGGTAATTGCGTGTATTCTGGAAAAAGCAAAAAAGAGTTTCACTATCCAGATCCTAGCTCCGTCATCAGATCAGCTCCAAGGTGTAAAATTATAGTGTTGTCATCCAAACTACATATAATTTTACATTTTAGAAGTTAGAAGTACGTTAAAACTAGCAGCGCCCCGCGGTTTCACCCGCGTAAGTCTCGACCCCTTGGGAATATCGGTATAAAAAGTAGCCTATATGTTAATCCAGGTCTCCAGATATCTACATACCAAGTTTCATCGCAATCGGTTCAGTAGTTTTGGCGTGAAAGAGTAACAAACATCCATCCATCCATCCAAACTTTCACATTTATAATATTAGTGGGATTAGTGGGATTTACTTCCAAGATTTGTTTCCATAGTTAGTTAAAAGTGAACCTTATAAAGGCGTATTAAAAACGAACTAACGACTCAATACCAAGAGTTGACCATTTGAAAAATTTAATTATCACAAAGTTTTTGCAAAGAGATTGCAAAAATAGTGTAACTCTTGGGTCTATAACAAAAAATCAATTTACTTTTAATAAAATTAAGCATCAAGCATCAAGCAAAATTGTCAAAAACGTCCTTTATTCTTTTGCGTAAGTTTAATGATTTTAATTCACTCTAATTTAAATTCTACAAATCACGTCTACGGCAGCTACGAATTGCTACGTCGTAGCATTCGTAGACCCACTACGTCACCATCCCCAAAATTATTGTCACGTGCACGTTGAGCTTTCATTAGAATAATCATGAAACGTCAAGAATTCATTTAGATTAAAGAGAACATCTGTGTTTGTTACTGGTTCTCCTCCTAACGAGCTGGGGGAGAAAGGGGGAGCTTTAATTAATTATTTTTACTGTGTGGCCGAGGACACTTACATCACGATTAGCTGAGAGCACAGTTGAGAGTGCTGTTTCGAAATTTTCATACGTGTGGTATTTTCTATCAAATGAGTAGACAAAAAAGCACATTTTACACATCACTATTTAAATTCAAATTAGTCATATCTTACGAGTATACTGTGGGTAATAGAACACGGATAAATGTACTTTGATACTTTGTGTTGTAAAATAAAATAAAATAAATACCCGTCTGCTCGTTTGCCCCCTATAATATAAAAAAAACATATTTCTACGTATTATACATAAACATACCCAGACTAAAGCATAGAGACATATTCTGGAATATATACAAATTATATACAAATTTGCAAAGAGTGGCAACGAATCCGCGAATACCTTGCAATCCACTCCACATAAATAAACACAGTCATAACTCTCATGTATTTACCACCAAACCCTTAATCTTACTCTTCACATACGGTTATTAAAACAAAATTTAAAAAACTCAACACACACGGTTTTAAAAAAATTCAACAATGGCCCAAAAATTGCTAGCAGCTGACGCAATCAACGGACAGAACAAACGTGTCACGTCAGTTAGGGGTGCATCCACGAAAACTAATCAACGTTAAAAGGCAACGCTGACAACTCTACGTGAAAAATGTACCGATTATACCTGCCGCGTAGCAAACTGTTACGTATGTGCTACGTTGTTACTAACAATGTAACATTGACGCTACGCCGTAGCAATTTGAGTCAGCGAAATGCTTTTTTGCAAAGTACTCTAGCAAAATACAGATGCAGCAATGAAATGCATGTAAACTGGTTTTTGCTAGCGGATGTTTTGACAAACTTATAAAGGCTACTTAGTAAACGTCTAGTTTCTTTTGTATGCTGTTTTATACCAATAAAGTGTTAGAGAAGTATTTGGTCAACCTAAGTAACAGTGGTTAACGTGGCTTAGCGATGTATGTCAAGCTTAACTTTTACGACAGAATACCACAAATGTCTAGTGTTATGAATACTAAAACATCCAAGGTTCGATTTCTAGGTTGGCAAATTAGAGATATTAACTTAAATTAAATCGAACGTTACTTAACAAAACATTTCTATCTTTTGTTTTATTCTCTGAAGTTTTGTTAAAATTAGTCGAGTAGTGTTATACAAGCTGATACAAAAGGTGTAATCAAATTTAAATACTGACAATAATAGTAACATTTATTTTATGTTGCCCAAACTTTCCACTTTTAACCCTTTTATCTTTTTTAACTACCTTCTGTGGGAACATGTAGCTTTAATATAAATTTCCTGTGCAATACTTCTCTATTTGCACCTTTTTTAATAACAATAATTTATTATTTATAGTTTTGATTGTCACTTTAATCAGAACAATGTCAATATGAATATGAACCAATTTATTGCACCGTGGCTCTCGTAGCTTGCTATGAGTTCGCTACGAAGCTACGGCGTAGAGGTTAAACAACAATGTCAACTACGCAATGCTTACTGCAATTAATATATGACAAATGGATAGTGAGACAAAAGGTTTATTACATTTAAATAGGAAACCTATTATTGATTTTGAATCAGAAATTTAAAAAAAAATACACTAGTCAGTTTTGTGCGAAAATTGTAACAGCTTAATTAATAAAAAAGCTGCGTTCTTAGCTTATTTACCAAATTAGATGTATTAAAAAAATTTAATACACTTCTACATCTAATTGTCATAGACCTATTAAATAACTTCAGGCGTTATATTATTTTTTGTAAAATTTACATAAAATTACTTGAATTTTTTTTTTATTAAATACCGGAATGTCTAATTGTCCAGATTCGTTGATGAAATCACTATATATTATAAAACAAATTCCCCCGCTGCGTCTGTTTGTCTGTCTGTCTACGATAAACTCAAAAACTACTGATCGGATTTTCATACGGTTTTTACCAATAGACAGAGTGATTCATGAGGAAGGTTTAGGTGTATGTAATACGATGATGATTGTTGAAGATATTTCTGCTACCCGTGAGAAGCCGGGGGTGGGTTGCTGGTCAAATAAAATAACTGTGAGACAAATGATATTTTACATGGAAATTGTCAGAATATTTTTATTTTTCTTGGCTATACATTAAAAAACATATGTTTGTAACCCATTGTAAATCCGTTTTTCTATATTAATAAATAAAACTTTGATTGTAACATAATAAGTATGTTAAACAATAAGTAATAAATAACAGAGAACAATATAAAACTTTCACGTACAATCATAAACGATAACAATCCTTCCGTAGCATCGTAGCGCTACAGCTGCTACGGTTATCGTAGCTTAAGTCTACGATGTCGACGGTATATAGAATTAAATGGAGCTCGGTATTATTGCTACTTTCAAGTTGATCTCCTGTTAAAAATAAAGGAGCTTTGAGTTGCAAAACGTTAAAATATTTTGTAGGAAATAGTAAAAGTATTTTACAACTATGTATAGAAAGTTCCTACTGTTGGGAACGGGCTCCCTTAGATTATAAAAGGGAGTAGATCATAGTCTACCGCCCTGGTTTGGTAAGTTAAACTTCATTAATCTTCGAGAATATTCTTAGATAATGATATGCTCGTTTCGTCCCGATAATTTACTTTACAGTACCAGCAAGTCATAATTGATTAATTGGACTCAGCGGCTTTGCTCGCGTAACAGTGATTATTCTAACCCTCAGCAGTACCGTTTTTTCTACAAGATGAAAGGTACTTGATGTCTTTTTTAAACCTCTAGGAACGTGTATGCAAAATTTCTTGGTGATCGAATAATAATAATAATATAATAACTCCACACATCTCACACACGGCCGTCTGATCCCAAACTAGGCAGAGCCTGTACTATGGTAACCAGACTGCTGATAAACATACTTATATATTTCTAAATACATACATATTATAGATAAATTATGAGTAGTTAAGACGTGACAGTAATACAAACAAAGTCGCTTTCGCAGTACATTTTTCCAGGATAAAAAGTTTGCTATTCCAGACTATAATTTATTTCTGTGCTAAATTTCATTCAAATCCGTTCAGCCGTTTTTTGTTTGAAAGAGTAACAAACATCCATCCAACCTCACTCATTTTCGGGTTTATAACATTAGTAACATTAGTAATAAAGATTAGTTTTGATGCACATTAAATTCGAAAAGACAGAAGTGCGTGACTCGAGAATTTGGTTTGACTTTGCAAAAGCAAGCAGATTTTAGCTTTTTGCAAAAATAGCTTTTGCCTCTTGTTAAACTATGCTTTACTAAATGATATATTTTTGTCGCCTGAATTACATTTCATCTTTCATCACATTTTCGTTAAATTTGAGCATCTTGGCTGAATTTTTTTTCTTCAGAAGAGGTAGTGCAGAACGTTCCAGGATTACATTAGTAATAGTAATGAAAATCGCTTTTTTTATGTTATCCCCTATAACATAAAAAAAGCGATTTTCATTACTAAGCAAACGAGCAGACGGGTCACCTCATGGTAAATGACTACCGCCGCCCATGAGCACCTGCAACTCAATAGTCACAAGTGCGTTGCGGCCTTTAGGGTAGGAGTAGGGGAAGGGGGGGATAGGTGGGGAAACGGAAGAGTTAGGGCCTCCGGTAACCTCACTCACTCGGCGAAAAGCAATATAAGCATTGCTTCACTGCCAGTTTTCTGTGAGACCGTGGTGTCACTCCGTTCGAGCCGGCCCATAGGTGCCGAAGCCTGGATCCTCCACGACTTATCATCACTCCTGCCAAGATTTTGTAGAATTTTATTTTATGGTATTAAATGCATAATAGCATAATATTTAAGGTGCTGAATAATAATAGAAATTGTATTTCATTGGTTACAGTATAATTTAATCAAAGGATAACTTCATCTAAATGCCTAAGATAAATTCCATTATCCCTTACGCTGACCTGAAATTTGAACTCACGACCTTCTCGACTTTGGCGCTAAGTATATTACTACTATACAACCAAAGATAAAGTTGTTTTCAACTTGAGCTTTTTCAAAGACTTGTTTGATAAGTATATATTTGAATTTAAATAATTGTCTCTTTTGTATTTAAATAGTATCTTGAAATGTTAGCAAGTAGTATAATTCCTTCTTCTTAATACATCGATTCGTTCTGACTTTCACTGAGTTATTTTCAGGGGTTTTTTTATATTTACGTACTCAACTCATTCAAATTTCATTGATTTTAAAGAATGGCAATAAATGATTTACGCTGGATGTTTTTATCTCAAATAAATAATGAATTTGTCTCTTTCTAACAAACTTTGTCGCAAAATTCAGCATTGTATCTTTGTTCACGATAAAACATCAAAGATTTATGATCGTTCGGCATACTTATATTAGTTTAATTTCATAGAATTTCGAATTACATTGATGTTCTAGCAATCTAGAAAAATGATTTTAAATAAAAATTCTATTACAGATAAAGGGACGTTCTTAACTTTATTTCATTTTATATGTTCAATGATATACATTTCTTAGAGATATTTGATATGAAGATAGTTGACTTTGAAACTGTTTTAGAAACTTGTTTTGATTGTTAGCTTCATAACGTTTACGTGTCCTGAGAATTAGTTATTGTTTGCCAATTATGTGTGCCATTATCACAAATTTAAGTTCCCCACTTTGGTTGGTAGATTAGGTCCTTGAACATTAGAGTGTTCGGTAAGAAAATTTCCTCCACCAACGAATAACACCATTTTTTTTTTACAACAACAAACAAAGACACACTATTTTCTTTGGGACAGGCTTTATTATTTCATATACGCAGTCTCCCTCTCTCTCTCTCTATCTGTCTCATTTTGTTATTAAAACACATAAGTTATAGCGCTGAAAAAAGTAATTTGATACGAGTGGAACGTGCGCAGAGAGCAGTATTAAAAGTGTTACACTTCAAGCCATTTCATTTTCCTACCAAGTATCTGTATGATCATTGTAAAGTTCTAACAGTACGCCAAATGTTTGTACTACAGGTTGCACTAAGGCAACACTCTCTCCTCCCCCCACTCAGTCAATCGACATCTTCCACCTTGTCATCTACCCGAAGGTTTAAAATACCACGTAGTGCCCCCCACAGGACATCGTTTAGCCAAAGATTATTTTGCTTTCTTGGTCGGTTTGTTTATAATAAAATAAATATGATTCTACTAATAGCTAATAAGACTAGATATGAATGTAAAACTATAGAATGTGTGTGTGTGTATGTAAAACATACACACACACACGCGCACACACATACCCACACACACACACACGCACACGCTTGACATTACGTCAAAGGTAGACAAATAATATAAAAAAAAAATAGTTGCAGATACGTATAAGTGTAAAATTGTCTTTGGAAGGTTGCTGTTACTTATAGCTCAGGTATACCCTATTTTAAGTACCAGCCGAACATGTTTTGTGGTGTACTCGTATGATATACATAGGTACTTATATAATTGTTCAACATAAACCTGGAAATGTATTGTAAAAGAATAAACAATAAACAATCAAAAAGTTAGTACTCACGATTGTGTTTCGAGACGAATGAGTTTTAAGAGCGGAATGAACTGTCTCATCAGGCAGGTCTACCGTCTCTAGATGCTTTTAGCGGTTGATATGTTCTACCATATCAAACGACTCTTACTTCGACCCTGGATAAAGGAGATCATGTGGCAAAATATCTGATGTGATGGAGATACGTGCATTTAGTGCGACGTTTCGACTCCGATAGTCAATTTTTGAAGTGAAAACTTCTTTAGCGGCGTTGTGCACTTTTAGATGGGTAAAAAATGTGAAACTCGCGTCAGGACACGTGACACGTGACTGATTTCCGACCCTGACGTCCGTCCCGATCGAAAATTTATACGACGGAGCCGAGTTTCTTATTTTTAACGAATTAAAACAAATGAAGGTGCCATATTTGTCGTGATTACTTTTTGAAGTGAAAACTTCTTTAGGAACGTTGGGCACTTTTGGTATGAGGAAAAAGGACTGCAGTACCTTTTAAAAACAAAAAATTACTTTAGTCTTGGTACTAATGTTCACGATTATAATGAAATACATATATATAACAGGGTGACAGATAAAACAGCATTAATCTTCGTTAGGGAACGAATGAACGAATGAATGAATGACACAAAAGCCGCCATCAAGCGCGTTGTTTCGTCATATTATTGTTTTTTTTTTGTTTCAATTTTGAGCACAGTTGAGATAAATGTCTTTTGATACTTCGAAGCTTTAATATTAGGTTATTATCTCTTGAAGCGATATTAGAGTCAGATGTCAAACAAAAGAAAAAATATCTTTCTAAAGATCCAAATTGAATTAAGGGTGACGTACTTTGTCTTTCATGTTGTGGGCTGACAACAAAAGATTGGTTTTGTTAGACAATATAAAAAAAACAAATATAAATATATTGATCATATATTATAGTATTTTACGATAATACTCGCTTGCTGCCACACTTGATGGTTCGATGCCCGGATTGGTGAAACTGACACTGGGTTTTTCAGGGGTAGCAAAAAGGACATGCCCTATGTCCTGACTTTCGTTCGAAAAAGTGTTACCGAGGGATAGCAAAGGCAAAATTATCGCAAGCGACGCTGGCAAGAGCTAGTAAGCTATACACAAATATTTCTAGTTATACTATTTCACAATTTTATAATTTTCAGGTCGGCGCAATGTGTAGGTTAAAAAAAATTTTTTTTCCTCTTTGCAACGGGTTTTGGCTTATTTATTTTATGGCCAGCCGCTTGCCTGACGCCAACCCTCCTTGGGAATGTAGGTGTTTTCAAACAGGACAAAGCAAGAGAGTAAATTGGGGTAAAGAAAACGGATAGGGCGAGAGAACAAGGCTAAGGGATATCGCAAGTCTCGGATGGGGAAATGGGATTGAGATTGCAGTAGCTTAAAGAGACCGAGGTTTCGTACCCGTATGTCCCTCCTGTAGTCAGACCTGGCCACTTTCATTTCTACATAACCTAGCAACCTGACCCAGCTTCGTACGGGTAACAAAGTTTATATTGATTTTTTTCCGACATCTTCAACAATCATCGTCATATTTCAGCCATTTTAGACAAAAACTTTATGGTTTATACACCTAAATCTTCCTCATGAATCACTCCATGTATTAGTGAAAACCGTATGAAAATCCGTTTAGTAGTTGTTGAGTTTATCACACACAGACACACGCGGCGGAGGACTTTGTTTTATAATAATAATATATAATATATAGCGATGTAATGATATTACAAAATTATTTCACCATCGATAACAAAATCCACCATCGATATGTTCATCCATTATAATATTTACGCAAGAGAATACCTTCATTTAACAGCCAACCAATTACTTTTATCTTATACTAGCTGACCCGCGCAACTTCGTCTGCGTTTGTAAATTTTTCCCGTTTTTGCAACATTCTTCATTGGTACTCCGCTCCTATTGGTCTTAGCGTGATGATATATAGCCTATAGCCTTCCTCAATAAATGGGCTATTCAACACTAAAATAATTTTTCAATTTGAACAAGTAGTTCCTGAGCACAACCCACAACAGCCCAAACAAACAAATAAACTCTTCAGCTTTATAATATTAGTATAAATAGATTAAGGCCACAACTGAACCGTGAAGGAAAAAACACATTATAACGAAATGACACGTCCCGTCACGGCGTGTTTGTAACACGTCAATCTAACACGTCGATGACACGTGTCGTCATGTATTTTCGACTTTCGGCTATTGATTAGATTTTAGTTTATATATTTTGAGATATTTGTATAAATTACGATATTATGAATATTAAATAAACCATTCAAACGAACAATATTGTTGTTTTTGTTTTTATTTTTAATATAATTATATTTTTATTATTTTCGAAAATCAAAAGAAATAGACCGATTTATATTTGGATAGAAATTAATAGAAAGGATTAGAGGTTCGAGTTACAGGTATGCGCTGACCTTTTCGAGTTTTTTTTTTATGGTTTAGGGGGCAAAAGAGCAGACGGGTCACTTGATGTTAAATGAGTACCGCCGCCCATGGGCACCTGCACTTCAAGAGTCACAAGTGCGTTGCCGGCCTTTAAGGCGGAAGTAGGGGAAGGGTTGAAGAGGGGGAGTGGGCGGAGGGAAGGGTTGGGGCCTCCGGTAACCTTACTCACTCGGCGAAAAACAATTATTCATTGCTTCACTGCCGGTTTTCTGTGAGGCCGGTCGAGCCGGCCCACACGTGCCGAAGCATTGTTCTCCCACGATAAAGCTATAGGCTTGCTTCCTATACGTGTGTTGGACCAGATTATAGTCGGTAAAATGTGGGTTTAGTACGTCTCTGCCTACCCTTTCGGAGATACGTGAGCGTATGTATGTAATGAAAATAAAATATGAAACATGTAAAAAAAATGTGTGTGTGTACTTATGTACGCACGTAAGAAGTTACGGAAGTTAAGGTACTTATCATAATAAATAATACATACCGTTAACTAACCTTAAATTCTACAACCGTACTCAAAGTAATATGTAAAAACCATTTTGATCACTTATAATCACAGTAAATTATCTTTAAATCAATAAATTGTTAGTAAAATCGTGAAGATGGTAACTTTTTTTGAAAAACTAAAATGTTGACTAGCTAACTTCAGGGTGTCGGATTTTTGTGACGGTGTGCGCGCAAATCGTAAATGACTAGCTAACTTCAGGGTGTCGGATTTTTGTGACGGTGTGCGCGCAAATCGTAAATGACTAGCTAACTTCAGGGTGTCGGTTTTTTGTGACGGTGTGCACGCAAATCGTAAATGACTAGCTAACTTCAGGGTGTCGGTTTTTTGCGACGTTGTGCGAGCGCATCGTAAAATTTACTCTCATAATTTTTCCCTAACGCGCCAAAAGATGTATAACTTAACAATGTTCTGAGACAGATATTATTAATTCGAAGGTTTCAAATTAGTTAAAATATTAATTTCATCCATTGACGCTTCAACAACTAATCCAGCCTAAAAGCATTTCATTATTTTATCCAAGCTTGTCTAAAATGTTCATATTCTATAGGCTTAGTAGGTGTACAATAGTCGTCCATTAATTATTATTGAGCAATATCGTGAGCGCTTTGAGGGTCCTCCGTCAAAGATGGCTTAGGTACGACAAATTTTATTATGACCCCTTTCAATAAGTGTATGATTAATTACCACTTCCTGACTACGGCATAAAGGATCTTCACGAAACGATCCAATAGGTTTTGCTTTGTTGAAAAAATAAATATTTTATCAAGGTTTTAGAAAATTATTTTAATTTGTGATTATATTTCTTAGACATGCAATTTAATACGTATTAATGTGTATACACATCAAGAGTTCTTTAGATATATCGATGGAACATATTTTATTGTACGCCACATTATAAGTAGAATAATCTCATTAGCAATAATTATTACTAGCAGTTTCCGCACTAGCTATCTGCCAGTGAAAGGCCCGTGGAAATTGGTTCACCCGTTCCGGATATTAGCCGGGCCAAATAGATAGACAGACAAACATACAAAAAAGTTAAAACCTGATTTTTAGGCATAGGTATCGTGCCCATAACTGTAGGAGCTTAAAAAAAACTATTATTTTTACATTACAAACAGACACTTCAATTTTATTTATTTGTATTGATGTATTGATGATTAGGTGGTAAGTAGGGTCTTATTGCTAAAGGCGCTTTATGTGCTATTATAATAAAAAATAGTAAATTAATAGACCACTTTAGCAATCGAAAGCCTATGTCAGCTAATGTGTACACCAATAAGAAAACGAGATAAACTAATTTTGAATGTGTACCATTATATTCAGCGTTATCTAGCCCCTAACTCCACAGCATGTACCAAGTTTTAGAATGGAGATATACTTAGATATTTTTTTTTTTGCAAATACACACTGCGTCTATGGTCTTCGCTCCAGTAATAAGATAATCCAACCACACCCTATCCAACACAAAAATAATTATTCAAATCTGACTGATAGTTCTAGAGATTATCGCATTTAAACAAACTAACAAACAAATAAGCTCTTCACTTTATCTAAACTAAAGAGGAAACATTTATGTTTTTGTATGTATGTTTGTAATGTTTTCACACAAAAACTACCAAACTGATTGCGATGAAACTTAGTATGTAGATAGCTGAAGACCTGGATTAATATATAAGCTACTTTTTATCCCGACATTCTCACGGGATCGGGACTTACGCGGGTGAAACCGCGATGCACTGCTAGTTATATTAATAAGTATGTGTGAAAACACCTAGACCAATGCCAAGAGACTTAATCGTTCGTACAAATATTTGCACCGAGTCTGAACCTAATCCTTTGTTATCGAAAACACGACCGCCACGCCACATAGGTCGTTCGTCGACCTGTAACTAGGACATCACAAACCTATTAGAATAATAGGTTGACTTGACTGGCCTGTTGGTCTAGTGGTTAGTGACCCTGACTGCTAAGCCAGAGGTCGTGGGTTCGATCCCCACCCAGGACAAATAATTGTGTGATGAGCACGATAATTTGTTGTGTGTCTGGGTGTAATTTATCTATAATATGTATGTATTTAGAAATACATAAGTATGTTTATCAGCAGTCTGGTTACCATAGTATAGGCTCTGCCTAGTTTGGCATCAAACGGCCTTGTGTGAGATGTGTGGAGTTATTAAAAAAAAAAAAAAAAATTATAGCGAACCGAAACTAAAAAGTAAAAAAGAGTTCTACTATCTACCTCCTTCATCATCAGACTATTGTCACCAAGCCCAATCTGTTGGACTCGTCAAAACGAATCATATGAGCCCCAACTCGAGGGGTTTACTAGTAGCCACTGAAGAGTTCCACTACCCACTTCCTGACTCCATCATCAGGTCAGTTTTTTTTATGGAAAAGGGAGCAAACGAGCAAACGGGTTATCTGATGGTAAGTGACTACTGCCGCCCAAGGGCACCTGAAACTCAAGAGTCACAAGTGCGTTGCCAGCCTTTAAGGTGGGAGTAGGGGAAGGGGTAGAGGGGGTATGGTGAGGGAAGAGGGGAAGAGTTTCAAGATGCCAAATTATGTTGCAGTATTGCAACCCAAACTACATACAAATTTTATTTCAATACGACAATTATAAGTATGATTAAATTTACTTTTTTAGGTAAGGATTTGGTCTTTGTTAGTGAGTTACAAATTAAGCTAATAAAAGCATGTTAAAAATAAGAAACTATGTATTTTTTATAAAAAGACAACTCCCGCATTAGGAATTACTCCTGTGTCGCGGGGGACTTTACAAACATACAAACTACGGACACAAAGAACACCCAGACTGGGGTGGAATCCAACCCACGACCTATGGCATAGCAGTCAGGGTCACTAACTACTAGGCCAACAGGCCAACATATATATATATTTACATACATATATTTTATTATATATATATATATTGTTGTCTGTCCGTAAGCAAAACGAATCGTTTCTTGATTATAGGGACGCGGCATATATATGTCTTAATATTGTGTGAACAGTATATTATAGCGAGTGGTTCATACAAAAACGTGAGCCGTAAAGCCTCCTTCCTGCCTTGTTCAGGAATACATGCTCCGAATATTTTATTAGCCTGTTCAATCCCATGCCTACATTCTGTTTGATCATTTGCTGGCAATAAATTGAGTATTATATTGTGTAGATATATGTGTCCATTATTACATGGTATTGATTTACAGTGCTACAATACTCCGTAAATCAATACCTCTGTGCTTCAGTAAGCATGTGAAGCTATCGGTTACATTATCCTCGCATTAAATTTGCGCTTTTAAGCAATGTAACAAGCAACTTGTAAAAAACATTGAAAAGAGTGTCTTGGAGTTTCTTGCCTGCTCTTCTTCATAGGATCTACGTATTGGAACAGGTAACTCGCTTCACGACTGACTTTTACTAATTGACTCCTACTCCTGAAAATTCAAGATTGATTTGATTTGGTTAGATAAGACGAATTTAAAGCAGCGTAAGCCTAATGTCTAAGGTAAGACTTACGATCAGCGGGTTCGAACCCCGCAAACCTAAAACCTTTAAAATAATTATAATTTACTAAAACTAAAGAAAAAACACGCTTTTAGTGGTAAAATAAATGAAAATTAAAAAAGAGTTTCACTGTCCACCCCTCCCTCGCATTCTAGGATAACCATTTGCCCCTTTCTATCCATCTTATATCTTGCAACTCAACAAACTATGATGTTCCAGAAGTTTAAAATTTGTAACCACTTCAATTATTATGCTAAAATACTTTTCCAATAACTACTCTTATTAAACGTTATTGTAGAACTCACTAATAACTAACACTCATGGAATATAAATTTAGTATCGGATTCAGATTTTTCAGTATAGAACAATGAGAAGTGAAGACAGATCTACTCGCAATGCAAGCACTGCAAACAATGTGGCAACCCGTTGAAGGTAGTTGGACTTACTGATTTAAACAGTTAAACACAATGTCAGCCGGCTTCATGAAATTAAATCCAGTTTGCGAATAAACTGTCATAAAAAGTATTCCCCAATATCGCCCCCGTATAGCCCCCATTAATTTTTTTTTATGGTATAGCGTGCAAACAAGCAGACGTCACTTGATGGTAAGTGACTAAGTGACTACCGTCTTCGAAATATGCATAGTCTTTAACATGTAAATTATTAAAATATGAATTGGGGCAACGATGGGCACTCTTTATCAAGAATTACTGGTCTGTTGGTCTAGTGGTTAGTGACCCTGACTGCTGAGCCAGAGGTCGTGGGTTCGATTCCCACCCAGGACAAATAATTGTGTGATGAGCACGATAATTTGTTCTGTGTCTGGGTGTAATTTATCTATAAAATGTATGTAATTAGAAATATATAAGTATGTATATCGGCAGTCTGGTTACCATAGTACAGGCTCTGCCTAGTTTGGGATCTGACGGCCGTGTCTGAGATGCGTGGAGTTATTATTATTATATTAAAAAAATTAAAGCGTCCTGTCACGATGGTGTCAGGCGTCAAACTTAGTGAGTAAAACCGTATATCTTTAATAAATTCCAGAGGAGACTAAAAACGCCTATCGAAACATTGTACATTTTGTAACAGCACAAAATGCAATGCAATGTAGCCAAAATCGCCAAGAGATGGTTGTACTTACGTAGTCAATAGCAGTATTGGAAACCATTGAAATACTAAACATAACATCATAGTTTTTCGGAACACAGTCTGGTTAGTTCTGTTTTTATCACATTTGGTGCTTTTGCTTTTACTGAGTGTTCTGAAATGTCTTTGTATAAACGTCTACTCGTATACTCCCTATAAAAATAAAATAAAAACTCTTTTCTTGGACGACAAAACCTTTGTTTATCTTTTTACGTGGGAAAACCATGCTTCGGCACGTATGGGCCGGCTCTACTCCTCTCGATACCACGGCCTCACAGAAAAATGGCTGTGAAACAATGCTTTCATTGCTTTTCGCCGCGTGAGTGAGGTTACCGGAGGCCCTAACCCTTCCCGCTCCCCTATTCCCATCCTTCCCCTCTAATCCCCCTCTCCTTCCCTCTAATCCCCCTCTCCCGTCTTCCCGCTCTTCCTCCCTCTCCTACTCTTCCTCCATTCCCACCTTAAAGGGCGGCAACGCACTTGTGACTCTTGAGTTACAGGTGCCCATGGGCGGCGGTAGTCATTTACCATCAGGTGACCCGACTGCTCGTTTGCCCCCTATACCATAAAAAAACCCATTTTCGTATATAATTAAATGGCCAAAGAAATTTTGAAAGAAAAACGTGAATGCTAAAATGGAGGCAAAGCCCCCGTTTTAGTGAACAATTACACTAAAACAATTTCTTAGAAAGACAAAACGATCTGAAAGTGTGAACACACGTTTCTGTAATTCCTTGTTTAAATATTTGTTCTTCACACTTTCGCAAGGCTACAAGAAAAATACATCAACAGTTGCATCGTACACTCACAAAATAGTAAGAAATAAAACTTCCCGTGCCAATATCCTTTGATACCATTCATAAAGTATTAGTTACCTCAGCCCTACCACAAACTATAGACGCCGAACACTTTATGCCCAATAATTGACAAAGATGGCGACCGGCGGGAAAACATTTTCGTCGACGAATTTTCGAGTTGAAGTAGCCGGTATTTATGGTATACTGTTTGTCTTCAAGGAAATCGGCGACACTCTGGCCAAAGTATTTATTTATGCCATGCAAAGTTTTCTGGCAACGATAGCAATAAATGTACTTAGCCCCTCGTTTGGTAACGGTCTTCTGTCATAGTAAATGGTATCCTTGTTCTGAATGTGTTGAATATGTAGCTAGATATTGAAGTTTTCCCATGGTGTAACCATTGACGGAACCATACAACAGCTCATGTTTTGAGAATAAAACATACATTCAAATGTTAATACCTATAATGGTATCTATCCCATCATACAGGTGCGGTACAAAATCGATATTATATAAAGTCTTCGAAATATGCATTGTTTAATAGGTAAATTATTAATAACAATATTTTTAGGACGTGATTAAATGACATCGAATCGATTTAATACATTAGTCATTAGTCTTATAAACCCAAGCAGTCAACTTTCGTTCGGTTGATGTCGGATACAGATCTACGTATGTCTGTATGCAGTAACAAGAACTTAAATGGCACTTAAATATGAAATACTCTACGATGTAGATATAGAGCTCATCCCCGTGGGTGCGACCACAGGATTAGTTTGATTGGATGGGTGGCAATGTCCGTTACCATAACGTGAAGATTATAGCAATATCCGGACTAGGGCACTATCCAAATGTTTTGGTAACAAAGGAAGTCACATTAACGGAAACGTTAATATTTGCTTTAGCTAATATATTTGGTAGACGGGCTTTGTAATTGTCCCTTTATACTAATGGTATAAAAAAGAAAACTCGCTTGTCTGCACGAGTATATTATCACATTTCTACGCCAACTGGTAATCTAAAAAAACACTATATTTAAAAACACTATATTTAAAAACACTATATTTAAAAACACTGTATTTAAAAACCCATCCATAAGGAGAGAGAGAAAGGGAAAGATTAGAGATAAGATATAATATTCTCTCCCAATGACAAGTTATAAAGCAAACATAAAGCTGATATTTCAAATTTTACGTCTATGAACAGTAAGGCACACTTACTATGCAATGAATACTCACTGCAATGAAGAAATAGGTGATAGCGATGAAGTACACCACCTTTGTGGTAAAAAATGCTTTTATATATTATAATTTGGCCTGTTGGTCTAGTGGTTAGTGACCCTGACTGCTAAGCCAGAGGTCGTGGGTTCGATTCCCACCTGAGTCTGGGTGTTCTTTGTGTCCGTTGCTTGTATGTTTGTAAAGTCCCCCGCGACACAGGAGTAATTCCTAATGCGGGGAGTTGTCTTTTAAAAAAAAAAAAAAAAATCACCACTCCAAGCGAACTGCATTGCTTCATGGAACTTACAAAGTGAATTAACCTACTTTTAGCAATGAAATTATATTGTATTATTATAGGGTTGCATTATTATAGGGTTAGGTCTTTTGTTTTAGGTCGTGAATAGGGTTTGGGAGAACCTAAAGAGCTTTAAGACCTAACCTAATATACCTCAGTACAGGGCTGGCAACAAAGAGTGCCAATAAAGTACCGATGACTGTTTAAAGGAAGGCCTAACTACTATTTTTAAATACCAATGACAAAGCACAAAAAAATTGAGTGAGAGAAGCTAGCTCATAATTCGAAATTTGCATAACGCGTCTTACAAATTTCTCGTCAACACCGTTTGATGAATGTTGTCATTAGTGGTGTCATTGAAAATTTCTAAATACAAGGTGCACAAAATTTATAAATGTAATTCCAATCTTGTTATAAATCGATCACTTACTGATTCAACCCACAATATTGAGTTAATTACAGAAAAGGTGATAAACCGCGATCATTCAACCACCTCAAGCACGGGGTTTCAATCTTCACCTTTTAAATAAAGAAAACTGAATTCTTAAAAACACACACAGCAAAAGTCTTTTAAAATAACTCGACTTTTGAATAGAAATAGCATACCTCGTGAAACAAATTGTGGAACTGACGGGAAAAGACGTCAGTGCTAAATAAAGAATGACCAAGTTTGCCAATGTACTAACGAAGAAGCAAAAGAGCACAGTCTTTTATTCTGTCGCTATCTAAAATATCTTTACAAAAACTTGAAAAAGGCACTTTATTTTCAAGTATCTGAAAAGCTTTAGAAAAAGTTATCGAACCATCAAAGCTGAACAATGGTAAGAAGTCTTTTGAAAGTGTATCATCTTGAAGCTTGTAACTCAATTGAACAATGTTTTCTATCAAATACTTAATAGAAGTTTAGAATCTAATTGAGTGTTATTAGGTGTAATATTTGGTTATTTAATCATTCCTGCATTTTACATTACACGAGGTGGGCATAATGCTACATGGCATTATCGCCCAGTCATCCTTTGGGTGTTTCAATGAGAGGGACATGGCAGGTGCATAGGAAAAAAACATAGGTGACAATAAGCTGATTAAACGCTGTGTTACATACAACGTCACAACGTTGTATTCTTGAAATATACTAAAGAATAACATATATGGTAATATAAACGTAAAATAATTATCTCATTCAACACTGCGTCGTCTGCATCATTGCTGTAAATTCATCGCACGCGCCAGTATATTACGAACTATTTCTTTCGCTCGCGGCACGTCTGATTGGTATCGCGCGTTATTAAATATATCAGTAACGATTAAAAAAATTTACATCATTTATTACTATCGTTCCGTTTACAAATAAAAAAAACTATAGTTGATATTTTAATACGGTGATCACTTTGAGCTATTAAATGTTTTGACTGATTTTGCTATACGGAAAGAATAGAAGAGGTTTTTCTGTCACTCTCTACGATAATCGCAAACGAAGAACACAATGAATAAACCCAGGTCTACTTTAACAATACCCTAAATTGAAGGTCATCGAGAAAAAGTTATGGTAACTTTATTAATGGTACGGATGTACTCACTCATGTGTGTACAGGGGTCCTTTATCAAGAAGTGAAGAGAACTGTCGTGTTGGTACCAGATGCTACTGACAGATCAACTGTTAGTGACCATAATTTGGTGCATGAGTGACAGCAGATGTCTATTTAAACAATACTTGCAATAGTCTTAGAGAAACCGTTCCGACTCATCAATCGACTGTCACCCTTATTGCTTTCTAATAGAGACAAACTGTAGCATCCTAACACCAAGACCAGTCAGAGACCGAGTAAAGAGGCATCGATACAGAATAACAAATAGCTGTGCATAACAAATATAACAATACGGTTTCAGATACAACAAAGTAAACAACAAACGTGATATTGAAAATGTGCCGTTATCAACACACGATGGAATTGACCCTGTATGTAACAACTTAATATCTACGCATGTATTTAAGTGTTTCAATATTCTGCTGCGTATCCCTTAGTAATTTGATTGGAACCAATTAAAGGAACCCAACAGACCTTCTGTTCCATTTTAATTTTGCTTTACAGATATCAACTGAAGAGATAAAATCTATTTATATTTTAATCAAGGAGTATATTTTATACAAATTAAGAGAAACCTTCGCCGGTGCTAACTAGCTAATTTATTTTGAAATGTAGTACATGTACTAACCACCGTAATAACTTCCTATGCGCGATGCAGGATCAATACTTGCAAAATAGTTCATCACATCTTCGCTAGTTGTCGGTAGGGTATTATATACAGGTTGAGAATTGGAATAACGAGATTATAGAGGAAGAAGCTGCTAAGGAAAATAAGATTAGTTTTATGTTTTAATTAACACGCTATTGGGGCCGATTTCATTGTACACTCGACTAAACTAAAAGCTGACTTAATCTCTTCATATGAAATCAACCTTGTGTTTTTCGTAATAAGGTCTATTTCTTACTGGCATCTATTTCTCAGCGCCACTAAATTTCACTAAAACCTGTCAACGTATACTTAACTTAATTTCCACGCATTGAGAGTCTCCATTTATTTAAATGCTGTATAATTGCCGTATAAAAACTTGTTCAAAACGAGCTAAGATGAGGTTATTTTAATCGGCACGTACGAACACGCTTACTAAAAACTTAGAGCAAAAGAGATGGCATTCAACGGATAGCGGTTCGCTACATGGTATTAAAGTTTATTTAAGCGTATCAGACTTTAGTCGACAAATAAATTGCTTATTTCGATAGCGACATATGTTACCACTTCTACTACTTGTTTCAATTTGAAATAAGACCTTGTTTCGAAGTGTACAAGGTTTATATTTTATATGAAGAAAATTTAGTGAATTTTAATTTAGCGAGGGAAGTAACAGAATTAGGACCATTGTTAGCTTCCTTGTAACTATGTAAACAAATTTTGGAAGTAAATTTTAACATACTTCTAATTGTATCAAAATGAAACTTTGTATGTGTATGTAGTTTGGATGTGAACACTATAATTTGGCATCTTGGAGCTGATCTGTTGGTGCAGCCAGGAGGTGGATAGTGGAACTCATCAGGGGCTACTAGTAAACCCCTCATATGATTCGTCCTGACAAGCCCAACAGATTGGGCTTCATAGCGACGGTCTGATGATGAAGCCAGGAGGTGGATCGTGTTAATGTTTTTCACTTTTTAAGTAATTTCTCTAAAAAAATATTTTTTATTATTTACAATCACAATACTAGAAAGAAACTCAAGTACCTAGGTACATGAAATTTAAATACTATAGACGGGCAGCCCTTTCGCGTGTTTACGTACCGCGCGGCTGTAGGTGATTATTTCAAGGATAGCGCCAAGTCACAATACTGAATAGATAACATTGGATAACAACCGTGGTTATGTGTAACCGACAAATAGTTTATTTAGTTCGAAAAAGAAATGATTTTTTTTTCTTCTTCGAAATATGATTTTTCTGGTGTATGTGCACATTTCTAAATAAATGATTATACATTTTCATGTCAATTTCAATAATTTTGTGTTTTTATTTACTTATGCATACATTTTCTTCAAAAGCTGGACATTGCATCAACATTCTTGGTATTAAATACACATAGTTTCATCCATATCAGTGGTCTCCCTTACGAAATATTTGCTTTTTCGGTAAATTTTTCTGTATTTCATTTCTGTGTTAAAACTCACGTACAGTCCTTAAATTGTTAGCGCTTTGCGTAATTCACGGGGTCTACTATGTGACCCTAAAATATTACCACACCCTTCTGTAACAGATTGTATATACAAACATATATAAATACATAATTTGAGGCGTATACCCCGTTAAAAACCTTCTTTACAGATGCCGGACATAGATACCCACCATTTTTGTGGGTTGCCATCGAAAAAGACATTGAATACATATACTCGACAAAAGGTTATGCGAAAAAACGCAGAACAATTTTTCCGCCGGTATCAAAAAGGTTGTTTTAAAACGCTTTCGGATGCTTTTGGGGTCTTCTGGGGTCATCTGCGTCAGGTGATCTAAGAGAAGTGTTGGGCAGCGTTGATGAGCATTAGCGATTACGTCCAAACGTCAAATGGACGCCTCCGGCCGGCAGGTGCTACTTTGAAATTGCAAGGCTTTTGGTAAAGGCGCTTGTAATCTTAGGCTTGACTTGGTGAGTTTGAGAATTCGGTTACTCGTTACTACAATTTGTATAGTTTTTTTTTTTTGTGTTATATATATTTGTTATAGATAACAATGGCGTCACGTACGTCTCATAAAACATTGCACAAGTGATCTAAGTGCACGAGAGTGCGTGGGCAAGTTCTCGAGTTCTAAGTTCTCCAGTGCTATGCACGAGTGCACGAGAGTGAGTGATTTGTGTGAGGGTTTTAATGAAAAAAAAGTAGTCCTTACATTCAATGTTAATGTTTTTGATCTGATTATTACTTGTATGAATCGTATACCATACATATTGACTCAGACTGGCGATCTCTGCTTTCCCCCTTGGGTGAAAAAGGCTTGATGCAAGCTTGTACTAAACATCACAGTTAATTAACATTATAATACTTCTTATCACCGTTGTCGAGAAGGATTATTGGCAAAATGAAATTTTATATAAGTATATTAAACCATTTTAGTTACTACTTTATGCGTTCCGTCTTTATTACTTTTAATCAATACTCTGTGAAACTATGAGTAGGTATGATACAATTGAAGAAACCACAGATATAATGTAAAATTGAATAAACTATAAAAACGGCGACACGGAATGTTGCTGATAATAAACCTAATTATAATAAGTTAATAATATTATAATAACTCCACACATCTCACACACGGCTGTACTATGGTAACCAGACTGCTGAAAAACAAACTTACATATTTTTAATACATACATATATTAAATAAATTACACCCAGACACAGAACAAATGATCATGCTCATCACACAATTATTTGTGGTGGGAATCGAACCCACGACCTCTGGTTCAGAAGTGAGGGTCACTAACCACTAGACCAACAGGCCAGGTTTTTTTTTATGTTTGAGGTGGTGACTACCGCCACCCATGGGCACCTGTAACTCAAGAGTCACAAGTGCGTTACCGACCTTTAAGGTGGGAGTAGGGAAAGGGAGAGAAGAGAGGGAGAGGGAAAAGAGGGGGAAAAGGAAGAGAGGGAAGGGTTAGGGTCTCCAGTAACCTCACTCACTCGGCGATGGTATCAGTCAAGTCGAACCGGCCCATACGTGCTGAACTGGCTCTGGCTATCCCACTTACACACTATTGCTTCCACTCCCCAATTCATCCGTATAAACAATATCACCTTACTTCCATTGTACCACATATCCTACCTACCAATCCAATATACTCCCAATTTTAATTCCCCATTTCCCCAGTTGACGGCACGCTCGCCCCCTATTATGGACTAAATTATAGTCGGCAAAATGTGGGTGTTTACGCCTCTGCCTTCAGGAATACCGATGTGAGTGTATGTATGAATTTCTGTTCCCTAAAAACTTTTGGGTCAAACTGAAAGTGTTTTTTCTATGGAATGAAAACGAACTCTATGGAAAATTTCAGGACGAAGCCTGTTGGGTCAGCTAGTCCTACAAATCCTACTAATATTATAAACGTGAAAGCTTGTGAGGATGTATGGATGATTGTTTCTCTTTCACGCAAAAGCTACTGAACCGATTGCGAAAAACTTGGTATGTAGATAGCTGTAGACCTGGATTAACACATAGGCTACTTTTTATCCCGAAATCCCCATGGCACCGGGACTTACGTGGTAAAAACCGCGAGTCGCAGCTAGTTTTAAATAAAACCTGTATCATCCTGACATGCATATTTATAAATATATAAACACGATGTATATTTTTGTACATATTTGTGTCGTTATTTATAGGTCTTTCGGGGCTTCGCAGCTTTGTCGGGTCGACAAAGCGTTTTATTCGCATCAAGAGGCGATGTGTACAGGATGTGACCCTCCGTGTACTATAATAGAACACATTATTGTGAACAAATAAAAAGGGTGGCCTCTGGGCTGTTCGCTGCAGCCTTGTCATAAATACGCCGGCCCCTACAAACAGAGGACATTTTTATTATGTCTTTTATATTTTTGAATGAATCAATTTGGTTTAAGTTCAAATGATACTGTCCAGTTATTTGATTTTTATGTCTTTTCTTTAATTTATTTCTTAATTATATAGGTAATGAAGTTAAAAACATATAACTAAATAAAATTATAATTGCAAAAGTCGAGGAGCTGATTGCCATCGGCCTCGACTCACTCAGCCAACGGCATTCACCACCGTAAAGTTTGTTTTAATAAGAATTTAGTTTTTTTATTGATTTTTATCAAAAACGTATGTACCTACTCGTATTTCTATTTTTCTTTGCATTTAATTTAGTAATATTACTGTGTATACAGGGTAATAAATAACAGAAATAAATTTGAACGTGATATTTCAATTTATTACTACACTACTAATTATAAGTGCCCGTGCACGTCAATTTAACTTATAATGTATATAAATACGTCTGCTATCATGTTCAGTATACAGTAGAATCATTAAGGTTTCCTGAGATTGGCTTTATTTAATTTTATTGCAAGATTTTAAAAAAGTAATTATTTTTGAGAGTAAATGAGTTTAGAAGATTTTTTTACCCGCCTGATTAGGTGATACTTTAATTTGCAAAATTATGTTTTTTTTATTTCCTGAAAACGTGGTATGACGTAATAGTAATAATCAATATTCAATACAGCTACTAATCGGGGTATTTAGTTACATAAAATACAATTTAAAGTATTTAAATTCTATAAGCCGATGCGTATCTAACAGTATAACGTGGGAGAGCCATGCTTCGGCACGTATGGGCCCGGCTCGACTCCGCTCGATACCAGGGCCTCACAGAAAACCGGTAGTGAAGCAATGTTTGCATTGCATTTCGCCGCGTGAGTGAGGTTACCGGAGGCCCTAACCCTTCCCCTATCCCCCCTCTCCCCTCTTCCCACTCTTCCCCCCTCCCCCTCTTCTCCTACTCCCACCTTAAAGGGCGGCAACGCACTTGTGACACTCGGGTGCCCATGGGTGGCGGTAGTCATTTACCATCAGGTGACCCGTCTGCTCGTTTGCCCCCTATACCATAAAAAAAAAAGTCATTGAACATATGTACATAAAAATGCATGAGCGTTGAACATTAAACTTTCGTTTCTTAAGTTGGGTACTAATCTATACCAAAACAAGAATTGTTTTCAGTATATTTAGTCAAGAAATACTTTTACATTGGGTCTGAATTAATTAAATAATAATAATAAAAAAACCAATACATTTCAACAAAAAATAGGAATAGAAAAAAATATACAAACTTCAACAATAAAAGTAAGTGACGTGCAAGTGCGTGCAAGGTAACATGTAGCTCTTTTTTGTTTTTTTTTGCCGTTATTTTTTATTTTGTATTTCTTCTATATATACATATATTTTTTTTTTATGTTTTATCACGTCGTACTGTAAGCACTTTAACGTCACTTAGAAATAAATATTTTTTCTATCTTTCTTTCTTTCTTTCAACAGACACACCCTTTCAAGAGAAACGCTTTCAGTTTTGCTTCAAATTGATAAACATGCAGCCTCATTTGTGGCTCAGAAACAACTTATCACGAACACACACCATTTTATGAATGTGAACTGAGTGAATGGAGACCTCACAACCAACTTGTCATTCTTAGCGCCCCAGCGCTATCGAGGGATCAAAAGTGGCTAAGTTCTTGTCATCATTACTTGCGGTTTTGTTTTAAGACCTAATTTATGAAAATTTTGACATAGGCAGAGTTGTGGCGAAGATCCTTTTATTTTCTTGGCGTTTGCTCAATGATTTAGTTTTAATTTTATACTTATAACAAATTTAAAATATTTGTGAGAGCTATTCTAAAGTCAAAACAAAGACTATGAAGTCATCCTGATCACAATGTTACATTTCATTTAGTACCAGATTTAGATTATTGAGAAAACAATCAGGAAATGAGAAGTCACTCCCCCACTTTTTCAATCCAAATTAATCTCCATACTTTTGTTTGCAATACTAAGTGTGATTCACAATGTTTATGAAATAGCCGATCATTTTATATCCACTCATTATGAAAGAAAATTGAAATAAACCTTGGTGCTGCGCTGACGTCATAAAGACTGCCAGCGTACATAGAACCATAGAACCACCTGCAACACACTCGGTCAAAGACAAAGTCCTTATAAACAGACTTTGTGCAGTGACATATAAAACAAGTTTTACAGAAGGTGCCATTCCCTTCAGTAGACCTAGTTGTTGTAGGGGAAAAGCAAGAATTTATCAAGTGACTTCTTTGTAGTGTATGAGAGTTTCATAAGTTATTCCACGCTTACAAGAAAACAGGTTGTAAAGTAATATCAACGACACAGAAACCGGCACTGAGCAGTCTACTGCATTTATTTACCCAACATTCATTATGAAATGCTTTTGCAACCTCCCAGCAATTCCTGAAGTCTTATAAATAAACACGTCCGGAATGGAACGGAACGGTATATAAACAAAGGCATGCAACATTCATGTCTTGCCACAAATGAATAATTTATACGGTGCAGTGACTGCAGCCGGAGTTGTACTCGTATATACATGTCTTAGATTTAGCGGCTATTGCCACGGTATACGGCATGTACCATGCACGATGTCACATAAATATGTTTTGCTGTTTCCTCCGCAACGATATTTGGATTCGAATTTGCATTTACAGGTTTATTTACTGAGCTGGTTTAACTTACATTAGTAGAAGCAGAAATAATTTATTTTTATGTACCCACTTGTGAACAAAATAACAAGCATTAACATGACATGATATATTGCATCTCACGTAGTGTGTACCAAGTTTATTTGTGTATTAGATTAATTTTCACTTGCTTAAACGTTTAAGGAAAACATCGTGAGGAGACAACAAACAGATGTGAGGTTTTTAAATGTTGTCGATGTCCACTGAAGTGTACAAACCCACACTAAGTCAGTAATGGCTAAATCCGTGGCGCAATGTGAGGAGACTTATGTCCAACGCCTCCTCATATTTTTATTACGTAAACATCAATTCTTGTTGAACTTATACCATAATAAACAGCTAAAGACAGATGTGTTCGAATATTCTCGTAACTTTTACTAACATTACTCACACTCTGAAAAGAATTCACGATTCGGAAATGGTGGTTATAAAACAAAGGATTACTTGTGGTTTGCTCTTTATTATCAAAGGTGAAGTTAGGGCAAGGGGCCCCCTTGTCCTAACTTCATCCGGATAGAACAATTGTCTATAACATATCGTCTATGCTCATTTGGATCTTAAATAGTGAAAGTATTTTTCAAATTACGTTATGCGCGTGTGTACCGCATCTCCAGCCAATGGGTCTGATGTCAGAAACACCGTTTAGTTTAAGTCAGTTTGATTCTGATAATATAATTACTTCGTCGTTCTCGGAAGATTTTTTCACCAAAAAATGTAACCGCAGGTAATTATCTCAAGGACACTGCCGTGACAAAATACTGTTAATTGCCATCTACTGAGGCATAACATTAACAATATAAATATGCTGAATGCATAATGAAATAAAATTTTAATAAGTAAGAAGTAGATTAAGTCTAAATTATAATGACGACAAACAAAAGAATCAAGTTATCTAAAATTATATCTGACTGAAAATTGATTTCAAGTATCTATTCAGTTTATTTATATTCTACAACTTATTATTCTCTACAGTAACTTTTAAGCACCATCGGAATGAAACGAAGCGGCATTAATTCTAAGTAGTTCACCATCGCTTACAACTCAACTTACCAGAAACTAAGAATCCCAATCAAATCTAAGTAAATCCGTAGAAAGATTAGATTAACTGTTTTGGTTAATCTCTAATAAAGCCTCCAAAGAACCAATCGGTTGACTGTTTGTAATAACCTTAGAATGTTTCACGACGAGATAAAACACAGAATGGCGACTCAACCAACAGTCCATATTGATCTTGAATCAGTGTTACCATTGGGAAGTTGACGATGACGATGTTTCTTAATTTTCAAATAGTTATTTGTTGACCAGCTACCTACATGCACGGTGGTTCTTTAGAGCTGCAAGGAAACAAGGAAAGGACCTGATGAATCCAGATGGCCTGACGATAGTGGGTAGGAAGACAGTCACTATAATAAAAAGGGAGACGCGGTCAGGGAGAGTTACATGTTTGTATATTGCGCGCGCTTTTCAAGCGAAGAGCAGGATTTGCTCTGTTCTTGAAGAAGTTGTAAGAAATATGGGTAGTACCACTAGGAGCTGTTAAATACCTTCACATCAGCTAAATGGTTCTTTTGCAAAAAACCTCATATCTGATCGAAGACGCCGTGTTTTTTTTACTAAGTTCAACTCCCATATTTTTGTTTCTATTTTAATAAATACATATGGGTGATGTATGTACTAGCGTATGTACTTCTAAGTCATAAAAATTTAATTTAAATATCTTTACTCGATACTAGTATTAACTTTCTTTTAAAGTAAATACTAATAACATGCTCATGTCGGTCCCAATGGACAGCAAGACAACTAAATGTGTTGGAACCGCAAAGGAATTTAATCAAATGTTTTATGCGGTCGTCGTACACTTAACTCACATTAATTCGTTTGGACTCCAAAACATGAGTTCTTAAATAAACAACGCCTATAATGTACTCGTAAGTGACATGAGATTAGAATAGATTCTTTTAGTTATATTGTAATTGAAACTAGGTTGATGACGATTGTATAAATCGTGAACGAAAAAACCCAGTTCAGCAGTATCGTTCATACACCTGCTGATAATAAACTTTCCGGTTTGATAACAATATTAGTGCAAATTGATTAGCAAACAGCTAAGGCTTATTGAGCTGTGGTAACTCTCCAGCTCTAAATCTTCAAGACATTATGACTCGTATAATTTAAAGTAGTTACGGCCAACTTCATTCCGTACAAAAGCTTGAAGTATCGTTTAGAAAGCTTATTTACACAATACAAATAACATACAAACTGAATTTTAATAGAATAGTTACTCAAAAAGACAAAGGAGTTTACGAACAAAACCCTCATCGTACCAAGTTGACACGTACCTAACTAGTTTTGTCCAGGAAACTTTCACAAAGGTAAATATTGAAATGAATTTAGGAAATTTGAAATTTTTAGTAGAAAGTTCACCAATGAGTTGGCACGTTCTATGTGACATTTACTTATCCGTACGTAGATTCAAATTCAAATCGTTCGTTTGGATTCTTCTTTATAGATTCGAATCTACAGTTGTCTTACTACGCCGCTGAATAGATGGGAAATTTGAATAGAATAGTTTATGTTTGAAACTACATATTGGAATTGGATGTGAAATATTTTAAATTACGAATAAACTAAGGAATATCAGACAGAGTCTGTCTTTTCTAAGTACTTGAATTTAGATATCTTCAAGTTTTAAGATAATATTATGTTCTTTTATCTATTATCGATTTTGTCCATCCAAAGATTGTCATTAAGATATCGCTCTTAGCGCTATTGTACATATCTACTTTATGTATATTTTAAGCAATATATCATTGGTGTTCAATAAATATTATTCTATTCTATTCTACTATTATGTTGATTCTAGGAAAGGGTAGGTTAGATAGGTACAACAAGCCTCTCCGAGCTTAGTAGAATATGTAAAAGCGTAGATTCTTCGTAACTGGAACATAGAAAGCCTGAAAATATTGATACATAAAAATAAATACAATATTGGTCTATCCAAAGAAATGCTATACTTTATTTTGCTGGTCATACAATTTTTTTTTTTCTCTTCACTTCGCATGAATTTAGAAGCAAGAAATATTAATAATACAAATCAGTGTTACTTCCATATTGACGTATTTTACAATCACAAAGAAATTAATCAACAAAAAATATGAACAAGAGGAAGTACAATAAAAAGAAAACAATCCAAAGCTCAGCTTCAAAAGCGCAAAGGAAGAAAGAAAAGTAACAAAATATATATTAATGACGCCCCGACACTCCGTAGAGAGTAACCGGAAGCTATTGTACATTTCCCAAATAAATTATAAGTTGACAACCATCAAATATCATGTCAACTGCGAGCCAGTCCCTTGGGAGAGACCTTTCAACTAAACCTACGCTCACTGTAAACTGAATGTCGGAGACATGGAAATCAGACTGGATATACGTTGGACCAGCTCAGCTATTGTTTACATTCCCCAATACATCCATACAAGCAAGATCCTTTTCCTTCCATTGCTTTCCCTTCTTAAATGCTTTCCCTTAAATTTACTCAAATTTTTCCAATATTTAATTCCTAAAGGGCACGCTGGGTGGCTATAGGCTTACCCATGGGCGTACCCAGCTCTTAGCACAGGGGAGGGGGCAAAATTTGTTTTGTCATCCCAGGGTGGGGAGAGCAGAATTTGTTTTTATCGGTTCATGGGGGAGGGAATCTAAAATTTGACTCAAAATTACATTAGTACTACGAAAGCTTGGTAAAGTCAGGGGAGGCAGCTGCCCTCCCCTGACTTTATTTTAGTGTTGGTTGGCCCATTTATCGAGGAAGGCTATATAACATCACGCTACGACTAATAGGAGCTGAGCATCAATGAAAAATGTTGCAAAACGAGGAAAATTTACAAACGCAGACGAAGTTGCGCGGGTCAGCTAGTATGTACAATCTGTATATATTTACAAATAAATGTATTTAAATGTGTTATCCGTGTTCTAGAGTTTAAAGTACAAGCAGTGCTTAGTGTGGGTATAGATAACGCAGTTTAATGCATTGCATTGCATGCATTGAACAAACTCTTTCTAGAAATATCTAGATCAGACATGTCGAATCACAACTATTTGCTAGAACGTCACTTTAATGTATCCTTAAAACTATCCTCATAGCCTTTTAATAAACCTGCGAAAGTGTCTTTGTTATGATATGGACTGTATAATTAAATTCTTGGCTGCCCCCGCCTATTCCCGGCATCCTCGCCACTACCAATTTTATTGAAGCATTAAACTTCTCTAACCACAGTTTACGGCCAGACAATATTGTCAATAAAATTCCTTCAAAACATTCGAATCATCACAGGTGATGTCAAATATTTGTTCACTCCTATCAACAGAAGTTATCTGACATATTTTTCCAAACTTATTAATTTTACTAAGATTATAAAAGCGAAAGTGTGTGATGTGTTAATGGATGGATGTTAGTTTCTCTTTCATGCAAAAACGGTAGGTTATAGTCTGGAAAGCACATAAGCTACTTTTGATTAGGGAAAAATGTACGGTTCATGGGATAGATTTCTCCAAAATTTCCACGTGAACAAGTCGCGGGCCACAGCTATTAATATTATAAACGCAAAAGTGAGTTCCTTTGTTTATTGTTTTGCTACGCGTTCACGCCTTAACAACTTAACTGATCATAGGGTACCTCATACTAATAGGATACAAATTCAAATTTCAAATTCAATATCTTTACTTTTTTTTATGGTATAGGGGGCAAACGAGCAGACGGGTCACCTGATGGTAAATGACTACCCCCGCCCATGGGCACCTGTAACTCAAGTCACAAGACTCACAAGTGCGTTGCCGCCCTTTAAGGTGAGAGTAGGGGAAGAGCGGGAAGACGGGAGGAAAGGATTAGAGATAATTAATTATTCAAAATCGACAATTTAAAAAAAGTTATTTTTTTAAATTGTCGATTTTGAATAATTAATTATCAATTTTATGAAGTAAAATTGAGGGGAAAATAGGGGAGAGAGATGTCCCTAACCCTTCCCTCTCCCCTATTTCCGTCATTCCCCTCTCCCCCTTCTTCCCGCTAATCCTTTCCTCCCATCTTCCCGCTCTTCCCCTACTAATAATTACTATTAAAAATCATAGATACACAAAGAGTCACCGATACAATAGTTTGTTTTGACGAATATAAAATATAATAAAAATGGATAATAGAAAAATCCATACAGAATCTATACGTAGGTACCGTTTTGATCTATAACCGCCCGTCTCCAAATCGTTGAGCCTTCTGAAAAGAAATCGGGCAAACAAACTTACGGCCACTCTTTTAAATAACCACATAGTTTTAACAATATTTGGTGAATTGTATTACATCACTTTTTTAGTTGTGCGCTATTGTTTTTTAAAGTAGACTAAGAAAATAGAAAAGCTAAAAATTAAGGAAAAACTTACTTAGATGATCGTCTAGCTTAACCAAATCTTCGGGCTAGCCGGGAAGCTACGAGCAAAAGCTAGCTTACTATAAATCGCAGTTTCCATTGAGACTACTCTAGAGAGATCTTAAAACTACTTTTCAATTTAAAAACACTTTAAGCCCCACTCTTACCCCCTGATAAAGTAGGGCAGTTCTAAAATCGATCGAGGCACAATGGTGTGATGTAAAGGGTGTTGAACAAAAGCCTTGGGAACATGGATGGTAACTGGCGAGAAATTGTGGGCCGATTTGCGACGTTTTACAATATGAATTTGAATATAAAATCTTTATGTTAGACTTCGGTAGTTTGAATACTTTGCGATTTTATTCTTAAAGTCTACAGGTTCATTCACTGAGAGTCTTAGTTGGATTTTTTTTTAGTTCTATTCTAGGACTCTATTGTAGGACAAATTACACAGCGCTATCTAGACAGAAACTAGCGCTACAAAAGATCAGAAGTGGTCGAGGTAGCACTAGGCACTTAAACCAATAATTTTATAACTTTAAACGAGCAATTCTTGTATGTATGTATTTATATATATATAGACTGGCCTGTTGGCCTAGTGGTTAGTGACCCTGACTGCTATGAAATAGGTCGTGGGTTCGATTCCCACCCCAGTCTGGGTGTTCTTTGTGTCCGTTGTTTGTACTCGTATGTGTAAAGTCCCCCGCGACACAGGAGTAATTCCTAATGCGGGAGTTGTTGGCTATCTCGGATGAAACTTTGATGAAAATATACAGTACAGAAATGATACAGTTTTGCGTTTTAAGTTCAACTGCATTGTTGGTAGCAACTGGTAGTTATTTGAGTTTATCGCGAACAGACAGACAGACAGACGCGGCGGGGTACTTTGTTTTATAATATGTAGTGATATACGGATTTACTCGCGTATGTATTTCAGGGACGCCCGACTAGTTCTTTTTTATTAATTATTTTTAGTTTAGTTTTTATTCTAATAAAATAAAAAAAACAGGTCCTTCCAGTGCTTAGTAGTTGTCCTTGTTAATGGAGGTCTTCTGTAGAATGCTTGTTGTATAAATGCGAGCAGAATATTTTTACTCTTTTAATTTAAAAAGCCTTCATTTAGTTCATTAGAGAAGTAAATGAAAGTTTTCGTACTTAACTTCAGGCATTGCATTAATATTTTATAACGTAGTGCAGTGGGACGTGCTTTTAAGATTTTTTATCTTATTTTTTTATTCTTATTGGCTTGTTTCAGCCGACTCTGTTGTTGCCTGTTCACTCACCACTTCTAGACATCATTGTAGTTCACAAGGTAGAATTTGTTTTTTTTATTATCACCACTTTTATTATTATTAGATTTCTTTTACTTTATAATATTCGTGTATCGCCTATACATAACCTACAAAATTTTTTTAGCTTACTTTTTCGTTTCTGTGAATAATAATAAATAATTTCTAAATTACAAGCTATTTTCTATGTCCAGTTTAAAAGCGGATGAGAAATTAATTTCAGAGCCTTTGTAACATCGAATTGGCATATTAATTACTCTATCTAGGGACCAGGAATAAGAGTGAATAGTTTCTAAACGTAAAATAATAAACCAAGGTTAATGGACAAAGCTTTGTGTAGCACGGTACACCGACTGCCACTAACGACGTTATTAAAGCACTATTACGCAGACCTTCAAAATAAATTTCAGCAATGTATCACGCTAAATAGTATCATAGTGCAATATTAGCAAACGTAATTATGATTTTTTTAAACGACGCTCAAACTATTTGGCGGCCTCTGTGGCTCTGTGGGAACGCTGGGGTTCGCGGGTTTAATCCCCGCTACTACTACTTACATGTTTTTATAAATCATGCTTTATAATAATCGAAATCTTAATCACAAAAGTAAATACACAATCATAAACTGCTATGGCACAAAAGTACTTGTAATATACAAATACATACAAACTTCCATACGCACACACGCATAAACTCAGATCCTTTTACTTTTTTATAAGCAGAACCTATAAGTTGACCAATCGTGAATAGATAACCAAAATAACACCACATTTGTAGTATCGCTATATTGACGGGCCTGTCGGTCTAGTGATTAGTGATCCTGACTGCTGAGCCAGAGGTCGTGGGTTCCATTCCCATCAACGACAAACAGTCTTGTGGTGAGCACGATCATTTATTCTGTGAGTAATTTATCTATAATATGTATGTATTTAGAAATATATAAGTATGTTTATCAGCAGTCTGGTTACCATAATACAGGCTCTGCCAAGTTTGGGATCAGACGGCCGTGTGTGAGGTTTCTCAAGTTATAAATATTATTATCAATACAAACAAATAATATTGAAGTATCTGTTTGTAATGTCAAAATAATAGGTTTTTAGGCTCACACAGTTATTTGCACGATAGCTATGCCTAAAAATATTTTTTTTTTAATTTTTGTCTGTCTGTCAGGACGTGCACACTACGAGCCTTGAAGCTGAGCACTGAGCACTGGCCGAATTAGTATAAACCGGTTTGTCTCCGTAAGCGACGAGGCCGCCAGTGCTCACTCACACACGTGCCTCAAGCTTGCAATAGTGTACCTATCGTAGTGCGTTATATTAATCTTTGTCTGTGTTGTATTTCTTTAATCATGTGACAGTGTGCTGTCTTCGGACGAATTTTATCCAAAAATCAGTCTTTGATACATAAAGAATAATAAAAATGAGGTGAGGTGTCTTAAGTTACCCTACTATTATTAAATACTGTTCAGATACGGTTAAGGTTTACAAACAACGAGAGCTACGCAAGCTCATGCAAAAGCTAAACGGTTTATTATGACGTCATACCATAGTGATATACGACACAGATAAAACGAACCCGGGATTAAAAAAAAACATCAAATATGACAGTGTTGAACCCATCGATCACTCCTGGGAAGGCCTTTTAATCTGATTAATAACGCATCTCAAGTATAATGTTTATTATTTAAGGGGTCATAAGGAACAGATAGATCAAGTGTAAAAGAGATATTCTCGACAGTTGTCAAGAATTAAAAGAGAAATCCACTGGACTATGTACTGATAATGTTGACGCTTGAGAAATTTGTAATTTCTCGGGAATAATAAACTATATTCTTGGTGATTTGGTGACTTGGATATAATTCCTCTTCTGCTCACAATTACCATAACAAGCAGTTGTACCTAAATAGTGAGAACACACTAAAACTATATTTTTTGTTTTCTTCTTTAAAAAAGAAACAATAAAACCCACTACAATAAACCTTAATTCTCAGGCACAATTACAGTCAAAGGAAACTTTTATCACCTATGATTCTTTAAATTTAGATATTGCGTAAAATATAACAAAAAAAAACAGCAAACCTCCTTCCTTCTAAAGTCACAAAAAAATTATCTTTAAATAAATTTTCAGGACCAATAAATTATACTCTGAATGATTTGCAGCCATAAAAATGGTATACCAACATCGTTTAGCAAAAAGCGATCGCTAGATTTATTAAATGCATATTAATCTACAGATGTTACCTCTTTATATAACTTTTGGCTACCAAAAACCAGTGTAACTACCTAATACTAATAAAAATATTCTATTTGGTAATATGCCCGTTCTATAACGGCAAAATTCTGAAATAAAAATCATATACAAGTTGAAATCCAGAAATATCGTCACTGGAATTCAAGGGGATTATAAATATGGGATTAATTGAAACCTTTGTTATTTGACGGTAAAGTAACCCTTTTCATAGGAGTGAAGGGTCATGTTCATGTATGAACATAAATAAACTGTGCTTTTAAAGGTTCACTCAATATCCTTATTGATTTATTCTATAGATATACGAGTGGATGTACCTCACATTATGTACTATGAATATTAGCGTTTCACTATGACGTCAATAATGTGAACGGCAATGTTATTCTCTAGTATTCACTTTAAAAAGAGTTTTACTAGTATGAGCGTTAATTTCTGTAATTTAGTCGGCAGTCCCTCTGTCCGTGTTATGCTTATATATATATATATATATATATATATATATAAGCAATATATATATATATATAAGCAGAAATAAATTATATATATATATATATATATATATATATATATATATATATAATTTATTTCCGCTTTTTGAAAAAATCAACAAAAACATTAAAATATATATATAAAGATGACGTTTTGGTTTTTTAGTTAAAGTTTGTACATGTATGTATAGACTTGAAGTCGGTTTTTGTTTATTTCTTCTGAAAATTTATTTTTAATAATTATAATTTATATATATATATTATAATTAATAAAAATAAATTAAAAATTATATTGGACCACCTCTGAAGTTTAAGACCTTCCCAACAAAAAAGAATCATCAACTTATAATTGGCGAAATAAAAGTTTAACAAAAATACAAAAAAAGAACTGTCGTAGGACTGAACGTCAGAAATGAAAAAAATACCTTTTTTTCTTTTATTTTACAAAAAGACAACTCCCGCATTAGGAATTACTCCTGTGTCGCGGGGGACTTTACAAACATATAAACAACGGAAACAAATAACACCCAGACTCGGGTGGGAATCGAACCCACGACCTATGGCATAGCAGTCCTGTAACTGACACATCTGTCATCTGAGCGTGACGGTCACGCGAGTTTAGTGCTTTTTCCCCGCACCAAAAGAGCCCAAAGTTTTCACTTCAAAAAACATACAGTCAGAATTGAGAACCTCCTTTGAAGTCGATTAAAAACACAAAACAAATATCACACACATTGTTGTTTTATAATTTGATGCCAAAAACCGCTCAATTTTTTATAAGAGGTTTCTATTTAACACGTATAACTAAAAGTATAAAAAAATCTGACTTTAAAATATTATCGTCTATACTATACAAACTATGACCATCACAATTTGACCGTAGGCCTTATTTAGACTAATGAATAATGTGTTTGTTTGCAATCTTAGTTGTATAAATTACAAGAAAAATGTCCTTTACAACATTATTATCTCAATAAGACTAACCTCTTCATTTTTATTAGTCTGCATGCATAGGTCAAGGACTGATTTATGAATAAAATCCATCCAAAGACAGCACTCTGCTAAGTGCAACTTGACCTTTAGCACAAACATAAGTTAGAACTTGAGGTCAATAACATCTACATTTATATTATATCCCTTGAGTTTATGGCGGGTCACTGTCCCCCTGAGAAGAACTGCAAAATGTCTCAATATCTTAGTATTTTTAAGACTGTTATCTTAAAAAGAACTTAAAAAAATACTGGTTTGTAAGTAATATCAACAAGCATAAATTTAATAATGAAAACACCGACTGACTTTAAAATAATCACTAATAAACATATAGTTGTTTATATTTTTGTATTCGCCTTTTAAACTCTTCATTTTGATAGGTTTGTGAAATAGACATGTTGGCGGTGTTCTTTCCACAAGGTTCAACCGTTTGGAAACGGGCGGTTATAGATCAACACAATCTATTTTCTTTTGATATTTGTCTATATTTGACAAAGCAACATATTGTTGTAATTTTTAATTATAAATCCTTTTTTAATTAACGATTTCGAATAATCGAGGACCAGTTTTGTTAAATAAAGATATTGAATTTGAATTTTGGCGCCAAATCTGCCATTTTGATTTTTCATAATTATAACATGCCTAATGAAACTCACACAATAAAGACAAATCTAACTACATTTGATTCATCAACAAGGAATAAAATCTTTTTAACAAAAAATTAAACCGACAAAAAGAACTAAAAAGCAAAAAATAAATAAACTTTAAGTCTTAAGTATTGAGCTTATTTACATAAACTATCAAATTGTAACTACTGTGAACTATGACCCTAAACCCTTTCTTACTAAAATAAGCATAAACTTCTGGCAAGGTGAAATATAAAAAGGTTAGCCGGTTGTAAAATGTTCGGAATCCTTAAAAAGGCGAAGTAGTGTAAAGCTATATTTCTGGATGGTATTTAAAATATCGCTGGTCAGTCTCATTTAATACATAGTAATAACAATAAGAAATTATTAATAAGAAAGTCATGATTGTTTTTTAAAATTGTTAGTGGACATCCTGATTTCTTGTGGTAGCGCATTCCAGAGGTTAACAGCCTGGAGAGCAAAGAAAGAAAGTATGGTTCATACCATACTAGAATTGTGAGAAGGACAAAGAAGGAGAAGATAATCAGAAGAGCGGAGATTCCGAGCATAGTAAGAGCAGAGATATTGGAAGTAAGGTGTTAGATTAGTAGGTGAGTTAGGTGAGTGGAGAAGGGAGAACGACATAGTCAGTGCCCTCAAACTGCGGCGTTGTCTTATAGGTAATCACAAGAGAAACGATCTTATCGTTATCGTCTTTCTTCTCTGAATTTCTTTGTCTATGTCTTTTGAGGCTGTTCTAATCTGCAATGCCTTTGTTAAGAAAATTGTGATAAGAGTAGGCTTCAATGCAAGTCCGACACTTTTCCGCTTACTATTTACTACCATCACTTTTTACTTTAATTAAAAGTTTTGCCAGCAGAGAAATTGCCTTTTCTATATACCGTTGGATAATACACTTCCTTATGCCCCATACTAATAACTGTCTCATTAATTTAAACTAAGAGGGTAAGTAATTAATAATGACGTGGAAGTAGGGTAAGCCTTTCTTCGGGACATATGATGAGTTGATGCGTAAATCCGCTGATGTATCGTCTCCTTTATACGTTTAATTTTATGTTAGTGACGTATACCAATAGAGATGGGATGATATAATCCCGGACAAAATTATTGTTACCGGGAATAACGATATTTCCTTACTGTTTATTGCCAAAAGTTCCTTGTTTGTTTCGGATAGAATGGCTTGTACGAATAAAGTGGGATTGAATTTATTAGATTTCTTAGAACACGCTACTACGTTTGGTTTATGGCGCAATTTACAGACATTGTATCGATATGAAACGTACAATGTTTCAATAAAGTTTTTTATTTTTTATAAAAAGGGTAGGAGATGTTTCGGATAGTAAGTTCAAAGTTCAATAAATCTGGGATTTTAGTAGAGCAAACAAGTAGTATCTATATAAATAAAAATGAATTGCCAAATTTGTTGCTAAGCGTAAAACTGGAGAACAGCTAGACCAATTCGGTATTTTTTTTTTTATATTTTCGTTAATTTCGTTCTCTTTTAATTTTAAAGTACGTAAGCTGTAGAGATTTATTGGAGGAATCATTGGAATAACACTTCACAAGTGTCTTTACTCTTTATTTGTATATATGTATGTTAAAACTCTATGTATATGTAGTATATTATATGTTGTACATTATAAAAAAGGCTTATTTATGTAACACATTCGCTTAGTATTTTATCTTATGATATGATCTTTAAATACACACCTGCCACACACATCTCTGCATCACCCAAAGGTTGACTTAAGTCCGCCTTAATGCAATGTATTTGCAGGAAGTTTAAATAAATAAATCAACCACTAATACTGTAACTTTACAAGGTATGAAAAAACAAGTAGATAAAATTTCTTCAAATCTATACTAATATATAAAGCTGAAGAGTTTGTTTGTTTGTTTGCGCGCTAATCTCAGGAACTATCAGGTTTAATTTGAAAAACTTATTCTCAAACTCAACTAAATTTCGCTAAACTATTGTAATCAATTGACATTGGTTTATCACAACCTTCTATTAAGTTCGCAGTTACATCATCTGGGAACTTAATAGCATTTCACCAATATAACTGTTAGTCGTCAGCTTATTTAACTCGACCATTGGCAATGAATAGGCGGTATACGGTTTTGCAATGTGCGCAATTTCCAATGAGCCACAAGCCCAACCTCGGGATAATTGCGCCCAGCTTTACAGCGTAACATTGCGAGTTAGTGGATAACCTCCTTTATATTAACGCAACGTGTAATATAAACGGTAATATAAAAAGTAAATGACGATGTGGGACACATTATTACATTTCTTTATTTTACAGCGCTCATCGCGATGCGAATAAAATGTCTCAATGAATATTTTTATGGTTTGATGGCTGGATTCGGTTTTAATATTTTGACGAATGATTTAGATGTGAGTGTAATTTAAGATTACGCATACGCTTGAGGTTTACTTACGCGTATACTTGTTTTGGTACTTAGTATGGTCAAAAACCTATACCAACACTAACTAACACATATGACTACCTTTGTGCACGGTTAGAGCATACGACTACAGCGTTAGGGGTCGCAAGTTCGGTTCCCGCATAGTACAAATATGTGTACCCATGAATATGTCCATTTGCATTGGTCTGGTAAATTGTGTATCTATTTACAAAAAAATGTATCTATGTATGTTTATCCGTGTGCTAGAACGCTCAGTACAACCTCTGCTTAGTTTGTCTTTTGATCACGTGTTGTTCTGGATAGGAAAGGAGAGGGTGGGATCAGTTCAAAGAGCTCTTCGGAACACTCGCCATGGTAGAGGCGGTAGAATACTGCCAATGAGGCTACGTTTCTACTCAACTGTAAGGGTTTAAGGGTGTTGAAGACGTCAGGACTCCCAATGATGCGGATAGCACGCCGCTGCAAACTGTCGAGAGCCTCGAGAAGGTACTGTGCAGAGCCATCTCAGAGATGAGAACAGTACTCCACGCAGGAACGAATCTGTGTCTTATACAAAAGACATAGCTGCTCCGGCGTGAAAAACCGCCCCACCTCACCAAAACACCGAGTTTCCGAGAGGCCGTTTTTATGACGCTCTCGATGTAGTTATTATATTATTATTTGTTACATATTTATTGACGATATGTTAATAATCTTGTAAATATTAATGATATTCTGGGGCTAAATTGCGGGTTGCCTCTAGTTAAATCTCAACCATTCCGCATTCCAAACATTCACAAAAACAAATCGTTTTATCTCCTGTAATGTATGAGCAAATTGAATACCGCATAAAATTTAATATGAAAATCCGTCAGCCATATATTTTATCCGTCACATAAAAAAAATTCAAGAGGCAGCTCTATAAAGATTCATGTCGTAAAAAAATAGTACTTTTAAAGGCTGTAGGCGGTTTTAAGCACATTCATATGGCAATAATAAAGTAATGTAAAACCTCTAGACCATAAAGCTACTTGAAGATCATTTCACGCTAAAGCGACGGCCTCTATTAGTAACGGATAGAATCCCGGGATTAATGCGGGAACGTGAATTACTGAAATTAATATCGTATATCTAGGTTTGTAGGTGACAATAATCACAGTGCTGTTCAAATTTAAATCCTAGCTTGGTATATATATAAAGTTAAGCTGTGAATGCAACAGTTTTGGTCAAAAGCATAAGTGTTATAATATTTCTTTTACAATATTTATTTATTTTTGCAAGCAAGGTAACAAATGGCCCATGATAAAAATAGGTTACCGGTGCCTACAAATAATAAATTCAAATAAAACTTTGACGAATATTTTTATTCACTTTATTTAGGATTTATGTATTTAAGTAACACTACCATTATTTTTACTACAACTTAATATATCCCTAGATCATTATTCAATAAGACAGTAAACGATCCTTTTGTATTAGCTTCGCAACAAATTAACAGAAAAACTCTTCTGTTATTTTACCATTATTCAACATATTCCCAACAGAACAGTCTAATTAATTCCAAACACGAAAGACCCGCAACAAAGCTTGGTAAATCCCGGTACAGCACCTCACTATTATCGGTCGACAGTTTTTCCTACTAACGACCGCGGAGATCCTGCTTGAAGTGTTCAACAACATCTCGGGCTTTAAGTAGACTGTATTCTTCACTACATATAAGACTGTTGTCTCAGTGCAGGCGGAGCGTGATGCGAAATGTCGTACTAGTCTTTTAGCGTGTGTAACGTACATATGCTTTGAGGTATTCTTTTTTAGGGTTCCGTACCCGAAAGGTAACCAACGTAACTAAGCCTATGCTGTCCGTCCGTCCGTCTGTCGGTCAGCGGACTGTATTTCATGATCAGTAATAGGTGGATAGTTAAAAGCTATAACAACAAATAATAAAAATAAAAATAATTTAAAAATGAAAGGGAGCTCGGCTACTACAAACGTGTTTTTTTGGATTTTTGTGCGATCTTGATCTTGTACGATGGTGTGGAACCCTTCATGCGCGAATCCGACTCGCACTTGGCCGGTTTTTTTATATACTACTAACTTATGACCGTGGCTTTGCTCGCGTTAAAGGTATTGTTCTATTCCTCGGGAACAGTACTCTTTTTCTGGGAAAAATACCCTATCTGTACCCCTGACAATGTGTTTCATGATGATCGGTTGAGTAGTTAACTAGTAAAGGTGTAAAAAACAAGCAAACAAAGTAACATTTGCATTTATAATATTAGAACTCCGTTGTCTCGGACGTAAGGGTTGGCAAGTATGTATGCGAAACACTACCTTATACTTATAAGCGTAAGGATTCATATTTAATTAATCCTCTGTGAAGAATAAGCGTATAGTTCTGTATGTGTGTAAAATAATGATTATCGTCTAAGCGTGTGCAACTGGCGACACATGATTTGGACCGGAAATCTCGAAGTCATGAATCACTGTCAAGTTACATACTAGATAATGTCATATAATAGGCCGGTTACTCCAGAAACCATAAACGCACTTGTGAATAGGCTTCTGGGTCTTCAATCAAAGCCATTTTGCTCTTATACGCTCTAGTTATTTTAAAGTCGCTCCGGTTCCGTCGTCGCTGCAATTTGGGATGCACCCTCAGAATGACACATGAATAACAATATATTATATCTTCGCAATTGATTTATTAATTAATTTGTAAACATTATGATAAAAGATCAAGTAAGGAGATCGAGAGGCGATAGAACGGTCATTTAAATAGCTAAGAGTGCCACCATATGTTTAAGGAATAAATCTGTTGTCGCTACATCAAAAAACTCATATTTTTGTTATTAAATGTAAGGGCACACTTTTGAAGAAGAGATATGTTACACTAGGACGAGTCATCAGCCTTCTGTTCGAAAACAACTCTGCAGAAATCAGTCATAAAAATCGAAAATTAGATATCTTAAAAGATAACATATAAAACATGATAAAACAGTTCACTATTTGATAAAACATAGTTAATAGACATTATTGTGACTAGTTATACCGGTAGCGCACGCTATTGGTCGGCCTGACATTGGTGGGGTGATAAAAAGGCTAGGCATGCATTATAGGTTGATAGCGATCACTTGCGTGCTGATTGAGGTACAAACAACATAGCAGGTACTGTTATTTAGTAAATTTTGATAGTTTATTCATTAGTAGTGATTTAGTAACAAATCTCCGCATAAAAGTATCTGAAAATATCTATTTGCAAAATAAATTCATTTAATAACCTGCTCCTCTAGTCTCCTAATCCTAGGCTTTAGTCCTGCATTGTATTGCCATATTCATTCTATCTACGATTTTATAATAAAAAATAATGTTCCGAAGTCGATTTTTCAAGAGCAATCGCAGGTTATGGTCGACCTGTATAGCGCAGGTGGCCAACTCTAGCGATAAAGTAGCTTTTACGAGCGGAGCGTCCGCCAAGGTAAGGATGCGAACAGTTCCGCTCACAAGCGTTACATAAAAATCACGGTTATTTACAGTTATTCTTCTATGTTATAGAAGAATAACTTTACCTTGTTTTTTTTTTTGTTGGATACAAACTTTAGCATTTACCTATCATAATTATGTAATTTGAAACAATAAAAACCGAACTCACTCTACATACAACTAATTTATTTCACAGCCACTATTAAAATACTACGATATTATGTGTGTAAGGGTCAAGTAATCATATTTATTCATGTTCTTTATTTTTTTACGTGGGAGAGCCATGCTTCGGCACTTCGACTACGCTCGATATCACGGCCTCACAGAAAACCGGCAGTGAAACAATGCATTGCATTGCTTTTCGCCGCGTGAGTGCCCTAACCCTTCCCTCTCCTCTATTCCCGTCCTTCCCCTCTCATTCCCTCTAATCCCCCTCTACGGCTCTTCCCCCCTCTCCACCTCTTCCCCTATTCCACCTTAAAGGGCGGCAACGCACTTAGGTGCCCATTAGCGGCGGTAGTCATTTACCATCAGGTAACCGGTCTGCTCGTTTGCCCCTATACTATAAAAAAAAAACGCATAAATAAACTTACTTACATCATGTTGTAAGTATATACATATTTATATTTATTATAATTATATAATATTTGCACTGATCGACCCTCTATGTGGCAGTCGTACCGCCGCGCTTCATTATGTTTACCTAATACAAATATGACTTAGCTTAAACGCCTTTGTTTTTTAGGGTTCCGTACCTCGAAAGGAAAAAACGGAACCCTTATAGGATCACTTTGTTGTCCATCCGTCCGAACGTCTGTCTGTCTGTCAAGACCCTTTTTCTTAAGAAAACGAAGAGGTATCGCGCTGAAATTTATATCAAATACTTAAGTCTACTGTCCCTTAGAGCTGTGAAAAAATCAAACTTCTAAGCCAACGCAATCAAAAGATACAGCCGTTTATGCCGCAAATTTCTGCAAATTTTCGACACTCGCAAGGGAATCAAATCCTACAAGGTGCTTCCCGTGACCTCAGAATCTTGAAATTTGGTACGAAGCAACGTCTTATAGAACAGATAAAGGAAAAATTGCGAAAACCGTAGGTTTTTAGTTACATCATATAATCAAAATATATTACGGAACCCTCGGTGCGCGAGTCCGACTTGCACTTGGCCGGTTTTTTTAATAATCCTAACTATTATTTTCCTAAATAGCTAACTGGATACGTATAATTAACCTTCATACAATTAACCATCACATTAAGTTTATAATCAAATCGTATACTTTTAAACACCAACCAGATTCAAAACTTCACTGTAACCACCAAAAGTTTTCGAACAACTTTACGTAACAACACTCTTTTCTACTTAATACCCAAGTCCTTTAAAACAACCAAAGCTTAACCGTTTCCGCTCAAAGTTACCATTAGAAGTTAGCTCTAAAACAACACTTCGCTTTACAGCTTCACCTGAAACTCTAAATACACATAGCCATATCTTTTAAAGGCTCTAAGAAACAGCAGTAAAAACAACAAATCCCAACTTAAATTGCCCAATACAGTCCTCAAGACAAGACAAATGGCCAACAAAAGTACGAATGTTTGTTACAATCGTTGAATATAAAAAAAAGATCCCAAATGGCCAATATTCAAACAAGAAGTCAAATATCTTTTGCACAGATAAGAAAGTCACAATATTGTTGTGACATGGCGGGATAAGATATAAGATAAGTCTTGTCATATAATTATAATATATATAAATAAAATATGTATTTGATGTGTGAATCGGGACGTAATCGCGGTAATAATTAAAAGGTACAATACCTTTTTTGGTTACCCGACGTTTTAAAAACAATCAATAAAATACGTATAAATAAATAAAATTTAAATATCTGTTTGTAATGTCAACATAATAGTTTTTTTTTTAAGCTCACACAGTTATTTGCATTTCCTATGTCTAAAAATCCGTTTTTTTAATCCGGAACGGGTAGGCCACTTTATCTGGTGTTTTAGGAAGTAACTTATTCTACTTTTTTTTTGGAAAAAGAATAATGGTACCAAATGTAAAGTAACCAATAAAGGAAAAGCACCAAAGGATCACTAACCACTAGACCAACAGGCCAGCCAAAACGTGAAAACTTCTTTAGGCACGTTTGTGCACTTTTGCTATGGGGAAAAACCAATGAATAGATGCATTTGACTGGCCTATTGATCTAGTGGTTAGTGATCCTGACTGCCGAGCTAGAGGTCGTGGTGTCAATTCCCACCCAGAACAAATAATTGTGTGTTAGCACGACCATTTCTTCTGTGTCAGGGTGTAATTTATCTATAATATGTAGATATGTATTTATTAGTAATAAGTATAAATATGTTTATTAGCAGCCTGGTTACCACAGTACAGGCTCTAACTAGTTTGAGATCTGATAGCCGTTTGTGAAATGTGTTAAGTTATTATTAAGCTATTATTATTATATTTTTTGCTCTATTTTACCCTGTCGACGAAGTGAACGAATTCTGTCGTCGATGGTTCGATTCTGCCTCCTAATTGCTTTTAATAGCTTTATCGTCAATTCTACAAAACCAGCCTGGGGCAATTTTCCGGATTCCAACTAGCCGCTCCGAGAAGTTGCTTGCATTGCTCCGTTAACAAGACCGTGGTTAACAGACATAACTCTATTTTTTCACGAGATTCTAACCTGATAACTTTATTATAAGTATAGAGAATTTGAGCTAGAATAATTATAATAAAAATAATTCTTATAGATCCTAACTGATCATTCAAAATTGAAAATGGTTAGAGAAACCTAAAGGTTTTCAAAGATATATTCAATGATATCCCACTTGACATAGTTCGTCGAGTTCCATTTTTTTCTTTACAACAATATGGTATCTGGTTGTCACAATATTGAATTGTAAATACTTTAGAGACACACGCAAGATTGAGTCAAATCGATTGACATTAGAATCTTGATAATCGGCCTACACGATTCGTCTCTAAAGCGCCACAAAGGAACAAACACACACATAAATTAGGCAATAATTCCTTTACGTCGCACAGCCGGGTAAAAATAGCTACTAAGGCCTTTTTGATTACGAAATACATGGATATATCCACTGTGCATTAAAAAAAAAATCAGTACCTAAGGCACAGACAACCATGTACTCGTCCTCTCCTGAGCCCCTTCAATAATAGAACAACCACGTTCGAATTACAATTTTGAAACAATATGTTTATACAGTTATCTATAACATTGTTATATTGTTGTAACCTTACATCAAATACCACATAACTACGACCTACACGGTTATGGAAATACACTACCTCGCACTTGTAACTATGCGAGCAAATAGCTAATTTACAAGATTATTTGTACAACCAACATCGACTACATATACCACCGTATAACGCAAGCCATTAATTTTAATTCATTCACTAGTTGAACTAACTTGCGAAGTCACATATAACATAGAATATGAATATATTAAATTAGAAATTAAAAGTGAAATTATTGTTGAAACTGGCATGAAATTTCTTGGTTTGTATAGAGTGAGAAAGGGAAAAATTATAAGTTCAACAAATATTCCTTTACAGTATGCTATGCACTTGTCATATTTAATAATTATAATATATATTACGTAATCTAATATTATCATCAAATTTGAGACTTTTTATCCTAAGGTGCGAAGTATTCTTTATTCAAAATTGAAACGTGTGTACAATGTTTCATTCGGCGATTTAACTTACTGGCCAGTTTAAAATCAATTTAAATTTTGGCACGTCATCACTGAATTGGCTTAAATATCTTTTAAATTTAGAACTAAAAATTTGTTTGGATTTAATCTAATTACATCCTTCAGTCAAAAAGTCATCCATAAAAAAATTAAAATATTTTTACATTTTAAAATTGATTTCTTTAAATATAGCGGTAATATTAATACAGAACGGCCAGTAGATAACTCTAACTTTTATATTAACAATAAAACCTTCATATTCGCATAAAAATGCCGCTGATCTTCATAGATGTCGTTTATATCTATCAAAGTTAGGAAGGATCCTTTGTTCTTTGCATGACGTCCCCATATAAATGGCTCATCCGATTCATGGCATTGAAAACCTTTATTGAAGAATAAAAAGACATCGACAAAGGTCGTATCATGTTACCAGCCTCTTCTTTTTCATTATAAAATGTGCAAAGATTGTATAAATCTAATTACGACTAAGTGGCCCCTCCATGCGGTGTTTACTGTTATTTGTAGTGAACTATGAATATTATTTATCACTACATATTATATTATAAAACAAAGCCCCCCACCGCGTCTGTTTGTCTGTCTGTTCGCGATAAATAAAAAAAATACTGAACGGATTTTCATGCGGCTTACACCAATCGATAGAGCGATTCTTGTTGAAGGTTTAGGTATATAATTTGTTAAGGTTTTGTGAAATGTGATGATGATTGCGGAAGATGTCTCTGCTACCCTTGCGAAGCCGGGGCGGGTTGCTAGTTAATAAATAAATGACAGATGCAGGAACCATTTTACACATATACTTAGGAATATACTGAAGTATATATATGTAACCGAGGACTGCTTAAAATCTATTTCAACCAGACAAAATTACTCCATTGATTGTATGAATACTAATTTGACTAAAGAATTAATTACAATTTTAAAGTGATATTTTTTTAAAAGACTGTAAAATTAAAGAGTGTAAAATATATTTACATACGTACTTCTATAATGAAAGGAAAGGTAAAGAAATAACACGAAATACGGATTTTTGAGAAAATTTTCCTAAAGTTTTTTTATATTCTGATACATGTTCTGATAGGTTGGTTTACACACTTGAGTTAGTGTAATATTATACATTATAAATGATTGTAATTAATTACAATGTAATTATACTATTAGTATACATATATGTAGGTATATCATATACTTACAAATTTACTTTTGCAGTTGGTATACCTAGAAAATATTGAAGGAATTAGTTTAAAATTAATAACTTACAACTTACTTTTGTTGTAATACTTGATTAATCTTATATTAGACCTAATGGAATCTATACTAATATTATAAAGCTGAAGAGTTTGGTTGGTTGAATGTTGAATTTTTCAATTCGAATCAGTAGTTCCTGAGATTAGCTTAGGAACTACTGATTCGAATTGAAAAATTCTTTTAGTGTTGGATAGCCCATTTATCGAGGGAGGGTATAGGCATATATATTGTAGTATATTACACCTCTATGATATATATTAGTACTGGTGTGTGAGAAGTATGCACTGAGTTTCATTTGAACAATTGTTATATTTGAATTATTTAAAATTTTAGTTCATGCTTCAATATAATTATCATGATTTAGAGCCTCTATCAATTAATATCCCTAAAAGCAATCACCCCTATCTCGAAGTTACCTCTCAGCCAAAGGAGGACCTTACTAAATATATAAAATCACGCTACGACCAATAGGAGCGGAGCAGTCACCATAAACGCAGTTGAGAATGCGGGGACGGCTAGTATTACATGTTTACAATATATACATTTTTGATTTTTTTAAAGTCAGTCTTGTAACCCATTTTCAGAACACCATAAAAACAACAATATTCATAAATCAGACTCAACAAAGTTGGTGGCCAAGATGATCTTAAATATTTTCAAATAAACCACAATTCGTGGGCACACTAATAGGGGTCCCTTAGAAAACCCATTTCACCCAACTGTCAACCGCTGTAGATAGTGCTGAATTTGCATGGAATACTCAATATTATACGAACACATTTCATATTATATTAATGTCCCGACTTCAAAGGGAGCGTATATGACGAAATGTTTATGTAAGCTATCTTAGAGCGCTCGAGAGATTGGTTGAATGAAACTAACATAGGGCAAACTGTGTTCAGAGATTTTAATTATGTGTATTTGCGAATGGGGTGAAGGTGCCTGTTGCTGTCTGAACAAGGAAACGGCAACCAATAAAGACTTTAACACGGAGTCGTGTTGCCTTTGACTTTGTAATTGACATTGTAGTTTGTAAATGTTTCGAGGCTTCGTAATGATATTTGCTTTAAGGAAACGGTGTGATGTCTTTCAGTTACAATACCGTAATGTTAGATTGTCAATAAATAACAATAACTTCACACGTGGTTAGTGATCCTGCTCCTGCAGATCCTCGATTCCCACCCAGGACAAATAATTGTGTGATGAGCTTGTTCATTTGTTCTGTGTCTGGGTGTGATTTATCTATAATACACACAGGCTCTGCCTAGTTTGGGATCAGACGGCCGTGTATAGGGTATCTCAAGTTATTTTCATTACTATAATGAAAGATTAGTTTCTCATAATTATTGATAAGAAATATGCGTTGTAAGTTATTTTACTTTAAAACTTTTTTTAAGAGTATTTAGTACTAGCAGCGCCTCGCGGTTTCACCTGCGTAAGTCCCGATCCCGTGGGAATGTCGGGATAAAAAGCCTATGCGTTAATCCAGGTTTTGAGCTATCTACATACCATACCATATCTACATATCATTGCAATCGGTCCAGTAGTTTTTGTGTGAAAACATTACAAACATACACACAAATGTTTCCTCTTTATAATATTAGTTTAGATTAAGAAAGAAAGAAGAAAGAAAAATATTTTATTTGTATCTTCAGCTATAACAATAAAATTCATATGCCTTAAGACTAGGTTGGTACTGAAGACCAAATAGGGTACCTGCGTCAGCTAGTGTCGCAGATCGCTCTGCAAAGCTGGTATTCTCGCAGGCCCCAATTAAATTTAAATATATACATTAATAAAAAAATATACATATTGTAATTATATTAATATTTTACATATAAATAATATTAATAATGTTATATAAATAATCATATACTATACATTTACTATACATAGATACTTGTATTTCACACTATTTAACAAAACAAATTAAATTTTCCTATATTTATAAGTGTATTTCCGAACGCTTCTGTCATCTGTCAGATAATATTAATATATTATTTTTATTGGATTGGTAGTTACGCAATTGTCTATTGTATTATGTAATTGAAAGTAACAATGTTAGTGTATATCTGAAACTATGTCTTTCTATGATATGGATACCATAAAAGTAAGTAAAGTTGCCGCACATATTGTCTAAGGTGATAATTTTTGTTGTATTATTAAAATTTCCTTATACTTATTGTGAAATGAACGTAATGTTTTTAGGTTACGCAGAGGCGGTGGCAGATCATTCCAACATTTAGTAGCGGCGTACCTGAAACTGCCTCTAAAAGCGGTCGTCCTGTGTCTCGAAGTTACTAAAAGATGTAAAGCGGCCCTTGTGCTGTATTGATTGATCTCACTAGACCACTTCAACTTATTATACAGGTATTCAGGCTTTTTATATAGAATAACGCCATAAAGCAAGGTTGATAGGTGGAGGTGTCTGCGAGTAGTCATTTTCATGAGATTCCCTCTGTTTAGAAATGGGGTGACATGTGTACGAGGTGGGATGTTATAGCAGAATCGAGCGCAAGCATTCTGTACCCGCTGAATGAAATTTCGAGTTCTTTGTAATATACATGCATCAAATACAGTGTCAGCATAATTTAATTTTGAAAGTATGAGAGTCTCACATAATAGTATGCGCATATCTGTATTGAGGTTTTGGCGGATATGGTACAGCAGTTTAAGACGGTAAAAGCAGTTTTTGACCGCTTCAAGAACATGCGTCTCAAAATGCAGTTCTCCGTCCATAACCAGACCCAAATTGCGAGCCTCACTGACCTGCTCTATGGGACATCCATCAACCATTAATACAGGATTTAGTTCTTGTATCCTTTTGATGCATTCTTTAGACCCTAAAATTAAAAACTTTGATTTAGTGGGGTTAAGTACTAAAGAATTCCTTCTTGCCCAGCCTGAAATACTTTCTAAATCTGCATTTGTTCCATTTACAGCGTCGTGACAATCATTTGGGTGAAAGGATGTGTATAGTTGGAGATCATCGGCATACATATGATACTTAGTGTTGTGGATATGGTTGGTAACATCGGCACTGTACAATATGAAGAGGAGAGGGCCGAGAACTGATCCCTGAGGAACGCCCCGGGTCACCTGACAGCAAGAGGAGTTGGCCTTGTTACCATCCCTGGCATTATCCAGTTGGACAAATTGAGATCTATCAGACAAATAACTATGAAACCACTTTATTGTTGCTGAGTCACACCCATAGTATGAAAGTTTAGCTAGAAGAAGAGAAATGTTTATAGTCTCGAAGGCACGTGAAAAATCAAGCAGAGTTAGCAAAGTACCCATACCCTGGTCTCTAGCCTCCAAAATATCATCAACTACATCAAGGAGAGTGGTGGTTGTACTATGTCCTTGTCGAAACCCAGACTGTTTGTGAGGTATTATGTTATATTTCTCGAGGTACTTCCTTAGCTGATTGCTGACCACCTTTTCCAACACTTTAGATAAACAGGGAAGCAAGCTGATTGGTCTAAGGTCTTTGGGAGTGGTTGGATTGGGGTTCTTGGGTATAGGCTTGACAATTGCAGTTTTCCATACGTGAGGGAAGGTAGAAGAAGTAATTGACCTATTTATGATTGCTGTAATGAATGGAAGGCTATGAGGGAGCGTCCTCATCAGCATTTCAAGTGAAATGTTGTCAGTACCTAGGGCATTCGATTTGAGACTCCTGATGTGCAAATAGACTACTTCTTCACTAACTGGCTCAAGCCTCAAGGTGTTCGAATGGAAGCGATTTGTTTCAAAGTATATCAGATCTGACAGAGAAACTGTATCATTGCCCGGGATATTTATGAAATGCTTATTAAGGTCTTCCGGATTTTTAAGTGTATATGGCAAATCATGCAGTCTTTGTTTACCTATATTAATTGTAGATTTTAAGTTGTACCAGAGTTTCTTTGGGTTGTTGATATGACTGTTTATGTACGACTCAAAGTAGGCCCTTTTCTCATTATCAATGGCACTTGATACAATACTTTTCAGATCTTTGTAACTTTTTTTGTGTATGTCAGATTTACTGTGTTTGTATCGTGTATGGTACTTGTCACGCAATTTCACCATTTCTTTGATTGTGTCTGTAATCCATGGGTAAGACTTTTCTCTAATTAGAATTCTAGTAATTGGTGCATGAATATCGAAAAGAGTTGTGACAAAAGTGTTAAAAAGTGTAACCATGTCCCCCACATTCTGCTGGGCTGTTATATAAGGCCAGTCTAATTTACAGAGGTCATCCTGGAAAATATCCGACATTATACAAGTTAGTGGTCTGTAATTTATCCACTGCGGGGTAGGTTTATTGATTTTGAGTAGGCAAGTCACGGATAAGATGGCATGCTGCCCTAATTCAGGTTTATATTGAACAGAAATATTATTGACTTGAGCATCAGTGCACACAATATCTATTAGTGTCTCACTGTGATCTGTAAAGAGTGTTGGTTGCTGGATCACTTGATTAAGACTAGTGTACTGCAGAAAATTGTTTAACAATAATGTACTGTTCTCATTGCTCTTTAGACAATTAATGTTGAAATCGCCAAGAAGTACTGTTTTATCAGCACAATTGAATGATGTGAGGGAGGCTGTGATCGCATCTAGAAAGGTGTTAATGTTTAACCATGGTGGCCTATATGCTGTGCCTATGACAACTGTATGTGAGTTGACAGTGAGTTTGAGCCACATTTGGCACGTTGCTCCACGTTTGGCACGACAGGATGTGCCATAGCTCGAACCTTGAGATCGCAGCGCACATAAAAACCAACACCCCCCCCACGGCCACTCCGTACATTCGACGGCCGAGGTACATGTCTCAGACGATAGTTGGGGATTGAAGGTGCGCGGCCCTCCTCGCCATCCCGCAGCCATGTTTCATTAATTGCCATTATATCTACAGCTAGTTCCTCCATGGCTAACACGAATTCATCATGCCGTGTTCCTAGTGAGCCAGCATTAAATAAACCCAACTTCAAGTATTTACTCCTAGTCATTAGAATTGTTTAAGAGTTTTCCTATCTGATATATACTTAATACTGTAATTAGTGCATGGCTAAGTAGGAATGTACAATTTATAGTGTCCGCTTTGTTACTATTTTGCAATGTAGTTATTATGTGTAAAAGTGTAAATATATATTTTTTGTGTGTCATTAATGCTAGTTGGATGATTATAATATATATGTGTGCATTGAATGATAAAAATATAAAATATAAAAATAAAAAATAAGTAATTGTTAGTTTATGTAAATAACAGATATTAAAAATCATACACATATAATGGTTTGTATTATCAGTACATCCTATAACCTTAATTATACTATTATTAAAGTAAGTTTTCCCACATTGTTTAAACCCATAAATTAATATTGTTGATTTTATATAATGCTTATGTGGGGTTACAACCAAAAACCAGTTCAATGTCCGACTCACATCTGATCGAGCAGACCTTGTCTCCAGGCTTGTTTCGTGCGAAGATACGGCCCCGTTTGACCCACACAAACTTCCATCCTGAGCGTTGGCCGGCATCACGCGCCAAACGAAACAATTGGCGGTTCGCCTTGGTGAGCCGCTCGTTAATATAGAAGCGCTTAGGCGCTCCCGGGACCAGGTCCGCCGACGTCGCTCCTCGACGAACTCGTGCGTTGTTCAGCAACGCGTCCCGCACAGCCCTATGCGTGAGAGACACGGCTATAGCGCGCGGTCGCGCCTCGGGACCCGCGGCGTCCGTCGCCACTATGCGCCGTCCGCCGACTCTTTCGGCGCTCGCTATCTGCGTTTCCTCTAAAGTGATGCCGATCTTCGCAGCTATTTGCATTACGACATGGACAGGGTTCTCTCCGCTCACCTCCGGGAAGTTTGCTACCTCCACGTCGTAGGCCAACAGCTCCTGGTCACGCTCGTCGAGGTCCTGCCTGAGCTGGGTTATCACGCTATCGAAGTCGCCTGCCTGAGTTGGTCGCTGCTTTTCTAAGGCACCGACTCTCTCCTCCAAGGTGTCTACTTTTTGCTTGTATTGTTCCATCCATGATTTTATATCTACAAGTTCGTCCCTGAATATTTGCAGGTCTTTGTTGACTGATCGAAGGTGATCCCGAAAGGTCTTTAGCTCTTCCGTGATGTCATTTGTCAGTTCTTGGGTGGACACGAGCATAGAGTTCATTGGAGAGCTAGGATCATCACGATTCAGGTTAGTAGGGGGCAAACCACATTCGCGGGTAACCATGGATGCTTCTGGCCGTTTTTTACTGGTTTTCCTTTGAATACAACCCGGGCACTGCCAGGAAGGAGAAATGGTGCCCGCAGGAGGCAGGGATACACATCGCAGGTGGAAATAACCGTTACAGTGGCGACATCTAGCAGCCTCAGACGGCGACAGAAAGCGTTTACAGCGGCTGCAGCTCTTCGACATGTCTACTACACGCCGCGATTGATCGTATACTTAGTGTGCCGATGAACACAGAGATGGCGTGGCTGTTGAGCTCCGGGTCGAAATAACAATGCTGATATAGCATGCAGTGGTTCAAACACGGGCACACAGATGGCGTTGTACTCAGTCTAATGAAAAAGGCTGTATAATAAGGTTGTACGCTGTTCCGAAGGCCCGCGAGTTTTGAAATTTTCAGCTACCGACACCGCGCAAAACACCACATATACAGATTAACACCAACAATCTCTGGAACCTAAGATCACTATTATATTTATAAGGGTAAGGGTAGTTATAATGTTTATTTAGTTCGTAAGTTTTAATATAAGATTATGAAGAATTCACCAAATAAAAGTCACTACAAACACTTTCAGTCCTTAATTGCGTCACTTCCCACGAACTCACAACTTTAGTTTTCCGAAGGAACTGGTCGCTTATTTTTAAAACAGGAATAAGACAGAGCGTGAAACGTAAACAAGTTGACAGTTACCGGATAAAAATTAAGAAAATAATCGCATTAGAAATCGTGTCACACAGTATCCCGTGAATAGAGGAACATTTAAACTGTCAAGCCTTTAAAATCGCCCAAGGGGGTTTAGATATTAAGTCCCAGAAGCTCCACAATTTCCTCGGCACGATTCCAATCCTGCAGAGCAATTGAAAAATGTCTTAATAGAAAATGAACACACTTTAATGCCACGTGGGGGTAGCAAACGCGTTTTATTTCAACTTTTTGTACTTTTTAAGTCATCCATATGCTTAGTTAGCACGAGGAGTCGCCGAAAAAGAGTGGGCATTCGGCTGGAATGTCAGGCGTTTTAGGTTCGGTTCCCGTTCAGGGCAAATATTTGTATGTCAGGGTAGTGTTAAGAAATTATGTAGGGAATTATTTTGTATAACACAATTTTAATGTTATGTCCTGCCAAAGACAATACTATGGTACAATTAATATAAATATGCTGGTAACCCAGAGTGGTGTGGGTAGGAACATAGCTTGTTCAATTTGGCGGGATTCGGTTATGGAACGAAGGACGAGAAGCATTGTAATCATTGTAATTTGGGAGCAATAAAACATTAAAGCTCATTGTCATTCATGTTTGTCTTTTGACTATATCTTTAAAAGTAGTTTTACAGATAACTCCATTAGGACACAAAGAACACCCAGACTCGGGACAAACATTTGTGAATCACACAAATTTTTGTCCCGTGTGGGATTTGAACTCGCAACATTCGGGCCGCTAATGACGAAGCGACCACTTAAACCATTATGCCATCCGTGCAGACTAATGTTTATATTGACAAAAAAGGGCAGGTATCTAGTTAGATACCTAAACTTTTTTGTATTAACAAGCAAACAAACAAACAAACTTTTGTTTATCCCTGTTCTTGAACCGATAGAACCAGCTGTACTTATGTGTTGTTTATTATTAGGTACATTATTATAATAATAAAACATTTCAACTAATTACTAATCCTAATAGCGATCTTACTATTAGTATTAATCTGTACTTCTATACTAATATTATAAATCTGAAGAGTTTGTTTGTTTGGTTGAACACGCTAATCTCAGGAATTACTGGTTTTAATTGAAAAATGATTTTAGTGTTGGATAGCCCATTTATCGAGGAAGGCTATAAAACATCATACAACGAAGAAAACGACAAATGTTGCAAAAACGGGAAAACTACAAACGCAAAAGAAGTTCGGCTAATTATGCAAAAATATAATCTCTAACAATTCTGAAGAACAATGTCCAAAGACATAAACAATTGAGCCAACAAGACAGTCCCCAGTTAAAATACCTCTCATTTAAAATTCCCTTTATTTAATTACTCCAAACTTAATTGTTCTAAACATTAAAATACACCATAAACAAGAGAAATAAACCGTGGATACATCTCCGCGAGATGCGCGGAAGACAGATTAATTAAGAACAGCAAGGAGAATGGAATTACTTAGGAACGAATAAATTGCCGACGCTGGAACTCTGGCGGGGATTGGTTAAATGTGTATATGGCATGTAATAAGCATTTTTTCTTTTATTAGTCTAATTCAATTACCACCTCAACACGGCATGAAAATATTTGACAAGCAGATTTAAATGAGTGAATGAAATAATCACTTTGTAAATAAATGCTTCATTCACTCATTAAAATCTCCATTCTAACATATAATCCTACCTATAACCATACATGACGTCCATCTTGTAGTTCACACTTCAATCAGTTTGACATATTCAAATTTACAGTTATGTATTTTACAACCTAATAAAAGATTAAACTAAGAGATTTAGAAGGAAATAATAAATCTTATGGCAATAAATAGAATCTTATTTTATAAATCTTACGTTTGATCGTATTTGCGCTATCATGCGATCATCATGAAAATTTGGCACACACATTGCTAGAGGTACAAAGAAGGATGTGGAATTTCATCCACCTTCTACTCTCCCGTCCCCCCTCTTCTCCCCCTCTCCCCCTCTTCCCTCCCTTCCCCTACTACTTGTGACTCTTAAGCTGCAGGTGCCCATGGGTGGCGGTAATCACTTACCATCAGGCTTATATACATATTATTAAATTACGTCTGTACCTCAGTTTCATCGCTAAATTCGTCATTACGAATTTTTACCATGACTATCTCCATCACGCAATGTCAGGATCAGGGGATTATTATTTTAAAAACAAATATAGCCACGGATTTTCATGCGGTTTTCACTAATAGAGTGATTCATGAGGAAGGTTTAGGTGTGTAAATTGTTTGAAATATGATGACAATGATTGTTGAAGATGTCTCTGCTACCCGTGCGAAGCCGGGGCGGGTTGCTGTAATTGGTTCGTACAATTGGTGGCTTTATCGCACAAGGCAATCTCTTACAGGCAACTGTAGGAAGGAGAGAAAACGTCATTAAGAGGAGTTAGAGGGCAGTTTCTGGTGTATTAAGAATGAGATCTTACTAATCTTACTTATATTATGAAGGAGAAAGTTTGTGAGGATGGACGGATGTTTGTTACTCTGTCACGCAAAAACGGCTAAACGGATCTTGATGAAATTTGGCACTGAGATAGATTATAGTCTGGAATAGCACATAGGCTACTTTTTATTCCAAAAAATCTATGGTTCTCGTGAGATAGATTTCACCAAAATTTTTACGCGAACGAAGTCGCGGACAATAGCTAGTATGTTAGAAAGTATGATATCGATCAGAAGTAACCTCGGTATCCACGTTCAACGAAATTCAATTACAACACAGATGACTCAGTTTAGTCATAAACAATTTGAAGAATAGAAGATCTATATAAATAAAAATCAATGTTTAAGTATGTTTGACCTCTATGCGTTCCGAAACCATTGATCAGATTGTGATGAAACTTTGGTAGGGTGTTCTTTGCAAGCGTTCCCGGCCTAAAAAAGCGATACTAAAAAAAAAGGCATTGCAACGCATGCCGGGTGCACCTAGTTTATATACCTAGCACCTATAATATTCATAACTCATACTCATACTAGCAGTGGGAAAGAGCATTCAGAATTCGGCATTTAGTGCGGTATATGATGCAGGCTTTCTATTAAACATTCCTAGTATTTGTTAGTATACTGCAAAATTACCCCAGTCTGCAGAGTACATATTTATAATTTCAACAATAAACAGATTTTAATGAGTTTCTCTCTTTTGCAAACTAAACCAACTTATGAAATTAAACTCACAGCACACATACTAGAACAAAGAATATTCTCATTTACAAAGACCACGCCGGTGTTAAACTCCTTTCGAAACTGGGGCTCTAAAACAAAAGAGAACAAACCAACATAATAATAAAACAGTAGTTCACTCACTCGGTCTCTAGACAAACATTCATTCACTCACTCTTTAGCGAATGTCTAATTTAAACACTGGAGTTTCAGATTAACAATCAACATTGTCATTCCGCTTTGTTGTAATTTGTGATAGCGATCTTGATAAGAGAAATTGATTTAGATGTCGGAATCGGTTTAAATACAGAACACTGACTATTGTCAGTGTATTTTAACAGCAGGCTACAAGCCTATTGGCTTATAGCGTGCTCTCATAAATTATGAGACACTTCTCAGGACATTAAGTGTTTTAAAATAATTTACTAATTTGTTACTATTTTTTTATTATAATACCAAACTTACAACTTAATTTAAAATAATTAAACAATATGGGAGTATGACGACATGGCCCCTTACTTCATAGAAGTTTTTACACAATGTATCGTTTTGACGTTTAATAAAGAGGAACTCACTAGACTTCATAGTCTACAACCTACTTTGGCGCCAACAATTCTAAAGAGGTAGGATTGATTGCGAAGATTTACGGTTTACGAAGATTCACAGAAATCATAAAGCCCTAGGACCTGGCGGCCACAAACGTAACTTACATCGAAAACAATTTTTCAATCATAATATTTTGAAACTTAACTGTAGAGGGAACAAGTTCAATGAACTGATTGCGTCTTATGCTTTCTGGATTAAAGACCTTAAGACGTAACATGTCAAAAAGTATGTTCATAGTACATTCAGTGCAGAAACGGATGACCACATTGACCTCATGTCACTAAAATCTTCGTACAATTAAATGCATACTTAGTATATTTCTCTTAGATAATCAGGACTACCAGAGTTTATTTACTTTCTTTTTACGTAAATCATACCTGACTCTGAGTTTCGTTTAAAATCCTTAAATTTTATCTAAGACGCGGCATTGTACGTAAAGTTCGTTCACAAAGAAAAATAACAATTAGAAGAAATTAGCCAACTTTAATAAATTGGCCGCTTACAGGTTAATTAAAAACATACCTAACTTAGCCCGATAAGTGCATCATCATCTCCACTTAAAAACAAGAAAGCACTCCGTTAAAATACAATAGACAAAAATATACATAATAATATTCTGTATTTGCATTTTTCTGTTTCCGTTACATTCTTGTGTTGATTGAGAATAAAATCAACTTTATAATCACCAAAGTCTCTTTACGATAAGTGATACTTAATTTTTAAGTAGCCTTTAAGCTGAAAACTGACCTGATTAACTGGCAGGGGACGATGCAAAGGCAGGCGGTGGACTGTACTTATTAGGTCATTGTGAATACGGGTACAGAGCTCCATTGTATGGACATTAGGATAATGTACGGTTTCGTTATTTATGCAAAGTATGCCTATGTATATTTCATAAGGCTATTCTGAAGTTTAATGGGGTTTAATAGTGCAGTTACTTTGTAAGGTTGTAAGGTATGTGTGTTAGTTCTAAGTGGGGAAGATGGAAATTGCAATTGACTGGTACCCGTAGACTATTAAATAATAAAGTTAGGCAATGTAACGTTCATATGTATTATACAAAACGTTACAGAAAGACGAAAAAAAATGAGTTAGCCTGAAAAAAATAGGTTTTGAAAATAAAAACTTTCTCGCTTTTCATCGTGTAAGTGCATATGTCCAAAAAACGTGTTATCAATTTGCATTTTAATTTCAAATAATTTCAATGACTTCGTATATTTTTAATGCGGACACTTTCAGACCGTACATTCAATCAACTTGATTGATATCAATTACTAATAGTTTTAATTCTGCCAGCCCTCGCTCTTTTGAATAACCAGTTGTTACCCGCGACTTCGTCGCGTGGAAATTTTGGTGAAATCTATTCCACGGGAACAGTATATTTTTCCGGGATGAAAAGTACTCTATGTGCTATTCCGGACTATAATCTATCTCTGTGCCAAATTTCATCCAGATCCGTTCAGCAGTTTTTGGGTGAAAGAGTAACAAACATGCATACATCCTCACATACTTTCGCCTTTATAATATTAGTAAGATTAGCAATATATTTAATTTGTCATTTTCAAAATACGATTTCTGCATAAAAAATTTCGAATTAAATTTATTTTCTCTCGTAAAATATCTATCGTAATTGTGTGTGAAATTATAGATTAGAAAAATACGTAAATCCAACACAAACAAAGTCATTGTAGCATGCAACTCATACGATAGATAAAAATACAATACAAAGAAATAATGTGTATAATATCGAGAATACAATGACGTATCTTTTCTAAGTTCATTAGCAACGCACAAATATTCTCAGAAAACAAGAAATGAAAAATCTTGAGGACCCTCTCCCTGTAGCAATACAGAAACCATTGTTCTTTCAGTTTCTTCTGTTCCAGGAATTTATTCGATTTCGAATAAATACTTAAATAATAAATAATAATTTGTGTTTTTATGTAGGTGTAACGTTTAAAATTACTGAACCTGTGCTAAAAGATATTTAATTTTAAGTACTTATTTATTTTTCAAAATCCGTTTTTTCAGCTAATTCTATTACCTTTCGACTATACATAACACTCCTAAATTATGACCAAACCTTTATCTTGTATAGTTATTAGTAGTAGTAAATATAGTATACCTACATAGGTATGAAAGCTTTCTTATTGATAACAAATATAGGGTATGAAAATATGGAAATTCGACAATAAAAAATTTAAAAGTTCTCTGACATCAAGAACACAAATTTCTTTGTGTTTTATAAAATAGTCTGAAATATCAAGTAAAACAAAAGTTGAACCATTATATTAACATGAAAAGGAGTTTTAATCTTCAGAAGTTTAACATACTAATTTTGTCGCTTGGCAACACTGCAAGTAGTTTTGTTTAATAGGATTACATTTTGTATAATTTCAATGACCCAACCGTACAAAATAAAGGTTTCTAGTTTCCTAGGCGTTTTAAGTAATTTAAATAAAAAATTTATAAAATTGCGAAAGACTGGAAGCCGCTCAAAATAAATATTGTCCAAGGCTCGTATTTAAATGGTTGCGGATACACTAGATTGGGATTTGAAGTTGTTTTCTTAAGCTTCATAAGCTTTTCTAACCGTAATCTATAAAAACATAGACATGCTTATTCAGTAACTTTACCTAAATACCAGCCTCGAGTATTTTCTCTGTAAATATATCAACGAAGCAGACCCAGCTTAACAAGTTTTACAAGACGCAATAACAGGAACTTGACAAGACATGTTTATTACTTTAATCTTATCGCCTTATACCTCCTACAACCCATCGCAACTTTGGAGTTGCGATATGGGTCACATTATATGCCTTAATCATAATAATGCACGAACAAAAACAGGTTCAATGGACACAGTAAGTGTTTGAGAAATATATTTCTGGGAGTAAAAGACAAAGTGTAATTGTGGAATAGCGTTTTCTCTTTCTTCGTGTAACTTAATTAAGCAAGTACATACTTGCGGTGATGTATTATGTAGGCTTCTAAGTCAGCATTTATTACTATGTTTGATGTAAGAAGTTTTTGTTTTTTAGTTTTACTCAAAACAGCAGTTATTATCTCGTCGTAAGATTTGACTCGTAAACTTCATAAACCTTGACCAATAGACCTACTAATTGGACCGCGAGTTGGACTATGCATCACTTAGTCACACTATTTCACTCTTGGCCAACTAACCGAGAAAACTAAAATGGCGCACGTCCTGTCGATGTACCACGGTCACCGAGGACTCAGTTTGCTATTCTTATAGTGTTAAAAAATGATATAATTATTGACTGTACGGACGGCGTACGTAGCGGTTTAATTAGTCATGTAATACCGTATATAGAATTACCCTGATAATTACGTACTAAGAGTGGATCCAGTACCGGAATGGTAGTTGAACAGTGAACAAAAATAATGCAAAACAAAAAATGTTTAGTTGTGTTGTTCTGTTTCGCCAATACCAAGACTCCGACGAAACACGCCAGATCCAAATAAATATCTTTGTTGACAAAGAGGCGTTCCTTTTAGCAAAAAGGAAAATACTGTACTAACAACATCGGCCATAAAATTACCTGGATAGTAATCTTGTTTTTTAATCTTCATTGTCTGAGTTCATTAAAGTCCAAATGAAGCACCTACATATACCTAAAATATGCTTAAGTACTGACAACTTTCCGCTTTTATCAAAAACTTTACCGTGTCTTTTAAAAGACTGTCCATTCTAATGGTCCTTTCATCATTCTGAAACTTATTTTATAGGGATTTTAAGTCTGTTTTCTGCTTCATCAAGTATGAACATAAAGCAAAATCCAAAAACGTTTCACGAACTCGCTTGGGTTTGTATGTCGGCGTGAACAGTGAAATATAAAATGTTATATGGACGAAATATAAGCCCTGTCCGTGGTTCTGAGAGAAAAAGTTAAGAACATAATATTGCGTAACCTCTTTAAAAGTAAAGTAAAGTAAAGATCCTCGAGGCCTGTATTGCTAGGAAAATAGTTAAAACAACACTTTTCCTATACAAACCACAGAGTAAAGAATAATTAAAACACAGGTCCCCAGCTGTCAAACATTTGACATCGTTAACTTTTGACAGAACGAAGTCTGTCGGGGCAGCTAGTATGTTATATAAACATACTTAGTGATAGTTAATGGTATGTTTAAAAACCCCTGTGGTACAGAAATAGAGCTGTAATCTTTTACAGGCTGAATATATTTTCTTAACCAGATTTCTCTAATTAGACGCGTAAGACATGCTTCTCTATCTTCCTTATTTTATTGTAATATATTTCCTATTTTAGTTATGACTCTGTATGGGAACTATTTATTATAGTCCCCATACACCACCACCAAACTTATTTTAATGTAACCAATCATTTTACACCAACGTACTAACATATAAGTTCATGTATAAAAAAACGTTATTCAATATCTATTTTATAGTTCCATCCAATTCACAACCTACCCTCTGATACCCGAGCCCTGCTTATCCTATAAAACATTTTTCTTCTCACAACCAAATGGTAATAAACCACAAATTTATCTCCACCCACAGACGCACAAAAGTACAAAATGTACTGAAAACACAATACAAGATATACGATCGGACAAATACCTACTGAATCGTGTTAACTGCGGTACGTGAAACATTTCCAACGTATTTCTCTCTCTCTAAATGTATTATACCTTTACCTGGGACAGAATGAGCTCACTCTAATATATGAGACTGAAACATCCACAACATATGATCTACTGTAGCGACGATGCAAAATTCTATCACATAAAGCGTTTGGTTCATTCTTCATTCAGTTAAGTTTTACTGTGGAATATACTCTGTTTAGAGACAGAATATAATTATAATAGCACCAGTGCAGACCGGGATAACTGCCTCTGCCTGCCTTGCCTTTAAATCAATGGTTGAAGTTCATCTCGATCGACGGTAGAAATATAGTGAACATTTTCTTTTATTATATTAATACTAGCTGTGCCCCGCGGTTTCACCCGCGTAACTCAGATGCCATGGGAATATCGGGATAAAAGTAGCCTATGTATTAATCCAGGTCCCAGCTATATACATACGAAGTATCATCGCAATCGGTTCAGTAGTTTTTGCGTGAAAGAGTAACAAACATCCAAATCTCCTAACAAAGTTTAAATTTTTTTTCACATTCAATATCTTCACTACATATTATTATAATAAAATATAAAACAAAGTCCCTCGTTGCGTTTGTCTATCTGTCTGTCTGTTTGCGATAAACTAAAAGAATACTGAACGGAATTTCATGCGGTTTTCACTAATAGACAGTGATTAAAATTCCCATTACGGACACAACAACGACCGTCAACAACGTCTGCCCTAACGCGTCTGCCTCTGCCTGCCCGCGTTCGGGACTCGAGTGGCTCACGTCACGCGGTGATGAGCGATGTCCCCCCCTCCACCGCACCGCACAATTTTATCTTAATTTTATATCGTCGTAACTTTTAAAATATTTGACCAAATTACGTACTTTAAAAGGCAAAGTTTATCTACTTTGAATATCAGAAGCGATAAAAGATTTATTTTGATAAAAATCAATTTGTTACTGCTAAATGTGAATTGGAAATAAAAAATAAAATTTTATTGTATTTATGGTTCACTATTTTGGTAATAATGGCTTACACACAAAAGATAGATATATACTGTCGCGGACTTTTTTGTAGAACTATTTAGGAGAAACAATCCCACCGTACATTATATTCGTGTACCTCTTACAGTTTTCGCACCGCACGCCAGAATAGTTCGCAGATGACAGATTTTTTTCCGACTTACTTAACACTTATCGTTATATATTGGCCAATATACACAATATCTTCATAAATTATAGCCTATGTGTTATTCTGATATTTAAGCTATATTATTGTAAAGTGTCATTAACATCCATTCAGTACTTTTTGCGTTAAAGAGTAACAAACATCCATACATCCTCTCAAACTTTCACGATTATAATATTAGAAGGAATACTATTTGAAGTGCAACTTTAAATGCGACTTCTAAAAAGTTGGAGTTAATTATTTAAAGTTTTGAATGGGATTGTGATTCAGTTGCGGAGAATCTTAACACCGACTTTTATAATTAATGGTGGCACCATCTAGCGGTACTTTTAATAAACAATAATTATGGTGACATTACGAAGTTTCACTTCTTCCGCGCGGAGGGACTCCACGCACTATTTTTTTTACACAGCGCTTTCTATACCCTAATTAAGCATAAGTACAAGCTAGGCTTAATTATAGGTACTAGAACAGATACTTTTTATTTATCAAAATACAGGCATATTATAAGCAATCAAATCAAACCCAATAGACTCATTCATGTATTCAAATATTTGCCCTGGGCAGAAATCGAACCCTGGGGGTGGTTTTGTCCAATGCTCTACCGCCGCGCCACATTTGAATTTCTTCTTTATTCTTATATAAATATTTATTACTTGAGGGAATCGTGGCTAAGTGGTAACCGTGTAGTTTAGTATTGTAAGGTTAAGTAAGCCAGGTCATTTTTAGGATGGGTGACCATTCTTAACACATTGAGACCCCTCGGTGCCACGAAGAGCACGTTAAGCCGTCGGTCTTGGTTGCCATACGAACATCTGTGGCATTCGTTACGAGTAGTTGGAGCCGAAAAGAAGTCCGACAACCTGATCTAAGTACTGAACTTCGATATCGCCTAGTACTTGGGTTGTGGAGGTCTGATGGCAGTCGCTTCACCATACACACACTTCACAACATATCGAATTTTGACCGACCTCAACTTAGTTGGGAAAAGGCTTTGAAGAGGATGATGTTTTACATAGACTAAATACTAGCTTTCACACGCGACTCCGCTCGCCTCAAAGTTATCTGATGATAATCTGTCGATACCTCGGGAACAGTACATTGTTTCGGAATAAAATATGTCGGCAGACATTCGTGATAATCGGTTGAGTAGTTATAACGTGAAAGGGTGACAAACAAACAAACAAACAAACTCAGATTCGTATTTATAATGTAAGTTAGGATTATATTTATATAATAAACTAGAACGTGTTCAGCGTTCTAATGTTGATTCCTAGTGACGATAATAGTCGCGGTTTATTCTTTAACCGTAAATATATTAATTGGAATATGATAAAACAATATATCACGCACAATGAAGGCATTAATCATAAATTTATAACACCCCCGACTCGAAAATCCCTTCAATGATTAGAAAAGAGCTGATGACCTTCGAACGGCTGAACAGATTTTCTTGAATTATAGCTAAGAAAACTCTCGACAAGTCACCTTTCAAAAAAAAAAACAGTCAGTCGCAGGACTGCACGTCAGAAGTGAAAACATAGCTGACACATCTGTCAGTACACGCGAGTTCAATGCTTTTCCCCCATACCAGTGCCCAACGTACCTAAAGAAGTTGTCACTTCAAAAAAACGCACTTAAGTAGGTCCTTTGGCTTGAGAGCTACGATGCCACAGATAGACACACAGACACACAGAAACGTCAAACTTATAACATCCCACTTTTTGTGTTGGGGTAATAAGTACCTGTAGTATAATAACTATTTGTTGTGCAATAATAATTAAAACAATTCTTTCTTGCATTCAAAAGCCTCATAAAGAACCCACGAGTCAAATAACATTTAAAATGATTACAATGCAGATCATGGGCAACGTTTTAATTTTAATCGGCAAAGGAATTAATTCACATATTTGCATATTATTTACATATTTATCTCATTTGGAAAATATTTAAGAGAAAAGGATACTATAAAATACATAATACTGTGGAACAGGCTTAATGTATGTATGTACTAGTGATGTACGAATATTTGCATTCGCTAATATTCGCATAGTTTTTGAGATTGACATTCGCATTCGTATTCACAATAAACGATGGGAATGTATATGGCAAACGAAAAAGAAATAAGATGTGTATGTTTTTATTCACTTATATTTGAATAAGAAAATGATATCTGAAAAGTCTTAAGGTAAGACAAACTAGACTAGAAACCTTTATTTTTATTTTTGTTTGTTTAATTAAAATACTAACGAAATTAATAAACTCTGAAAATAAAATACAATAAAATACAAAACAACTATTTGAACAAAATTAAACTTCCAATATACAATTCTTTGACTTCAACTATATATTTTTCCACCATATAATATTATTTTGAATATAGAGTATTACACCCTTTTTACATATGTATTTTAATTTAATCCTAAAGTAATCAAACAGAAACTTAAATAAAATTTTATTCAATCGATTATAAATGTTGTATGGTATTATAATAAATTTAAATTTTACACTTTAAAATTCCGACCATTAAGTGACAAAAAGTCTACTATGTTGCTCATTAGTCATGACATAAATTATCGCAATTTTCCCAAATTTAAAATGAGTTATTGAACAGAAAACTTAGAAATAAACTATAAAATTTCATTTCTACATTTATGAACTGAAGCTAATATTTTCCAAAAACCTATTGCCTAAACTATCTTACTAGAATGTTTTTTGATCATTACATTCATAGAGTAAAATACTCTAGTCAATAAGCTATAAATTCATAAAACATAATGAGGTGTTTGAATAAGTCCAGCTTTACTAAAAACTCTTTCCCTGGAACCACTTGTGGGTGAAGGTACCAAATATTCTTTGGCAACACGAGAAAAAAATACAATATTAATTGCTATACCTTCTACCTTCAATCATAGAAGAGGGTCTTCTTCATTTTGAATGCGTGTTCATCATTATTAACTTAAAAAAATCATAGGATTTAAACTTTTAGTTTCTAATTTTATTATCCTAATAATACAGATTTGTCTGAGAGACTGGCACTGGAACTAAAGTTTTCCTCACCCTGATTAGTCATTTTAGAACGCATTGGATTTGAACAAGAAGCCAGCATAAGTCTTCGTTCCCGATTAAATCTAAAATCTTTTTCCTGATCTGATCTTTTTTGTTTGAAATAATTTAAATTGCACTTCGGAACAGTAACAGCCGAAAATCAAAGCTTGCAAACATTTTGCAAGCGCTTTATTTGAAAAGTCAAAATTCGTATTCGCGAATACGTGAAATAAATATTCTCATTAGCGAAAGTGAAAAATCCAACATTAGTTACATCTCTAGTATGTATTGTACATAATATACTACACGAGACGGAGAAACCCAGTGTTATTTGTGTGTGAGCGATATTGAAATTATTGTTTTTTTACACTAAATAAAGAATCATGTTTAATTCTGCACAGATTTTCTAAACTATAAAAGCCATAATTTACATGAAAAGAGGTTTTACGGATAAGAATACGAACCTTTTTAATTTTGTTTAAATCCACAATAAGGTAAACATCTTAGAACCATGAAGATATGTCTGAAATGAAAGAATATAAAGGCTTGAAAAAATATACCAACATTTCATCAAACAAAAATATTTAGGCCGAAGTGAAGACTATCTCATCTACAAATTATATTACTAGTAACGAAAGTAAAATAAAATATGAAGAAGGAACAAAATAGCCTTATCCTTTCTTAGAAGGCAAGCTCCTGTATCAAATACTCATCTCCCTCAGAAACCTTATTTCTCTCACATTTACGTGCACAAAAAGATTCGTTCGTCTTTATAAGATTCGCTTTCAAAAGAAATAGGGGCTAATTATTACAAAGCCCTACCTTATCCTTTATTAATGCCAGATTTTGATAAGATTAGTAATCAAAGGTTCTATCTATCTCGGTGAAAGTCTACTGAAACTTCTAATTAACTTTTGTTTCAAGTCGACAAAGTAAGTACTAATTTTGTTCAGACAGTAACTTGGTATTATATTTGTCAGTTTTAGGTTATATATATATATATAAATGAATCCCTATTTCCCTTGGTCACGGCATCACGTGTGAACGGCTGGACCGATTTCACTAATTCTTTCTTTGTATTTGTTATTGTCAGGAGAAAGTTCTTATGAAAGAAAAAAATAAGAAAATTCAATAAAACTTAAGCGGGGCGCAGCTAGTTTATAAATATATATATAAATATAACCTCACACCTTTATCCCCGAAAGGGTAGGCAGAGAGGTTTTGCCAACTATAATTTGGTCCCACACACGTAATAGGGGGCAAGCCTATTGCCGTCATTGAGGCACTTTAATAGAGATAATAATAAAGATGGGAAAATTGAGAGTATTTTAAAAGGTAGGTGAAACTGAAGGCAATGGAAGGAGAAGGATATTACTTATATAGATGGATTGGGGAGTGTAAGCCATACTCTTGCAGGTCAGGGTCGCATATCTGTAACTCGACATGGCTGATAGCGGGAAGTCAAAGCCTTCTAACGAAATAATTGCTTATACATTTGAACACGAATTAGAAGAAGAAATAATTGAGCGAAAGAAAAATGTACGTCATCGACCTGCCTTATATAGTCTTTTCCCTCTCATATTTTTGAAAACTATTAGCGCTTAAAAAGAGAGGGATATTGTAAAATAAAACAGTGTGTGTGCAATTCACACACGGCACAAGTGAAACTTCAGAAAAGTAGAATAAATTAAGTTTTAGATCATTTATATAAAAGTTATTGGTCAAGTTAACACAGATGCGTTAAATATTTAACATAAATTAAATAACCAACGAATTTTAATACGCAAATGCACAAAAGTGACACCACGTTGACATTGACGCATCTGAAGGCTTGGTAGTACGCAGGCGCAAAGACAAAGATTATAGGAAACACTAATATTTGTATTCTATCTCATTCTCTCGCAGGCTAAATGCTGTTTATGAATCTGTTTGTCTCTTTTCAAAGATTATATGAAACACTGTAAACTTGTATTCTATCTCATTCTCTCGTAGGCTAAATGCTATTTATGAATATGTTTGTCTCTTTTACTGTCGCTTTTTCGTTTTATCGAATTTCAAATCACAACAATTGTAAAGAAGTTTCACTTCAATACAATTTTATGTTTCGCATTTTGTTTGCAGAAAATACGTGAAGCAAATATTTGCACCGTGAAGCGGTTCTTATTTTGTATAGGACAAAGCGCCTTAAGCATACTAAAAAACACACCGCCATATATGAATATCAAAAACTGTTTATACTAAAATAATAGTTCTAAGACGATTGTTTGGTATTACCAACAAGAAAAAGGATTCTTTGACTTCTTAAAAGATATAGGTACTTCTCATATACATTGGTCGTGGACTTTATACGGCCTTTGAAACATAATGGATGCTCGTGAAATATTCATATTGAAGGAACCTCGTTCGGCGGCAGTTTTATTTTTATACACTTAAATATTGTAGCACCTACTATTGGGCATAATAAAACTATTAGGAGGTCATATTTTTTGGTCGAATTTAGTGTAAGGAATTAATACATTATTACTATGACCTTCTTGTCAGTGCAAGTAACCACTTGTTCTAAATTTAAAGTTTGGTTACAATATTTACATGTAAAAAAACCTTCACAAAAAGTATTTGTTGTAACTATACTTTATTGTTTGTGATAAATGAATTAGATTTAAAGAGCATTTGAGCGTTTAGTAACTAAAAGTGGCGCTATAATTACTAAAATAAAAACTACTGCAGGTGACATTTTTTAATGTTACATTAGTTGTATAAAAAATGATGATAAACAGATAATTAAAATATTTGGACCAATACTTCTCGAGTGGACACGATAATTTCAATGAAAAACAAAAAAAACGTGTGCGTCTCGGGACGCCCGCCAGAAGTGATAACTTAAACGCCAGACAGACTGGCGCCGTAACGCGTTACGTAACGAAGCGGTTTACCCTCCCATAGGAAGTTATCACTTCAAAAAGAACGACATAGTTCAAAAACGTAGAATACTTTTTATAGTTATTTGTTTTTAGAACTTTTTGTCGATTGATTTTGTCTATTTTTTGTCGTGTGGGATCCCCTACACGTTATGCCTTCACCGGGGTTAATGGTAGAGAGATATGCCTAAATTGATTGCAAGGGCTTGTATAATATAAGCTTCAGAGCTCCAATTAGAAGTCCTAATGTGCCTTATCTGACACATTAACAAAGGAAACATCGTTGCTTTAAAAATATTCATCAAAATCGAACACTCTTAATCCTACTTTGTGACTGAATCACGCAAAAACGGATTAATGAATTTGGATGAAATTCCAAACACTGATAGTTCATTACCTGGATTAACACATAGGATGCTTTTTATCCTGGAAAAATGTTCTGTTTCAGTGGAATTATCAAAGACGTGCCGACATGCACGCAAACGAAGTCGCGGGCATAACTAACTTGTAATAAGCACAGTGACAATTTCAAGGGTAATGGTCATATTACTTTTGGCTACCTGCTTTATGAAATTCTACCGTTTGCCCTCGACTTCGCTTGCGTAAAAGCTGTTTTGATGCCGAGTCGGTTAAGACTGAGCATTCTGCCAGTCAAACGTGGTGAGATTTTCGTCAGCACCAGTTTAGACTGCCTGCAGCCAGGTGTGTCGACCCAGCGATCGTTGTGCACTTCACGAGTCCGTTGCTTTACCCATAAACGCCATTGGTTGAAGGGAAGTGGCAGTAGTATAGTTGGACCTGCCGCTGATGTTGTAGAACCCTTCCTTGCCAGCTCATCGGCGGCGGTTTAAGAATGACCCCATTGGCCGAGGCTAAACGCTCCAACGTCTGGTGGCATTCATATCTCATATATGAATGCCACCAGACGCTGGAGCGCTTAACCAGAGTTCATGGTGTTTATATTAGTAAGGTTGGTTAGGATATCGATCACTTGTGGTTAATAATAAGCACGGTAACAATTTTTGTATTTTCAAGGGTAATTTACTCAAAAACAGTATTCATATAACTTGGGGCTACTTCGCCTTATTGAATATTCATAATTGATTTTACTAATCATGAATATTCAACGGAGTAAATGGTTGATTAAACCAAATGGTTAATGAGACTACAAACACTCGATGGTAAACTCAAATTGTTTATGATATTGCTTTCTGTTTGTTGTTTTATATAAATTATCTTTATAATTATTAAGCGTATTTTGTTACTATTTTTAACAAGATTTCTGCCAGTCTTTTTACACGTGCAGTCTTTGGACCAGTTTTACGCAGAAGACATACACAGATCCGCGTGTATCCAATATAATAACGCGTTCAGGATACTGTTGGGGCTGTCGTGGTTTTGTAGTGCGTCCGGTATGTTTGCGGAGGCGCACACAGACGATTTTTACGCCATTATAAGAAAGAGGACCGCATCCATGGCCGGCCGGTTGCGCACCGCTAGTAACAGTCTCCTGAAGGTGTTCATAGATCGGTGGTACTCCCCTTTGCTGCGCCACTGGGCAAAGATCCACACCAGCTAAGGACATAGCCTTATAAAAATAAAAATTATGTATTACTAACACTAGCCTTTAAGTTATTTTGTTTATACTAACCCCATGGACTCGTGTCTGAAATAAAGGATTTGAATTTGAATTTTTAACCCCGACGCAAAAAGAGGGGTGTTATAAGTTTGACGTGTCTGTGTGTCTGCGTATATATGTGTCTGTGTGTACATCTGTGGCATCGTAGCTCTCAAACGAATAGACGGATTCAAGTGCGTTCTTTTGTTTGTAAGATGACTTGATCGAAAGTCAAATCTGGCTAATAATAGCTAGCAACAAAGATTACTGGCATTTCTTGGAGGAAGCTTACCCGAAGTTGGTTTATTTTGTATATTTTTAAGTTTCTGTTTTGTAAGATATAGTTTGTAATTTGCCCGGAATTAAATAAAGCTTTATTATTACACAATTTGTCGCTTATTGCATTTCCTTCTTGCATCCTCTTTCTCCAGGCAGTATTTCTGATACTGTATTGGCGGTGAAACAACCTGGAGCGTACAAAAAAGGTTGTTTTGGTTGCTTACACCTGAAATAACGACATAATTTGGCCGTGGTAACATTACTCATTTGTTTTTCGTGTAGAAGCTCACCTCACCGGGCTATTGGTGAGGCCGTATTTCAGGCTTAAACCAACTAAAACCACACGGTGTGCCTCATATCACCGTTTATGAGTTGACCCAGCGCTGGCTAGCGGACGGCAACTGGGCGATGTCCAGACACCCTCTTCACGGGAGACTCTGCTTCGGGTGAAGAACATAAAACTCGTCTCATACACCCACGGCCACTCATAGCGTACGCATGAGAGCGCGAGTGAAAAGGTTCCACCTGGAAGTTTTTCTACCGAATCCACACCGTCACCTTCTCCTTGCGCGAGAGTTGTTTTCCCCGCAGAAAATCGTCATAAAACGACTGTGACGACCTAACATCTCGATTTGTCCGACCAATTGGGAGACTCTTGCTGTAGTCGGTCAGTCAGTGCTGCTTCCTAGAAACTATGGGCCCCCTCGGTATACCTAACAGATAAATGTTTGCTTTTGAGCTTTGTTTAGTCACGGTGTAACATAAGATTTCACACTACAATACTGTAATACTAACAAAGTGTTAAGTTAAACTAACAACTAAGTCATAGATGCTTTAAATAAAAATTCTTTTCTATTCTAATACAATCATGTTGACGGGAATCAACGCGATCACGTATTTAAAAGGTATGACATACCTTTACTTTGCCGTGGTCGTGGCCGTGATCACGGGCCTGTACCTATAATACTTTTAAATAAGTGATCGCGTGAATTCCCGCCAACATAATTATATTATCATGGAACGCAAAAGTTTAAAAGTTTGGATCTTCTTTTTCTATAACTCTATTTATAAATATATGTATATTTACTGGACTGGCCTGATGGTCTAGTGGTTAGTGACCCTGACCGCTGAGCCAGAGGTCGTGGGTTTGATTTCCACCCAGGACGAATTATTCTCTGTCTGGGTGTAAATTATTTATAATATGTATGTATTTAGAAATATATACAACGCTACTTTGTTTCGGCCACGATCTTCTCCAAGGTCCTACCCAAGGTTAGCACCTTCGAGTTGAACGGATATACCGTGAACAAACCGTGTCCTACCTCACTTTATATGTTTTATTTGGGATAATTTACTCACTGCTTCTTGCAGTAAATAAAAAATTTATTTTATGAAAATCATCTTTTTAGCAAATAAAGTAAGAGTACATAAACGTTGTTCAAAACAAGTTACTCCATCCTCGCAATTAATTACCTTCATATAGTAAACAAGGCTAGTTGACCACGACACAGTCCAGAGCCAACTACAAACAATTTGTAGCTGGCAACACTAACACAATCCAGAGATAAGATGAACAAATTTGTCTCACAAACTCTAACAAACGTTACCAAACAAAGCTAAACTCAAGTTAGAAGCTAAATAAATGTAGTGCCCAGCTTACTAAATACAAGTTTTACATATTATTACATCAACAGTCAAGAAGACAAACGCAGAAGGATGTGCAGTTTTGTATTTAATAACGTGCTTGTTACCCGCGATTTCGTTTACGTCGAAATTTTGATATGTAGGTATATCGCATAGAAACTGTACATTTTTTCGGGATAAAAAGTAGCCTAAGTGCTGCTATCTCTGTGCCAAATCTCATCGAGATCTGTTAAGCTATTCTGGCGTGATTGAGTAACAATCATCCATCCCAACTTTCGCGTTTATATATATATAGTAGTAAGGTAATATTAATTCTGTGGGACATACCAAAAAAAGCTATCTAGACACTATGGGTATTTATATATTAATACACGAAGAGAATTCTTTGTACCCCTTTTAAACAATTTTCGGGCACGGATCAATGTGAGGAATACCTAAAGTTTATAAAGAAAGTTTCAACTTCACTTTATACTGGAATATGGTTTAATAGTACAAATAGAATGGGACTCCAATAATTCCAATGAGCGGGATTCGAACAAATCACTTCCGAGGTGGCATTCAAAAGCTCTATGGATTCTTGGACATAGACAAACATACTCGGATAGTTTTTTTTTGTAAATACAAACGTATTATACATAGACATACACGGAGTGTTTTATACGATTCATTCCCGTATATTGGCAAACGAAATAAAACCTTATAGCGTTCGATGACGGGAAATTGAAAGTGATAAAAGTGCCATCACTCGATGCATGGCGCTTTGAGCGAATATACTTTATATTGCAATCGAACCATCTGTGCAAACAGAATCGTTAAACTACACTTACGTATTAATGAGATTGGCGCGGAAAACTTTGGTGAAATCTATCGCACGGGATACTGTGACTGATGAGGCTATAATCTATGTCTGTACCAAATTTCATCTAGATCCATTAAGCCGTTTTTACGTGAAATAATAACAAACATCCGTCCATCCATTCATTCTCACAAACTTTTCACGTTATAATATCAGTAAGGAGCATCTTGTATGGAACGCAAACTGAAATATTGTCCAGACAGCAGCAAACAATAGTTCAAGAACCGACCGGAATGGTGCTAGTGTAGGCAAAGGGTAGATATGATATGAAGTTAGCTGTTATAGACGGAGTGCAGTGCGCTGAGTAAAATATTTAATTTACTACTAATAGCTACTTTTTAATTATTTTAGCTACCAGATTAGTTAATGAAGCGATTAATAATGATAAAAAACTAAATCTTGTTGAAAATCTGCTAATTTATTTAAAGTTAATTTTGAAAAGTCCGCGATTACAAAAAGGGAATTTTCTCCTTCCTAGTTCTTACACCTCTAGTTACGGTAGCGCCACCTAAATACACACTTTTGACAAATAAGTTTAATACATAGAGGTCGTCCTCCTTACCTTACCCTTCGTAAAACAGAGGAGATATTTTTTCTTCATCTATTTATACAAGGATTAAAAGTCTTACTTAGATCATTTTTGTAACAAAGTAAGTATCTACGTGAGGAAATAAAAACAATCTTATTTTTCGTTGATCCAACAAGTTAAGGCCTGTTATACGCACACGATTTAAAGGATGTAATCCTTAGAATGTTCTATATACAATAGTAATTACTTGTTATTAACAAATCACAAACAACAGATAGATTAACAAATATCCATTTAAGTTTCTATTTTCACCAGGGAACTCTAACGAAGCTTAATTAGAACGTCTACACAAAATTTGTATACGTTTAAATGACGAATACTGGCCATCAAAGCAAAACACTATTTAACGAACTTGTTCATATATTAAAAAGACTTAAGGGGGGGGCATTTCAACCACTCACGAGGATCCGGATGTTTTAAAAAAAGCTGTTCCAGGATCACACACAACACCGTGTGGTTTTCGTCGGTTTGATTCCGACACATAGCCCAACCGAAAACCCCGGTGGGGTAACGACCCGAGGGGATTTCCACACGCACTTATAAAAAAATTATTCATCCACCCACGCTGCGTTGCCGTCCTACCCCACCTGCTATCTGCTTCAAACTTTACATCGCATACTTAGTTAACAAATAAGAACAAATTAATAGAAGACTATGGACAGTTGAACCGCTACATAAGACCGCAAATGTAAGAGTAAAACATTCTTTAATTACAAGACCGAGTCTGTAATATGGCCGGTTACTTTGAACATTTTCAAATAAAAGGCTACTTTGAGAGATAATGGCTGTAAGCGTACAAACGGCATTAGTACTAAAATGTCATTTTATTCAGATTTGCAATGATACAGCTCACTTGAACGACAAACAATTCATAAATAATTCGATTGTTCAAGGTCTTTTAAAATTTTAAAGACTTATTGAATTCTTTAACGTAATTCATCAGGTTTATTAAACAACGTATTTCGAAGATAACAGACTATCAATTTAAAGTAATAACTGTAGCGCCTGACGCCGACACATCCGGTCGCCTATTGGGTCCCTAATTACTGACGCTTACGCGAAACACACACGTGATTATATACCACTCACTATACATATGAATATTCTACTCAGCTATCCTGGATTGCGAGGGAGTGGCCACACAACGGGCAAGTTTCCTCGCAGGTGTGACATCTCTCCTAGAAGCCTACGAACGCCCCAGGAGGCTTCTGTGCTTCTAGAAGGAGCTAGGCTGGCTCATCTAGTCAGCTTATCTGAACGCATAATTTTTTAATAATAATAATTATAGTGGTGATAGACCGATTAGAGCGCCGAGCAATGATTATTGACATCACCATTCCCCATGACGACAATCTCTTAAAAGCCGAAAAAGACAAAGAAATAAAATATTTGGACTAAGCCCACGAGATTGTCGACATGTGGGATGTGGATTCAGCAATCATTGTGCTGATAGTCATTTCAGCCCATGGGTTAATTGCTAAGAGCCTCGACCAACACCTTCAGAGGCTCACGTTAGGCAGCTGGATTAAGAGCCTGATGCAGAAGGCAGTCCTCCTTGACACGGCACGCATAGTGAGGAGGTTTCTATCTCTGGAACCCTAACCACCGGTAGCTTGGTCCCTGTACCCGATACCGGTCTGTCACTATTTTTTATATTTTTAAATATATTTGTTTTTTTTTATAGTGAATGTATTTAAAAATGTAATTTATATGTATATTTAAATGAATAAAGAGAATAATAATAATAATAATGTTTATTTTTCTCTGCCACAAAGGTACCTTAAATCTATCAAAATACATATTGATGGACCGTCTATGAGTCTAAATGTCGAAATAGAGCCCGATACCAATACCAATAACACTCAACTTTGTAATTCCATACACATGTATTACTGAAGAAATGCATTTGAGTTATGAGGTTTAAAATCAAATTTACCAAAGTTATGACTGGCCTGTTGAACTAGTGATTAGTGATCCTGACTGCTGAGCCCCAGAGGTCGTGGGTTCGAATTCTACCCAGGACAAATAATTGTGTGACGTTCATGATGATTTGTTCTGTATCTGGGTGTAATTTATATAAAATATATATGTATTTAGAAATATATAAGTATGTTTATCAGCAGTCTGGTTACCATAGTACAGGCTCTGCCTAGTTTGGGATCAGGCGGCCGTGTGTGAGGTGTCACAAGTTATTATAATGACATATTAAGTATTTTCTTCATGAACGTCTTTAACGTTCAACGGTTTTCTCAACATATTATAGTGAAAGTCACAAAATCTCATATGGTAAACAAAACTTATTTGCGCTAAAATGTGCCAATGGTCGTTTTGGCTTGAATCTCGGTGAAAAGTGAATCCTCGCTAATTGAAATTCTCATACCACGAAACCTCGGACCGTGCCAAAGCTCAAAATGTACATTGCCAAATAGAAAAATTTGTAACTGATGCTCCTAGTGGATTCAGTTATTAAGTTTTCTTTTTAACCGACGAAAAAAAAAGGAGGTTCTGAATTCGACCGTATTATATTTTTTTTTTTAATTTTTTTTTTTTCATGTCTGTTCAGCCCTTACTCCGTTATTTATGAACCGATTTTGATTATGCTTTTTTGTTAGATAGGGTATACCTCAAGGGTGGTCCCATGTCAAGGAAGTCAGGATCTGATGATGGGATCCTGAAAAAATTGAGAGAAACCCTCGAAAATTGTAGGAACGAATAGTGTTTCTGTTTACTTTTCATTACTTTATCAGGTATTTGCGTTTAGAAATCCTCACATCATGTAGCTGAGCTGATGATGAAAAAAAAACATAAAATAAAAATCTTTTTAACAAAAAATTAAACCGACGTAGGTACATATAAAATTTTGATAATTAATCAGTTTGTTGTTTGGCGCCGACTCAAAATAAGTTTATATAAAATTTGATAGTTTATGTAAATAAGCTCAATACTTAAGAGTTAAGACTTAAGGTTTATTTATTTTTTGCTTTTTAGTTCTTTTCGTCGGTTTAATTTTTTGTTAAAAATATTTTTATTCGTAATTAAAACCATAGAAAGTGTTTCAACAAATTGCATTGGTTACGTCACGATAATATCAATAATAGAAAAATCTATTTTTTTTGTAACAAGAACACTTCAAAATTTGAAAAAAGAATTGTTTGTTTTTTATGCTGCTAAATCTCACGGATATTAGAAAAAATAAAAATAATACCTTTGTGAACGTTTCCATTTTACGCAAAGCTACGAGTACTTGTATCTATAGGCTCTTCAGTTCAAAGTGAATAGTGCTTATCGATGAAAGGCGAACCCCTATAGACACGATTAAATCCGAAAAGTTCCACAGATACATAATAGATTCCTAGTACGATACCATTTTTCTAATCATTAAACCATTTAGGCACTTCATACATATTTTATAATTCATCAATCCATCATCATCAGTTAATCAATTATTATCATCTTTATAGAAAAACATTGTATCAGTTTATTAAATATAATTTTCTTATCTGCTCAAACGTTCATCATAAAATTTTGCAAGCACATTACCAGGGGTACAGAAAAGGACACAAGGTAAGGAAAGAAGTACTAGATTGATACCACGGCACAGAAAACCACCAGTGAAGCAATGCTTGCATTGTTTTAAGAGGAGGAAACTAATCAGTTTCCCTTTACTATGTACTATGTAGTATACATACAATAGTCAACAGCCCACGATTCTTATTGTGGTACTCATTAAATTTCAACTAAATTAAACACGGTTTATTTGTTTCCTTTGAGTTTAATTTTTGTCAAATGAATGAGTTTTGAGCTGATTTCAGAATTTCCTTAACATAATTCAGCTACGTAATGAATTTGTTTTATTTGTCAAGTGTTGGTTTCAGAGGGTTTGTCGGGTATTTCTCTAAAATAAGATTTATCAATTGTTCCCTGACAATTGATTGAGACCTATTCATTAAGAATATTCTTAGAAATCAAGTTTAATGTTTAACGTCCGACTTTCTTTTCTTTCAGATTGAAGTATTGAAATTACAAGACCAGTGAAAAACAGTTCTTGACACTGATTAGTGATTGTATTTAGGATAAATACAGATAAATAAGAATAAAAAATATCTGTCTATTTGTTCTCTTATCTTATGTATGTTTTAATTATCTGTCTATGATGGATGTTTGTTGTTGAACGAATCGGGATGAAATGCCAACGAGATAGATTATAGTCTGGAATACCACATTTTATCCTACTACTTTTTATCCAGGCAAAATTTACGGTTCCCATATCAAGATTTCCACGCAAACGTAAGTGTTAGATATACCGTTTATTGACATTCTAGGTATTAGAAACATTAACGCTAGTACACTGAGTTTATTGTAGATATGACATCATTTTTTATATTTTATTTGGACAATTTTGAACACGAGCCCTGTGTCATCTGAGTCACGCACGTTGGGCACTTTTGGTATGGGGAAAAAGCACTGAACTCGTCACGCTCACTTGACATATATTGTCATGATGACATGTAGATGTGTGTGTATTCCTGTATTAACTTCTGACGTGCAGTTCTACGACTGACAGTTTATTTTAACTATAATTTACCAACCATCACCTACATACTTTTAAAAATTGCTCATCTTTCTCTGATGTCTTGATGTTTATAATATTAGATTCTACTTAAACAAGAAGGTTCTTCGAAAAAAATGGTATTGGTATTGGTAGAGGGTTCTGTTTCCGCATTTAAACTAAAAAACAGTCTATTATGCGTTTAGAAAAGGTTGGCTAGTTGAGCCAGCCTAGCTCCTTCCAGAAGCACAGACGCCTCCTAGGGCGTTCACTAGCTTCTAGGAGTGGCGGATGCGAATCCGCGAGGATTCTTGCCCGTTGGGTGGCCACACCCTCGCATTAAAGGATAACGTGGGCGGCCGTTTCCTCTGCGTTGAGACATCATCTGCAGAGAGGGGTATCTGTCGCACTAATGGTGAATAGATGTCGATTCAGGGCCAAATTTCCCGTAATATAATAAAAATTAGGTAAGTATTATTTGTAATTCTTTTTAAGAAAAAATACTCTATGTGACGACAATAACTAATGAAAGTTGACCGTGTGCTTGTTTATAGTTTCGAATGATACGCATATACGTCTGATAGTATGTATACATACTCTAAAAATACAAGATATTTATATTTCCAAAATGACATCGGTATCCTAGTTTTCAGTTGTAGAACTTGCCAACTATACCCATATCTATAGTATAGCAGCTGTTTACAAAGTTTGTTACTTGTCTAACTTCACAAGGAAGCTTGTGGTTATCTACTACTAATGGCTAATATTATATAGATTACAAAGATCATCTAGTTTTTAAACGTACGTAGTTGCATTTAAGCAAAATGGATATACCTAAGAGTGACATCTTAAACAAATTACTATTTTCCTTTAAAGTAAAAATTAACTATAAAATCACAGGATAATTGATAACTCACTGTAGAAATAAAAATAAAATTTCAATTGTTAATAAAAACATTTACAATTATCAATAATTCATAGACACCCGTTGGGTGACTACATCAATTTAAATGGTTTTTTATTCATGGCCATCCTGATATCAAGATTTGGCTGTATTAGATATAAAAAACACAGCAACTAGGCTATTGGCTTGATCTACAGTTCGTGTGGAAACCCCCTCGGGACATCACCTCACCGAGACTGCCAGTGAAGTGGTATGTTGGAATCGAACCGACTAAAACCACACGTTGTTCCGTCATAAATGAGTCTATTGCAAGGGACTCGGGTATACCCTAAGAAGGAAGTCCCCGAGAACCCCGGCAGACCTTGGCCGCGTCTTAAGCAAAACGCAGCCACGCCCTTGCGTGCGGAGGGCCTGGCCCCTTTTCCGGTACTTGGAAAATGACTTTTTGTGATAACTCGGCCCATTGGGCATGTGTGTATTAAAATATCTATTTTTGTTTTTATTGTAAGTAGATAGTTAATTATTTTTAAAAAATACCCCAGCACTTACAGTCCTTATCATGTACGACTGTTGAATGTATTGCACTAAAATTTACAACACGGTTCAGGCATAGTAAGACATAGTGTTTGTGTAATAATGTCCAAATGCTTGTTTCTTGAGATTGAAACCAAACCAGTCTAACTAAGACCAAACGCCAATACCACTAACATAAAACATTGAGGACATTATTCAAAGTTACCCTCGGAGACGCCTAGATTTATTTCACATGGCAGCCCTACGAAGCCAACAGTTTGGACCGCAAAGGGATCGTTACCGTCTAGTTAGTAATTCGGTAGTTTTCAATAAACCAAGCCACTTCCCAATAAATGTTTAATAGATTACGTAACCCTTTCATTAATGTGATCGTTATGCTAAAGTTTTGAAGTTTCCAAACTAGGATTTCTGATATTTAGGAACACCATCCATTAGGGACTGTCACACCATGATGGTCACATTTAAGAGCTTAAATGTATACTAAAGCTATGGCCCGTTACTTTGTTCGTGATTTTAAATGAACAATAAGTGAAAATACCTTTAAAAAACTCATTTTGGATACGTTTTTTTAAGTGTGTTTCTTTAGAGTGAGATCTAATTAGTATTTCTTTATATGTGCCCGTAAAGAACACTAGGCGGAACAATATTTAATGTAAACCTTTAAATATTCTTGCTAGCTAAGCTACTTGGGAACAGGCGGTTATAGATCGAAATTGGCTTATAGCAATCTAATTATTTGCAATACTTTATTATTTATTTTACTTTTCACAAAGCAACCCATTGTTGCGGTGACATTGATTTGATATTTATTTAAGTTTAAAAAATCGTTCTGAAACAAATTTTTAAGATTTTTGTAAAAGAAAGATTTTAAGTTTTATTTTATTTCATTGCAAACAATTCAATTAAAACGACATTTTACCTTCGTGTGGTTCTCGTAAAAGACGCTCACCCGAACTGTTAATGTTCCTTTGACTAAGCTTTGAACATGGTTCGCAGGATGCAGGCCGTCAGTTAATGTCGTTATATTCTAGGCATAGCACTTTGAAGTGAAAATGGACGTCTCGATAGCGCGGTTTAGGACAGTTTCGTTGTTGGGTGGTTGTATGATGTTGAGCGTGCACTTACCTTTCATTTATACATACGCCTATTGTCAAGATCTTTTATGATTAGAAACGAAATAACTTTTTATTTTACCTTTTACAAAATGACACAAAATTCTACGGACCATAGAATTAGTGAAAATATTCATGGGATATATTCACAACTTTGGTGTCGTTTTGGATCGTATGCGATGATATTTTAAAATGTAACAGTAAAAAAAAAAGTTGATTTTTCTAAAGGGAATCATAAAATAAAAGGTAAATAAATTTTCATGTTGACTAGATAGATAAAGAAAAAGATAAAGAAACAAGAATAAATCAGTTTTATAGACATCGAAAAGAAAACTGTTTACAATTGAAATAACCATTTTTTTCGTGTGTCGGATTTACTCAGACAGAAGAAATAAGAAAAGAGAAAAGTATGAAAAAAATCGCTCATGAATGTTTGTAGTTTCGTTATTTTGAGCATTAAATTTTTGAAGTGAAAACTTCTTTAGGCACGTTTGTGCACTTTTGCGATGGGAAAAAAGCACTGAACTCGTAACCGTCACGCCAATAATACATATATAGATCCACTAGAGGGCGCTAATCTAAACATTGAGTTCTGTCAGCTCCTTATTAATTAATGTCACCAACCTGCTAATGACGTTTTAAGTTCGTCGTTTCGTTTAAGTTTTCACTTCCGTCGGCAGTCCTATGACTGCCTAGTCTAAATTATTGATTTTAATACGACCCTCACGATAAGAATATAGTAGTTTTATGTCTTTAAACAGTTTTGTATGTTTTGTACAATAAAGAGTTTATCTATCTATCTAGTTTTATGAACAGGCAATGTTCTTTTTTTTCATTTTAGGTAAAAATATAAAGGTACTTGTTATTGCTGTACTTGTGACAACTGTGAAAGAGGACTATTTATAATTAATGTGAATTAATAATGCTTATATTTAACTTTAACCAACTTTTTGACTTTAAGTGTTAAACTACTTTAAAGAACAATGCGATTCAATTCAATGATCATCGCATCTAAAATCAAAACGTCTATATCTATTACGGATGTATATAAGTCATATTTTCTGAAACTAGTATTGAATTCTACTACTGCAAAGTGACTTGATATTTCATATCATATTTTCTTCAATGTTCAGAGATTTTGCGATGTTCAAAGGTGTAATGGAGTGTCACTCGATATCCTGGCAGCAGTCCAATACACAATTGCAGGACATGGCAGTCATTTTAAAGTATTACTAAAAAGGTACGTGTTTTAAACAACTTTGAAATAAATGCTGTCTGTACCAACAATTTTGTCGGGCGAACAAAAAAAGCATTTTCTCAGGTAATACTAACTACGCTTGTAATTATAACAGAGGTTGTATCAATATTACATTTACTGTACAGTATGCAGACGTCATACATTGTTTAGTTAACATTTGGAATGTTAGCATAGACTTCGAGTACGATAGACATCGAAATACTCTGAAATTAATTAATTCATTACGTAGAAATTATCTTTAAGTTATTAAACTAACAATAAACAAAAACTTAGAATTCCTTTACGCAAAGTTTAAAACATTAAACCTATTGTAAGTATGAAAAAATTAAAACTTTCTGATTTAAAAAGTGATTCAGAAACTAATAAAAGAAGCTACATTAAAAACACATTTTTTTTTTCTGAAATTTACTTCATTGCACTTTTTAGCGACTCATGGCTGCATATTACCCACAACGAACAAAATTACCATACACGTCATCCGAGATACGGAGCTTGGTTCTCCGTAAAAGCGTTTTACGACTTTCGCAAATGTTGCAAATTACATATTATAAAAATAATGAACATAATTAAAACCATTAACTCGAATCAGAATTTTCTACGGTCGTTTATGTGAATACATTTCACATATGACATGGCCATATATTCGCAGCGTCATACCTCTTGCTAAGGTTCTAATATGTGATTCCTGAGCAAATTGCCTAAATAGTTCAGCAAAATCCCTCGTCTGGTAAAATTTAAATTACAAATACTGTAATTATTTACTCAGATAATCCTTCCTCTGGCAAAATTTAAATTACAAATGCTGTAATTATTTACTGAGATAATGTTGATAACAATGATAAAGCTGAGAGGACTACTGTCTCTTTACTTTTTGTTTTACATCAAAGAAAGTTTTAAATAAAACGGATTTTAAAGGTGTCAATCTTCAAAGCTTTGGGTGAAGATTTATTATTCGAGAAATATCATGAACGCATTGTTAGCATTATTACAGAGAGTGAAAGGTTTGGACCACTAGATTTTCAAATAAATAACAGTATATATACATATACAATATATAGTATATACGTAACCTTTTTTAATATAATTATCATTCTTGTACTACTAGTATAAATAAATTATGAACAAGGACACGGTGCGTCTGATTTTAAGAGCTCAAAATGGATTTCTGGTTGTGGATCGCTGGTGCCTGTGGTTGGTAGTTACACCTGTAATACAGGACACCAGGTCCCACCTCTTTGGATATGCAAATTTAATTAGCGTGCTTTAATTTGATAATGAATTGTTATACCCACTTATTAAATTTTGATTTAGTTCTTTGTTTAAATTTTGTTTCAAATGTGACTTGATGGAGAGTGTTCTTAACAATAAGTCAAGAAAATCTGTTTAGCCGTTACAATATCATCCGCTCTATTGTAATCGTTATAGAGATTTTTAAATAGGGGGATATTTTATTTTATACTTGTTACAAATATCCCAGTGGTTCTTCTAACGATGCATACGACTATAAGATGAGTTATTCGTTTACTAACAGACAAGTACGAGTATTATATACAATATTTAACAGATTAGTCACATAAAATAATAGAGACGGACGAATAATGAAATTGGTAAAAAGAAAAACACGTTGTATCTAAACTTGGACTCGATTGGACGAAACCTCACAATTTTTTCAATCCAAATTCAACAACACAATGATTCCCGTGAAAATGCTTAACAAAACAGAAAACATAAATCTGTGTCAATACCAATTAACTGTGGCCCACAGGCCGGTCGGACAAAAACACTGGATATAAATCAACAGACGTACATAATGTCATTTTGTTGGTAATACAGATGATTTTGTGGCATTGCGAGATCAATGTGGAAAGTTCTGGTCCAACGAATGTTTGCGAACGCGGTTGAATAGATGCTTTCACATTTATACGGCAATGTATCATACATAACTTTTTAAACCACTTATTTTATAAACAAGGATATGATCATAGTCTCTCAAGTATAGATGCTTGTAATATGAGGGGATTCGTCCAAGTAGTAGAAGAATTATACCTCTTTATGTGCTTTTTAAAAAACACAGTATTGTAAATTGGACCGATTTAAGCAAAAATGATCCAATCCACGAGGTCTTTAATATGTTAAAATAAACCTTATTCGGAGTATATAGGTCACAAAAACTCAGTTTCAGGTTGTGGATTGGATCATTTTTGATTAAATCGGTCCAATTATGCTTATTAAAAAGTGCATACAAATAGTTTGCTTTTTAGAATGCGTTGCTTGAATAAATGTTAAAAATTTCCTCGTTATTCCTAGAGCTATAATATTCCCGAATTCACCGGGGTCGACCTTAACCTGATCCAATTTAATTACATGCCACATACATGCACAGGGCACCACTCAATACGGCACTCTCTCATCTGACAAAATTGGAGTTAAACACTACCTAACTTTAAAAACGTCTTCGTTTCTTTTCTACACAATAATAATTAGCGAATGTCATTAATTTTAAAATTTGATCCAATGTCATAAATTGTACAATATTCTTACGGACCGTTAAGAAAAACATCTACTGTATTGTTATATTGTGTATTTTTTTCATTTTATTATGATATAAAATGTATAAAGTAAAAAAATGGTAAAATATGACGGTGGAAATTATTATTTATACTGATTTATATCACACGTCAAGAAAGGTTACTTCAGCTTCATAAAGTATATGAAGGCCAGCGTGAAAGCCACCCATGTAGACAATCTGAAGGAGATGATATTAAGGTCATACATCGCTATACAATCATGATACTTTTTATGTTATTTATTATGATTATGTTGATGTAGAAGAAGGAGGTATGAGTACAATACTGTCTGCCACATGAAATGAAATGAATGAAAAATGAAAAAAAAAATTGTCAACATAATTAAAGTGTTACAGAAATATCATACTTCTGCCAAACTGCATGACAGTTTGTTGGCAGATGCAACTCCCTTCAAATATACTATACATCGATATACATTGAATTACGTATAAATTTTGTTTATAACTCCTTGACTTTTTTTACACATGGGGAAGTAACTCTAACAAAAAAAAAAAATTTTATAAACCATGATCTTGAACTCTCTCAATACTTAGAAATATTTTGCTACTAAATGGTAACACCGTTTAGTAACAAAAGATTTCTGATTATTGAAACTACTATTTATTGAAACCGCTCGTAGCCTGATTAGCTGTTTAAAAAAAATTAGGTACCACAAACAGAGATAAAAATGTTGCCAGACACTGTGACACTCAAAAATGTAGGTTTTACTGCTGTATGTACTCACGACATAGAACATAGTATAGGGTAGATTTTAGGGAAGGGTGGACCGTTCCCCAAAACAACAGACGACGGGATTTGAATTTACATTTTAGGCCGAACGTTATGGTATAGGTGTACCTATGTATATTATGATGCTTACTTCACTTCACATAGCAAAACACTACTATTTGCTCGATTTATATTAATTTACTTTAAAACAAGTATCACTGACTTTAATACGCCTAAATTTTGATAAATTTAATTTTCCACCATAAGGGGTGTACATCAAATTAAATTAAAAAAATAATTATTGAAATCGGTTTATAAGATAATGCGTAACATACACACAAAAAAGCAATATTCAGTCGAATGGAGAAACCTCCTTTTCGAAGTCACGAATCAAGAGTCAGTCAAGAGTATATAGCACAAGGTAATTTCCGATATGCGATGCAGTTAGTCTTTTAGTTTCATTTATTTTTTGGGTTGAGGTTTAAAACTCAATTTAATGAATAGTGAAATTGTTTTTACATGTATACTGGATGGCATTAAAAGACAAATATCATAAACGACTTATATTTCTCTTCAAAAGTTAATCTCTGCCGTCAGAAAAACAACAAATACATAGAATTCTCTTTGACCTCAACTTAATACTGCTTTCATAATAATCTCCCGAAAGTTGTGAGAGTCGTCATGTCGATTCAAAGATAAGACAAAACAAATTAAAACTTCACAGCTTAATTTTCGTTTATATAGCCAAAAAAAAGATATTTGAAATCGTGAAAAAGTTTCCTAAGCACATAAAAGGCGACAATAAGCAATTAGATCGTCTACGTGGTTACTTCTGACCAGCCTTAATATACCAAAATTAAGTTTCGGGTCGTTTCATTATGTTTTACAGACTTAATTGGTCCCCAATCCTGGTCCAATCAAAACATATTTGTGTCCATTACAATGCTGGCAGAAAACAAATAATTTACTCTATGGCAGTCCGTTTTATCTATGCTCTTATTGTCTTTGGTAACGGTTGCATTATTTCTGTCTTCCTTCACCTTATGTGATCGCAACCATACGCAGTCCAATACTGAAAATATGCCTCTCCTAAAGAAACCCACAATGATTAAAAGACTACTAATAGTATTATAACACAGCGCAATTAGGTCGAGTGCAAAAAAAAGCACACTTATAAGAATAAATGAGCACACTTATAACTTATAATTTATGACAATAAACCCAGATTAATTTAGTTTGAGATATAATTGTAATTTATTATAATTTCATTTGAATGATAAATTAAAGCTCTGTTTTATACTATTAAAGCAATACAATGGATTCAGTTTCTCTATTCAAAATCTCCCCGAGTGTAAGACACAAGATGAATAGCCCGTCGGCGAGCGTATTGACTAGCGATTGAAGGATCGACCACAATGGTTTAACGGGTTGAAATACTACCCCTGAACTGTTTACTGAGTACACCGCTTTAGGCACTTTTCAATTTAGCTGCTAAAGAGAAATTATGAATGCTTAATTAAATATGAAATTACCAATATTCCTAACATCGCCTGTAAATTAATGTACGTACCATTAATTTACAGGCGATGTTAGGAATATTGGTAATTTGCATAATCCCGTTATGCGTTTATCTAAGACTAATGCTTTGACAGAGAACTCCAGGAATCTGTCATTTTAGATAAATATAAACTTGAAAGAATGAAAGTAAGTAAGAGGAATTCTTATCGATTTTTTCAGAAAGTATCTTGATAGGAATCAAGATACTTTCTGAAAAAATCGAACTAGATAGGAATCTAGTTCGGCTAGATACTATCTACATCGTCAAGCTGTTATCTACCTTCTTAAAAGAAATGTTAAAACGGGACAGCCTAATAAGATAAGGTAACTTGAACTTTTTCTTATCAGAAACTCTTTTTGAATCCTTTTACTGTCTTCATCTATCATCTGCATCATATGCAAAAAAAGGATTGAATCAAATAAAGGAGAATTCTGCGGGTATGTTGTAGGTAATGAGATGGAATCAAACAAAATAAATTTCTGTTCATATTTATTACAAAGGAATAGTGGCGGCCACAATATCCACTTATTTTACGATGAAGGGTTATGTAATAAACCCTTTCGACCTGTCCGTCAGAGCAACGAGATTATGATGTGCATATTTTATCGAAGAAAATGAAAACCCGCTGTTTTATTCCCTTCACTGAGTTTTGTCCTCATTATTACTATGAATGTAAAACCAGTTAGCAAAAAGTAGGCAATCTAGATGAGTAACTGCGAATCTTATCTTCTCAATCTTAGAATATTTAACTATTAAGAGCAATGTGCATCCTAACTTGTAATCTTTGGTCAGTATTTGGTCAAAACATATCATTCACAATTTCCTTTTCCATTTCTTAGACATCGTTAAAAAATATATTACCAAAAAGGGTTTTAAAAACCATTCTGCACCTTTAAAAAGATTGCTTATAAAAGCATAAAATCATTTTTTTCATAAGTCTCATTGATTTCGAAGAAGGAATAAAATACAATCCTATTTTTCACTATCGCTACTTGACACACAGCGCCAAGATTTCACGTAGAAGTGAAGGTACTATAGAGATTTGTGTAGAATGAAATGGTAAGGCGCAAACTGAGTTAGTGGGGGCGTCTTGGATTGTAACCTGTTGGCAAGTCAACAAGGGGATGAATCCCCGAGGGACGATCCGTAGTGCTCATGAATGTATTCATTCCGGCCGTGCCCCAGGGGCAAGTATTGCTTTTTAAGTCTTAATTAACTTTGTGTCAAAATGTGATTTTTTGTAAATAAGCTTCTCATGCCCTTTCAAAGCTTCGGGTGAAGGTATAGTGAATGATAGTATTATTTGCGTCAGATTGGCAGGAAAAAATAGATAGGTATGTTAGAGTAGTCCAATTTTATAAGCAAAAAATGTTTGCAATCTTTTTTGATAATTAATTTAAAAAATATATTCACATCTTGCTGGAAACTACTATGCCAGAACATAAAAAACGTGTAGACGTAAAAACATTTTTCAGAGTAAATCGCGGAGAAATGAAAGTCTTAAAAAGGAAAGACCTCACGGACAAGAATCATAAAGTTTTCAACTCGTCTCTCGAGCCCCGGTAACCAAATCATTACCATCAAAGTAAATACGTACAGATTGACTCATAAAAGAAGATTTTTCGTTTTATGGCCTCGTATACAGAACCATTTCTGGATATGAAAACATAAGCAGGTCACGCACCTAAATCAATTTTTAGAAAAGTATCCTATTTATGAACGAAAAACCTGTTTTTAGGACTTTTAAACTATTTAAACCCCAAGTTTCCAAATTGGAAGTTTTCACGCGGATACCCTTTACCTCGCTGACTTTGTAACCTTAATTCCGGAAGCCAACCGTCCCGGTTACCTCCGTCAGCTGTCATCCCGGCAGCTCACGGGTATCACACACAACACCTTAGCTCTCACCATCACACCAATCGATCCCCATAGGGGTAAACAAACGCGGGGGCGCGGCGGACGCCTGTTGCGTCGCGTCACGAGGCGAAACACTCACCGGGCAGCAAAGCCAGCAGCGCCAAGGCCGCCAACATAGGGGCCATAGCGGCGAGGCGCGGGCATACCACACCCGCGCACGTTGCGCTAGCACGCCGGCGCGCTCATGCGGCCTGAATACACGTGCGGCCGGCCCGAGCAGCGCCCGGCGCGGGACTACTGGGCGCGCCCGCCCCCTAGCGCCCCCTTCACCCCGCAACCACCGCGCTCCCCTCGTGTCCCCGCACCGCTGCGCAGCCGCCAGGACAGGTGCGCACAACACCCCTCGCCGACCTGAGCCCTTCTCCATGAAAAAGGCTCTCTTATCATCTCGAGTAATCACTCAATACTCAAGTCTAGTACCTACTTAAGGTTTGTATAGCACGCCCTAACTGTGACGAGCATAGGTCGTAAAATATGTGTGAAGGGCGTGAAGTAGGGCAAGGGCTCAAGGTCGGTGCAACCCGGCCGGGATGCGGTCCGCTCCGCCACCTCGCGCCCAATCTCTATGCGCCCTTGGAACGTTTAGCATCTCATCGTGCCGATAAAATATTAAACGAGCGTGGGATGCGCTTTCTAAATAATCAGTATACATTAACTATATACTTAAGTTCATTAAACATTTACTCAAAGTACTGTACTGCGTAGTAAATGAAAACGAATAACGAGTGAACAACATATAAACCTGTTCTTCCCATCTTGCCTAGATTTATTTATTTTACTTTAGATTACAAAGAATCATAATTATTACGTGCAACTGTAAAAGTAAAAGTATCTACCACCCAATAGAGATTAATTTGATCGCATCTGAGACAAGAACTTGCCAATAAAAACTAGTTTGTAATTTAGAAAATTCTGCAATCATTACAGTGCTAAAGAGGGGGTTCAATACATTTGTAAAATTATGTTTGTCTTCACTGTTGAATATATAACGAAGGCATCCAGGGCTTTAATTTTAAAAAGGAGTAAGATGTCAACAATTAAACGCTTAAATGTATAAAGCGTGTATTGAAAGTATGTTTTGGTTAGATTACGAGAATATTATAAATACGTACATATGATAGCTTAAACTCTTTATTTCATTTAAAGGGCTATTCTCTGGACTATCTAGTCGGAATCAAAATCTATTTCTGTATCTTGACAACCTAATTTTTGAGAAAGTTTATACACTATATAACATCACGCTACCATTCTTAGGAACGGAGCAATGACCATACAGTTAAACCGCGAAGAAAGGTTAGTTAAAAGGTAAAATAAAACCGCTTAAATAAAACAACAATTTATTTTTATAATGCCAAAGAAAACGATTTTTTTTTATGGTATAGGGGGCAAACGAGCAGACGGGTCACCCGATGGTAAATGACTACCGCCGCCCATGGGCACCTGTAACTCAAAGAGTCACAAATGCGTTGACGCCCTTTAAGGTGGGAGTAGGAGAAGAGGGGGAGGGGGAAGAGGGGAGAAGGGAAGGACGGGAATAGGGGAGAGGGAAGGGTTAGGGCTATAAGAAATAACAAATTAAAAAAGAAAATTGCTTAGCGGTCAAATTTCCCAATATTCTGTTTAGTTTTATACCTCAAGTAAAGATTTGTGAGAGAGGGTCGGTAATCCATCAAAATGAACGAAATTGTCTGAACCGTTGCGAACATTTCAACCACAGGGTTAAGACCGTTTTGGATCCGGTTTTTAACCTATAGGTTAACGATAAAATGAAACTAGTTTCCCTCAGTATTTCGCGGCTTATTTAACTATTAACCGACGAAAAGAAAAAGGAGGTTCTCAATTCGACCGTATAATTTTTTTTTTTTTTTTTTGTTAAAAAGATTTTTGACTACCACTTTTCAACGTTCATGGTACGAAGTGAACTTTAGCCGCTTTACCTCAAGTAGTTTACACACTCGCTCCAATTATGATATTAACTAAGTTTTAAGTGGAACTAATATTTAATACATCAAGGATAATGTCATATGGACTGATTTTATAATCAAGTAAAGTCAAATTTTAATATCTTTATTTCATAGAATTCCTTAAAAATAGCTCTCGTCTTTCTCGTATTTTTTTTAAATTATAGATCAACGCAATAGGTTACTTTGTCAAAAATAAAACCGCCTGTTTCCAGGTAGTTGAGTCTTGTGATAAGAAATCGGTCAAATATTCACGCTCACTCTTTTGTATCCTCCCAATCGACCACAAAAAGAAGGAGGTTCTCAATTTGAATGATTTTTCTCGTATATCCTATAAATAAATTGTGACCTTTAGAATTATTAAAATCCTCATTAACAATTTCATAACCGTGCTTCATGCAAAGATATTAAATTGTGTGGGACATACAACAAAGGGTAAAGAGTAAACCCAGATTCTGTATAATCTCTGTGGGATGCCCATTCAAAACCTAAACATTTCCAGAAGAAATTTCCAGAATGCTAACGGATTGAAACATGAGTTCCACTGAATATATCACGTAACACAATAGATATCCATAGAATATAGACCCCTAAGTTTATGTAATGGATAACAGTTTTTAAAGTTTGTGTTTGTATACCAAGTTTGAAAGCTATATCTGATATGCAAGCACTTCTGTTCAAATGACAGAGCTTTACACCATGTAACGAACATCTTTCAAACTCTTTAGTTGTAGACTCTTAACATTTCAACCGGCTTATTATTAGTTTTTTATTTCATACCACGTCGCAAACAAACGTAGGGCCAGCCTGGTGGTAAGTGGTTACCGTAGACTATGTACGTTGGCAATTGCACTTTTAAAAACCTGTACATTCCTCAATTAATAATATCATAAAATGCTCATTAAAGATAGAATGCTTGAGTGCTCCGATTTGAATTTGAACCATACAATATCGTGGATTAAAATAAAGTATATATGTATATTATAGCAATTTTCAAAACTCTTATTTGTAGAGCAAATTACGTTCAACCCGAAAGCTATTTAATATTCTTGAAAGAGAATCTCCGTTCCTCCAGCCTCAGGGCACATAGATTTGAGAAAGATCAGCGTTGAAAATTGATAAAAATTGACATTTTGCCCACGCCTTTAGTGAGATTAATAGTTTCAACGTAAACTTAGAATGTATTGTAAGAAAAATCTTTGCTTTTCTGAACGTTTTAGCTGTATATTACATAGAACGTTGAGGCGGTATTTAAGTGACTGATGACAGTCGGCTGACTATCATTTTATATTTATGTTAAAGAAGCTTTTATCTATTTTGCATACAAATTACATGCTTTTTATGTCTTCTTTATCATTCTGATATTTTATTCTTTTTGGGTTACCCACCTTCTATAGTTCAAGAAGTAAGTCCAGGGTTTGTCATCTGAATTGGATTCGAATCGAACTGACAGAGTCCGAGAAAGTTAAGTACATTGTAATTATATTTTTAATTTTTAAAATGATTGTTTTTAACTAAAACATCAATTCATCAAAGCTGATGACCATTTATTACTTTAGCGTTTTCTCTGTCCGCAATACATCACTTGCCGAACTGTAACTAATAGTTTCCTATCATCTCATATCATATTTCATCTTATTCCCAATTCATTCTACGCATATGGTGCAAAGCGACTGGCCTGTTGGCCTAGTTGGCCTAGTATTGTAGTACAGGTCGTGGGTTCGATTCCCACCTGAGTCTGGGTATGCTTTGTGTCCGTTGATTGTATGTTTGTAAAGTCCCCCGCGAAACAGGAGTCATTCCTAATACGGGTTTCACGTTGTCTTTAAAAAAAAAAAAATAGAAAAGTTGTATTTTTTTAACCATTTCCTGCTATCCTTGTTGCACAACGTGATGTGTACAGAATATGACTTGTCAGTCGAGGTGACCGAATAGATCCCAATGATTAATGATCGCCGAATCACAATTTGTCACCATCCCATTTATAAGTTTCTTTTTACACAACGAGGATTTGGCACTTTCATACGTTAATTCTTAACCTCTGTTAAACTCCTAAACATACGTGTTAATTCTATTTATAGATTTGATATTTTTGGAAGTGTTTCCTATTTTACTCTAGCATTTCTCAAGTACAAATATTTAATTCTTATACCTGGCACTAATTTTAAGAAAGATTCAATAGAATCACATAATTTTAATTCAATTAGAATTAAAAATAAATTGCAAACAAAATGATTGCTGCTCAAGTTCATGAAATATTAAACCCATTCCCTCTTCATTTCACCAATTTAATAAAATATTGAATTAATCCAAAAAGTAAAAAGGCACGAATCGAAAACAGAACACATCTAATTACCACAGATAAATAATGTATGTTCGAAAACAAAAAAGGGATGAACGTCCTTACGTCCTTTACAATATTAAGCCCGGCCTTTTGAGGACAGAGTTTTGCGCGATTTATATCTATTGTGAATTTATATCGTCCGATCTAAAACCTGCCACACAAAAATATATCTCACTTCGTCCGCGGACGCGGACCGCTAACTACGGGATATATGTGAAAGGTATTCAGAAGGTCATATCCACTAAACCCTGGTTGTTAAGCGAAAATATTTACTGTCTTACATTTTAATGTCTTAGGAGTTAAAAAAATATTTATGATGTCTCAAGCAATGATTAAAATTATTTATTGTTTTTGATTTACAAAATGTTTGAAGTTTAAGTTTAGCCAAATCTATTTGTGGGTATTATTCTAATACCGTAGATGCTACGAAGTCTACGAGTACCACGGTGCTACGAAAACTGGTGCTACAACGCGTACTGTACTCGACACGTGCCCTTTCAAGATGTGTGTATAAGAGAGACATCTATATGTTGTAACGAAATTAAAAAGGGATTGTAAATTAACTGAAATAGTTTGAATTACGTCTAAAAAGGGGTACTCTATAATTATAAATAAATTCACAATGAGTCAGACTTACGAATGCAGTAATCGTATTAGCAACTTGACGATTAACTGGTGTGTGGGGTCGCTCAGAGGTATAAATTCGAACATAATCATTATTATTAGGGGAAAATAAAACTTTTTTTTTATATGATAACACTAAAGGTCGTAATTAGCTACCAAACAAAAAGAAATTAAGAATATTGGTTGACAAATAGTGAAGGTGACCTAAATATTGAAAAAAATTAATTAATTCTATACAAAGCTCGACAATAGCTACTTAACAAGAAAAACGAAAATTGATTGACACAGAGGAGAAAAAGTTATTGAAATGTATTGTCTTTATCTATTTATTTATAGGTAGATTTACTGAAAAAGTTTAGAAGACAACCATATCGAATGTCGGTACAAAGCCTCGTACACATCGTCTGAACATCGTGACCATTCATCCAAATCGAAAACAATACATCTATGCACGAATGTGTCGCTCCTGTATTTGATATGACACGGGGAAACCATCCGTATGGATTTTCTTGATACGGTAATGTGGGGTAACGATAAGGCCGCGTCCTGAGCCGGGTGGCAGCGAGGTGATGGCTCTATTTTTGTACATCACCTACCTAGACTGCTTATTTGATTGTACATCTGGTATCTAGCAAATTGTTATTCAGATTATGTGAATGTACTGTTTATGATACATAATACGTTCTGCGTACCCTTTTGAGGTTATACAATCAGGAGTAAATAATAAAAAAAATTACAAGTGCGAGTCATTTTTAATTTTAGACGGAAGGTCGCAATATTCAAACGACGACTGCAGTAAAAGTGGTTCTAATAATAATAGGAAATCAGTAAGACATCAAGCGTATTATTTTTCTAAATGTATTAATGCTGCATGCATTAAAATTATTTTGTAAGTTTGGCTCATTGTCAAGTACGACACATGTCGAATACAAATTGCGTTGTGGCACCGTATTTCGTAGCATCGTAGCCTTCACAGCACAACAGTATTAAATCAGTCCCACATAGAGAGACATTGAAGTGGCAAAAATGGTAGGACGATTAATAATATATTCCATTATACTTTTTAAGCACTACTCGTATATTGGAATATAATATAATACATTATGATAACAGTATGTAATTATTAAATTCTGTCAGATTGTTATTATGCTTATATATCCTTAATATATGTTCTGTGTAAGTCTTAGTTCACATTAATATGACTTTTTCCTGATCTCATTAATCATTTATTATCTTAATGATTTATGTTTTGAACAAGTAAATATAATATAATCATTAAATCATCCATCACATTTCATAAATTTTAACAATACCAAATTATAGGAAATTTAGGAAAGTTGAATATTGTTGTTAAACAGCCCGGGATGAGAGGCTGACCTTTTGAATAACTCTCGCATATTTCCTGTACTTATTTTCAAATTCAAAATCATTTATTCAATTAAGACACTAAGTGACATTTATGAACGTTAAATTGAAGCTAGAGTTAAAATCATAGATCGTCACAAACAGACGCCACAGCATGTACTGGATTGTCAAGGTAAATTAGGTGAAAAACACCAAAATCTACTGCCTGTTTGTGTCGATCTATAACTTCCAGTTTCCAAAATGCGTAGGGCCTTATGAGAAGAATACTGGCAAAGAAACTCATGGCCACTCTTTTTAAAAGTCAGATCTTCAGGTACAATAGTGTTAGCCTTAGCGGTTAGTCTTAGCGGGCTGCGATCCGCGATAAGTGAGATATATTTGAATGTGGCAACATTCCGCGAGTTTTTGATCGCACGCTATAAATTCACAATGAATATAAATCGCGCAAAACTCTGTCCTCAAAAAGACGGGCGTAATACTGTAAAGGTCGTAAGGACATTCATCTCTTATTTTTGAACATACATTATTTATCTGTGGTAATTAGCGTGTCCTATTTTCGTTTCGCGCCTTAATGCTATTCGGATTAAATTCAGTATGTAACTTAATAAATTAGTAAATTGAAGAGGGAATGTCATTAACTTTATCTACATGGCATGGAGTGGCACTAATTTCATTGGCAATTTATTTTTAAGTTTAATTTAATTAGAAAAAAAATAACAATTACATTCCACATCAATAGTTAAAAGTTCCTAGGATTATATAGTCTCGCGACAAGTATAAGGACCTCTGTAGATGTGACCATTAGACTTACTTATACTAATTTTAGTGGGATGACTCTGACAACACAATATTGTGATAACTTTCAGGTGGTCTGCGATAGTTGCTCAATCGGGTTGCTCAAATTTGATTAAGGAATTGGTTGTACTCTACCTCTTTTGACTTCATAGTTGAAGAGGGAGCAGTAATCACTACATATTATAAAACAAAGTCCCCCGCCGCGTCTGTCTGTCTGTTCACGATAAACTCAAAAACTACTGAACGGATTTTCATGTGGTTTTCATCAATAGATAGAGCTATTCATGAGAAAGGTTTATGTATATAATTTGTAAAGTTTTTGTATAAATTGGTTGAAATAGTAATAGAATAATAATTATGTTAGAAACATAACAGAATTATAGTATTACTAGCAACCCGCTCGCCCCGGCTTCACACGGGTAGCAAAGACATCTTCAACAATCATCATCATAACTCAAAACCACTGATATAAACTATGAAAATCACTAACTAGCAGCAAGTCAATCGTTCTAAACATATTCCTACCCTTTTATAATCCCACAATTTGTTAATATTTATCCATCGACCAATAGTATTGCGTTACCGGTATAACCAGTCAAAATAATATCTATTAACTTATTTTTATTAAATAGTGAACTGTGTTATCACCTATTATAGTTTGTCCCTATTTTTAATAAAATAAATAAGAGTTTTTGATGTGGCAACAACAATTATAAATATAAAAAATGGACACCAACATAATATCTACTACAAGATTACATTTACGATCTAGAAGTATCGAGTGATTGTTAATGCTGTGTTGTTTCCCAGCACCTAAAACATACCTCGTAATTTCCTTTCACCCCCATGTCAATGTCTATCCATGACACAAACCCAATTTGTCCATTACTGCTCTTAGTTATTTTCTGTCAGTCATTGCAGAAATTCTTGTCATATAGGCATAGATGAGAAAAGTGGGGCGAATAAAATTCTTATAGTATAATTTTTTTTCATACAAAATAGAAGTTATTGAACGAAAACCAGTAAATATTATATACAGTTAATAACTATAGGCCATGTTTCACCTAATTCATTTACGTAAAAAAGTCAGCATTTTTTTTTTATTGTATAGGGGGCAAACGAGCAGACGGGTCACCTGATGGTAAATGATTACCGCTGACCATGGCCCTTTAAGGGTAAAGGGGGAGAGGGGGGAAGAGCAGGAAGACGGGAGAGGGGGATTAGAGGGGGGCGAGGGGAGAGGAAGGACGGGAACAGCATTGTGATATATGCAGTTATGTCCAGACTAATTAAAAAAAATATCATTGATAAACAAATCATAAAATTTTAATATAGTAAATAAATAAAGATACTGAATTATATAGGCCTAACCGCTTTAGTAATTATAAGTACGTATTGTAATGATTGGGGGGTATTTCGGTACCCGGATTATAGGGTCGCTATCGAGAGGAGGATGATTAAAAGATTAAAAAATCACAACTGGCGCTATACTAATAATATTTCTTGAACGGACCGTGCTGACCGCACGGACTCGTCACCAAGGTCCTCTACGAGTGTCTTCTATTTTTCCAGTTTGAATCTTCTAAGAATATTCGAATTATTCTAAATTCGAGTTTCGTGGCACCAGCCAAGACCTGCCTGTGCCTTTCAAGGAGTTTTCATTCCAATAGAAGGAGATGGGAAACGACGCGTGAGGTCTCGTCACAACAGTATATACCCATTGGGCTCTGTTTCCGCATTTAGATTCATAAGCTGCAGCATTCATAAAGCTGACTAGTTGAGACAACCTAGCTCTGTCGGAAGCACAGAAGAAAAGCACGTTAGATTATATGACAGGTAGTAATTTTGCATTTCTCACAGTCTCTAGCAAATTCAGTATCGAGTTTTTTTAACATTAAAGAAGTTAACAAGGATACATCCGGTACGCGTGTAAGCTAACTGCTTTGACCTATGGACTGAGACGCTTGCAAACCCAGAGTGACTCCAAGCGTTGCCTTAATGTGCAAAAACCTCAGTCTCCGTCACAAGGTTAAAATTAACTAACTTTAACATACAAAAAAAACACTTTCCGCTCAAAAAAAGTAACACTACATTATATTATATGGCGAAGGAGATGATGGCTGGCCCATGCGTCATACTCGTGAACGGGTGCTGCTTGGGGTGACTGGTCGGCCTAGTCAGCGATGCTTTAGCCTATACTATTATTTTGGTTCGATCAACTGCAACTCTAGCCTCTTAATCCAGTCACGAATTATTTTTAACAGTAGATTTTGTAGTTGAATGAAGGTAGATGTGCACCTTGAATGATTTCTATGTTTAATAAGTTCAAACCTTCAAAGGTATCACTGAGTGATTTTTATTTTTTAGTACGTTAGCTTTTGGAGCATTTCAATAAAACACTAACACTATTGTACCTGAAGATCTGACTTTTAAAAAGAGTGGCCATGAGTTTCTTTGCCAGTATTCTTCTCATAAGGCTCTACGCATTTTGGAAACTGGAAGTTATAGATCGACACAAGCAGGCAGTAGATTTTGGTGTTTTCACCTAATTTACCTCGACAATCCAGCACATGCTGTGGCGTCTGTTTGTGCCGATCTATGATTTTAACTCTAGCTTTAATTTAACGTTCATAAATGTCACTTAGTGTCTTAATTGAATAAATGATTTTGAATTTGAATTTGAATCATTAATACACTGTTAGGTACTTATCTTGTTAGGTACATTATAGTATATTTGTATAAAGGTGAAAACATGAAATCTCTTTAAAATAACCGAAGAATAAGTAGTAAAGTAAGCTTCTTAACTCCTCATTCTCAGCAGCAACTGATTGAAGCCGTTATTGATCTCTCGGTATCCAACGAATGCTGTTCTTTTTAGTTTTACTTATATACGTCATTAACTATTGTCATACCAAAATAGCAATTATACTATATCTTTTTTATATATTTTAAAACCCCCGCACTAAGAATGATTCCTGTGTCACGAGGGACTTTTACAGACATACAAACAACGGACACAAAGAACACCCATGTATTTGTGGATCCCACAAGTTTTTGTCCCGTGTGGGATTCGAACCACACTTGGCGAGGCGACCACTTAAACCATTGCACGAACTGTCCTGTTTAAGTTTTACTGCTGAAAGATTCAGGTGTCAAACTCTGCGTTTAAGTACGTCCACGCACATTGCAACGTAATCGTGTCCGTTGCTTTTCTTGCTCATTCGAGTTTAACTATAAAAGTGAAAACTGGAAACCTAAAAAACATTACCCACTCAATTTTACTGAGTCACAGACAACATTAATCGGGTTATAGTGCTGTTATTCCTAACAAGTATAAATCCCACCTTATTAAAAAAGCTGCAAGACGTTTTATGTAATACACAATATAACATATCCTGTCTATGAAGTGGTAAATCAAATCAAAACCAAATCCAACGTTTAGGAGAAAGGATAGCGTTAATAAAACTGCCTCACAATCCCCCAACTTTTACAATACGTATTTGCCGTTATTGTGCCAAAGGCAAGTTAAAATTTTAACCGCGTACCCACCAAAAATCATCTGGTTTTGTATGTTTATGGAATTGGCAAAGATGGCAGGCGAAGGGATATTCTTAATTCATATTCATTGTTTAGCTTTGATTTGTGTTTTACTGGTACAGTTCTCCTATTATACGTTTCTACACTTTAGGTATGTATAACAAGATCGTCGAAACTGTTCATACTTAGGTACATACATATAATTTAATTGCTTCGTTATTTTTTAGGTAGCCCATAGTCTTTACTAGGAGCAGTCACCTAATTTATGGAGATTTCGACAACACTCCTTAGAGCAAAAAAAAAATTAGATACTAAAAATACTGAAAATGTCGCAAGTACCTAATATTTTTCTAAGCGATGCGAGGAATAACAAAGAAAAGATCGACACTAATACCAATGAAATACAAACAAAAACTTCACGTACCTACCTTAAATGAGAGTAAAGAAACACAACCTTATCAAAACAGTATAATCTTTTTATTAAATATAGCCATTTCGAATATCTAAAAAGCTTAAAGTTAATTCGTAAAGATGGCTTTTGTGGAAATGTTCATATTTGCATACCAAATACGCAGTTAAGTTTCACGAACGCACCGAAGGAATAGGCGTGAGAAACTCCAAAATATACCTCAAACGTTTTGCCACGGTAGATAGGTACGTTCCGGGTTATGAATAAAGTACCCTTACACTTTCCTGGATTATTATTATACATTAAAGGGAACTTCATACCGTACAAATTTCAATCTTTAGGGATTTTTTTAGAATTGTTATGGAAAGAAGCTAATTTACGTGACTACATGCATGGTGTGATTAGTATACATACTTTCTGCCCGTATTTTCATATGTTATTTGGGCCGTCTTTTGTGTTTTAGGTGCAACTAGTGTGTATGAGTTTTACTTTTTACTTCTACGAAGAGCAAAGGCGACTTCGGAAAATCGCCAATGCGGTGGTGTAAGTCCGAAATTTCATTAATTAATTTGAATCGAACGTACACCAAGGCAATTCCGTGAATCTTAGATTCAGCGATCTAGACACCCGGCAGCGTGTCAAGCCAAGTTCAAGAAAAATGAACTGACGACGCAGCAGCCGTGTGTTATTACACCAACCAATTGGAGCCACTTTTGACCGCTTAATAATTCATAATCTATTTAATATAAATACTTGAAATACTGTTTATTTGTTAAAAGCCTCTAGATTAACTAGAATCCCAATTTTTCTAGATTTTACAGAAATTACTTTATTTAATATAAACAAATTTAATTTTTATAAAGATCGTCAGCAGATGGCGCTGCAATCAGGACTCAATAGAAATTAAGTTTTATTTAATGCATAAAATAATAAATTTTGATACAGAATAATAATATTAATTCTAATAGACTTTATTTAATGAGTGGTTGAATTATAAGTTCGACTTTAAAAAGTCAAAACAGTGTCTATTAGAACTAAATATCAGAGCTTGATAAATAATTGTTTAACTGTTCACAAATAATCATTTGAATGTCAGTCTAATGTATTTCGGATATTTCTATAATAATATAATCACTTAAAAAAACAATATTTGAAGATTTGTGTCTATAATATAATGTACAATAAAGAGTACATCTATCTATCTATCAAATTCTCCTACTTACTTATAAAAAGTAAATAGTTTCATGCCTTTTAAACCGTAATTCCTAAATTGACTGATTCTTAACCTACATGATTTCTAAACTAGTTTCTTCTACTTTACCTATCATTCGAATTGGATTGTTTTTTTACAATGAAAAGCTTCTAGAGACAATAGATGGCGCTGCGCTGTTTAAATTCAAGATAGCGTTGATTTCATACAACTGTCATTTAAACAATATTATATTAGGACTTTAGGATTTCTTTACGTCAAAAATAACCCTAGCAAACCGTGAATCATAAGTCATAACATAAAGTACTATGTCTGTAATTTTGAAGCACAGCTGTGTAACTGTTGCAATCTCGTTGCAATTAGTGATACAATGATGAAATGTTTGCAATTCATTTTCTTCTAACTGATACACAAATTGACAAAAATAACTTTAGTGCGACAATTAGATTTGGAAGATATTCTGTAAAATCATCTCTATGGTAAAATCTTATTTCACTATGAATTTCAAAAAGTTTTTTTTGAAGTGAAACTTCTTTAGAATCGTTGTGATTTGAAAATTCGATGAAACGCCACTAAAAAGAGACAAACAGTCATAAATAGGAAATAGGATTTAACCTGCGAGAGAATTAGATAGAATACAAGTATACAATGTTTCCTATAATCTTTGGAAAGAGACAAACATATTCATAAATTGACCTACTTAAGAACAATGGTACTCGTTGGGCCGCCGTCTCTAGCCTGCTTCTACTAGGGCGACGGATAACCCTGTACGTCGCCCTCAGGCAAGCGCTCATAGAGGCCGGAGATCGTACCGCACTCCCGCAGAGTGTGGAGTGCATTATCCTCGCGGCAGCCGCCACAGTGGTGGCACAAAGACGTTGGCTCCCGGCCTATCCGACACAGGTACTTACCAAAGCATGTCGCCTCTCCAGCCAATTCTCGTTCCTTCCATCCAGCCATGAGCACCTGGATTAGCTTGGATCGTTGTACTTCAAATTCACGATGGATAGGTGTCAGCTCCCGCTCCTGTGCCACTAATGCATTGACGTAATCGTGTATGTCTACCTTAGATTTACTTATAATTCGTCAAATGAGTCCGCTCTTAGAGAAAGTCCATATTAATCTACTGTACATATTTTCTCAGAGTATTGCCACTTATTTAGCTTAGCCTTGGCTGCACTCATGTCATAGAAGAGAAAAAGATAACCATAAAATTCGTGTTTCCCTGTTAAACGATGCGAAAACAAAACAATAATGACGAGATAAGAGAAGATATACAGTTGGGATAATGCAGGTTGACCTTTAAAAGCGGAATTTAGGGGTTTATAGATTCTGCTGTAAAAGAACTGAGCAAACATAAAATTTTACATATGTTTATAAAGACATACTAATCACAGAGTGGACAATGTCCATCCTATTAAATGTCACTTCATTTCCAGCTAAATACGGAGAATAGTGTAAATGTAAACCACACTCTCCTTTTCATCCATATTTCTCAGCTAAATGTCCTCCTCGCCTCCTACTCCCCCTTCCCCTACTCCCACCTTAAAGGCCGGCAACGCACTTGTAACTTTTGAGTTGCAGGTGCTCATGGGCGGCGATAGTCATTTACCATCAGGCGACCATCTGCTCGTTTGCCCACTATACCATAAAAAAAGTAGGTTCGACACCAGTGCCAAAACCATATTACAAGGCCTTCTAATAATTGTCATAACGATAAGTATAAGAAGATCATTATCATTTTTCTATCATTTAAATCTTGAGCTGTCCATTTATCAAGGTAAAATTATAAATTAGATGCATGCTGACATGCAAGTTAGAAGTATTTATTACTTGGTCACCTTAAACACTGGCGTCTCCTTGTTTCTATCATTCACGTACCATAGGATCCACCATCGATATAAATGTACTACGTACTAGATATGGCGTTTGGAACACAAAATTTGTCAAACTTAGTTGTGGTTCCGGAGCTACAACGAGCTCATACGCACTTCAACTGTGGTTCAGTGTACACTGGTGCATGTGTAGCTAGCAGCGAGCGTTTCGTATTTGTTAGAAAACGTAAAAATATACTTGCAAGGTATTTTTTCATCATTATATTACATTCGGGTAATTAAAAACAAAAATTAGTACTCATTATAACATGATTTTGTAGCAGATTGCAGTAAAATAAGAGAAATGGTTAAATTCTTGTACATGTTTTTCGCCATTAAAAACAATAACTCTATCTCACTTCTATCAATGAATAGCACCTCGCGCTGTCTCACTTTCACTAAGGAAGAACTGTAAGCAGGAACTAATTATCAGAGATTAAAACGTTGCAGAACTGAAATTCGGCGTTGTTCGCCTAGAAGTGCTGCCGATGGTGGCGTGTGTGTTGGGTCGTTCGGCTCTGTTTAATATGGTTGAGGTGGACGATGGCTGGCGCTTCCATCATGCTCGTGATCAAATGCCGCTGGTCGGAACTGGTCATTTCGTTATTTACTTGCTATTACTGACGTATAGTAGTAATTTGCGCGACTGATTATATTTTTAAAACAATACGTTACATTGTCTTCACATTTCATTTGCGCTTATAAGCAATGTAACCGGAGATTTGTAAAAAAGGTGTTGAAAAAAGAGTGTCCTTGGAGTTTCTTGCCTGTTTTTCTCCACAGGATCTACTTATTGGAACATGCGACTAGCTGCACGACTGACTTAGTCACTGATAATTCAAAAATACCTATAATTGGTTCAATGGAAATAAATTATTTGATTTAATTTGTAACATTACATTAGTAAACCAGTCAAAGTTAAACACTTATTTATTTATTGTCGTTTTTTTTAAGTTTTAAATTAATAAACAAATTCAATATATTTTTTGTTTATTTTAACACGAATTCTTATTTAAGTTAAATGTCCGTTCTGATTTATAATTTAGTCTATATTACCTCATCCAGCATAGGTTCGATGAACGAAACGCATAAGCGCCATGAAAATCACGGCGCTTGCGACCTTTTGACCGTGAAAAATTTCACACCCCAGTGCGCTGCAGCGCTGCCCATTCCTAGTGTTTGGTTAGACAAATAATGATTGTTTCAGCGCTGTAGCGTTGATTAGTTTTAAGTTTTAACAAAACCGAACAAAATTTCTTTAAGTGATAGCAACTCCTTATATTTATCTCAATGGGATCCACATATAAATAATAATACATTACATACATTATCATGATGACACTGGCAGTTTATTTTTAGCGAATCGGACTAGTCTATCTAGACATGGCAACATTGGTCAGAAGTTGACATTAGTGCTCTCGAGCCTACCGATTCTTCGGTATGTCTACCGTCTTACCGAAATACTAAAACGTAGAGATTATTTTACATTTCTAAAAAATACATAGAAAATCTCTCGACTTTTCATCAAAATGTAAAGATTTTTTTCACGATTTCAAGGAATACATAGAAAAAGGGATCGTTGGCGCTCCTTCGTCTAGCAGTGGAAGACGATAGACGAAGGAAATGATGAAAAATCCCTGATTTTTTTAAGAGCAACCGAGTACAAGCGCAGTTGCAAAACCAGAGTAAGGAATGATAGACATTATAATCATCATCATCCACTTATCTTTTTCCATTGCTTTTTGAAGTAAAAAGTTCTTTAGGCACGTTGTGCACTTATGCTATGGGGAAAAAGCACTGAACTCGTGACCGTCACGCTAATAATACATATATAGATGCACTAGAGGGCGCTTATCTAAACATTGAGTTCAGTCAGCTCCTTCTTCATTAATCCTTAAAAATATAATTAGTTCAATAAAGTACTTATTGTGTGCTCAATTCATATGGTAAAATAAACAAAAACATAATTGTAATTAAGGTGAAAATTTATAACGCCTATAGTGCTCAATAGCGAAAACCTTAATTCAAAATTTCGTTGACGCGACACGTCGTTTTAAGTTTTCACTTCAGTCGGCAATCCCATGACTGCCTACTTTTGACGTGACAACGTCTTATAAATATATATATATATATAATGGTAAAGCAAGATTATCTGTCACGATAATTATATCCACTAAGTAGCTGTAATGTGTGAATGTGTATATGTATGTAATTAATTAGTATTTGTCAATATTTAGAATAGTACGCCATCAACTACTATGTTTTTATTAAATAATTTTGAAATGATCTCCATCCTAAAGGTTGTCTGGTAGAGATCGCTTTTAGCGATAAGACTCCATTGTACTCTAGTTTGTAAGTTATTTATTTTCAACTGTTTTTTTATTAATGGTGTACAATAAAGATTATTCTATCTTCTATCTATCTATAATTCGATGGAGCCGGCTCCACGCACAAAAAAACATAACTCATGCGGCGTTACCTCGCTTTGAGGCGTTCCCATGACGTTGTCACGTTCAACTATCGTCAGTAAATCAACTTTACAGACAACCGATTTTTTTTTTAATTTTGGGTCCAAATATACCGATTTTTATAGGCAACTCTACCGATTTCGCTCATTGACGTTCGAGACCGCCTGATTGACACTAATGACAATTGGATGAATTGAACTCAATTTTGTTGTGTACTTTTTATTCTGAACGTAAATAAGTAAGTGTATACAGTAAGACAATTAATAGTACGTTAAAAACTTCAAAATGAATCAAACAATAAACGTAGAACAACTGAATTCTGCTTTAACATCTCTACGTACTTTACGTTCGAGTGTCAGTCATGTTTTTGAGACGCTTTCTAACGGACTGCGTGCTGACCACGGCGAAGATGGCAAGGATAAGTTCCTTATGGAACTGCAGGAACTTCTCAACAACGTTAATATCAATCTTCGAGAGCTGGACCAAACTGTCAGTAGTTTACCGATACCTACAGCACCATTCAACTTGGGGACAACTACTTATCTTAGTCAGGAAACAACTCAAGACCGGCAAGCATTATACACGCAACTAGTCAACAGTTATAAATGGACTGATAAAATACACGAGTATAGTTCCTTCGCACATACCCTCCTAAGTCAAAACTCGCTGAAGCGATCTTACATCAACTCTGGGAGCACAAAAAGACGCGGTAAAATGCAGAGTAACCACAATGTCGCACCTGTGCAAGTCGATAATGTCATAAATAATATTGACAGGTCATATAGTGACATGAAGATAACAATATCTCGCCCATTTGCAAGTAACGCAGTTGTTCAGATCAACTTGAGTCATGTTTTAAAGGCTGTAGTGGCATTCAAAGGACTATTGATGGAATGGGTGATGGTCAAAGGTTATGGTGAAACACTTGACCTCTGGACAGAGTCGAGGCATCATGTATTTAGAAAAGTGACAGAAAATGCTCATGCAGCAATGTTGCATTTCTACTCTCCAACATTACCGGAGCTAGCTGTCCGTTCATTTATGACATGGCTGCACAGTTATGTGAATCTGTTCAGTGAGCAATGTAAGCGGTGTGGCTGCCACCTTCACCACACTTCGCTGCTGCCGCCAGCGTGGCGAGACTTCCGTACTTTGGAGCCTTTTCATGATGAATGCAAGCAATAGTTAATGTGGTATTGAATGAGAAGGCTAACCGAAATATTTTGGTGCCTTTTCCTTCAATAATCAAACAAACCAGTAGAAATGAAAGACTTCTTAAAGTGAGTGAACAGAATATGGTTTTTTTTATTGTTCTTAGCCATAAAGAAAGTTATAATTATTTAATTGATATTTTTCTTCATAAATTATAAGCTAGCTAGATATAATTTGGGACTGGGCATGATTGTGTGTGTTCCGGTATACACTGAGAGCATTGCAAGGTATGGTGTCAATTCAGTATACTGGGAAGCCGTTCCTTTATAGTTACATATACTGGTTACTGTTTATAACGGAAGGCAGTCCAGTATACTGTCAGTTGTCAATTCAAGTCATTTCTAAAATTGCATTACAAAAATGGCGACGTTTATGACGTCATATATTTCCCTATGATACTGCGGGAGTATGCTGTCAGTCTATTACGGAACTAATTTCTCCCCAGTACAAACACTGAAGAGTGCTCGCAGTAATATCGGAACATACCCTATATTAACATTCCCAATACTTCAGTGCAATTCCACTGATTGTGGATATTAAATCATCGATCTAATGGATTGCGTCCTGATTTATAACCTAATCTGCATATAATTTACAAAAGTACAAAAACAAAAATATAAATAGATTATGTTATGTCAATATTACAATTATAATTTGAAAGTATTGTCTGTTTGTAAGTACTGTCTAGCAATTGAATTTTTTGTGTTGTCAAAGAATTGAAAATACATGTAACTCCCAATTAATCAGTAGTAGAAATCCTACATTGTGTATTACACTTTATTAACATTTCCAAATATTCCATTTATGCATGGCGACTAATAGACCAATGCATGTCTTATTAATTGTAAATGTAATAATAGTTAAATTTATAAGAATCTGACATGCAATGAAACAGCAGCCCTACATAATTCTATTGTATTAATTATTACTGAATGACCAGGGACTTTAATTCAGTCAAATGTTGTTGCCATTAAGTAAAACTCTATATTGTACCAAACACCAACTATTGAGCCCTTTTTTAAGAATATGCAAAATAGTTTCATTACTTTTTAGTCATAATACTCTTGCAAGAGTTAACATCTAAATGCAGTTCTAAAGAATCTGAGTTTATAATCAAATATATCAACAAATAAATTAATTGTTAACGTACATCAGTTACTCCATATTATACTTACATGCAAGCGTTGAGTTGGTAAAACATCCTTGTTGTTGTTGTTATGTAAAAATACAAGTTCTACCACCTTATTAAGGTCCTTGTTAATGACGCATAAAAACTGCAATAAGCTTTGTATATAGAACTGTATAGTTAATCTTTCGTATTTGAAGAGTAATTAAAAATATACCATTAGAAATATCGAAAATCAAGTCTCTTATTGTGGTTATTTTGCCAGTTTAAGAAATCAGCTTGTCAACTACCTTTGAAACATTTCCGTACTGCAGTCATTTTTTCTTAACACAAACTTGAAATATAGCTAAAAGTGAAGATAATTTTATGAATAAATCCCCAACAATACAACTTAAATATGTCTTGTGCTTGCTTACAATAATAGTATAGGAAAGCAGGAAAAACAAATGTAAATTTTTAAACAGTAACAAAATTTCTTTTTTATCATTCTTCAGGTAATAAATAGTAGTAGTAGTAATAAGAAAGTAATAGATTTATTGCTAATTAATCATTAATTATAACAGTCTTAAAGCGATAAATACACAACAATTTATATAAACGGCTTACAGGTTGCTACACTATGATCAACACTGCATGCCACATTTAACACATGTGCACCAATTGCAACTTTCAATGGAAAATGTTGATCTTTTGTATGTCCTAAACCAAGGCAACCTTGCCGGTTCCTGCCCCACATGTACAAATCTCCAGAATTAGTTACAGCCGCTAAATGCCCAATCCCACATGCTACTTTTTGCACCACACTAGTTGGGTTGAATTCGTTGCGGCCGAATAAGGGAGGTGGTATATGCTTCGGGGTTGGAGAGTGTTGTACGTTGGGTCCGAGACCGAGTAGGCCGTAGCCCCAGACGAACGCGTCTCCTGCCTCTACAATGAAAAAAAAAAAATTGAGAAGCCACATTTGTAGGACCAATCTTGTTCTAGGTGAGTGCTTCTTACGAGAGTGCTTCCCCCCCACATTGCAGCAACCGTGACGTTAGATACCTGTGTCTATGTTACACCGATAGTTCAGAAAACGGCCATGTCAGGCAGTAGGACAGCCTGACTCTACTCCCACCTTAAAGGCCGGCAACGCACTTGTGACTCTTGAGATGCAGGTGCCCATGGACGGCGGTAGTCACTTACCATCAGGTGACCCGTCTGCTCGTTTGCCCCCTATCACATAAAAAAAATAGTTATTTGAAAAAAAAATTACGTTGGAAAAAAATAATTGAAAAGGCTTTACCTGGTGTAGATGCACATTTTTTGACAAGATATCATACATTTTCATGTCAATTTCAGCGATTTATTTTCCTAAGCGAACATTTTTAGAATCATTACATCGACATCTTTAGTATGAAATGCCTATACTTTCATTCATGGCAGCCCTATTTGTTACGAAATATTAGCTTTATCGGTAAATTTTTCAGTTCAATTTGCAATTTTCGTAATAACATTTGTGTTTCGTTACTCACGGGGTCATCCTAAAATAAGACCACACCTTTAACATCCTGTATACTTACCATTCACAATCAAACAAAAGGATCCGCCGGCAGCTATATCAATTATTTTGCCCAAACCCTTTGTAAAGTTAACAAGTGCGTACGACATATTGACTTGTTGCTGTGTGGTCGCCATCGGCACTTGACCATATTCGGAATTGCCCCAGCCAAATAATTCACCATTTTCTGTGAAATTTATAACATTAGTATTGTCATATTTGACATGCCATGACAAGCCAAAAGAAAAGATTAAACAAAATGTGGTTAGATAAATTACAATTCATGAAGGCAATATTGTAGATAATATTTAGCCTCTCGTCACTTTTTATGTAACGAAATCTCTTTTCCTACGCCTCTATCTTAAACATAATCTTTCATGGGCGTCCCGGCTTTAGGACCAGGAGGGAATTATATTTGTCGGTCCTGGGGAGTGCATTTTTTTTATTTCGATGCAAGGTGGGCAAATCAAAAATTACTTTAGTTGACTTAATACTACCTAAGCATACAAACACCAGCCCCCCACCCTGGTACGCCCATGTAACATTTAGTAACAAGCAAAACATTAGGTATGTTGGGAAGATCATACACACTATCTTAGGTTGATTAAACATCAGTATTACAAAGCCGCCGGCGCCGTCGCTGTATAGTGCCGCCGATCTCGGTGCTAAAACGTTTACTCCTATGACAAGTGTACTTTCAGAAACAGTGTCCTTTTACGTGGGAGAGCCATGCTTGCCGGGCTCGACTCCGCTCGATACTACGGCCTCACAGAAAACTGGCAGTGAAACAATGTTTGCATTGCTTTTTATCATTATTCCCGTTCTTCCCCTCTCCCCTCTCTAATCCCCCTCTCGCGTCTTCCCGCTCTTCACCCCTCTGCCCCTCTTCCCCTATTCCCACCTTAAAGGGCGGCAACGCACTCGTAACTCTTGATTTACAGGTGCCCATGTGCAGCATTAGTCATTTACCATAAGGTGACCCGTCTGCTCGTTTGCCCCCTACACCATAAAAATAAAAAAACAACTTTACAATAAAAAGCAAGCTCACGATTGGCTGGGCCCACAGGTCTATGAATAAAAAGATAGGTTGGCACAACATTTAATAAAATGAAAAAATATATCAACTTACCATTTAAAGCTAGTACACAGTCTCCCGTAGAAGCCACCTTCACGATCTTCTCAGAAGTGATATCGCCTTTTACCATAGCAGGAAAAGCCTGGTTCTCATACGTACCCAACCCGGTCTGACCATCCGCTCCCCACCCGCAAGCGTACACCTTGCCCCCCTCTGTTACGAACAGACTGAAAAGTTTTTACGGGTCACTATTCTAGAACATTGAATTAACTAGAGATGTATGTGCAAAAGATAAGGAAACTTACTTTTGAAGCTTTAGAAAGTATAGAATATAAATTTCATTAACAAATTTAAGCTCAAACAATCGTTTTTAATTACCCCTTTATAAAAAAAACAGCATGCAGTAGGTCCGGTAGATAAGTAAAGAGGTACTTACGTGTGATCCTGCCCACAGCAAACATCCACAATCTTCTCCGTGCTTAGCTTCTTAATGTTATGTGCTACCATACTGCCTCTATATTCCTCATTCTTGTTTATCTTTCGTCCACATTGACCGTACGCGTTGTTGCCCAATGTGAACACACCTTCATTGTCCGTGAGTATCGCTGTGTGAGCGCGGCCGGCTGACAGACCGATTATCTACTTCCAGGAAATTAGTAAGTTATCAGTACAAATCCTTGCTCAGAAAGCGAATGACTTTGCCTCTATGAAATTAGAAACTTAACGAAAACTATGGTCTGACTTACTAAAAAATCAAAGAGGTAAAAAGGAGGACTAGAAAATTTTTACACACAATTTACAGATGGGTTGTCATACACGGTATGACAGACAGTGTAAAAACAAATTCTGTGGATAGTTGTCTCAATGCAAATGTCAGTTGTTCATAAAACTGCATGATTAAGGTTGTATAACGATTAATCTGGGAGCACGGCAGTGCCCCACCAAGTCGAGCAAAAAAGTGGCACGGCCGCACCATCCTTTTCTCGAATTAATTTTACTAGCACTACGCCATCTACGGCAATCTCGCTGCGGCATAGTAGGACCTGCGGGTACTTGCACCGAACAAACGCGCTAGGGCAATGACGCTGCAGTAGCAAGACAACGATTGCATGATACGTTTAAATTGCATTTGATTGCTTACATTGCAGTTCATTTCTTTACTCATTATGTTGCCATTTTTAAACAAAAAATGGAATATTCTGGCAGTAAATTCCAGATCTTGCTGAACTCGGAAAAATTAACTGAATCAGTTATTTCGGTTTTTATTACGTCATCCTCACACAGTAATTTAACCTTATACAATACACATACATATGTGTATGCAACTTATACATTATATTTACCTTAACCTCCTACTGAGAAGATACAAGCTGCTGTCAATGTATAAAGATAACTTACTGTTTTGCGTCTACTATGACCAGGGGATATTTTTCATCATAGATTTTTTCACAATGAGTGATGTCAGCAAACTCCAATTAGAATGTAGTTAATGATTTATTTATAATATTTTAACAGATCTCCGTACCTGTGTTTCCAAGCTTTTATATGGTAGAAATATGGGAGCAGGACTCAGCAGTAGCTCAAGCGGATGTCCAATCCTTGGTGCGTGATATCCAATCTGCGAGTCTGTGTTGATACCAGTGCCAAATACCTTGTGCTGTTCTTTTGTCTTTATAGATGTTACTGTAAAGCCATAGCCTGCTGCCATGTGTGTCACCTGGAAAGGCAAACTTTAAAACTATTATGCATATGCATGCATATTACTTTGTTTGCTATGAACATCAAATGTAACAGAATTATTAGGAACACTTTGTGACATTGCATTAGCAGATAAATACAGTGTTTCTGTGATAATAGCAGTTCACTGTCAAGCCCAAAACAGTTTTTCTTTAAGAAAAAAATGGTAGGCTTAGTTGAAACTTGCATAAAATAACTTGTGTTGTGACATCATTGTTATCATCAAATCATATTACTTTTAATGATTAGTTTACGAAATAAAAATAACAGCAATCTAAAGAAGTTTCAGTTTTATACAACATTATCTATGGAAAACCCCTATGGAGGGAATGAGAATTATTTTTAGAAAACCTTGTGGTCAGTGCATTATAAATAGAACATGTTGATATACACCATTTTTTAAAATTATAAATCTTAAAAATGGAATAGTGTTGTATGGACTTTACTATACCACCTAAACAAATAAATCTTTTTAAATTTATATTACTATGCTCACATCAAATCTCTCAGCAAAACTGGATCGCATCGGGTGCCAACAGAAAGAGAAACTGTTCCTATATTGTTTTCTGCCTTTTTTTCCGCGAGGCATATGGACCCCGAGCGCACCGGTCTCTGCCAGTCCCCAGACATACATGCGACGGTCTGAACTTTTGCTTACGGGATATTGGAAAACTGAAATATACGAAAAAGTCGATTACAAGTTAAATTAATAATTTAATACAAGTGGATGCACGTTCGATTTATTACAAAAAAAAAAAATAGTAATATTGATTATTCAAAACATAACTATTTGAATGTTAAGTTCCAATATAACGTATTTTTAAATTATATAATTGATTTATTTATGTTTAGTTCTTTTTTTTAAATAAAAATCATGTTTACTTGGAAGCGATTCTTCTTCATCGGGATCCGGTATTTTCTTCTTTGTGGTTGCATAGAGACGATTTCCAATAGCACAAGGGGTTCTACTTCTTAGTATCACTTTTATAGCATTCATATTATTAAACTTTAAAACATTTTCTAATAATATAGATAGTTTAATTTTTGAAGTTTTCTCTGAGTTTTGAGGTTAAGTGCGACATTTGACGTTTTTTAATACATTCCCATACACGCAACACATTTTTTTATGTATTCCCTGTAATTTCTATCTATTGCCTGCCATGCATATCTATCACTAAGATTAATAAATTTAAATGAGATAGTCTTTACTATCATTAATAATTTAAAAAGTTAGAACTATATTTAAAGTAGGAGAGCCATACTTCGGCACGTAGGTATGGGTCGGCTCGACCGGAGTGATACCACGGCCGGCCTTACAGAAAACCAGCGTGAAACAATGCTTGGGTTGTATTTCCAATAGTGAGTGAGGTTACTGGAAGCCCCAACCCCCAACCCTCTCATCTAATGATGGCGCCGTTAAAAAGATCTATATAATTTTACGGGTGATAAAACCCGGACAGATTATAAACTCTGTTACCTGTAGATTCGTTCACAACTTGACGATTAATAGATTGTTGACTATCGAAAATAATATGTTAAATGGTTCGTTAAAATCGCGAGATTGTTCATAAAATAACGCAGTTCATAAACTTACGACATAATTATATGTACTTACACAATTTGAACACCAAAAAAATAAGAGGCCTACATGTGACTGTAAAAATATATAAATGAAAATAGCTTTTATTTACTCTGACCATATTTTTAGCATATAACTTTAAATTCTAATTAATTTTAAATATCTAAACCGTCAGGTTGTCTTCCGACAGGCCTCCTCAAGCTCCCTCCGTTTATCTTTCAAAAGCACAGCATCTCCACCCCTTAGGCAGATCATCCTCGTTTGGTCGTACTGGCCAGTAAAACGATGGGGGCAGTAAAAAGATGTCTGTGTTCATTTTTTATTTAACAGTGGGAGAGCCATGCTTCGGCACGTATGGGCCAGCTCAACCATAGTGACACCACGGCCTCACAGGAAGCCGGCAGTGAAGCAATGATTATATTGCTTTTCGCAGAGTGAGTGAGGTTACCAGAGGCCCTAACCCTTTCCTTTTCCCCCTCTTCCCCCCTTCCCCTACACACACCTTAAAAGGCCGGTAACTCACTTGACTTTTGAGTTGCAAGTGCCCACATAGGCGGCGGTAGTCACTTACCATCAGGTGACCCGTCTGCTCGTTTACCCCTTACACCATAAAAAAAAAACAATTGTTTTTTAGTCCGAAGATACATATAAATTCAAGGGAAACAAAGTCAGTAGACTTGATCTCTCCCATACTTGGTTAGAATATGATGGTTTTCGATTTATTGTTTATTATTTTGTAAAATAAAAAATACAAAAAGACCATTTAACACCGTTTAATATACGAGTATGAGAGATACTGACATCAAACACAGAAGAATGAGTTATTTTATTTTTGAGAGCAAATTCGCACGCATCTGCGTGTTTTGGAACAGAGCCTTGATGAGACTGCGTATTTCTTCAGTTCTGAAATGGATGGCTAGAGGGCCGGTGCCATCCTTCCAATGGTTTTCTATATCCTTCAATGACCCGCCGAGCACGAAGATCAATTCTTGAAGCTTAATCCAACATTTGACGTATTTTTCTATATCTTTTGGACTCTAAAAAATAATAAGGTATCATTAAAACGCGGGCTTTAAATTAAAAGTTTTTTGCCTATGGAATAGATGGCACCACGGCTACCCCCCGAAAGGATAGACCCTTAAATTCCCAAAGCACGGGAGACAGAGCCTTTAACCCCTACTACCTACTAATGAAACCAGATCAGCGAACACACTCACCACTTGTTTTGTAAATGTTTACAATAGTTTTCCTAGAAAACTCTCAACTATTGTAACCCTCCGTTCTAGGGGGTATGAAGGTCTGTATCAGATCAGTGCTAATCTAAGTGCTAAATATTAATGAAAAAAAAATAAAACTAATAATTAAAGTTGAAGCCAATGTCGCTTTCAAATGTAACGATTATCCCATAAAGTTACTATCGCTTCCTGTTTGGTAAGTTTTCAATATTTTCCCCAATTACCTACTACTTTATGCCTAGTTTACCCCTGCCTTAAACCACTTGAATAACCGTAGTTAGTCCATCTATAATATAATCATAAATTTAAAATTTATAAGATAAGATAAATTTATTTGTGTCAGATTATAATCTCCCGACTCGAAAATCTCTAACGATTACAAAAATGCTGATGATCCTCGAAGGGCAGAACAGATTTTCTTGAATTATATCTAAGAACACTATCAAATCAGCTCTCAAACAAAAAAATAACGCACTTAAAAGAGACACACAGACACGTCAAACTTATAACAAAACTCTTTCTGCGTCAGGGGTTAAAATAGAAGAAGAGAGAGAATTCGAATCTCCCGCACAATCTGCTAATTGGAATTTGGTTAAATATTTCTCAACAATGTGTCTCTGGCGTATAATATTTTAAAGTGAAACTTACTTGGAATAAATGTGGAGCTTTCTGTACAACAACAGTATACATTTCAGTGAGCTGTGTTGCCATCTCCATGGATATATCCTCAACCGTACACACGCGATGAATTAACTCTTCTACAAACATGTCTACTAGAGTTGCCATCAACCTGAAATTAATTATTATGTATAATATACGTTAATTTTTTTGACGAGATATAGTGCATATTTAAATTTAACATTACATACTAATACATCTACAAAAACGAAATTATAATCAACGAAAACAACATTCATACAATCAATTCAGCATAATACAAATAATAAAAAACTATCATAAGGTGTCTTATGTAGACTCCGCCCCTATCCGAAACTTTTATAACACTCAATCTATCCGAAACCGCAACCAATTCGAAGTTACAGTTACGGATACATTTTTATTTCAGATTGTTGTGGCGACAGTCGGTTGGTTTGGATTTCCATTTCTAAAATGGTTACCTTGTGAACACGTTGATCGGGAACACACCAATCCACACGTTTTTCAATAAATGTAGTTGCCTTAAGCATTGTCGGACAGCTGCCTCTGCATTCTCGCTCAAAACATCCTTGACTACAATGCAATTAAGATCTGTAACAAATTTAGATATTTATTCATTTAGATAATTATTATTTGGAGGTACTGATAACCGTTTACCATCAAGCGGCCTGCAAGACACGTGCGTAGTATACAGCTTCGCGAAAAACTTACAAAAACGTCTTTCTGTCGAAACTTATCACAATACTAAATACAGGTTATCATAAAATGCAAGATTAAGGCTTTATTTATAGTCATTCGTTTCATTTGGCGCTTCGCAATGTAAACGTTAGAAACGTAGGTATTCTTTTTGCGCTGTACGGTGAACTACCTTAAACGTTCGGTGCCGTCAAGACCAGCTGATTGCATAACATGTTTATATGTTGTTTGATTTAATTACATTGCAGTATTTGACCATATGCGGTATTTATTTTTTTTTTTTCAGTAAAATGTTCTGTTTACTCATTGTGATATCACTTTTAGCCAAAATAATTTGTAAAATTATATTTTTTTTTATGAATTTTGTGGCAGAAAATTCCAATTAGTTACGACTCAGAATGATGATCTGAATACACAATTTCAGTATTCGGCACGGTGTTTTTTACACCCTGTATAGTAAAATTAGCTTAGTACAGTCACTTACTGAACCTCAACTTAGTCAATCACTGAATCACTCAATAATTCCTTAGAATACTTACATACTAAACAAGTATACAATGGAATACAAATCACCATGAAAATTAAGACTAATTAATTGTATACTTTAGTTTTTTAAGTTATTTAATAACTTTCGCTTTGACTTTAAAAAATATACTTACTGAAAGAACCTATACAACAATGTTAGAAAGATTGTTCAGAAATGTTCTATGCGCTGTACATAGCCAACAGCCCTATACCAGGCCAGGTCCGCTCCACACTTTAGGTATAAAGCGACAAGTACGTGGCGGGCTCGACTAATCGTGCCAAAAATTCAGTGGGCTGCCGCGTGCCAGCCGGGTTCCACATTAGTTCGATGCTCACTCGCGCGCTGCGTCGCGTCATCCGTTCATATCTAGACTATCGAGTTAATTAGTACCTATCCTAGGTTTATTTGTTCACAAAAATATAGTAGTATGCACATAACTTACTAGTAATTAAATATTCCGGTTAATTCATTAAAATAAAAAAACCCTGACGTCGCGGAGTCGCGGCGCCATAAGAACAAAGAGCTACGCGATAGAAAGATACTCTAGGTGAATATAACTGTAGGTAATTAACTATTAAGTAAATTATTTTCGCCGGCACACACTTTAAATCATCACAAGAAACAATTAAAATCATCACAAGGAACAATTTAAATCATCACTAAGAACAATTTTAATCACATTTGTAGAAATTTTTCTATCTAATTTAAAATTTAAGACACTATTATTAACCGACTTTAAAAAAGAAGGAGGTTCTCTGTTCGTCACAATTTGTTATTAATTTTTATGTATGTTATCCGATTACTCAAAGATGACTGGACCGATTTGGAAAATATTATTTCTTTTGTTTGAAAGGGTATGCCTCAGAGTTGGTCACATTGTCATCCGGTCAGAATCTTGAATTGAATTCTTGGAAATCAGAATGGGATCCTGCATTTGCTTAATTTCCCGAGTTACTGTAAAACATATCCACATCGCTATAGATGTGCCTATAATATTTGAAGAGTTCCCTCGATTTCTCCAGAATCCCATCATCAGATTCTGACCGGATGACAATGTGGCCAACTCTGAGGCATACCCTTTCAAACAAAAGAAATAATAATTTTCCAAAAAAGAAAGATCTTGGAAAGCACCAAGTGAAACTGATAATGAAGACCGGAGCTACTCAATAATAAGTATTTCACAAATCTCCTATTCATGTTCAACAGTTAACCTATTTGGGCTTACTAACTTACAAAAACTGTATTGTTTCTTTAAACTTTGTTGGATCCACCGCGCGGTGGAAATAAGTGGTCAAACTAGATCTACTATACTAGGTCGGCCAAGCATCAAGCTGTTACCGCTTTATTAAATAAATAACCAGAACTTGTCAAAACTCTTTAAGAAATTGAAGAATCCTCTCTAGCTGCAATATCTAAGTATGAAGCTTCATTTTATTAACTGCGGTGATGGGTTTTAAATTTATCCTCGACAATATTCTTCGAGAGATAAATAGAGTGAACGTTGAAATACAAAAAGAGGATATTGTCAATTGGCGTTCTGTCTGTGGCGATAAAGCAAGGTCTTGTTAAGATATCGCAAGAAATGGGAGGAAAACCAATAGAACATTGAATCCAAGTAGCTACATCGAGATAGTAATTAAGAACAAACAGATTTCCAAAAAGAAAAAGCAACAAGACAAAATCTGCGAGGACGAATTAAGAACGCTAGATAGAGATAGATGGGCTATTTTGAAAGATATAAAAGTAGTCTGATAAAATTTTAAAATAAATAAATTGAAACGAGAGTAGAAAGCGTAAAGAGTCTACATGAAAATGTAGCCTTCCGAGAACGCGTTTTTGAATAAGTGTACCGAAAAATAGAGACGATTTTAAAAGAAATATTCAAAAGACTTGAATGCAGTTAATTTTTGCCATAAACCAGTCGTGTTTAAAGATCCAGTAACCGAAATTAATGAAAAATCAAATGCATTCGACTTTTTACATCATCTATTCAAGCATGACTTGCTAGGGGCGTATCCTAATGTTAGTAGGTATAGCTTTAAGGATATACTGCACATTACCGACAACATCTGAAAGAAAGAAAGAAAGAAAGAAAAATGTTTTATTCGTAGACATTTAAGACACACAATAACTATAGTAAAATAAACTTACATCTAAAAACAATAAACGCGCTAAAGTAATGTGTACCTCACGTGCCCGACGAATAGGGTCTGATTCAGCATTTGCCAGACATGTGCCTAGCGCTGATTTTCAACCAGACCCTTCATACCCCACGGATATCAATCAGCAAAAAACGAAACAAATACAATATAAAACATTTTTTTTTCTTTTTTATGTAAACACTAAATATTATTATTATATATTTATTTTACACATTGTCATTACACAGTGTACATTTATACATACATTCATACATATAAGCATATACCTTCATTTCTACACCTACACACACCCATACCACATTGACACCCGAATTCTAGCCGAGCTTCTAGTTTTATATTAAAGCGCTATTTGTGTCAGTCATGCCAAGATCCAGTTGTAAATTTACTAGGTAACGCCGCAGATGAATTCTAAATGTGTTTACCGCGATAAGTGACCTAATCGGGGGAGGTATGTTGTTCCAAATTTTACTGGCTGCATAACGGACACTGCTGAATGCAGCTGTCTTGTGAGGGAGAACAGATAATTGTAGCGAGCACTGCCTGTTACCACAGTCGCGTCTTGGATGTGTGTAATTAAAACCTATCTGTGTTCAACAATGAGTCAGGAACGTCATTCTGTCCTTGTACCACATTAGGTATATATTTTAATTTTTTTTTTAACAATTTATATAAAACGCTGGAGAGAGGAGGCGCCACTATCAAGTGTATGTCCCAGTTCGAAAAAATCGTAAATCGGGGGCTGACTAGACATCTACAGAAACATTTAAAATATCTGAACCTTAACAGATTTATAACCTGTAATTATTTTAAAACTAGCAGCGCCCCGCGGTTTCACCCGCGAAAGTCCCGATCGCGTGGGAATATTGGGATAAAAAGTAGCTTATATGTTAATCCAGGTCTCCAATTATTTACATACCAAGTTTCATCGCAATCGGTTCAGTAGTTTTGGCGTGAAAGAGTACCAAACATCCATACTCACAAACTTTCACGTTTATAATATTAGTAGGATTGAGTTGCCATAATAATAATTGAGTACTAGCTGCCCCAACAGACTTCATTCTGTCAAAGTTATTGTTTGACATCAAATGTTTGACAGCTGCAGACATGTTTTAATTATTATTTACTCTGTGGTTTGTTTAGGAAAAGTAGTGTTATTTTTACTATTTCCTAGCAATTTTTACGTTTTTTCTCTCCATAAAAAAATTTGCCAAATCAGTTGAGAATTTCTTGAGTTTTGCACTTAGCAACACATTTGGCGATTCATGTTTATTTATATAGATAGATATGTAGAAAGCTAGGCATATATTTGTCAGCAATTTGGTCATATAAATCTTCAGAACCTACCTGAAGACCTAATATTATCAAGGATCTGCTTCCGCTGCTGCTGCATGTGGATAGTCAAGTGCTTATATCCTAGGTCACGCAGCTTCTGTACCAGGTCCACAAAGCTTATGGGGTAATCAAGCTCTCGTCCTTCCATAAGAGTTGACCACTTATCTCCAAATGTTTGAAGGTTGTGTGCAATGTACATGCAGTTGTTGTGAAATAATGCTGAAAGTTGAAAAATAGAAATTAGAAAAAAATATGTTTTATAATGAAAGAAATTAATGAATGAGTTGATTAATATTATGATGAATTAATGATAACCCCTGAAGAATAATGGAATGCCAGTTTTAAATTGGTTCAAAAACCCAAATGATGCAGTTATCATAAGTATTTTCATCATCAAAATAATAATTTATACAGATTAAAAAACTCACCCACATATTGTGGAATGGTTTGCAAATAGTTCTCATGATGATAGGGGACTACAGCATCATACAACTCAAAGACCAGTCTAGTAGTATTGTACAGTTTTTTGCACACTACATCAGAACACTGCACAGCCTGCTCCATCATCATATACACTAAATCCAACAACTCCTGAGCAGTCTTTGAAATCATACACCTTGGAAAGTAAAACAAACTCTTTGGAATTGTTTTATCAAGAATATTCAAAGCTTCTGAGGCTTCTTCTGTCTTTTTTGAAAAACCTCTTTTATCAGGAATACTTTCAACACCAATAGACATGGTGATACTTAAATCCTTAAGCATTATACTCCTTGCAGTCTCCAAAAAATACTGGCTAGACTTACTAGCAAATAAAACATCAATATTTTTTATATATTTTAAAATAGAGTAGTTTTCTGTAAAGAACTTGACTAAGACTAGAAAATTCTGAAAACCTTCTATTTCTGAAGTTATTCTACCATAAGTCTGCAGTTCATTAATATTGTTCGGTATTGTATCAATCAAACAATCTCTCTCCAAGATAGCACTGAATTCAGAACTGATCTTGTTGCCGACCATCCGCATTATAGTTGTGTCTCTCTTAAACTCAACATTCAGCTTACTATTAAGATAATTAAATAATAATCTTAAATTAGATATGACAGCATCATATGGTGGCTTGTAATTTGGCTTGTGCACTATTGCAATAGTCATGAGCTCTGGTGTTTCATCATACACACTGCAGTCATTGTGTATGATAGGTACTAACACATCATTTAATAAAAACTGAGAAAACTCCTCCATCTTTTCAGGAAGTTTCTTACTTTTATCAAGAGCATTTAAAATATCCACTGCTACGAATGAATCTTCTATATTTAAGGTTATAGTTACTATAGTTTTACGTGCAGTGGTTTTAATACCCCATGAGACCATACGAGTCCACTCTGTATATAAATCATTGAGTAAGCTATCCCATATCAATTGTGCATTGTTTTTAGTGTTTGCATATACTTCTAACTCCCTGAAACCCTCAGCAGGTAGTTCTATGTGTTGTAAAAGATCATAGACAGCTTCCACAGCTCTTGTGAAGCTTTGAGCCTCTCGCCCATCATCAAATTCTTTAACATATTTCCCACACTGCACTACATCATAGACTATGTTCATAGCAAAATTAATTTGTTGTAGTTCTTTGGTCAATTGGTCACGGTTCTCAATAGACCTAAGCATTTCAGCCATTGTCTGCTCCTCAATTTCTTGCTTGCATTTTTGCATGTCTTGAACAAGCAAATTACTTTCTTTACATAGCTGTGCACTTTCCTCCAATATTGCTGGTATATCAAAATCTGTACTGTTCAAATATGTCTTCAAGTCAATTTTAAGTTGTTCAATTTCCTTAGTGATGAGAGGAATTTTGTCTGAAGGTTGCCAGTTTGTCTCATTGCTACCAAAAATATCATTTAATATGTTGTTTACACTGTATTGTTCCATTTTAATTTTTTCTTTTAGATCTATCTTTCTTAATTGAGGGTTCTGGTTGTCTATCTCGATTGGGTGATTTGTGCGAATGTCTATGGTGTCTTGAATGATGCTTGTTAGAGCTTACAGCATTGCGTAGTGTATTAACTAAGAAACGCTTGTTTGCTTTTTGTTGTGGAGCCTTGATCCAACCAGAGGGACCGACGATTTCAGCTCTGGCAGCGCCTTGGACTGCTTCTCGCAATAATTCCTCTACAGCTAATCTGTAAAATTCAAAATGAGTAATAATGTTGTTACAAATTGAAGGTTAATATATTCGATTAAAAATTGCTTTATCAATTGTTATTTTATAACATTAACCGAAAATTGACAGGATATAACTAATTTACGGGCATAATATAAGCATAATTTACTTCTCTAAGGCTTCGTCATCTAATGGTTCTTTTTCGGGTTTATTGGTAACATCTTCTTTCTCTGTCATAGTTTTCACTACAACAATATTAAATAATACTACGACACTAACATGTAAATACGAAATATTCAATAGTTATAAATTTCCGTGGAAATCCATTTTCAACATGAGAAAACAAACACGTATCTTTTGACAGATGTAGCATTTCATGCGTTCCAATATGGGATAGGAATACTGAGAATCCTCTTTGATGAGAATTGTTCAAAATTATGGAACACAGTATTAAGTATTACAAAGAAAAATATTATGAATTACCATAATTTAATTATGTTTACATTATGAGTCTTTAAAAAATTAGAAATGATTCCCTATGTGATATAGCTTTTATTTAAGTCTCATACCTGAAAAAACAGCTCTTAGAAGTGTTATACTATTATGAACGCACCCTAAACCTTAAATTTATATTTTACAACTGGCAATCATTTTGAATGCGTGGAGTGAAACGTCAGCCACGTACGATTGCCTGTCACCGATCCTCTGCTGCATTACGAGAGTCGATCATTTAGTTGTTTAATAATAAGCATAAAATAAGGTAAGTCAAATCAATTTTGAGTACTATCTGAAGGCTAGATTTTATAAAATCACTCACTTTATAAAGTTACTGTAAAAAAAGACAGTTTAATTCAAAAATACTCGCTTGAATTTGCTGTTCCGTCTGCAATCTACATTTGGATCAGAATTAAGCTCTTATTTTTCATCTTTCAGACATAATGACCGCCAAGGTGTTATCCCTAATCCTCATTCTTGCTACTGCGGTGACGGCAGAAGATGAGCCGGCAATTGCCAGGTTACTTGTGTCCAAGCAAGTACTGAACAAATACCTGGTAGAAAATTTGGACATTTTGGTGAAATACACTCTATTCAATGTTGGAACAGCGCCCGCTGTAGACGTTAAGCTCGTAGATAATGGATTCCATCCTGAAGTATTCACGGTTGTTGGTGGGCAGCTATCGGCGCAGATTGACAGGATACCGCCTCAGACCAATGTTTCTCATGTTGTGACAGTGCGCTCTAGCAGATATGGTTACTTTAATTTTACATCTGCTGAAGTAACTTACAAGGCAAGCGAGGATGCCGCTGAGGTGAGTTATAGTTACTTTCTTTGACATACTTTCACTTTTAATATTACACTAATACAAGTGGTGCTTGTAAAAAAATATTAAGAAAAAAGGTACTGACAAGTCATCAATAGTAAACTAGTTCTTATTAAAGGTAATAACTTTACTAAACTAAATTTAACTGTTCATTAAGATGTTTGCTATAGGCACTTTAATTGAAATATTCATTTCAAAATTGACTCTCCAGCATGTATCTGTAAATAGACCTTTTAAGTTCACTTGTTGTACTCGTAAAAGGAGTCTCAACAAATGTAACACATATTTATTGAGACTCCTTAGTGATAAGTCTAATATAAAACATTCTTAAACATCCTAAAATAATGGGGTCAAATTAAAGTAAAGGTATGTATTTGTAAGCTTTCCAAATAGGCAGTTATTTAAACAATTTTACTGTAAATATATATCTCCCATACCTGTGTTGCCTAAGTCTCTTCCTTCAAAGATATTCATAAAATCTAACCAGACCTACAGTTTATAAAACAAAACAAATTATATGTGTCCTAAAAGACACTGATACTGAGTTTGAAGCCAAAAGATTGAATTTTGTTTCATATTGATTGATATCATAATCCCCTATAAAGAAATAAGTACAGCTTTAATTTTTTCTGATGTGGGACAGAATCATGGGTTTCTTCTCCATTATGTAATTAACTTATGTCTAACCTGTTTCAGGTCCAACATGCAATCAGCAGCTCCCCTGGAGAGGGTGCTATTGTCGCATTTAAGGACTACGACCGCAAATTCTCCTCGCATATCTTGGACTGGGCTGCTTTTGCTGTGATGACCCTTCCATCTCTGGCTATCCCCTTTGGCCTCTGGTACTCGTCAAAGAGCAAATATGAAAAACTATCAAAGCCTAAGAAGTCCCATTAGTTTTAAGTAGCTGTTAGCTAATTAAATCATTGTTAATATTGTATGCTTGAGGAAGGTTAATTGGAAATAATTTTAATTTATACATAAAATTCATGCTCTATAATAGTGTGTGCATGTGCATCATGATAAGTGTGTGTTACCATACTCAAATAGAATCAATAAACTAAAAACTAAATTCCTAACTTAAATAAAAGCATACTGTATTAGCAGTGATTTATCTCATTAGTTATAAACCAACACCTTTGTTAATACTAATTTATATGAACAATAAAAAAGTTTTATAATGTTTTAGCTTTTTAACCGATTGCTGGAGGAGGTTTTTAATTTAACTTGTATATTTTTTATGTACAATCAAATACTAGATAACTTTTTATAGTCCAAAAGATCTCTTTTGTAAATTTGTACAAAAAAAGAGTTGTTGGAACGCTGTGTATATGGCAATCATAGTTCCAATTTTAGCCAACCACCAAAAGATTCTTGTCGCATTATACAGTCCGATTTAGATTTTTTTAATTGTTGATTTACCATATTGGCTGCTTAAATTTGAAAACAAATCTAAAAGGTAGATTTTTCCGTTGAAATTTGGCATACATTCGGATGTATCAAAAAAAATTAAACCTAAGGAATTGAAATTGATTAATAATAAGTATGTTTTGAATCGCCCCGATCGTAGTCTAGTAAGCGCTATGAAGTCCTAATTTACACAAGTTATTCTTATTTTCTGAACTTTTTGTTTTTTTTATCTTTAAGGTTTTTGCAATCTGTCTGATCGCCATTCAGAAATAGGTTTGTTAAGATTTATCAGGTTTGTACGATACAAGTCCACTGAGACGACTGCTTTATTGTATCTTTCTTTTTAGTCTTCGAGGCCTTGTGGGCTCACTCATGAGGTATTTTGCAAGTATGTTGGTATGTTGTATTATTCTAGTTTTATATGCTTCCATACGATCTTCAATTTCTTGTTTTACTGTTTTTATATTCAGGTCATGATGCAATCTCTCATTGGTTATATACCACAGTGTGCTAGTTATCATATGTTGCATTTTTTACTGAAATCTTTGTAGGGTTCGATGTTTGAATTAGCTGATGTACCCCATAGTTGCAGGCCATAAATACACTTACACAACTAACTCACACACAACAAACCAGTTTTAATATGCACTTGAGGAGCAATTTGTTGTCTAGCGACAATTGTAACTTCCTACTGCTCATCCAGTACATTTTGTGCACTTGTTGACCCATTGCTAAGCATTTGGTGAAAAATATGCTTTCTCCATGAGCATGAGCCATCTATCTAGATACATTCCATGATATTTTACTTCGTCAGCTGGATGGACTTGCACTTGGTTTAGACTTACTGGTGGGCATGTATTTCTACGAGTGGCAAAAGTAACTTGGACGGATTTAGTCTCATTAATTAGCCTTGATACGTCAGTCTGAGCCGTCTGATATTTTATCAAGACTATTTTGTAGTTTCTGAGAAGCTATATTTGGTTAATTATCCGCAGATAAAATAGCAGTATCATCAGTGAAAGTGCCGGTAACGACCCCTATGTGAGAGGGAGATCTGCTGTATAAAGCAAGTACAGGGTTGGACCCATAACACTGCCCTGATGTACTCCTGCCTGTATTGCGTGTAGCAACGTTGTCTTCGCCCTGTTTAACAAAGAAGTGTCTGTTTTCCAAATATGATTTGACAAATAGAAAACAATTTATTGGGATCAGGGCCTTTTTAATTTTGAACAGGAGCCCGTCGGCGTCGTGCCAAACTCGATCAAAAGCCATTATATCTGAGAAAACGGCAGCATAGTATTGTTTACTTCCAAAGGCTGAGTTTATAGTGTTGGTCAACAAGTCTATAAACTTGTTTTGTAGTACCATGATTTCGGTGGAATAGATATTAGGCGGATTGGCCTATAACATTTGACGTCTTCCTAAAGTTTCACGTTCACGTTCGTTGGAGCTTTGTTTTCGAAATTAAAAATAAATTAAAATTTTGAGATTTTGGACCGAATTTCGTTTTTATTTAAAAAAATACTGACTGGCCTGTTGGTTCAATTCCCACCCAAGACAAATAATTGTGTGATGAGCACGAGCATTTGTTCTGTGTCTGTATGTTTATCAGCAGTCTGGTTACCATAGTACAGACTCTGCCTAGTTTGGGATCAGACAGCCGTGTGTGAGATGTGTGAAGTTATTATTATTATTAAATAATGGACCAAACTGAATCGAACTGATCTTAAATTTTTAGGACTACTACCTATAAAATAGGCAGTCACGGGACTGCCGACAGAAGTGAAAACTGAAACGAAACGACGAACTTAAAACGTCACATTAGCAGGTTGGTGACATTAATTAATAAGGAGCTGACAGAACTCAATGTTTAGATTAGCGCCCTCTAGTGGATCTATATATATATAATATATGTACTACTAGCGTGACGGTCACGAGTATGCTGCTTTTTATTTATTTATTAAAACTTTTTGCACATTAGTACATAGGCGGACTTAATGCCTAAGGCATTCTCTACCAGTCGACCTTTGGGTGATGCAGAGAAAAGAAGAAGTAGGTGCAATTAACAAACTTGTAATAAAATTACAAAGAAAAGAATGGGATACGTTCGATACGAATATACACACACTTTATGCACAAACACTCGTAACTTTAGTGTAACATATATATAAATATATACACACATACATAGCTATATATATATATATATAATACATATACTATTATAAGTACAAATAGCTTTTTCCCCATAGCAAAGGTTCACAAACGTGCCTAAAGAAGTTTTCACTTTACGGTAAGAAAAAATTGCAAAAAAACTCAATTTTTGGCGATTTTTTAATATTAAAACGTTAATTTCACAATATCCGAACGTCAAAAATGGGATGAAATTCAGGACCATGTTCTTAATATACCAACGAACAAGTTTTACTATGTTAAAACCTGTGCGTAATTATTTACGCGTTTTATCTAATTCCACTGACCTAATGTGGCAGGAAGTCAATATCCGTGGTGTAAATTTGTACATAAAATTTTAGTGTCAAATTGTGTATTCTGACCCAGTTAAAACTTACCACTTTCGTGGACACTGTGGTAAGTAACAATTTATTATAATTGTTAGATGAATCGTTAAGAAGCTAAAAATTTAAATGGAATTGGCGTTTTTTTAAGGTGTCCGGGAAAAAATCTGTCCGGCGTCGGCAATTTAAGTGATGGCAGGGCCTACCTATGGCTATCATCGCATGTACGTGATGAAATAGATTATTTAATTAAATTACCTATAATTATTAAGAAATACGTGCAAACATGTTAGTTTGATATGTTCCGGCTTGCACCCCCTCCATGTACAATGTATAAATCTTTTGATTATTATTTAGTAAGTACTTATATAAGAAAAGATTTTATTATATAGAATTAATCAGTCCACGAGTCTAGTAATAAACCAATATTAACTTAACTCGTCTACCATTGCGAAATCATGTCATGTCAGTCTTGGAGCCTACGGCAGTAAAGATTTTCCTTTAAGGACCGACTTCTACGAACCGCTCGAAACTATTCTTCTGCTGATAAAAAGTGTGTACTATTAACAGGACAACCACACATCACATCTACATATGTTGCGTATGTACCTAAATCGCCCATTTTCAGCCCAACGCTAATTCTCACCCCATTTTCACTGCTAGTAGAATACCTCCAGATACTGACGGTCACTGACGGGAATCCATTCCAAACATAAGCGGTCTCACGAAAAACATACAAACTTAGGAAATTTAATCAAAACATTTCAAGATACGCCACAATTTTCTGTATATGACACAAATATAGCCGTCGCAGATAAAATGGATCATACTCCATACGCCAATCATCACAATCGCAAAATGTCAATAACGTAATAAGGTCAAAGAACTTGAAGTTGCCGAAAAAAGCAAATAAAATTGTTTAGATACTACCAAGTGGTCACTGTTTTATTTAATTTAATTTTTTCTATATTTCCTTCACACTACGGGAACCTGTTACTATTGAACACACTTTTTATTCTGAATATTTATTTCGAAATCTAATACTCTGTGATGTAGTACATTGTTTCTACAGTTAGGTATTCATGTACATACACAAACTTATATCTAATAATTATTTAATGTAAAGTTACATTTAAAATATAGTAAATATTAATAGAAATATATTAAACTACGATCTATCTACGTAATTTGGAGCCTTGAGCATTGTAATTGATTGCTGTAACTCGAGAACTTGTGCGATGCAGGATCTTTAGCTTCTAAGTAGGTAGTAATTTTTAGTAATACTTAAAAGGAAATTAAATTTGACATAATACTTCATAGGTATTGTCTTCATTAACATTGCAAATTTTTTTTAGAGGTGCCTGCCGAACCTTAAAAACAAATTTCGTCGTCAAAAAAATAGCACTCCGGGGCTAAATGGGAAGGTGGTAATGTCGGACTCGGTTGCTCGATGGTTTTAGTCGGTTCGATTCCTACCCACCAACCCTAAGAAAACCCCGGTGAGGTAACGGCCCGCACAAAAAAAAAGGCCGGACAGATTTAGTTTGGATTCGACCAAACGCGTGTTAAATAAAATAATAATGAAAAGCAGAAATATACACCCGGCTTTCTGTATTTCTGCTTTTTAGGTACCTAATTCTTATTTTTTTTTGCGTTTATGTGAATCACGTGGCAAAATGCAAAGATTCCTATATTTCCAATTTATTATAAACAATTAATAAAATTTCGTATTATTACTAAAAAGTATTTTGTAGCTGCTGATAATGACCAGAAAGGAGATAGAACGAATAATCGCCGCCTCAGGCGGATCTGATATAATAATAGGTAGGTAGGTATCTAAACGAAAAATCAATTCGTACAAAACAATTTATTTAAAAGTGCTTACATTGCTTGCTAGTACCCATACATATAATACCTACGTACTATGATAATTTTATTCGCAAATTTGTGTAAAAAAAATAGTTGTGTGTTGTTAGTATTGTAAATGTTTTTTTTTATATTATAGGGGGCAAAGCAGACGGGTCACCTGATGGTAAGTGACTACCGTCGCCCATGGACCATGTGTAAATAAAACTGTCAAATAACAAAAAAATTAAGGCGGCTTAAAATAGGGAATAGCTTCTACCAATCTACATCTTAGTACGTATTTTACAAATTTATTTCCATCGTAAAAACCCATTAGATTGCACAACTCCACAGGATAACTAGGCCTAATTTATAAGTTCTTTGATTTGAAAGACAGTTAACCCAAAGTAATATGATAAAAATTTCACAAAAGCCAAGTAAATAACATAAAAGGTTATCTTGTAGCAAGTAGGTTCTAGACAACTAAGTATAAGATAGATAATAGTAAAATCCAAACTTAATTAAAGTCTGCTCGATGTTTCAATTACCTACCCTGGATCATAGCACATTTCTTAAAAAAGGATAATATATATCCCCCTTTACAAAGCCTTTCTTGTAGGTTTCTTCATATATCTTTGGTTTCCTGACGTTTTCTTTTTTTTTATTAACAAGTTACAAGCAACTAGTACTTACTTAGTAACCGCTTGTCTATAATATTATATTTACGTCTGTAAAACACTATAATTACAATAATCGTACACATCCAACCGTTTTTACACTTTTATTGCAAATTCTCTTAAAATAATAGACTAAGATCAAATGACAATACTCTTCTGACATTGTTAAAATTCTTTGTTACTTAAGTACCTACATACGACATCTAGGTACATTATTTTGTTAGTGTATACGTGAATGTAGATGTTTAGATAGTGACCATCGGACATCATACACTATGAAAACACCACACATCTCACACGCAGCCGTCTGATCCCAAACTAGGCAGAGCCTGTACTATGGTAACCAGACTGTTGATAAACATACTTATATATTTCTAAATACATACATATTATAGATAAATTACACACAGACACAACAAATTATTGTGCTCATCACACAATTATTTGTCCTGGGTGAGAACCCAATCGAACCCACGACCTCTGGCTTAGCAGTCGGGGTCACTAACCACTAGACCAACAGGCCAGCCAATAAGGTGTTACTTTAAAATACACTAACAATAGTTTAACAGTCCTCTGCAAAAAGTTCGATAACCTATGTAACTAAGGGTTATATCAAAATACAAGAAACTTTTATAAAATTGAATTTCCATACAATAATCATATAAAATATACATACTTACTTATACATACATACATACATACTATATACTATACATAGGTTCATATTTATACATACTTAAACAACATTGTGATTCCACCTTAGTCGATTCAAAATCACGAGACATTTTGAAATCTGAAAATCCACGTTAAACGCAATGTTGTCAAAACCTTTTATAAAACAATTTAAAAGATGCCCATGTTATTGTTTATGGCATACAGCTGTAAGACGATCCGGTGAACCAAGTCAAGATGGACAGATGTTTATAAACTTTCGCAAGTTGTATGCGATATTGCGTGTAAATCAATTAATTGAATTGTGTAGTGACACGGTTCCACTCGTAACCACGATGCGGTTAACAGAGGTTTTGATACCAGTTTGTACTCGTACTTTGTACTAACGAAATCTAGCTGTACCTACTCACAGTCAAAAAAGTTTTGGTGGGTTTATAGTATAATTGGTGTCAGTCGATATGATAAAAAAAAATCACTTAAAAATACTTGAAAATAGACGACAGATAGCCGAGTCATAGTCTCCTGGAAAGAAAGGAAAAAAACAAGGCTCATCAATTTTCTTTCTGTGACAAATAGTTCTGTTCTGTGACAAAATATTTTCACGCTTTTATCATTAGTTCGTCGACCGGTTATAGGGACGCAAGGTCAATACACGACTCTACAACTAATTAAGACCATTGAGTTATTATTACAACGGTTTAGATTTAGACCATTTCCTTAGTCACAGTCAACGAGGTGATCCTAATAAATAGGATCACATCGTTAGAGACTTCATACTAGTGTTAAGAGTACTTACCTTATTATTAATCTAAAGACAAAATAATGAGGATAGCAGCTGAGATTAGCTGTAATCTAAAACGCAGCGACTCTCTATCTGGCCTACAAATGTACAAAGATACTGTTATGAAATTCAAATTTAGAATCTATCAAGACTAGCCTCTTTTCAATAAATTCAAATATTAGAATTCCAAATACAAACTGTTAATAACAACCAAGTTGAACGATGTTAGTTGCTTATTTATCTCTTGTTTCGTAAATGGTTTAGTGTATTTACCCGAGATTAGATTGCTTTTATAAAAATAAAAGTCTGCGATAAGAATAGCGAGAAATGTAGAAATTTTGCATGGTGGAATCATAATATTTGACCATCTTAACTAATCTTATTTTTAATAAAGCCGAAATGAGGACAACACGTTCACGCAAAAACGGGTGAACGGATTTGGATAAAATCTGGAATAGCATATAGGCTACTTTTTATACCGAAAAAATGTGTGGTTCCCGTGGGATAGATTTCACCAAAATTTGTATGCGAATGAATATACGGACAACAGCTAGGTAGTAGGTATTATAAATGCGAAAGTGAGTTTACTTGTTTGTTACGCGTTCACACATTAACTACTCAACCGACGATTATGATTTTTGCAGTGATAACTTCTTATGGGCCCTCCCATAAGAAGTTAATCTACCGCTTCGTCATAAACCGCTTCGTTACGTAACGCGTTACGGCGCCAGTCTGTCTGGCGTTTAAGTTATCACTTCTGTCGGCGTCCCCCGACGCACACGTTTTTTTTTCTTTTTATACACGTCAGTGATACAGAAAAGGACACCACGGTACATTTCATCCCGTAAAATAGTACCTACTGTTCCGGAGCGATAGAAAAATAACTTTTCAGCGAGCGAAGCTGCGGACAAAAGCTAGTTGCTCATAAATGTAACACTGAAATGCCACATATTTTAGATGACTCATTAGGCTTTAAGGCTTTAAGGTTAGTGCCTTTATAAAGCATAGCGATTTAAATTTCGAAAGGCGATATTACAATCGCCAAAGGTCATTACTCGAGTCAAGCTCTCACGTGGCAGGGCATGACGAATCGTTAAGATCGATTCATTAATTGTATAAATTTAATACCATGTTAATGTGTACGGTGGATAGAAGTACTTAATATTTTTAATAAATAATCGCTTTGATATTTTGATTTTGTTAAATGACGTCATGAAGAGATAAGTAGGGAGTTATCTAGTCTTCACTTTATTTTATCAATACTGCTAAAATTTATTTGCCTACGAAAATGTACCCATTGAGGATAATTACATGAAATCAAGTGAGTTATTTATATAGAGTAATTCATGAGGTAGGTTTAGGTGTATAATATATTAAGGTTTTAAATACGTTTTCTGTAGTATGTCGTCGTCGTTGAAGATTTCTGAAGAAATCGGAGTCGGTGTAAAAATGTATTAGACTTTGTAAAAGGTCTCTGAATACTAATCTTACTTTCAGATAGACCATTCTTTGTTTAAAAAATGTTATTTTCAGCTATTAGAAACAAATAGTTTTACCTAATCGCAGTAAAACAATAAAACTAATTACTACATATTTTAGTCAAATCAACAACATTTTCAAACGTATCCTTAAATGGCAAATGATTACTAATAAACCATCATCAAATAAAAAAATATCTTTATGCAGCGTTCTTTTTTGTGTTTTATATGAATTTGTGTTTTACGTGTTGAGTATTTTTTATATTTACACCAAGATAGTTAGTTATCTTTTGTATCATGAGTATGTGAGCATGGAGGCATTCTTCGTTCTTTTCCGTCTTTTTTTTTAATGGTATAAGGGGCAAACGAGCAGGCGGGTCACCAGATGGTAAATGACTACCGCCGCCCATGAGAGCACCTGCAACTCAAGAGTCACAAGTGCGTTGCCGGCCTTTAAGGTGAGATGAGGAAAGAGCGGGCAGAGTGGGAGAGGGGGAGGAGGGAACGATTAGGGCCTCCGGTAACCTCACTCAGGCTCTGATATTCTGCCAAAATAGCAATAAAAATCTTTAAAAATTGTACTTAAAAGGCAAATTGGTAAAATACTTATAAAAAAAAACTTAAATCATTTTGAACACACGTTTCAAGGAATAACGTAAGCACCATTAGTCATTGTGTTTTAAGATTAAAAGAATTTCCGAACTATTGTTCGGAAATTCTTTTAGTCTCATCAAGGCTTACATACCTATCCAAAAAATACTTCCAATATGTTCCTTTAAAGTATTGCATTTCCTAACCCGATACGGTAACGTGTCACATCATACAAGACCAAGAAACCCCACGTTCTATTGTTGGTGAATGTAAACAACTGCAATTTGTCATAAGTCGATTACGTTATGATCTCGTTTATATCATCCAATCTTTGCTAGACTACCATTTTGTAAACCTGGACAGTATTCTTCATATAAATAAAAATAAAAAGGAATGCAGGATGCAGTTCCTTGGTAAGCGCATTACTTGAAAAAGGTTAGACCAATTTGACAAATAATTTCTTTTTTCATGTTAATTACAGTCCTCAAAAAAAGGACGTTCCAAATATAATTTAAATTATTTAAGGGAAAATCGGAAAAACTGGAAGTGCTCTATTCCATGAAATTAAAACAAATTAATTAATATTTTGGCGAAATAACTCTGTCGCGTTAGTTAGTAGTTTAGTACCTATTTAATAACTAATCAAATCAATCAAAACCATTTATTTAAATTAAACCAATAATAGGTATTATTGAATTGTCAGGAGTAGGAGTCAGTCAGACTAAGTCAGTCGTGAAGCTAATTGCCTGTTCCAAATACGTAGATCCTATGGAGAAGAACAGGCAAGAAACTCGAAGGACACTCTGTTTCAAAATGTTTTTTACCAATTTCTCGTTACATTGCTTATAAGCGTAAATGAAATGTGAGGGCAATGTAACATACCTATTATTCTAAAATATAAATAGATGCGCTAATTACTACTATACATATTTAAGTAATAGCAGTCTGGAGATGACCTGCCCCGACCAACCAATCCCTAATTTAATCTCAAAAACGTTCTCCTAACCTTCTTTTATTCTCATAAACGCTTGTTCAGCCGATGACAATACGAGTGTGTTTTTTAATGTCTCAATCTTCCAACTGTTATTTTCACAACTTGGCCATAAACTGCCTATCTAGAGATATAATCAACATTAATGCGAAATGCACAACAACAACGGTGTTAGTTGAGATAACGATTTTCTGCAGCACTTACTCTGTTACAATTATACACAATATCAAGTAGGTACCTACCTAATTGCTGGTTAAAATATGCTTAAAGAAGACGTATATTGGTGCTCATGGGCGGTTGAGTAACAAAGTAATGTCTACACAGTACACAAACATGTGTATGTACGTCATACATTTAAATTTTGAGTTTTGTGACCCCCAGCGAGCTTTGGAAACAATCCCAAAACCCTATAGAACTTGTGAAGTAAGAACTAGTGTTGTTATATAGGTAACAAAGTACATACATGGAAACAAAACTAAATAGAAGAAACAAAAGAAAGTCTATATTCGACTAATGACATCAATAGCGGTTACTGCGTGACAGTCTATATACCCACAATGCACGCCACCTGATTAAACAATACTGTTTCATTTTATCAAGAATGAAAAGAAAACTAAATAAATATATTAAAATATAACAAATTACGACGGATACTTCAAACTAAATCAGACTTATAAATTACTTGTACTAGATTTAAGCCAAGTAGGCGCTTGTATTGTTATTTATGGTGAGAAAAGAAAGTATATACAACTGCTGAGATTTTTTCTGAAGTTCTTTCCATTTTAGCCAATATTTTAAATGAGAATGTAAGTTTATGTGTTAAGCTTTTCCTTGCACACTTTTAGCCTTAACTACGTAAGTACGTTGCCGATTTGAACCGATCATCATTAAACAGTAATCGTAGTTGGCGGCAATAACCATTTATAGAAGACGTTAATTTTTAATATTTCTTTATTATTTCGTTTTCACTACATACTACAAAACAAAGTCCCCCGCCGCGTCTGTCTGTTCGCGACAAACTTCTAAACTAAAGCACCGAACGGATTTTCATACGTTTCACCGTTTCACTAACGGATAAAGTGATTCATGAAGAAGGTTTATGTGTATAATTCATTAAGGTTTTGTATACATTTGCTGAAATATGACGACTATTGTAGAATATGTTAGAAAAAATCATGCCGACTAGCGACTGGGAGCTTTACTGATGTGCGCCGCGCAAACCAATAGAGTTACTTATATGAAATCAATGTATTACGAAACTATTCCTATTCAAACTATCTTTTAACTATGACAGGAAAAAATGCGGGGCGGGTTGCTTGTAATTAATAAGAATCTGCTTTAAAAAAAGACTTTGAATTAGAACAATAAACATATGCAACTGCATACATTTAAAACAAAGTAAATTCTGCAGACACGTGCCAATAACAGATGACGTGATGATTATTATTATTTATAGACACTCACCGCGTAATATAGAATTCATTCATATACAGCTAACACCATTATAATGTTATCAGTTTACCCACATTCAGTAAAAATAAGACTTTATAAGATTAACATTATATTTGGAACGTCTTTTAGAGGACATTGTATAGTTTTTTCCGCGCTGTACTTAGCGACTTGTAGCACTTGCAAGCAGACAACGTGAGCGAGCATGATGTCTTGAAAGTTGGTTATATTTAAATAGTGGAACCATATGAACCATGGGGCACAAGTTCACTCTTGGTGCCTCGTGTGCTTAGGGCCTTGGGGTCGGGACCGGGGGCCCCCTAGGGCCATGAGCCCGTGGCATTTTGCCCGCTCTGTCACCCTATTATTACGCCACTACTTATGGGTAAATAATAATATTAAAAAATAAATAAAAAAGGTAAATAAAAAATAAATTTATGACTTTTTGGAACTGAGTTGTTGTTTGACTAAATTCAACCCTGTGATTTGAACGAGACAATCTGTAGAATAACTAAAATCGACATAGCTATTGCCAATCGAAAATGGCAAGAGGCAGGCCAAATATAATCGTAGAGGGGAAAAGTTCTCAAGTGGTGACTATGGCTTGGTTAGCTCGGAACGTCCCACACAACACGGACCTAAAAGGTGGTCATCTTCTAGAATCTAGAGTTTCTAGATGCTCCCCATCTAATCTACACCTTGTGTGTTGTGTGTACGCAAGTAATCAGCTTTAGCCTTTGTTCACAGTCAGTTCTTACCAGAAAGGAAGTGATCATTTTGAATTAATAATCAAGACGGACGGTACGGTATTTTAATTAGTAATATTAATATTACTGGCATAAGATGTAAACTTCATCACAGTTTTATTAAGTCTGATCCTTTACTTGCTTATGAATATTGTTCCGCAAATTTGCGATGGTATTCACAAGAATGTCACACAAAAGATGAAATCTTATAAAAAACATCTTCAAAGCGTTTCAATAGAAAACCTTCACACGATGGAACCTGGGTAATTTAAACAATAACGCCTGTTTTAAGGTAAGGCCACAGTTTCTCCTGATTATGTCCATCTGATTAGCAGAGGGTACAGTGGAGCGATAGCGAGGGGAGCGGTCGGGATCACCGCTTCTGTATACTTAAAAAGCGATGAACCTGGTTCTCTTCAAAGTTACGGTTTTGGCCGAACGGAAGACTGTACTTCTGTTAGGTCTACGTCGTAACCTTGAGATGGGCTGGACGGACACGTACAAGAAAGTATTAGTTTTCTTCGTAAACACTACAAACACTACAAGGACGCCGAAACTAAGTCTAATGCCGAGAGCTACCTATGATCTATTAAGCATAAACGGGCAGGCTTATGGATTAACCCTTGCATTTTTGACTTGACCTATAGATTTGATATTATTGATATTAAAGACCTACCTACTTACATAAAAACATGAGTCACCGTGCTTTATCAGGTTCATAATTAATAATGTTTATCGTTAAGTATAATTTGCAATGAAACATACTCCAACAGTGTTTTGCTTTCCGTATCAGTAAGCCAGGAAATAGAAAATCGAATATCAAAAGAGCGGAGAGATAACAACGTCAAAACAACAAAAAAGCGGATCATCCCGATTACTGCCATTAACCACATAGCTAATTAATGTCAACAATTTTATAGGCATAACTGTTGTATGCTGCCCTGTGTTTCACTTAGGCCAGACGGGCACTATGCCTACTTTTTCGTCGCTTAACACGTACGGATGTCAAATTTGCTGCGGCGCATAAATTCGTACTACTTGTAACTTGTTTTCGGCCGCGCGGCAAAAAAATTGCTGGCGATATAATCTCGAACCGCAGCGTTGTTACATATAGGGTTTTTAATGATATTACGCCGTGCGCGCACTGGAACTCCAAGTCGCCGCAGCGTTGAAAGTTTATAGCAAGTTAGACCTCGTTAAAAACGCGTCTCCGCGCGGCTCAAAACCGTTAGTGTGCGCCTAGCCCTAAACTTCGAATGATTTACTAACAAACCGCTTCGGATAATTAGTATGCATACGTAATAGATATCAGAATAGGCAATAACACGTGCAATTATGACTAACCTGTTTTAAATTAAAGGAACCACAATGTTTGCTCTACTGTAAGATTATGCAAATAACAAAGGACGGTACGTGTAGGTATGGAATACAATTACATATACAGTGGTTTTAGTTTAGTACAAAATTTGCAAAACAAACTTTAAAACACAGTTGCATCGGGCAAATTTTTCTGAAAACACTCAAAATTACACTTTTTTTATTTGCAAACATTTTGCCTATTGCATTAGGTATGCTATTTCTGTTTTATTTCAATGGAGTTTTCAAAAGTACTCGTAATTTTATCACTCTATTCTATATTTCTATCTAAATTAATGGTGAAATTCGGGTTAGGTTAGTAAGGACCTACGTAGGATTTCTAAGACTTTTCCAACCGACATCATAAAGTGAGCAGGTTCTCAATTCGACTGTATTTTTTGTGTGTATGTATTGCAGAATTGTAGCATAAAAAATGTAAATATTCCAACCCCGTGTTGCAAAATCTATATATATAAAAAATGGATCCCTATTTCCCTTGGTCGCGGCATCACACGGCTTCTTTCGCTAAGTCTTTTTTTTGTGTTTTGCTATTACCAGAAGGAGGAAAATTTGAAAATTTAAGAAACGAGAGAGTTACGCTGGTGAAACCGCGGGGCGCGGTTAGTAGATAATAAAAGTTTCAATTTCAAGTGGCATAATTTAGATACTTACATTGAAGTTAATTGTAGATTTTTAAAGATAAGGGAAAACTAAGGGAGTGTTATTTTCAACGGGTCTTATCAATACAAATAAATAAAATTTGCATGATTCCTATGAGGTCGTCCATTAATCACGTGAGGCTCGAAAGGGAGGGGAGGGGGTTTGGAAGAAATCACGAAATATCACAAGTAGGAAGGCGGGGATTTAGTGATATATCATGTGTATTTATTTTTTCGTCGAACCGTCGTAAACCGAAAAGCGGCGCGTGACCGTAACTCGCAGTTGCCAGGCAATGATTTCCCCGTCAGACGCTTGTCAGTCGCCAGTAAGTCTGTGATTTTCACCAGATTACACCGTTCCTTTATTATTTTTATGCCAGTCGAAAACAATCTTCAACCATGATTACTTTCTGGACATTTTTATCACGGTTCTTAATTTTCCAGCCTATTGCTTGCACACCAACCTTACACGTGTAAGACGTCTCAGACGTGTGCGTCGGCCTAAAGTAGCACTCGCAGACATCACAGACGTGTGCGTCGGCCTAATGTAGCTCTCGCTAAACACATCTTTCAACACATTGTCAGTATCAAGGACAGCCACCAATGCCCAAAATCTTATCTTTTGAATTAAAAATATGTCGAAGAACCGGCGGTGTTGTAATCCGACACTCATGTCACATACAGCAGAAAAGGTAATTTTTTGTAGTTTAAATATCCTGCGTTTATTGCTAGTTCTAGTATTCTTCGCAATGCCAGCTCTCGAATGTGGCCCCCTATCGTCAAACATACATAGGTTTTCTAGGTGAGTAAAAAAAAGGATTTCTTTCGGTAACAGATTCTACATCTCTTATTTTCGGGTAAAAATCGAGAGTGCATAATCAGTTGAAAAATAAGTTTGGTTCCATCGAAAAAAACCTGTTTTGCTTGATAATAAACCAATTCAAAAGGCATGCTTTGATTGATTTCACGTAGTTGACAAGCAATAGCACGTTTCGGATGAAGTAACGACAACAGCTACGTCGAACAGCTTCTCAGATGACTCTAAAAACACGTCAGTTCAAATTCAAAATCATTTATTCAATTAAGACACTAAGTCTACACTAACTAAGTAGACACTAACATTTATGAATGTTAAATTGAAGCTAGAGTTAAAATCACAGATCGACGCAAATAGACGCCACAGCATGTACTGGATTATCGAGGTAAATTAGGTGAAAACACCAAAATCTACTGCCTGTTTGTGTCGATCTATAACTTCCAGTTTCCAAAATGCGTAGAGCCTTATGAGAAGAATACTGGCAAAGAAACTCATGGCCACTCTTTTTAAAAGTCAGATCTTCAGGTACAATAGTGTTAGTGTTACACGAAAGGTAAACAGGATGCAAACTGATGCCACCTGAATTTCATTTTATTGAAATGCTCCAAAAGCTAACGTACTAAAAAATTAAAATCACTCAGTTTTTCAATAGGTTTGAACTTATTAAACATAGAAATCATTCAAGGTGAACATCTACAATCATTCAGTTACAAAATCTACTGTAAAAAATAATTCGTGACTGGATTAAGAGGCTAGAGTCGTTGGTTCGATTCCCACCCAGGACAAATAATTGTGTGATGAGCACGAGCATTTGTTCTGTGCCTGGGTGTAATTTATATATAATATGTATGTATTTAGTAATATATCATTATGTTTATCAGCAGTCTGGTTACCATAGTACAGGCACAAGTAGTCTCACTACATACGTCTCGGACTTATTATTTAAAAGCACAAAATCCTTAACACAATTTGCAACTGTACTTTTAGAGCATAAAAATTATTTTGGTTACAAAAAAAAACACTCACGAGTCAAGTCGAGAAAGTCCTCGAAACTAGTTAAAAATTAAGGGGATATGCGGGAGGATACCTGTTAAATTCAAAACCGCCGATAACGTGTATGCAAATCAAAGCTTCGTGTAGGTACCTAATAGTGTATAACACTTATAGAGAAGAAAAAATATTTTTTTTTAATATGTAGTTCAGAAATGAAATTGAAACTTTTTCTAAACTTTGAAGATCGGTAGAACCCTAAAGATTTAGTTTTATTTTATTTTTAAATTATTTTAGTAACCTACGATCAAATACGCAAAATTTTAAGAGGTCTTGCGTTAAGAAAAATCAAAAAAAAAATTCTAGACAGCATAATATCCATAGAATAAGAATTGATATTATTATTTAAAACAAGTATAGCTATATGACTACGTGTAAAACTATGATGTTACATACTGGTTTTGATCACTGTTGCGTAGCATGATCAATATCGATTACATCAGCACTAAATTTATTAACCGCGCTGCTATTTTCACAACCAAACGAAGAAGTGTGAATTAGATGGTAAAAAGAACTATGTCTATTATAATCGACATAAACCAGGTATTGGACTTTAGGATATTTTAGGACCATTATCAAGGCCTGTTATTGATTTTTTTTTTCATTTTCCGAGCTGTTTAAATGAGGAAACAGGCGGCGTAGGTAGGTAAGTACACCTCAAAAGCGCACTAAATTTGTGTTTATGTTTTAATTTATTATTTGATTATGTATGTAAGTATTTCGTATAAAGGAAAATCGCAAAATATATAAACAGTGTTTATTTGTTATATTATGGTGTTACTAATCTATATATAACACAAAATAACTCACATAAAGTATATACAAATATAAAGCATAATTAACTTTTAAAGTTACAAATAATTACATAAAAAAATATGACAGCCATCAAACAATCACAAACGTAATGGACTTCAGATATCTGGCAGAAAGCTACCATTTTAATTACAGAAGGTAAAGTGCAAATATCTTGCGTGTATTCTATTACTTCGTAGGTCAAACATTACATAATAAAATTATGTGAAATATGAATCGATATCTCTAGACCTAACACTCGGTGCGCCTACTAGAACAAATATATTACTAAGACTCGTGAATACTAGTTTATTAAAGCGATGAAGAAATAACGCAGTAGTTCAAGGGTAAGTGAATGACTAACTCTGTTTCGTGGACACTCAAAATATCCGAACATAAGATAAGTAGATTGCGGTTAAAACTATTTCTATAGTATATTGTATGTATAAAAATATTGCGTTGATTATAATTACTTATTTACAATGATAGAAAAATTATCTCTCCACCTCTATCTCAAACGACATTACCACATCCATATAAAATGCATTGTATTTTTTTTTGCCGTGCGATATGAGTTGAAATGAGTTAAAACAATTACTTGATAAGATTGGGGAAATTCACTAATTCACTTAATAAATTTATATATTTATCGGATCAGGACTGTACGAGTGATTAGTTACGGGTGACGAAGCTCCATAATCCGGGGTCGTAGGCGTTGTGCTAGGAGGGGAATCCATAGGCTTCGTCAGGGCCGGCGCCACGTATTCAGGGAACCTAACACTAGACTCCTCTTGCAGAGGTGCCGGAGGGGTACAGCTCGGGAACGGGCTCAGTAACAAGAACGTACCGAAAGCGACTATCGAAGCCATAATTAAGACTATAGTTCTAGATTCAAACCCTGCTCTTAAACCCGCCCACGCAGCCATACTAACGAGTAACAACAGTACCGATATCCGTACTAGCCTCACAGCTGTAGAGTGAATCCTACCCCCGCCTACACCACTCATGTCGCAAGGACCGTAAGCGAAATATAGATTGTGTTTATCGCCCACGTGTTTAAGCATCATGTAGATCAACCCGAATGGTGCAATCAGCGGACAGGCGAGACTATAGACCATTGTAATTGAAAAAATTGCAAGGCTCCACGCGTAATGGACGCCAAATGGAAACTCGTAAAGAATGGCCTTCTTAACATAACTCTTTTCTGCTTTAGATTTGGATTGCAACAAATACCATACATAAAGGAATAATTCTGGGAAACGAATTAATTCCAGGGCTGTACCAATAAAGCCTGAAGTAATTACGTAATTAACAAAGAATGCCCCCTTGTCAGGCAAAAACACACAATCCCATCGCATAGTGTCATTTTCATGATTGAATGTCCATGTTACAAAGGCTTCAGCACTAGCAAGTCCCAAAGAAGGTAGAATAAGAGTCATTAACAGCAAAAAAGAAACAGTTTTAGTCATGATAGAATAATTCTGCTGAGACTTGGTCCAATAAGAAAGGAATTTATCAGAGAATGACACAATTGCAGGCATGATTGCAGCCATCGTCCAGAGAAGTAGGGTTGGGAGGAAATCGAAGATCACAGTACTGATCCTCCCAGAAGTCTCTGGTTTAACTACCATTGTATTGAAAAGATTGACAACAATTGCTGGGGTAGTCAGAAAAAATAGCACAATAAACAGAAAGAAATTGACAATAATAGCTTTTACATACCAGACACCTGGTTGTACACTTAAATTTTCCCAAATAATGTCTGATGGATTTGTAGCATGACTTAAGACCCAGCCACGGTGTAAATTAAAATGGTTAATTACATGTTCAGCTAGCTGGTATGATGGCAATGTCAGGAATGCAATACCAAGTGGATCATTCAACACCATAGCTCGGCATCTCTTTGCTTCATCTTTTAATCTCTTTTCTTCAATGCTGTAGTACTCCAAAGCATCAACCTCTTCTCCACACCATTTTGGCTTGACAGTAATGCGTTTTCCTGTTTTCTTGTAATATGTGTCGCTGTATATGAGTGCTTCAGTCACCATTTCTCTTTTTTCCAACACATCATTTAATTGGTTGATGTTGTAAGCCAACCGAAGATCCATAATTTGGATGTGAGGAAAATTATGGCCAAAATAGGCCCTTATAGTTGATTCACTTCTGTCTGCTTTTGATATGTTAGTGATCATAATTGTTCCTGTCATAGAAGTTGGGGCTGGTTTGCGTCCTGTACACCTTCTCATTATCAGGACAGCTACTGGAAGGAATGATATGCTGATCAGGGTATGGACCCACAGCCAACTTGATTTCCCATTAATGTTTGACAAAGTTGTTCTACTGAAAGTACTGGAATCTACATTTAGATCAGTTCCTTGGAAGTTGATAGGTAAGATCACCCCTATGGATATCAGTGTGACAATAAACATTAAAGTTATTGCATGTCTTTGGAAGGAGAGGTAGTGCACAGCGTCGGGGCCGCACTTTGCCAACACCTGTTCGCGAGTCAAGCGAAATACGGCAGGCAGCCAAGTAAAAAATCCTTCATCTATGTTGACAGTCTCGTCAGCACTCCGTCTCCTATTAACCAGTGAATCTTCATCCACGCCACGGTAAAACAGGTTCGTCCATCGACTCTTCGTACGCTGTACGAGCGCCATTCGGCCATAGTTCCATGCAGTTCGTCGCAACACGGTAAACAACACAATTAGGCATAACCACGATACCAAGTTCAATATAAGTGTTTGCGGTATACCATTATAGGCGCCCGTAATAATTACATTTTGTGTAGTGTTTACCAGCATACATCCCTCGTCAGTATTGTTTGAGGAACTCATTTTCAATGTTGAAATATAATGACTCAAGCGATAAAAGAGAAAGTATTCACATAATGAGGATTCCACAAGTCACTAAGCTTCACTAAAATTTCACTATAAACTTAATTATGTATCCATGTATTGCAAAGTCGATACCATCTGGAAATTCTATTATTGTCAGATAAATGGAAGCAAAAGATAACAATTTTATGACACTGTGACGTTTCTTCGCAATACGATTGTTGAATACTTACTCACTTAACATCGATATATCGAAATTATTCGATATTAGCCATACCATGTATCGGATTGAATCGATGTTTTGACAAATATTTATTTCATTCGATATATTTATTTATAGAAACATCGAATCTTTATTTTTTGATGAATTTATTAAAAAAACGAATTCTGACTAATAATTAATAAAAAACAGAAGCAAATTTTTAACACTAGGTACTTGATAACTTAAATTTTAAATAAATAATTCTTAAGTCATTACAAGGTAGGAGCATCAACAAAGAAATAGAATGAAAGATAAAAGATTTACTTAACTTTTATTTTTGTAAAGTTTGTCTAAAGACCATTTGTCTTAAAAGGGTAAAGTGACAGTAAGTTTTTCCAGGTAGATTAACAGCAAATTTCTGTCTTGTTTTTCTTTTGCTGTTTCGAAGTGATCTGGTATGTAGTAAAATATTTTATTAATTTGTCGTTTCTGTTTATCTCACCACTATCTCAGTAGTACAATTTATATTCAAGTAACGCTCATAGAAAATCACTATAAGTCAGTGGCGGGCGTAGCTACCGGAGGGCTAGACGGGGCAGTGCCCCGGGGCCCCCAAGCTCAGGGGGCCCTCGGACTCTGACTTACAAACTATAAATTAAACTAGTGAACATTTCTCCCACATTCGGAATATAAATACACCAGATTTTTTAGAACCAAAGTTATCAGGCTTGTACTAGAGTTGTGACTAAACCACTATTTATATCAAATTGTGTACTTGCTTAAATATGGAGTACGATACGACGAGTCTGGATTACGAATACGGAACAAACGATTTTAAATAGTTTAGTTGGGGCCCTAGTTTATTTTTTGCCCCAGGGCCTTTGGTTTCCTAGCTACGCCACTGCTATCAGTATAGCTATGTAACTCTGATTCTACGTTCACACATACGAAATCAAGGACAGCAAACATTCTGCATTTGACTGGAAAAAAATAATAGTAAACTTTTGTGAAAAGTGTTCGATGTTGAAAAAAAATCGATGTTTGCAAGCGATATATCGATTAACATTGAATCTGGGATCGGGTTTTTAAAATCGAATATAATATTGATATATTTTTTAAGTGGACACCCCTAATTACTTATAGTACTCTATGGTCACATCTGAGAGTAAATGACACATAATACTTGAATACAGAAATATCATGCCATCGTAGCACCATCTGTTACCTAGCTTTTGAACTTTGATACATATTAGTAGCTATCTAAAATAGAAAATAAACAAAGGTTGAGTCCGTACGGAAAGAGAACCGTCGGTCGCCGTCGTAGGATTTGAGGTAGCACCAGTGGGCAGCGGGGAGAAGTCGTTTTTACACTTTTTCTTTGCTTTTTCAACTGTTCTTAACTGTTCGATCCAAATTTTTATATGTTCGATTTTAGTTTTTTTTTTAATAAAACAAAAAATTACACCAAGTTGGCGGGGAGAAGTCGTTTTTTTATTTTTATTTTTTTGCTATTTCAGTTGTGCGTTAACTGTATGTCATTGTTCAATCTAAATTTTTATTTGTTCGATCTTAGTTTTTTTTTATGAATAAAATAAAAAAATTGCTTTCTTAAGTTGGCGGGGAGAAGTAATTTTTTAACCTTTTTTTTTTGGTATTTCAATTGTTCGTCATTGTTCGATCAAAATTTTTATTTGTTCGATCTTACATTTTTTTAATAAAAAAAAAACTACCTCCAAGTTGGCGGGAAGAAGTCGTTTTTTATAAAAAAAAAATCTAATTTAACTGTTCGTCGTTAAAGTGTTTTTGTTCAATCTTAGTTTTTTCTTTAAATAAAATAATAAATTACCCTCAAGATAGCGGGGAAAAGTCATTTCTAAATTTTTTTGCTATTTCAACTGTTCGTCATTGTTCGATCAAATAAAATGCGCTACTGGCACTTACCGGCCGCTATCGCGGCACGGTAGCTTCGCTTCGCTCGCTCGGCTCGTGCGTTATGGTCACAGTTCTAACTTAACCTAAATTTTGATCGAATAATGACGAACAGTTAATGCACAATTGAAATATCAAAAAAAAAAAGTTAAAAAACGACTTCTCCCCGCCAACTTGAGCGTAAATTTTTATTTTATTTAAAAAAAAACTAAGATCAAACAAATAAAAATTTTGATCAAACAGCGAACAGTTGAAAGAGCAAAAAAAAAATGTAAAAAAACGACTTTTCGTAAGACAGTCGCCGTTTTGCGACTGGATTAACTTCAAAAACCAGACATTTAAATTCTTTACAATGTTAAAATAACAATAAAGTACATAACTATATGTAATAAATCTTAATGTTCCTCGACCGTTGTAGTTTAGTAATATTTGAGACCATGGATAAGATTTTGTAGAAAGAGATAGCAACATACAAATCTATACTGGAAAAGTTGAGATAGACTTTTATGTCTATAACTATAAGTTGAATGTGAATTGTGAATGTGTAAATGAAAATTCGTAACAAGTTCGACCGTTCGATTAAGTTGTTTTGTGATAATTATTTTAATTTGATGAATTTAAACTTGGTCACTAGCAAATAATTATGGCAGATTTCGATTGGAATAATTATCTAGAAGTGAATAAAACAATTGGCGTTCCTGAAGAACTGTTTTCTCATGTAAGTTTCAATTATTTTTACGGGTTGTATAATTTATTTTTATTTTTGTTATTAATTATTAATACCCATAATTTGAGTTTAGTATACCTATTATAGATATTTATTGACGTGGTAATATATTTTGACTAAGGATAAGCTTTTTATTGCGCAAAGTGTTCATTGAATTCGTTAACGAAGTTCTCGCAAAAATAAAAATGATATGTACCATCGATAGTTAATTCTATTTTTACATAATGATTAATGTAACATGTGTATTTAATTACTTTTTCATTATATAAATAGAAGTATTTTCGCGTGGTATTTAAAAATTGGTTGTGTGTTGACAATAAATAATTTAAAAGAACATGGAACCATATGGCCATGAATAAAAATTACCATGCATAATTTGGTACTTAGTAAATTAAAACTAATTGGCCTTCTTAGACCTAATTAAATATTATTTTGGTAGCTGTATCTACTATTTTTGTAGAACCTAAAATTTCAAGGGATCTGTGCTATATATAGAATTGAACAGTACTTTAGAGGAAATATGTTTATTTTATTATTTTCTACTCATGAACAGGAAATTAAAGGCATTATGCATCTTAATAAATGTTTTTAAACAGTTTTATGTTGGTAGTGAGAAACAATTTGAAACTATTCTAGAAACATTTCTCCCATTCTTAGATGTATCAACATAACTTAATATTAATTTTTAAACTTTCGCATTACATTATATAACACAGCCTGTGATCGAAATGTCGGTAATTCAGAGGTATGTAATATCTATTTCGTGATCGCATTAATTCCCGTGTAAATACATAATTAAACTTAATATGTTTTATATAAGTATTAAATAAATTAATACTTGGCTTACATATTCACAGCATTGTATTTTTGTAATTTTTATGGAAACAAATAAATTAAAAACATATGTAATCCCATCTGAACAAGATTTTAACACAGTTACATTGAATATTATTTCATAACAAAATAATTTAACACTATTGATGCTATCACTGTACATCACCACATTCAATGTATCTTTAAGTCACTAAAAAGTGTTCTATATTGTTTTACAGTTCAGTAATAACTTGAAATTTCATTCTGATTGTTGACTAATCAAATTACCTAAGTCTTGATTATGAATATATGTTAGAACTAAATTTCAAACAGTTATTTAAAATTTTTATATAATTCAGAAACCACTAGTTGCTAATGGCATGGAAACTAGATAAATTAAATCAACTATAGTTCCTTTTGTCAATCAAGTTCTAGAATAGCTATAGATTTAATAAATGTGTACCCATACGTGATAAGATTTAGAGTTGTAGTCCATTGTGTCCTGGGTAGTTCACAAATGTAAATATTTGTTACTAGTAATATGTGTGGGAATACCTTATTTGTTTATTTTGAAATATTTGTGCCTGCATTTAGAGACATAGGAAAGGTCATCTATAATTTTTTTTTCTTAAGATTGACAACCAATTTGGTATGGCAGTTGAACATTAACTACAACATCAGGGGCGAGATTTAGATTCCCGCTTAATTAAAATAATTTTAAGTATTACTATGACTATTCTCTTCGGTCTGGTAAATTATCTCAGTATTATTGTTAGATATTTTTTCTAAATTCTTATCATCACAATCATTGCACTTCGCACTTCATATATATATAATTATGGGAATTAACGTAATCAACAAGATTCAGTGCAGTTGTCTTTTGGAAAAGGTACCGTTGGCCATTCCCCACTCTTATCCTAGACATAGACTTACTAGAACGTTTCATGTACCATTCTGTAGAACTAATCTGGGCATGCAATCGCCTATAAGTAGAGTTCTCAATCAGTGCAATATCATTCAAACACGCAATCCAGACATTGACATCTTTGGAGATACATTTAATAAATTTAAGATTAAACTTCAAAAAATATTTTATAGTAATTCAAATTCAAATAACTGATGTTTGTTTAAATTGTTAAATTTCTTTAGCTTGTTTTGTTTGTTTACTTTTTGTTATTTTTATTTTATTTTTTCTTTAGCATACTACTATAACTAGCCAATGCTATGTACACCGTAAGTGTCATACATATCAGACTGAAGACTAACAATATATATTTTATAAATGTATTAATATGTATGATGTAGTTGTACTATTTAATAAATAAATAAATAAATAAATAATCATGTATAACATAATGTTGAATTGCCTGACATTTCGACCATGTTGCACTAGCAGTGGTCACAGGCTGTCAGACTGACCACCTAATTATAAAGCATTGTTTAGTTTGGAACTAAATTGTACTGTGTAAATATATTCAAAAGTAGATTACATAGTAAGTAGACTATATTAAATTATACTATATATATAAATAAACAATATTGGATCCTTATCCAATGAAGCCATAGGATTAAGCAAAATAATAATCCTGCCTACAGTTGGTTGTAACATAAATTACATACAGCAGACATTTCTTTTGGCTATAAATTTGTAGTCAATTTGAATTATTAGCACCCAGCCAATAATTTTTTTTTTCTTGTCGCGATTATCTATTCAACCTTTTTTTTAACTTTATCCTTTATCTATTTAGCTATCTTCTTTTAAAAAAAAACCGGCCAAGTGCGAGTCAGACTCGCGCACCGAGGGTTTCGTAAAATATTTTTATTATATGATGTAATTAAAAAATTACGATTTTCGCAATTTTTCCTTTATCTGTGCTATAAGACGTTGCTTCGTACCAAATTTCAAGATTCTGAGTTCACGGGAAGTACCCTGTAGGTTTTGAATTGATCCCTTGCTAGTGTCGAAAATTTGCGGAAATTTGCAGCAGGCTGTATCTTTTGATTGCCTTGGCTTAGAAGTTTATTTTTTCACAGCTCCAAGGGAAAGTAGACCTGAGTATTTGATATGAATTCCAGCTTGGTACCTCCACGTGTTCCTGTGAAAAAGGGTCTTGACAGACAGACAGACGGACGGACGGACATCAAAGTGATCCTATAAGGGTTCCGTTTTTTCCTTTCGAGGGACGGAACCCTAAAAAAAACAACAACAATTTATGTATTTGTTATTTACTTTTAAAATTAGGTAAAGATAAACACTTCTTTTTTCCTGTTTAAAATCATACTAATTTTTAAAATATAAATTCGAAATATACAAATACAAAATCTCTTATCTGTTAGATATATTATAGGATAACAAAATTGGATGAATGATAATTCAATTAAAGGATAATATATTAAATTACAGAAAATAAATAAAAAATATAATAGTCTTGATTTTGGTTGAGCATTCGATAGCAACTGAGGTCCTGGGGTCTATAAATGCACATATTTTTTATACATGTGTGTTTATTACATTTATCTAGGTGTTTTTCTATATAATATGTTACATAGAACATGAATCTAAGGATGTTTATCTTTGTTTTAAAACCCTGTCCAAGCCATTTTAGGTCTAGATAGTGCTGTGTAATTTCTAAACAAATAAGTTAAAAAAACAAAATATTTAAGTTAATTTGCTTCGGGAACAGTACTTTTTTCTCGATGAAAGAGTCCTTTTAGCATCATCCGTTTTTATAACCGATCGGGGTTTAGTAGTTAGGGCGTAACATAGAAACAAACAAACTCACTCTCGCATTTATAATATATGTACCCGTAGACCATCAAATAACCTTGCATTGTCGTAAAATAACAAAATCTTTGATTTCACCATTTCACCATCCGCAGCCATTCCGCGTCTTCTGCAATAAAAAATACCCTGTTGTTTATAATAATATTATAGAATGTCGTTTTCTAACAATGTTTTAGCATATGCATCTGTTACACGAAGTTTTTCCTCTTGGGTTTTCTCGGCGTTCCGTCATATGACGGACATCAATGTTAAAATAATATTTTTTAACTCAGGCCTGTGACCACGGCTAGTGCAACCTGATCGAAACGTCATTCAGAGGTATGTATACCTATTTCGTGATCGCGTTAATTCCCGTATATACATAATTTTTAAATACCTACACCCTTTGCCGACCTTTCAGATGTGATAACGGGTGTCAGATCTATCGCATACCTACCGCATACAATGTGACACGACCTTTTTAAAGTAAGAGTAATAGGAAGAAGCATTTGTGATCGTTTATATTCAGTGAAAAAATTTACTCTTATTTGCCACCTTATTGATTTAAAAAATATAGAGTTCGTATTTATCAAGCACTTGGTCTACGATGTTTTCGGTAAAAAAAAAGGAGCTTTCCATGACTAGAAGTTTAATCAACTTTAAAAGATTTTACACCCTCAGAAAATTAATTATTGATAGATGTAGTCTCTTCAGGCTGCTTGCTATGTTTGTTACGCAATGTTAACATTTTACTGACCTTCTGTATCTTAATCCACCCACTGGAATATTAAAGGTCGCACGTTAAACCTCTGCCTCCAGAAACGTTTTACGGTTTTACGTTACGGTTTGGTATATGTATGTATGTTCAATGTGAAGGTATGTATAATAACTTAAAATATTAGTTAAGAACTTGACTTATAAGAAAGATTGAATCAATATTTATTATTACTAGTGGTGAACCTTAGGGCGAAATTCGACAACAATGATTTGAGAAAAACCTATATGAATTTTCATGTTTCGTAACATTTTTTTGTCCACTCTTATACCATCGTGGATGTACATCTGAGCCCATACATACATGCATAACACTGAAGCCTCGTCGAAGGTGAGAAAAAAATATGTAAATAATAATAATATAATAATAATCCAGTGTGCAGTCATGCATGTAAAAAGAGGCAGGATTGTGGAATCTGAGGGGATGGAACTCTCAGATTCCCCACACCTTAGATGTCTTTCCGCCAACGAAACTTACAAGTATCTAGGTATGACACAGGCGTTAGGTGTAAATGAATTGACTATGAAGCAATCGCTACAGGAACGTTTCTTTGACCGCCTGAAAAAAGTATTGAAAAGTCTTCTTTGTCAGGTGGTAATAAGGTGCGGGCCTATAATGATTGGGTCATACCAGTCCTAACCTACTCCTTTGGCATACTTAGATGGACTCAGACTGAACTAGATGCCCTGGATAGAAGAGTCCGTACACTGCTTACCGCGTACCGAATGCACCATCCACGTTCGTCGGTCATGAGATTGTATATCCCGCGGAAATGTGGGGGTCGTGGTTTTTTAAATGCCAAGACCCTCTATAACCGCGAGGTATGCAACCTTAGAGATTACTTCCTCTCCGTTGACCTGGATGTGTATCGGGATGTGGTGGCAGTTGATAACGGACTCACTCCGCTTGCTCTAGGAAAAGAGAACTGGCGCAAACCAGCAGTACTTACTATTACAGATCGCAGGGAGATATGGAAGAGCGAGGCGTTGCATGGACGTTTTTATCGGGCCTTAAATGGACCCGATGTAAATTTATTACCATCAGTATCCTGGCTACGATTCGGTGACCTCTTCGGAGAAACTGAAGGTTTTGTCTGTGCAATTACAGATGAAGTTGTTATGACGAATAATTATCGCAGATATATCCTGAAGGACGGCACAATTGACATTTGTCGGGCGTGTCATCGTCCCGGAGAAACCCTCAGGCATATAATTTCTGGTTGTTCTCGTCTTGCCAACGGCGAGTACTTGCATAGACATAACCAAGTGGCCAGGATAGTCCATCAGCAACTTGCTCTTAAATATAATCTTGTGGCTGTCGAGTTACCGTACTACAGGTATGTGCCCGACCCAGTTCTCGAAAATGGTCGTGCAACATTGTACTGGGATCGATCTATCATCACTGACAGGACTATTGTTGCAAATAAGCCTGATATAGTGGTGATAGACCGATTAGAGCGCCGAGCAATGATTATTGACATTACCATTCACCATGACGACAATCTCTTAAAAGCTGAAAAAAAAAAAAGAAATAAAATATTTGGACCTAGCCCACGAGATTGTCGACATGTGCGATGTGGATTCACCAATCATTGTGCCGATAGTCATTTCGGCCCATGGGTTAATTGCTAAGAGCCTCGACCAACACCTTCAGAGGCTCATGTTAGGCATCTGGATTAAGAGCCTGATGCCGAAGGCAGTCCTCCTTGATACGGCACGCATAGTGAGGAGGTTTCTATCTCTGGAACCCTAACCACCGGTAGCTTGGTCCCTGTACCCGATACCGGTGGGACACTATTTTTTATATTTTTAAATACATTTTGTTTTTTTTTTTAATTATAAGTGTATTTAAAAATGTAATTTATATGTATATAAAATAAATGAATAGAATAATAATCCATTTATTTCAGAATATATCCATAATTCGTTAGTATACAATTGCCCTTAATAACTATGTTAGTACATGTAATTGGCATAAATAATTAATTATAGGACTGTCATGTCTGTCCGCAATGACACTCAGGAGACGGTTAGGGCTACCACGTATCCTCTGCAGCAGTGAAGCCGCTCGCTTTCGCCTTATTGCTGCGAAACCGTCTGTGTGAGCATCGGCGAACATGCCAGAGGCACTGCACCACCGTGGCAGCCCCAACAGCATCCTGAAGGCATTTTTGTACTGGACCCGAAGAGCACTAATGGTCTTCTGTGTACAACTGGTCCAAAGACTGCACGTGTAAAATGTCGGACAGTACGCTTTAAAAAGCGTCAATTTTACTTCACACTTGCAACGTGCAAACCTTCGGACCAGCATGTTCGTTCAGTGCTCTTCGTTCCCGTTCGACATCTACATCGTCCTTCATATTTGACGTTACTATATGAATATAATTATACTATATAAATATAATTGGCTACTGAACAAAACAATAATTAAAATAGGTAAGCAAACTTAAAAGAAAATGGTCTTTGACTGTCTTTGCCTATTTATTTACACAGCCTTGCCCTAAATATTGTTACAAGGAAAACATACATTAACGAGCGGACCCGACAGACGTTATCCTTTTTTTTTTTTGTGCGTGTGGAAACCCCCTCGGGCCGTCACCCCACCGGGGTTTTCGGTGGGGCGGTGTGTCGGAATCGAACCGACTAAAACCACACGGTGTGCCGTACTGCGCTTTAAGTAGGAGGAACAGCTCTTATTTAGACATCTGGAACCCTCCTAGCGCCTGCCCGCAAAGCGCGGGCACCACCTCCGAGTAGAAGACCTCTCAATTAGGCGACGTCCAGGCACACGCGGACGCCGCCTCCTCGCGGGGGGCCACTATAGCGGGTGGAGAGGAAAACCCGTCCCGTCCACCCGCGGCCACACTCAGGGCGGCATGCGGCGAATTAAGTCCGAGTGGAGATCGTCCTCCCGGACCCTTTCCGCCGCCTCCTTTTGCGAGATGACGTCCTCACAGAAGGTCGCGACCGCGGTAAAATTCCTGTCGCTACCGGCCATGGAGCGTATGACGGCCGGTAGCGAGAGGTCCCCTCCGATGGCTGCAGTGAGGGCGCGATGCTGCGTCGCTCAGGCGGAGCAAACCGCCAGCGTGTGCTGAGCCGAGTCCTCACTGCAGTCGCAGTGGTGACAGGCGGGACTCAGTTCCCTCCTAGCGACCGAGTGCAGGTACTTCCCGAAGCAGCCGTGCCCGGAAAGAACCTGCGTCAGTCGGAAGGAAAGGGTCCCGTGCTGCCGCCCTGCCCACTCGACGATGACCGGTTGGAGCGCCTCCACGGCGGCAAAGCCAGCACGTGGAGCCTCCAGCCGCGACGACCAACGAGCCATGGTGGCTCGGCGAGCGGCCTCTCGCCATTCGCGTACCTCTTCGGGCGGGGGCCGACTGCCGCCTCCCGCCCGGAACTCAGCAGTTCGCCGATATACCGAGCACTTCCGCCTCCAAATCCCACGGGGGAGTCCCGGCCAACGCGCACGCCGCCTCCGTCGACACGGTGCGGTATCCGCGTATGGCTCTAACCGCCATAATCCTCTGAGGGCGCCAGAGGCGTGCCCTATTCTGGGCGGTCAGAGCCTCCGCCCACACCGGTGCACCGTAAAGTGCCATTGACCGGACAACCCCCGTGTACAGCAGCCTCGTAGTGACGCTGGGTCCGCCCAAATTGGGCAAGAGTCGCCCAAGGGCAGACGCAGCGCCGACCAGCCTGGGAGCAAGCTGTTGGAAGTGCTCGTCGATGCGCCACCTACCGTCGAGGATCAGGCCCAGATATTTAATGTGGGCCTGAACCGGTACGAGGACCGAGTTGACCTCGATAGAGGCGCCAGGGGGTGGACCACGACTGGGCCCATGGAATAAAAGGGCCTCCGTCTTATCCAGGGCCACCCGCAAACCCAGCGCCTCGATGCGCCCGACCACCAGAGAGACTCCCCTGTTGGCCAGGCGCGCCGCCTCCTGAAAGTTTACCCCCCGGGCTGTGACCAACGTGTCATCGGCGTAACAGATTACGCCTAGCCCGGGAGGGAAGTGGCAGAGAGGACCCTCTCAAACAATTTACCCGCCTCGTCCAGCAACAGGATGGGCCTGTAGGCTGCGACCGAGTCGGTAGGCCGTCCCGGCTTCCTTAAAAGTACCAGCTTCCCGCTCTTCTAGCAGTCAGGGAAGCGTCCGGACACCAAGCTAGCGTCGAACACCTCCCCGAGGCGGTCGAACATGTGGTCGAGGGCCAGGGCCAACACTCGGGCAGGGATCCCGTCTGGCCCGGGGACAGACGTTATCCTGCCCGAACGTAATTATAAATCATCAATTATGGATTATATTTTGTGTCATAAGTCATTTCTACAATAAAACCAATATGCTAAAATTAAAATACAAAAATCCTAAAACAAATAACCTGATTGTAGCGCCATTAACCGGGCAAAATTGTGAATCTAAACCTTTCAGGCGGGTGTCTGAAACATGTATCAGAAAATGTACATATCTAAGTGTACATATCTCTATATTTTGCGCGGAACCCTAATTTTCTTTCCAAAATAAAAGTAGCCTAAGCATCGATATAAATGTACTATGTACTAGATATGGCGTTTGGAACACTACATTTGTCGAACTTAGTTGTGGTTCCGGAGCTACAAGGAGCTCATACGCATTTCGCGTTAAAAAACGTAAAAATATACTTGCGAGTTATTTTTTCATCATTATATTACATTCGGGTAAATAAAAACAAAAATTAGTACTCATTATAACATGATTTTGTAGTAAATTACAGTAAAATAAGAGACAAATTAAAATTCTTAGTAGACATGTGCATGTTTTTCGCCATTAAAACAATAGCTCTATCTCACTTCTATCGATGAATAGCACCTCGTGCTGTCTTGCTTTCACTAAGGAAGAACTGTAAGCAAGAACTAATTATTAGAGATTAAAACGTTGCAGAACAGAAATTTGGCGTTTTTCGCCTAGAAGTGCTGCCGGTAGTGGCGTATGTGTTGGGGCGTTCGGCTCCTTTAATATGGTTGAGGTGGACGATGGCTGGCGCGTGCGTCATGCTCGTGATCGATTGCCGTTAGTCGGAGCTGGTCATCTTGGAACTGCTAGTATAGTAGTAATTTGCGCGACTGATTATCCAAGATTACCGATTTCCGGAGATTACCCAAAACAAACAGACAGATAAAATGAAAAAAGAACTGATTTTTAGGCATAGGTATCATCCAAATAACTGTATGAGCCTAAAAATAAACTATTACTAATAAATACTTCTACAGGGTTACTGGTAATATGAAGGCAATCCATTAAGGGGATTAGTTAGGAGGGGGACAAGTTAGAAAATGTCGGAACAAACTTTAATGATTTAAAAAAAAAAGGAAAAAAAATTACGTCAATATTTACGAAAATACTACTTCCATTTATGGCTGAGCCATGGCTCAGAAATAGTTTTTAGTTATTTCATTTCAGTTTAATAATATTAAAGAACGCGGAAACGTAAGATTTGAAATGACCTTTAAAACTAAGCATTAATTAATGCTTAGTTTTGTTAAGTAATGACTTAACTCACTTGTTTTATTACTTTAAAATTTTCTAAAGAATTATTGTAATTTTTAAAATAATTTTGTGTTTACTATAGTGTTTACACTACATTGAATTTGTTTTACCCAATTTCTATTTTTAACCGACGAAAACAAAAGGAGGTTCTCAATTCGACCGTATAATTTTTTTTTTTTTTATGTCTGTTCAGCCCTCACTCCGTTATTTATGAACCGATTTTGATTATTCTTTTTTTGTTAGATAGTGTATACCTCAAGGGTGGTCCCATATCAAGGAAGTCAGGATCTGATGATGGGATCCTGAAAAAATTGAGAGAAATCCTCGAAAATTGTAGGAACGAATAGTGTTTCTGTTTACTTTTCATTACTTTATCAGGTATTGCGTTTAAAAATCATCATCATTTTTCATCATCATCATCATGATGATGAAAAAAACCATAAAATAAAATCTTTTTAACAAAAAATTAAACCGACGAAAAGAACTAAAAAGCAAAAATAAATAAACCTTAAGTCTTAAGTATTGAGCTTATTTACATAAACTATCTAATTTTATATAAACTTATTTTGAGTCGGCGCCAAATAAAATTTTAATAATTAATCAGTTTGTTGTTTGGCGCCGACTCAAAATAAGTTTATATAAAATTAGATAGTTTATGTAAATAAGCTCAATACTTAGGACTTAAGGTTTATTTATTTTTTGCTTTTAAGTTCTTTTCGTCGGTTTAATTTTTTGTTAAAAAGATTTTATCTGGTATGTTACTGTATGTCGTCAAGATAACTGAGAAGTTGTACATGTTTTATAAATGTTCTGCCGATAAATTACTTGTTTTTGGGGAAATCGACCATCTAAATAAAAAAACCTGTTAAAAAAATATGAAAATTGTAGGGATTTGTAACTATGATTTAAACAGTATTGCAGGTACTTTTCTTTTTATGGTTAACTAGCAGCGCCTCGCGGTTTCACCCGTGTAATTCCCGATCCCGTGGGAATGTCGGGATAAAAAGTAGCCTATGCGTTAATCGAGGTCTCCAGCTATCTACATACCAAGTTTCATCGCAATCGGTCTAGTAGTTTTTGTGTGAAAACTTTACAAACATACATACAAAAACACAAATGTTTCCTCTTTATAATATTAGTTTAGATTATTATGTATCGAAGTGTTAGCAAGCAGATTCAACGTAAAGTAATTCAACATTAGTCTTTTTTTTTAAATTTTCAGTTGTTGAAAACGATTGACATTTGCATAGGGGATCATAGGGAGTAATTTGGTTGCAAATTTAATGATCTCCTCTACGACTACATCCCCTTAATGGATTGCCGACATATTACCAGTAACCCTGTACATCATACGAGGTTTTATTAAATAAAAGTACTATCAAAATTTCCCACATTTCTGTTGATTTTCCAAAAAAAATAATTCACTCTAACCTAGAAATTTCGAACACAAAGAAAAATACTGCTATATCGTTCGAGCCGTAGTGATGCGCACGCATGTGGCAATTGAGTTTTATATTTTTTTACTTTTATTTTAAATTTTTGTAAGAATTATAACTACATATAATAATAATAATATTATACGTACATTTTTTTATGCGATATGCTACAAACGAGCAGACGGGTCACATGATGGTTAGTGACTACCGCCGCCCATGGGCCTTTATGGTGGAAGTAGGCGAGGGGAGGGAAGAGGGGGAGAGAGGGAGAAAATGCGAAATGCAATGCAATCATTTCTTCCCTGTCGATTTTCTGTGAGGCCGTGGTATCACTCCCGTCGAACCTGCGCACGCGTGCCGAAGCATGACTTATCTACATTTACCACATACTGTATACGAAATTCATAAATAATTATTTTGCCCATAGGTGGAGACCAGTCTTTATAATGGAATCAAGCAGGGGATGCTACTTGAAGTATGCCACAAGAATAATCCAGACATCTACTGGATAGCCGAGATCACAATGGTCTGCGGCCACCTCCTCAGAATCAAATTCATAGGCGCGGCAGCCGACTTCTGGTGTGACATATCAAATACAAAGGTCCATCCTTTAGGCTGGTGTGGCAAATACGACGAACTCATAGAACCACCGGATGAAATTAATGAGAAGTATGGAGATACGATCATTGAGATTATGAAGAAGGCTCTCATGGATGGGCAGTCGGTGTCGATAGAGGCTTTGAACAATAAGGGCTTGTCGCCTATAGATAGAATCAAGGTTGAGATGAAAGTTGAAGTTCAGAATGTTATCGATCCGTACAGATATTGGATAGCTACTGTAAGTATGAGTTTATTTATAACTTTACTTTTCCTTTATGTACTCCATCCTGCGAGTTTCCTGGTATTGTGAAGTCGGTGTGCCTACCTAATGATTCTCTACCATAATCTTTTATTAGAAGTATATTATAAATGATAGATTCGGTATCCAAGTCAAATGTTTTTGTACGTGACATTCGTGGCGGCCATATCGAAAGTGTCATGGATTTCTTTTTTAGGTTATATCCGGGCTTCTGCCTATAGGCCTCCGTGACAGAACATTGTGTTCCCCACAAAATTATATTTTTGAAGTGAAAACTTCTTAAGCCACGTTAGTGCACTTTTGCAATGGGGAAAAAGCACTTAACTCGCGTGACCGTTAATCTAGACATTGAGTTCTGTCAGCTCCTCATTAATTAATCTTTAAAAATATAATTATAAAATGCTGCTAATGTGACGTATTAAGTTCATCGTTTTGTTTTAAGTTTTCCATTCCGTCGGTATTCCCATGACTGCTTATTTTTTTTATTTCTTTATGCTACATTTAAAAACGTGTCAAGATTGCAAATCGTAGTTATCATAGTTATAACAGTGGACCGCGAACAGCAAAAATATTCCATTCAGTGGAGTCTTCGGTCAAATGGGGTTCACCCAACTGGGGAAAACCTGGTGGATTTGGGATTTATGGAATAGCACATAGGATTTTTTTTCCCGGAAAATTGTACTGTTTCCGGGGGATAGATTTCACCAAAAATTTCCACGCGAACGAAATCGGGGGCAACAGCTAGTAAGAAAATATTTAGTAATTTAATAGTAATTTAACGAAACTGCAGCTGTAAATCTTTGGATGGATGGAAGTTGGTTCAATTGACTCAATCACGCCAGAACGGCTGATCGGATCAAGATGAAATTTGGCCCAAAGATAGATTATAGTCTAGAATAGCACATAGTCTTCTCATTCTCGAAAAATGTACGGTTTCCGTGGGATAGACTCACACATACACATCAAAATTTCCATGCGAACAGGTCAATAGTTAGTAGCCAATACGTAAGTTATAAAAGGCGTATGAAATATATGTATAAAAAAATCCTAACGTAGTAATTTTAATTATTCAACTAATTTTTGCACGAGAAGTTCCTAAACAGTAGTTGATTTGTTACAACGATATTATAGGTACACAAAAAATAAAAATGAATTATAATATTAAATGCCTATATTAAATTACATTTATATTTTTTATGTATTTTGTTTTTTTTATAATTTTAATCGACTTTAAAAGAAGGAAGAGCTTCTCAATTCGTCGGGGTTTTAATAAATGTTATCTAATCACTTAATTACTTAAAGACGGCTGGACCGATTTGGAAAATTCTTTTTTGTTTGAAATTGAGTCTTTCTAGCTGGTCCCATTGTAACCAGGAAGATCTAATGATGACATCCTAGAGAAGTCGAGGGAACCCTTCAAATAAATAGGCAAACCTATAGCGATTTGGGTATTTTTTATAGTAACTCGTGCATCGTCTCTCGGAAAGCATCAGCCCGTAAACTGATACTGATGAGGAAGACCACAAATATGCCCCGGAACTACTAAAACTACTAAATAAAAGGCTTGAAATTCGATTATTTTAATATGATAACTAAGCAATTTATGCTACCAACAGTTTGAACAAATTACATACAATTAACATACTTATGCTTAAATTTCCTCTATCTATTTTAAAGTTATACCAAATAACAACGAAAAGAAACGAAAAACATCAACGCATTTAACATTACTCTCACTTTTTAGAAGACAGTTTTATAACTCATCTTATATATATATATATATATATATATATATATATATATATATATATATATATATATATATATATATATATATATATATATATATATATATATATATATATATATATATATATATATATATAAAATGTTGTTTGAAGTGAAGTGAAGTGAAGTGAAACATCTTTAGAATCGTTATTTGAAAATTCGATGAAACGAAAAAGTCACACTAAAAAGACACAAACATATTCATAAATAGGATTTAGCCTGCTAGAGAATGAGATAGAATACAAGTATACAGTGTTTCCTATAATCTTTGTCTTTACCCTGCGTACTACTAAGCCTTCAGAAAATGCGTCATAGTCAACGTGGTGTGTCACTTTTGTGCATTTGCGTATTAAAATTCGTTGTTTAATTAATTTATGTAAATTATTTAACACATCTGTGTTAATTTGACCAATAACTTTTATATAAATTATCAGAAATTAAATTTATTATTAGTAAATTATTTGTGTTGAACTTACTTTTTATTTCTCATTCCCTCGTAGGCTACTTTTCTAAAGTTTTACTTCTGCGGTGTGTGAATTACACACACACACTTTTTTTAAATTGTAACTTTTAATATTTTATTAAAAGGTCTTTCTAAAAGCCTACGTATAGTAGTGAATGACCTATTTGTAAAATGATGGTGAAGTCGATCGTGAATGAATTACGTAAGTACTAGTGTTTATAGCACTGTGGAACGACTATTTGTAGCCCAAGGTTACGAGCGCCTTCATAATAGCAGAGAAATTGTTACTTTTGCTTACAGCACTTAGTAAAATAAAGGGTACTTACCATTGACATAGTTTAGTAACTAAAGTTGGGTTTGCCAATAAACGCATAATATGTACTAAAGATCGTCTGGTGTACGAACTTCAACCATAATACGTTAACTTTAAATGTTTTGTTTTATATATTTTACTAGTATAACTTGAACTATCACTGTAAAGAAGTTTCATACCATCATAGGTCAACATATATGTATATACTAGACCCCTGTTTGCCTTTAACCGACTTAAAAAAAGGAGGAGGTTCTATGTTCGGCTGTATGTATTTTTAGGGTTCTGTTCCTCAAAAGGAAAAAAAAGGAATCCTTATAGGGTCACTTTGTTGTCAGACGGACAACAAAGTGTCTGTCTGTCTGTTAAAAACTTTTTCTTAGGAACCCGTGGACGTATCAAGTTTTCTTCTAAGACAACGCAATCAAAAGATACGGACACTTAAGCCTTAGATTTCATCAAATTTCAATTTGTAGGTAAATCAAAACCTATAGGGTACTTCCCATTGACCTAGAATCATGAAATTTGGTAAGAAGGAAGGTTTTACAGCACAAGTAAAGGAAAAAATCCGAAAGTCATTAATTTGTTGTTATATCACATAAAAAAAGTTTTTATGATTGCAAACTTATATTTTTTGCGGTTGGATTGTTCACTTTGTCCTACATCGCAACCGAAAAGTTCAGTTTGTCTTTCGAAAAAGACGGGCAAAAGTCTTCGAGAATTGATTCCCGAGATACATACAAGTTTGTTTGCTTACGGAACCCTCGGTGCGCGAGTCAGACTCGCACTTGTCCGGTTTTTTAAAACAAGGACTGTTACAGAAACGTGATGTAGCTAATTGGACTTAAGTTACATACAACATATTATGATTGTACGCAGACGTATATTTTACCAACGATATGATGTGAGTTGGGCAACCTTAGCACGTCTTAATAGAAGGTGGTCGACATTCAAGGGTTGACACCCCTTTTGTATTATTCTTATCGCCTGGAAACTTTGAACAACTTGTTCTTGGTAACTTTAAAAAGGTTAACGGTGGCATATAGTGTAGGCATCGAACCGACTAAAATAACATGGTGTTCCGTCACGGCAGATGAGAATCGAAAAATATATATACGTGCAACTAATGGCTAGGTTACGAACCGTTGTTAAAACATTGTCTTTACAACTTACGAGTGTAGGTTTCAGAGCTATTGTTGTAGATAACACATCTATGCCTACAAAAAAGTAAAAATCTATACCTATCCTTGTCTCCCGTAGGTGTGTGAGAACGTGGGCGGCCGCCTCCTGTTGCGCTATGATGGCGCTGACGATGACTTGACGCAGTTCTGGATTTTCTTCTCCAACCCTCGGCTGAGTAACTTCGGCTATGTTACCAATAAGGTCAGTTCACTTTTGAATATTAATTTATATTAACGCATGTTAAATTTTAACGGTGGAAGTGTATAACGGGATTTATGGCTTAGGGCGTGCTTATTATGAAGAAGAGCTCTAAAGCACGTACTCGAGACGCGTTCTGCCAACCCGCCTTTATTGTTTGTTACTGGGTAGCAAAAAAGTGAAAAGAAAATTCTATTTTTACGCTATTGCATTGTAGGCCCTTGGCCTTAACCTTAATGTCTACTTAAAAATAATAATTTAAACTAGTTCGAGTTTAGCATTTAGACAAAAATAAGACTAGCAGTCGATAAACAATAAGACTAATCTTATCACTAAATATTATAAAACAAAGTCCCCCGCCCGTCTGTCTGTCCGCGATAAACTCAACAACTACCGAACGGATTTTCATACGGTTTTCAATAATAGACGGAGTGATTCATGAGGAAGGTTTAGGTTAGGAAGGTATAATTTATTAAGGTTTTGTGTAAAATGGCTGAAATATGACGATGATTGTGTGGGAAAAAATATCTATATCTTACTTTGCTACCCGTGCAGGTTAGGTTGCTAGTCACTATTACAAATGCCCAAGTTTGGATGAATGGCTGTTTGTTACTGAATCACACCAGAACAGCTCAACAGATCTGGATGAAATTTGGCACAGACATAGAATTTAGTCTGGAATAGCACATGAAAGTGGTTCCCGTGGGATAGATTTGAATTTCCACGCGAACGACAGCGACAGTCGCGGGCAACAGCTGGTTCTAATATAAAAATATGTATTGGGTAAAGGTCAAGAAAATGTAATTATTTGAGATAAAGAACGCGGCTTCTTGTATCTAGCGCAACACGCACACTGTGGATGCATTGGCCCCTACCGGTAATTGGTTGTGCAATGTCGTGACTTCCAAAAGACAAGAAGGGGAACCTTTGTGCCTCACACAATATTGTACGAATAAAATCTTGAGGGGGTTATTTTAATGTGTGTAAATCTTTCTAACCACGTGATTTGCCGCTGGTTTGGAAGGTCCTAGACTTATTTTAAGTCATATTGGTTATTTTTAGTAAATAAACGATTGTTTGTTTTTGTTTTGTTATCGCACCTTCACCACATGATGCATCGGAGTTGAAATAAAAGAATAAAGATAAGTGATTAAAATTAACACCCAGTAGGTACAAAAGAAAAGACTAAACTGGTTTTTTGTTATGAAACAATAACAATCGAAAGATAAAGGGTCAAGTATTATTATTCTATTCTATTTTTCTTTATGGCAAGCGATGTCGATGTCGACAATTCTGCCAATGTCAGACGTGCGCTGAAGTGTGTGTTATCAGAAAACGGAAACAAATTTTGTCACAGTTGGACTCATTGCGAATCTTGTTTTGGAGTTAGTACACTGAAACAAATACAACATGAACACTTTTCTAAATATATTAATAATAATATGAAGACATCACAAATATGAATATACATGAATACCTATTTAAAGATACCACACCAGTGTCAAATTAAAAGGTACAGATCAGAGTCTGATAGTGTTACGACGGATGAATGACATAAGGATTAGAAGCAGTGGTTGGGAGAAATAAGTTAGAGGAGAGTTAAAGTTTATAGGAAGACGAATTTTTAATTTTGTTAAGTCAAGTATTATTGTGAACGAATAAATAAATTTGACACAAAACGACGTCAGCAAATGACTTTAAATAAAATTAGATTTTCTTAACCCACCGTATTTCTTGTGACGCGATTTCTATTTGAAAAAAGAATTTACGATTTATAATTATTTAAACGCATTAAATACTTATTGTTTTTAAGATAATCGTTGAAATAAAATATTGTCATATACTTATCTTAACACCTGGTCTGGTAGTCCTTATACATATTCCTCAGTTAGGAGAACAAACACTTGGTCATTGCTCTAGTATATCTCTAAATGCATTCCTTTCTTTTGAACTCGCTGTCTCGTCTTTGATAAGGCGACAGCGCTTTGTGTAACCTTAGATTTTCTTCGTTTATCTTCAAACAATAGGTACTTTGTTTCATCGCGTTTTCTGTGTGGCAGTGACCGAGTGAAATTAAATTTAATTAACTTTTTATATACTTAGTAATCACCAGCGGCGCAATGTAGATACTAATGTGGTGAACGATTACCGTCATATTTCAACAAATCTACATAAAATAATATTAAACTATACATATAAACCTTTCTCTTGAATCACTGTATCTATTGACGAAAACCGCAATAAAATCTGTTGCGTAGTTTAAATGATCTAAGGCTTGAAGCGACTTTTTTTATATTATGTAGAGATTATTAGGAGTAGGAGTACTATTATACAAGTATTTATAAACATACAATACGGTTGTTGATTGTTAAGTCAAATCAGTTACTGTTTATTTAAACGTCAAAGGGTTTGTTCTGTAAAATAAAAACCTGTGATGTCATACTTTAGTATCTTTAGATTTTCGTCGGTTTAATTTTTTGTTAAAAAGATTTTTATTATGCATCGATATCTCTGTAGCTAATGGTTTAACTGATCTGGTTTAAAGTGTTCGGCGCCCAGACTCAGTTCATTAGCATTATTAGCATTTTTCACGCTCCATCATGCTAGTACAGCTAAATGAAAGGATCATTTCATAAAAAATAAATCAAAAAAAGCTGGCGCTCGGGTCAAGGGACGCGCGGGCGTCGAACTCGCGCGGCCTTCTGCGCCCGTGCTCGTGCCCGTGATAAGCTTTTGTACACCTGTAACACCTTGTTACGGGTCACCAGGCCCCCCGAGCTTTTATAGTAAACAAAATATTATATTAATTACACAATACATAGATGAAGAGGAGGTAGCTTATTATAACAAAAAAGGAATTAATAAAACAATACAACAATTGAACAATAGGCTAATTTTCAATATGTCTGTGTGATTGGGATCATAGACCCATCTCAGTCTGTTTTTTCATAATAATCGAAAGTATAAAAGTCCTACAGTTACAACATCCTAGATTTTGTATAAGTCCGTGGTTGGGTAACGAAAAGCCAGACCAGATCCAACCTTCAGAATAGCTCTTTGAGCCCTTTCAACTTCCAGGAGGTAGGTTTTACCGGCACCTCGCCATGAGGAGATACAGTATATTACTATGGATTGACAAAAGGCATAGAATACAATTTGCATAGTACCTATGTAGACTTCCTATTCCGTATTCCTCAGCATCTTGAATATATAGATCAATTTGCGTAGTCTGGTAACAAGCACATCGATGTGGGGTTTTAACGTTAGGGTTTGATCTACATATACTCCAAGATGTCTAATTGTCTCAATCCTTTGAAGTGGTTTGCAGGAGCATGTGGTTAGTTGAGTGCAAGTGTAATAATAATAATAACTTACTCTCACACGGCCGTCTGATCCCAAACTAGGCAGAGCCTGTATTATAGCAACCAGACTACTGATAAACATACTTATAAATTTCTAAATACATACAATATAATAAATACAGAACAAATGATCATGCTCATGACACAATTATTTGCCCTGGATGGGAATCGAACCCACGACCTCTGGCTCAGCAGTCAGCGTCACTAACCACTAGACCAACAGGCCAGTCAGTGTGCGCTATAATGGAGAGAGACGGTGGCGGTAAAAAAACTTTTTTTTTGGTTTTGAAGCGGTTGTGACCATTTCTTAATATATTTGACAGCTGTATTGAAGAAATCTATTGCTTGTTTTTCAAATGTTTCTACCTTGTCATTGTTTTCAGAATCAAGCTTAAAGCGATTCATTTGCTTCGTCGCTATTCGAATATAATTAGATGTTTTTTTATCCATCATAATTTGCTTTGTCTCTTGTAATATGTACTTCACTTCAAGCGCCGTGATGTTAGATTTTTCAACGTACTTAACTTTAAACGTATTGAGCTGCGAATGTAAGAACCAAAAATACATTTCACTGATTGGATCATCAAAAAAATCTTTAATAGCTTTTGGTGGCCTTTGTTCAGTATTAAAAAATCCTCAAGGCGGAATATTATCTCCACTATTATTTTCAATATTTATCAATCTCATTACTCAACACCTTCAATGTGCGTATCACCTGTATGCCGATGACTTGCAGCTGTATGCTCAAGCAAGGGTTGAAGACATATCACAAGCCATTGCCGAAGTCAACAAAGACTTAGAATTTATAAAATGCTGGTCGTCAAGGTTTGGCTTATCTGTGAACCCTACTAAATGTCAGGCGATTGTCGTAGGGAGCAAAAATGGATGTGATTTCTGTGCACCTACCTTATAAGATTTCTCCACCACCCCAAGGTTGGCTGGTAGAGAATGCCATCGGCATTAAGTCAGCCTTTGTACATATTGTGCATAAAGATTTAAATAAATAAATAATAAAAAATCGGGACGGGACGGGACCAGTACAGTGACAGTCCCGTATATACGAGACGTATGGCAACCCTACATATAGGCATGCAAACATTACGGTATTACAGCTTATTTATTATTATTAATTATTATTGTTACATACATAAAAATATCAATCATCACATAAGAAGTTATAATAATTAAATTATTACATCGAATTCTATTATAAACATTAATTATTGTATTGTTAATATAGATATCGGCGATGAAGTGCCAATAACTGGCGTTGATCGAGAATTCACTTTAGCATTGAATTTATAGCCACTATTAGCATTTTTCAGTGAAAACTTACATTAAAACAGCAAAATAGTTGAAGCATAAGTTATTATTATTCTTAAAACATAAATATATTAAACAATTTTTAACTTGTCTAAAAAGTTTTTTCCAGATTCTGTAAATTCTTGATCGTTAGAGTTATTGGCACACTTCGCCATCGGCGTCGGTATATGAAATGTGTAGTACAAGCTACGCTTGCAGTCGTATGAATGTAACATACTCTTGTATGTACGTTTACTGTGATAGATAGCATGGGTACTAGTTGTATTGACCTCAATTCCAAGAGTACCAAACTGCATTTTAAATGTCTTTATTAATTGGAGCTTATTGATACACTTGTTTTAAATGGGTTACTAGCGACTACTTAGTAGGTACCCTTTATTAGATAGATACATAATAATTATGTACAATTACGAGTGTTACGTAAGGTGTTGTTAATGTATAGTTAAATAGAAATAAGTGTGTTATTGTAAGGTTTATTATTGTACGAACGTTATGAAACTACTTCTAACTAAGTAGCAGAATCGTTTTTTTTTATTTGCAATCGGTTATTCTAGCCATAATCAGATTGTCTTGTAGAATTTAATAACTTTTTAAAAGGTGATGCATTCTGACGGGCATGTTGGTTAGTGATCCTGACTGCTGAGCCAGAGGTCATGGGTGCAATTCCCACTCAGGGAGTTTGGTTGAGTGTAATTTTTCTATAACTAGCAGCGCACCCCGGTTTCACCCGGGTAAGTCCCGATCCGATGAGAATATGGGGATAAAAAGTAGCTATCTACATACCATTTCAACGCAATCGGTTCAGTAGTTTTGGCGTGAAAGAGCAACAAACATCCATACATACATACATACATCCTGACAAACTTTCACGTTTATAATATTAATAGGATATGTATGTATTTAGAAATATATAAGTATGTTTATCAGTAGTCAGGTTACCATCATTCAGGCTCTGCCTAGTTTTGGATCAGACGGCCGTGTGTGGGATGAGTCAAGTTATCGTTATTGACCACTCTCTCTCTTTTCAGTAAAGTACTTAAGAAAGTACTAATTAAGTAAATATTAAATTTTTGATCAAATTTAATATTTGCATAATCGAACATGAATATATGTTTCAGAGGGGAAGATGACGACATCGCAAACCCATAATAATTTTCCTTTAACACTTTCGTGCGATAAATCTAAATATTTATGTTTTACAATCGTTACTAATAAGAAACACCATGCATTACAGGGTTCCCCTTGGCAATTTAAGTATCCGGGCAAGGTAAACAAATTTTCATGCAAGAACAAACTGAGCACACAGCTGCGACAAAGCGCCGAGGAGTCTATCAAAGAGCCTACACCCGCAGACTTGTTTCAGGTAGGTCAATTTTTGTTACAACTACAACTAACTTGCTTTGCTCCTCCTATTCACGAAATAGTGTCATAACATTATAAAAAACAATTTTATGGCACCATTAGATGTTCAATTTCAAACTAATCTCAAAGTGTTATGCATTTCAAAAGTTTGCTTTTTTGAGTTATGACACTATGCATTTACAGACGTTGTTTAATTTATTCGTTAACTCAAGAATGTCATGTGTAAAAATCGAACCCACAATTCTCGACACGACGGGAAACTAGCATTTTATGTATGTATATAAGAATATCTGTATTTATTTCTGTTTTTTTTCTATGTGTAAGAAAAAGTATTTATCAACATTCTTAACTAATAACAGGAATTTTATTTATAAATAAGTAAATCATTCTCATCATCTCTGTTTTTTCGTGTTTCAGCCAAGCCAAAATTTAGAATCTCACAACTTCGTGAGCGGTATGAAACTAGAGGCCTTAGATCCGCAAGACATGAAATGTATTCGTCCAGCCACCGTTACCAAAGTGTTCAACAATTTCCACTTTCTAATAGTTCTTGACGACCATGCTGAAGATTACGAAGATACCAAAATGGCCTGGCTGTGTGACTCCATGCACCCATACATTTATCCCATAGGATGGGCCCAGAAAAATGGCCTAAGTTTTAAATCACCCAAAATATGGAAAGAAGACAACTTCGATTGGGACGATTATCTCACGATAACGTCATCAGTTCCAGCCCCTGATTATTGCTTCGGGACCAAAACGTCATTGAAAGATATTACAGTAAATATGAAATTAGAGGCAGTTAACCCACAAAATCATGAAGAAATCCATGTGGCAAATGTTGATGCTATCATAGAACATATGTTATGTGTTGAACTGCTACCTATTGGGGAGAAATATTGGTATGCCCAAGATAGTGATATGCTATTCCCCGTAGGATGGTGTGATAGCAATGATTATGCTTTACACATTCCTGATACGACTGTAGAAAAAGAACCACCAAAGCCAGTTGAGGAAGTATCAGTCAGTAATGAACGGAAATCAGACGATTGGTGTGACCGAATTTTCTTCAACTATAAGTGCTATGCAGGTCCATCGATTAGTAGGAATAAGTTGTCACAGTTGCCAAAGCACGTGGGCCCGGGACCACTGTCACTAGTGCTCAAGGAAGTGCTGAATAAAATTATATCAGCGTCATACAAGCCTGCTAAGTTATTGAAGGATTGGGAGACTGAGGGACCACCAGAGGAGGGGATGAGGCTTGAAATGTTAAGAGCAAAGTTAGTAAATACATTTATTAATGTTAATAGTAAATGGGTGATGTTAGGCATGAGATAATTTTTAACCCGAATTTTTTTTTTTTGGCATAGGGGGCAAACGAGCAGACGGGTCACCTGATGGTAAATGACTACCACCGCCCATGGTCCCTGCAACTCAAAGAGTCACAAGTGCGTTGCCGGCTTCTAAGGTGTGAGTAGGGAAGGGTAGAAGGGGGGATGGGTAGAGGGAAGGGTAGAAGAGGGAGAGGGGGGAGGGAAGGGTGGAAGAGGGGGGAAACGGTTAGGGCTTCCGGGAACCTCACTCACTCGGCTAAAAGCAATGCAAGCTGCTTCACTGCCCACACGTGCCTAAGCATGGCTCTCCTGGAGATGACTTCTCATCTTTTCTGATAAATAATTAAAAAAAAAGTTTGAATTAGCAACAATTAATACAGTTTTTTTATAGTTTTCCGTCATCTATTTGGTTTCGTAAACGATTGTACATTTTTACAAAATAAATGTCTAGTAATAGGTATGACCAAAAAGAAAAAGCCCCTAAGGTATGTTAGAGAGACAGAGAGAGACGGATAGAGGCAGAGTGTATAGTGTGTGGTGCCGCAGGTTGAAGTCGAGCACGTACCACGCGTACGTGCCGGTGGCGCGCTCGTGGCGGCAGGTGGCGCCGTTCTGCCGCGCGGCGTGCGCGCGCCTGCAGGCGTGCCCGAGCCTGTTCGGGCCCACGGAGTACGCGGACCTCTGCCCCGACAACTGCCAGAACGTCGACAAGTCCACGTTCCGTATGTTCGCCTTTTCTTATTACATTCTACTACATTAAGGGCGCGTTACGAGGCAAATTCTCGACTGGACAGATTCTGAAGCGTTCTTATATCGTTGATTTTATCTTTAATCATACTATATACTTTGTTGTGTTTAATTATTAGTGAATTAGTGATATGCCCAACAACCAAATCGATTAAGAATATTAATCTATTGTATTGAAAAGAAAGCTTTAATTAATTGAAATAAGTTTTACCCAAAAAATACTGATTTGTTTAATAAATTATTTTAACCACGTTCAATATACTATACGTACGTACGAATTTTTAATGTAACTGAGGACCCATGCCGGTTCAATTCTATAGTCAAGAAACGATTTGTTTTGCTCACGGATGGTTCAATTTCTTTGAATTTTCAGCGAAAATTTTACCGTCCGTAAGCAAAACGTAAGCAAGTGTATCAATGCAGACTAAATATAAATCCCCTAGAAGATTCAAGCAAATAGAAAACATTCTCTATTTTCTGATTCTAATATATGGAGCCTATAAAATTTATTATTTTAGGCTAAACCCTAAAATAATAAGTTTTATCTTATATTATATCTTTATATTTAATCTGGTATCTGGAGAATCTGTTTTGTAACCTTGTGATAAAAATACTATTCATTAAAGTAAATGTTGATATAAATATTAAAGACAACTCGAGAAGACTAAACTGTTCATCAATTTCACTTTAGAAATTCTGTTACATAAATAAATTATCTAAGAAATTCGTAATCACTTATTCATTTTCGTTATAGATAATGGCACAGAACGTCGTGGCCGTCCAAAAGGCAGTCTCAACGGACGCAGGAAAAAGAGGAAGGCTGCACCAGAGAAAAAAGAGAAAGAAAGGGAGCCGCAGCCAACGCAAGAGTCGGAGAGCAACAAAGACGTAGAATCCATTGAAAGCGAGCACAGCGCGGGGTCCACCCCTCCTTCCGAGCAGGGCACTCGCCCCAACTCTCCCGATAGCGTTGAGTACAAGCGCACGCAACGTCGGAAACGCGAACCAAAAAATAACTATCCAAAGCTTGAAATGAAAACTCGAGGCGCCAAGCTTCCAAACTTCGCCCTCCAAATGAAAGAGGCTCATTGGAATAAGAAAGACATGCAAACAATATATAGCAATACATGCGTAAAGAAACAAATCTCACAGGATAGTGATACGGAGAATGAGACCAATGAAAGCAGTTCGAATTCAAGAGACGCCAAAAATATTTCAGATGTATCAGACTCTGAGGAACCTGAACTAAAAAAGCTCAAGTTCAACTCCTACGATCCCCTGCCATCTGACAACAAGATGTTCGAGAAAGACATAGCCATGACTTGGATGAAAGGGAAGCTCAAACTATCTCCGAATCCTCTAGATTGGTCAGTCGATGACGTTTACGCGTACTTAAGTAACACGGAAGATTGCAAGCTCATCGCTGAGAAAATGAAACAAGAGGAAATCGATGGCCAGGCCTTTGTCATGCTAGATCTGCCCGTTATCAAGGAATTCTTGCACATGAAGAAGGAATTCGCATTACAACTAAGCAAACATATAGCTATGATGAGGTGGTATATAATCAATTTTGAGGAGAATAATGAATCGTGATTTTGTTCCTTATTCTATTCTTTATCTAGTCCACAATAAAGTATTTGTTGAATAATTATAATAAATTGTATTTATTAAAAATATGACGTCCAACCTCACGATTTACGGAATTTACGACACAAAAAGTTACATATTTTGGCTATAAAAGATTTTTCAGATTCACGGTCATGACTGAAGTCCTCATTGAGGTAGATATTCTTCTTAGCGTATGAGACCTTGACAGGAATTTCTCTATCCGGAGCATCGCATTCTTCTTGTTCCTGTTCTACATATTTCTCAAGTTCCATCTTTTTGGCAGCCACTTTTATCATGTTCTCCGCAGATGCGACTTGCTTGCCATGCTCAATGGATTTGGAGGGTTCCTTTATATTTATTTCCGACAGTAGATTGCGATCGTTCATTTTGATCTGTACACACGGATTTCCGCTAAGCAGATAAATATTGAAAACTTCTTCTTTCGCAGCAGCCTCTTTTGCTTTATTAACCTTTTTTTCATTTAGAGTAGAATCAGTGAGATATTCTTCATTTTTGTAAGCCACTATGGGTGCCAGGCTTTCGATATCTGATTTTTTGTTGGTACTGGTCAGTGTAAGAGTGTCTTCCAGATGCATTGAGGTTTGTATAGACGATTCTGTCTCGTCTTTTAGAGAATTGTCGCTTTTCTTAGAATGATCTGAACTCTTGCTTTCGCATGACCTCTTACTTTCGTTTGATATTGATGTATCAGACGACATTATGTGCTGTATCATATCTTTTATGAAATCTTCCATATCGGCAACTGCTTCTGTATCGTTCTTTGCAAGAATTTCATAAAATCTTTTCTTATATAGCTCAAAGTCCCTCATGCTGGCATAAAAATTGTCAAATATCTCTTGGACAGTAGTTTTAAAGAATTTTATATTAGACTCTAGGCTAGTGAGCGAGTTATCGTCAGTTTGAAGTTCTTGAGATATATTTTTAAAAATTTTCATTTCAAGTTTGTCAAGTTCTGAATTTGTCAGTGACCTTTGATCACCAACTTCGGTAAAATCGTAGAATTTCGAATCCTTAACAGGTATTTCATCGTGTTCATATTTTTTGTAGTATTCTCCCAAATTTCTAAGATTATTAACAATATTTTCACGTTTTATTTGTCTACATCTTAAAAAATTTATGTCAGATTTGCAGCAATTGTCGGATGTAGGTAAATGTTTAGGTGTTCGTGGTGTGCAGAAACTATGACGCATTTTCAGTTTTGACTCTGATTCGTCGTCTGTAAACAAGAAAGAAATAAATGAAAATTACCTGTCTTCTTTAATTATTATTAAAGAACAAATCAGAACGAATCCTCAAAGGTCCACCCACTCGTTTTTGGAAACCGCGTACTCTGACCAAACGATATAACTAAATACTAGTACCAATTATATATATTTGGGGAGGCCCAGGTTTCTAGTTTCATACACTTAAATTTATGCCTTATCTAGAACAACGGTTAAAGAATCAAAGTCATCAGCCCCATTGATAGCTAACTGACAAAGTCTGTTAACTGGCAAAAGGTGTAATTAGCCCTCTACAGTCCGTAAAATAGTCTGCTTACTATCCGTCAATACAATGCTGATACTTTTTTACCACAGCATCAAGTACCCGTAAGGTTCAGGTAACATTAACAAATAATGGAAGAAAAATAGTATTTAAGTATAATAGAAGCAACAACTTACGTGGGGTAAGGTAAAGGTTTCAAGTAAAAATTGAAATACTTACCCATATTGTTTTATTAGAAGTCTCAACGAAATTAAATTTATGACGGGGCTGTAGGAGAGACTTGCAACAGTTCTTGTTTGTATATGCGTTTAATTAATTTTATGCTATAAATAAATGTAACAGCATTATAAAACTATCATGATTTAGGAAAATACAAATAATTGATGTCAAGTTTACTAATATGAAAAAAAAGACCGAAAACCAAACGGTGGTCGTCTGTGATCGGTTTTCAAAATTAGCGGCTAAATTATTTTTTGTGAACCATAGACTATAAATTCAACTGTAAAACTTTAATCCTACCCTGTTGGTCCATTACGAAAAAAATGTTGTTGAAAATTCGCTATTCCGGTCACGTAGTGTTTGTATACTCTTTGTTTGGGTCTCTACTGTTTTTCAGGATGATAAAGAGTAAATTGCTGCCTAATCTCTATGGAAGAATTAATCAAATAACCCACCTCATGCGACCCTTAGTCGTCGATGTCTGTACATTATATAAGAAAACTAATAAAGGGGGTCTTTATTAAAGTAACAGAACTTAAAACAACAGTTCTTAGAATTTTTGCCTGTTTATCTTTTTGTGGTGCTGTTGTGTGCGTTTATCTGTTTGTGCGTTTGTGCGTGCTAATCTCAGAACCGGCTTAACCGATTTGAATGCTGTTTTCACTAATATATTCAAGCACTCAGTTATTTGTAGCATTTGTGTCTCTACATTTATAAGTTACTCTGTGATTTGTAGCGAACGCATGTATGTCAGAGACGCACAGCCCTCCCTACTGATAACGCAGTGTTGTTTATTTTAATAAAAATATGTAAATATGTAAAAATCAGTATAGACTTAAATTTAATCGTTTATGATAAGGTACACGTTTACTAAACAACGTTGTGTTAGTAGGTATTATACATTATAAGAATCGAACCTCTCCCAGTGCAGCATAAATGCTAAAAGGATGAGATTAGTTCGATCACACGAATATGAAGGTCGTGAGGCGAGACTATATAATATCTATATACTATAGATAGATAATATACTAATAGTATTGGATAATTAGTCAAATAGTAACTTATTTCAGCCAATTCTTAATTTTTATTGTCCATGAAATTAAATATAATTATAGTCAAAAACATGCGAAATTTATAGTTTATATATAGAATTCTAACTCTGATATTAGTCGTAACCAAGTAAATTGCTAAATAATCCATTTTTAACTTGTTATTTAAACCAGATATATTTTTTCACAAATTTAGGGTGTTTGTAATAACCAATTACAGATACATTAAATAACACGAGGTAAAAAATGGATAATTTAGTCATTTTATTCACAAGCACAACAGTAACTTGAATTCTTGTAACCTTTGTTCTTTTTCTGGACCCTTATGGTGCGTTTACACGCAAGCCGTATAGCCTGGCAAGCAGCACGGCACGCAGCTCGGCGCGCAGCCTGCCACGCAGCGTGCCAAGCAGGCTGTCTTAAGTTGGCGGGGAGAAGTCGTTACACTTTTTTTTTGCTCTTTCAACTGTTCGTAACTGTTCAATCAAAATTTTTATTTGTTCGATCTTAGTTTTTTTATTAAAAATAAAATAAAAAATTACCCTCAAGTTAGCGGGGAGAAGTCGTTTTTTATATATTTTTTTTGCTATTTCAATTGTTCGTTAACTGTTCGTCTTTGTTCGATCAAAATTTTTATTTGTTTGATCTTAGTTTTTTTTTTTATAAATAAAATAAAAAAATTCTCTCAAGTTGGCGGGGAGAAGTCGGTTTTTTTAATTTTTTTTTACTATTTCAACTGTTCGTTAACTGTTTGTCATTGTTCAAGTTCAAGTTGGCACTCAATACGCATCACGCGAGAGCGAGCGACATCAGAGAGGGGACTTTAGTATTAAGTTACAGACGATTTAACATTAGTAGGATAGGTCAATTGAAAAGAAATGGCTAGGTTTAGGTTAGGTTAGAACTGTGACCATAACGCACGAGCCGAGCGAGCGAAGCGAGATTGCCGCGGCAGCGGCCGGCAAAGTGCCAGAACCGAATTTTATTTGATCGAACAATGACGAACAGTTAACGAACAGTTGAAGTAGCAAAAAAAAAAATTAAAAAATCCGACTTCTCCCTGGCAACTTGAGGGTAATTTTTTATTTTATTTAAAAAAAAAAACTAAGATCGAACAAATAAAAATTTTGATCAAACAATGACGAACAGTTAACGAACAATTGAAATAGCAAAAAAAAATGTAAAAAACCGACTTCTCCCCGCCAACTTGAGGGTAATTTTTTCTTTTTTTTTTTTTTTAAACTAAGATCGAACAAATAAAAATGTTGATCGAGCAATGACGAACAGTTGAAATAGCAAAAAAAAAGGTTAAAAACCGACTTCTCCCCGCCAACTTAAGAAAGCAAATTTTTCATTTTATTTATAAAAAAAAAAAACTAAGATCGAGCAAATAAAAATTTTGATCGAACAATGACGAACAGTTAACGAACAATTGAAATAGCAAAAAAAAAATAATTAAAAAAACGACTTCTCCCCGCCAACTTGAGGGTAATTTTTTATTTTATTTTTAATAAAAAAACTAAGCTCGAACAAATCAAAATTTTGATCGAACAGTTACGAACAGTTAACGAAGAGTTGAAATAGCAAAAAAAAAAAGGTTAAAAACCGACTTCTCCCCGCCAACTTAAGACAGCCTGCCAAGCAAGCTTTTCACACCAGGGCTGCCAGTAAGGACAACTTATTTTATACCGCTAAGACTCGGAAATTATACAAAATCATGTACTATTATACAAAATCAGTGTTGTACAACTATAGAACGTCACTCTTTGGGGATTTTAGTAAAGGGTGTTTTAACTTTAACGTATAAGGATTTAACAGTTTATCATGGACATGATTTGTCTTAAGTATCTCTATGTGTCTGTACGTACTTTTTACGCTATAACATCAGCAATGACATTGTATCCAATTATACAATGCAATCTACTATACAAACAGGATACAAAAGATAACCGATATTATACCAATTTTGTATCCAATTTTACAATCTGGCAGCCCTGTTTCACACACTTGCAGGCATGGTCCGTAGAGTACCTATTAGTGTTCTGTGGACATGGTAGTCAGTGGAAACATGGAAGACGATGTAGACGTAGATCTCGTGGGAGCTACTGCTTTGGGCTTGATCTATTTTTATTAAAAAAAAAAAACAGCCCAACATAATTATGCATGCGAAATTTTACTTAAAACTATTAGGTTTTACAACTAAAAAATCATTTATGGTGTAAAAACACTTTTCAAGTACCCAAATCTTTAAATTTGATTTTTTTATTTGACACGCGTTATAACTATTTTTACATCGAAGAGTGCTATTACATAATTCGTTTCTTATTTTAGTGGGATCTCTTTTAATGAATTTACTGTCCTCGCTAACTTTTGAATAGAATTTTTTATTATTTCTAATAAACATGAACATAAATAACCATGATAAGCATTGGGGGCTCTTGTGCTTGTGTGCCTGTTTACACACACACACGCGCTCGGCCGCGTTAGTATAGTTTTCATCTTCGTGGCATACAGACGACGTAACGATCGAAATTAATTTTTGACGACACCAAATATATCGGAGTGGTCTGAACCTTTATCATGCATGAATCGAAAGCAAAAGAAGACTTCAGAAAGATGTTTCTGAACTATTCTTTTAGTAAAAATAAATATTGTTTATCAGGGCCCAAAAAAATATGAAACAAAATAGTGCCAATTCTTAGGATTAAAGTTAGTATTGATTGATTGACGATTAGAGAATTGTAACTAATCGCATATCAATGATGTGCAGTAAATAAAATAGATTTATGTATGCCTTAAAACAGTTACGAAACACATTTAATGAAGAAGCCGCCCCAATGCTTATCATGGTTACTTATGTTCATGTTTATTAGAAATAATAAAAAATTCTATTCAAAAGTTAGCGAGGACAGTAAATTCATTAAAAGAGATCCCACTAAAATAAGAAACGAATTATGTAATAGCACTCTTCGATATAAAAATAGTTATAACGCATGTCAAATAAAAAAATCAAATTTAAAGATTTGGGTACTTGAAAAGTGTTTTTACACCATAAATGATTTTTTAGTTGTAAAACCTAATAGTTTTAAGTAAAATTTCGCATGCATAATTATGTCGGGCTGTTTTTTTTTCAATAAAAATAGATCAAGCCCAAAGCAGTAGCTCCCACGAGGTCTACGTCTACATCGTCTCCCATGTTTGCACTGACTACCATGTCCACAGAACACTAATACCCTACGGACCATGCCTGCAAGTGTGTGCAACAGGGCTGCCAGATTGTAAATTGGATACAAAATTGGTATAATATCGGTTATCTTTTGTATCCTGTTTGTATAGTAGATTGCATTGCATAATTGGACACAATGTCATTGCTGATGTTATAGCGTAAAAAGTACGTACATACACATAGAGATGCTTAAAACAAATCATGTCTGTGATAAACTGTTAAATCCTTATACGTTAAAGTTAAAACACCTTTTACTAAAATCCCCAAAGAGTGACGTTCTATAGTTCTACAACACTGATTTTGTATAATTTCCGAGTCTTAGCGGTATAAAATAAGTTGTCTTTACTGGCAGCCCTGGTGTGAAAAGTTTGCGTGGCACGCTGCGTGGCAGGCTGCCCGCCGAGCTGCGTGCCATGCTGCTTGCCAGGCTGCACGGCATGCGTGTAAACGTACCATTAGAATAATAGAAAAATATCAGTTTGTGTAAGTGCGAGCAGGAAGAATTGATACCATCTCTAGTAAAAATTGTCTATGGCAAGCCAGTCATTGAACCGTCAATTATTGTTGAACGAACGAACGACAGCGAATCTCAGAGGCCCCGCCTTTATATTCGTATTTTATTATTTCAGTTGGCTTTCGCGATGATATTGTTATAGAAACTGGCACTTAGGTAATATTTTTTACTGAATAAAATGTTTTAGCCCAGTCTACCATAAAATACAATGAAGTTACTAGCAATGGAACGCAATTATTGATTTGTCGTGTACAGCAACAAATAGTGAGATTGTGCGGTTTTCTAGCGGTAGCTTCACCTGAAATTGTGTGGTTCGAAGGGCTAGAGTTTCTCCCCAATTTAGTTTTGCCTAGCAAGGTTTGGTGTCATAAAAGGTCGGCAATATAGTGTATTTGATGATGCTATTTTTAGTGGGTGTTGTCATTGTGGCCCTAAAGCTTTATTCGGATTAGGTCATCGAGTGCGGTGAACATGTGTGCCGGAGAAATGTGCTGAATTATGTTTTAAAGTGGTTAATTTGGTTTCTTGTTAGATAAACGAGTACTACGAAGTAGAAGATCTGCAAAAATGGGTACAACAAGCATACTGTGTTTTGTCGCGCTGATATCATGTTCGGCGGCTTTATGTGAGTACGACTTCTATTTGTTTATAAAGCTTTCTGTGCTTGTTTTTTATTGATCACCTAATTTCAAGTCGACTTTTATTTATATTTTCTTTTCTAAGAACTCCCTTGAATTGTGAGACTGTATTAGTAGACACTTAAGGCCAAGGCAAACAGAATTTTATTTACGATTTATACATATCCAATGTCACTTAAATTGTTAAAATTAGTCAATCCCTAAAATTAGTCAATCCCTATCCTTACTAATATTATAAATGCGAGAAGCAAGAAAGAAAAGTCTGTCTGTCTGTCGCGTTTTCACGCCAAAACTACTGAACCGATTTAAATGAAATTTGGTACACAGATAGTCTAGAGCCTGAGAAAGGACATAGGCTACTTTTAAATATAAAAAAAGGGGTATTAGGGGTTGAAAGGTTCTGATAAAAAGTTGTATGGAAGTATTGTCAATTAGCCTAAATAATTAAAAATTCAATGCCAAAGACACTATTCCACACGGAAGAAGTTGCGGGCACAGCTAGTATCCTATAAGTCTTTTACATTGGTTCATAAGTACATTATTTTAATTCATATTTCTGTAAATTACCCTGATCACTAAGTTACATATTTTAATTCTTTATGTATAATGTCGCAATAATACAACTGTCCATATTATATATTCAAAGTATGCTTAAACATAAATTTAAAGCATTTTAAAAATATATTAGTATCTAGGTCATTGTCTATAGGAAAACTCTTTTATTTTTGACAAATTGAATTTTAAAGAAAGTTAATTGAATTTGCTGGACTGAATATTCTTTCCCTATTAATGTAAGAGCTGTGCCCCTCCTCCCTTCAGTTTCACAAGTGTTTAGGTAAGTTGCTAGCTCTCCTGGAGGTTGTAATGTAATACTACCGGTAATAATACACAGTAGTACCGTGTTAAATTTCTATATTATACCTTATGCAAACTTTAATAAATCATAGTGGCTGAACCTGAGGTTGATGTGTTCAAGCAAACAAACTGTCCTTTATACTTGATATCCCTTACCAAAATTATATTACTTGGTTTCTGCTTGAAAATAATAATGATATACTAACAGCACCTTGCGGTTTAACGAGACTCCATGGGACTATCAGGACAAAAAGTAGCCTATATGTTAATCCAGGTCTCAGCTATCTACATACCAAGTTTCAAAGCAATCGGTTCAGTAGTTTTGGCATCAAAGAGTATCAAACATCCATACATCCTCACAAACTTCACATTTATAGTATTAGTAGGATTCTGTGTTGCAGAACATTATAACACCATGTAATTGACAATTTTTTTTTTAATTTTATAGTAATCTATTGTTCTGTGTGATCTACCCAATTGATTAGAAAAACTGTCACCACTCCTGATATTTGTCTTTCACTTCACCTTTCGCATAGTCATTTTCCTACTTTTTATAGTGTTTATACACCTTTAAATCATCAACAAACCTCTTTTGATTTGAGTATTGCATAAATTATAAAAAAAAAATCTAAGAATAGAGAAATATCTAAATATAGCAGTAGCTGTAGGAGGAAATCAGCTAAATTATCCTATTATTTTTTAAATCAAAACTAATAACGTAGATCACAATTACTTGCATTTTCACTTATTTCAATGATATATAATAAACTAGCAGCGCTCCGCGATTTCACCCGCGTAAGTCGCGATCCCGTGGGAATATCGGGATAAAAAGTAGCCTAAATGTTAATCCAGGTCTCCAGCTATCTAGATACCAAGTTTCATCGTAATCGGTTTAATAGTTTCGGTGTGAAAGAGTAACAAACATCTATACATCCTCACAAACTTTCACGTTTATAATATTAGTAGGATATTAAAAGCATTTTAATGTTCATTTTCATAAATACCTGATTTTACTGACTGACAACACTAATGAAATCAAACAACCTGTATGTAGAAGATGCTAATAGTCATGGATATTGGTCATGCCTTATTCTTGTATCCAATACCTTAATTTAGTTCCACATACCAGATTTGTAATTGACAACATTGTTTTGTCCTTGTTCAAACTCTATCAAGACTTTGGTGTGACATAGATTGAATGAAACTCTGAAAACTGAATCTTTTAGAAGTCAATTAATTAAAGTTGTCATACTCTGTCCATTCATTTATTTTCTTCCATAAGTAGTCAATTAGTGATGCCCAAAAATGTTGCAGATTTTATTAGAAATAAGAATTGAAAGAGGAAGTTTTATTTGATTAAAAAGAAGTAAAATGTTAATTTTAGCTAAAAATACTGAACTTGTTTTATAAATTACTAGCAGTGCCCCGCGATTTCACCCGCGTAAGTCCCGATCCCGTGCGAATATGGGGATAAAAAGTAGCTATCTACATACCAAGTTTCATTGCAATAGGTTCAGCAGTTTTGGAGTGAAAGAGTAACAAACATACATACATCCTCACAAACTTTCATGTTTATAATATTAGTAGGATAATAGCCATGTTTAATATAGTATACTTAACAATTTATTATTAATATTACAAAGAACTCAAATGACAAATCTAGTGTGTCATCATCTCTTAATTTTAGCTTAGTTTAATAGTTTTATAAACACTTATATTTTTTATTTATTGCAAATATAATTAAATAATACTAACTATTCATAACTGTAGACGAAAGGCTTTTTAAACTGATTTAGAAATAGTTAATACCAATATTTGTTCACATTACTATGTACAATCAAACATAACTAATTTTATTTTATTAAAACTAAAAAAAAATATTCAAAAAGAAATAGTCCATGTACAGTAGCAGACATTAGTCTATGAATGGTTATAAAAAGTATAATGAAATGAAAATAGATGATCTATATATATTTCTAACTGCATGTTTTAAAGTTTAATTTTAACAAACTTTGGCACATTTACATTCTCAAACAACTTAAAAAAAAAAGGAATGGACAGTGTATAATATATCTTGTCTCTTTTTTTATTACTACTCAATTATTTACATGATATTTGAAAGGTTATTTTCATTCACAATTTAAATGATATGGCAAATGGAAGCACAAAGCAAATTTTTTATATGTTTTGTACTTGCCTAAGTTAGCAGTACCTAAAACTTTCATGCATGTTCATGGTCACTGCCTGTTCCTGTGTCTTGTATGATGTTATTATTATAAATTACTTATTACTTTCTATAAAAAGGCAAGACAAAATCTAATGCAAGAAAATGTTATTAATGGGATTTGTATCTAGGTACAGGGTAGGCTTAATTCTTAGGGTATCCCGGGTTCCTTGCAATAGACCACTTATGACGGAACACCGTGTGGTTTTAGTGGGTTCGATTCCGACATACCACTTCACCATTAGCTCTGGTGAGGTGATGACCCGTGGGGGTTTCCACACGACAAAAAAAAAAGGCTAGGTATTTACAAACAGTACATTTATTCATCTCGAAAAAATGTACTGTTCCAGAGAGATAAACAAAAATAATTTTTATGGGAGTGAACTCGTGGATATAAGCTGGTTTATTATATCTACTAGCAGCGCCCCGCGGTTTCACCCACATAAGTCCCGATCCCGTGGGAATATCGGGATAAAAAGTAGCCTATATGTTAATCCAGATCTCCAGCTATCTACATACCAAGTTTCATCGCCATCGGTTCAGTAGTTTTGGCGTGAAAGACTAACAAACATCCGTACATCCATACATCCACACATCCATACATCCACACATCCATACATCCATACATTCTCACAAACTTTCACGTTTATAATATTAGTAGGATTAAAAAAATATATATATTTTCGACATCTGTTCTTTACAAACAGTTGGTAGTAACCAATATGAAGATTCTTCAAATGTCATTGTATGCAAAGTTATTAGTTTTTGCATATTTTTTTACTTAACAATGTATTGTTGCAGTACTATATTGTACATGTCATACAAATGGGAGTTTTTCAGAAAATTTTCATGTCTCGTGATGGGAATTCCACTTAAAAAAAATTGTTTTCATTGTATTGTGATTAAATTATTAAACATTAGCGCGTTTGATAACTAATATAAACTTTAATAAAAGTATATTTATATCACGATTATTCCGAAATTCCGAAAAAATTATAATTTAAGACTGGTTTCACTAGCGAATTCCAATATGGCTTGAAGTAAACAGTCTTTTCTAATGAAAATAATTACGTAAATGACTTTTGTTTTATCAATATAAACACAATATACTTCTCAATAAAATATAAACACTAGCATTAACTCTCAGACATGCAAGTGATTTTATATAATAAGTATCTATATGCTATATTTTAGTACTTTACACTTCAAAATAATACAATTTCTATGGCACGAAAGAAATATACAATAAATATATATAGTAAATTTAAACAGTTATACCTTTATAATTATTTAAAAAAATGGTCTTTATTATGTTTGATATTTACTCCTAATTACTTATTCTTAATCCTGTGATTACAAATGTTACATGTCCTAAAAAATCTGTATTTATTAGGACATGTACCATAAGGGGAATTTAAAGTCATGTTTAGGATATTAGGTATGGTCTACAAAGTACTGCCAATTAATACCTAATCAACTATGGTACTACAAAAACTAAATAAACTTTCAAATAGTACTTATCATTGCTCACCACCAAGACAAACAGAACAAATAAAAGATATTGTTTTAAATATACAACTTTAATTAAGAATCAAAAGTATTTAATAAATTTCATGTAACCTATGCCTCGGAATTCGATTACGTCACTTTCCGTTTCACTTGTACAACACGTAGTGGATGTGACGTATTTGATTAATTTAATTTTAAACTGTAAACAGTAAATAAATTGATCTAAATATGCCGAGTATTAAAATGTAATATCTAAATAAAGATAGGTTAATGTTTTCAAATTTGTAGACAGAAAGTTAAAACAGTAATATTTACTTAAATAAAACCGTCGTGTAATTAAAAAACTCACAATATTTTATTGCTCTGTAATTTTTGTAAAAGTTCCTTGACATTTAAATGTAAATATTTATACCTTTTTACACTTCTACTGTTTTAAAAGTAGGTCTCAATGAGCTGACCTTCTCAGTTAAAATTCAAAACATAAATGACTGTGTGTGTGAGCATTTGAGGAGAGCTTATTTAAATTTTTTTTAAATGTTTTCTAAATATACCCCTAATATTTGCTTAAGTTCTCTTATCAATCACACTGATCAGTGATGATGATGTTTAATATAGGTTGAATATTATAAACACATTAGATGCCTAATCAATCTGTTATGCCAACAAATATAAGCAATGGCACACAACCCCAGAATAAAATAAGTAACTTTTCTGGCGGCGCTTTGGCGATTGTCTACATTCGGAAATGTGCCAAAAATCGCGCCATTTTGCGATTGCGTCTGTAAGGGACTAGATGCTATATAAAATTACTAAACAAATCTGGGACTGACACCATCAGTCGCTGCTTCGATCTTCTGATGTAATCGACTAAATCGCCTTGCGCTTATGCTTATAAGCATCATGTCATCCATTTTAGCTGCCAAAATAGTAGTTTTCTTTAGTCTGCTGTAGAGTTCGCTAATTGAAGCCTAAGCGTATTGATTACTCTTATCTAACTTATACATAACGTTTACACAGAAAGAAGGGTTGCATCTAACACTCTACAAAGAGTCTAGACTTTAGACTTTCTGTCAGTTTAGTAATTTACTTATAATTATTTTCCCACGGTCCATTCACTAATCGAGTCTTTTGAAAGTAATGAGGTGTCTACTTGCCTAAGTAGTTTTGTTTAATTAAGATCACTAAACCAGTTAGGTATATTTAACTTCTGTATCAGACAGACAGTACAAAATTTTAATGAACATTATTTATGTAAAGAAACCGTTTCGTAATGCATAATAATATTAAAAGGAGAATGAGAAAAAAGGTTGCGGTTTTTTGTGTTTTTGAATGTCATTATGTTATGTATTATTACATTTTATTGAACTATAAAGACTTATGGTAGGAATTTGTATATTTAGATCCGATATCCCTTTTACGCAATCTTTTCGATATCAGTATTCGCTCTGTTTACTGTTCCACTGTTAAGCATAAGCCTCTTCTGAGCCTGAAACCAGCACTCTAGCCTTATTTGGGTAGATTATACAATTCTTACGAAACACTTTGGGGTACTCTTAGGTTTCCTCCGAATATGTTTATATTATTCTAGTCCTTTAAATAAATAAAATGACAATTGCGCTTTACTCTGTATTGTATATTCAAGCAATTGAGTAATCCATGGGACAAGCACCTACCTATATTTGCCAGAACATAAAAACACAAGTCACATACAATTTTGCAATTCTTTGTATGCATATTAATATTTCCGGTGTACATGTCATAAATTTGTGTACAGTGACGTCACCGCCGAAGATAATTAAGCAGCCGACGCAAGAAGAGATTCTGTTCCAAGTGGCGCAGGCTGGAGAGGTGGACAAACCATTTATCATCGAGTGCGAGGCGGAAGGTGAACCGGCCCCCAAGTATGTCACATTTTATTTTATACTAGTCGTTCTCAGCAGTTTCATTTGCGTTAATATCACCGCTCCGCTCTGAAAGGCCGTAGCGTGATGTTACATATCCTGTAACCTTCTTCAATGAATAGACTATCTAATACATAAATATTTTTCAAATCTGACTTATGGTTCCAGAGATTAGTGCAATTAAACAAACAAACAATCACTAATATTAATACAAAACAAGAATATTTTTACGCTATAGAATGACCAGTTATACGATTTTAAAATTCAAGAAGAAAGCATATATCGAAAGTAATACCGTCCGTCTTCGCATATTTTCTTGTAGGTTAATAACGATCTCCAAAAACGAAATGCTTCATCACTTTATGTATGATACATAAACATCGGATACCAATAAATTAAGGGAAGCTGTTATGAATCGTGTCATATTAACCTTGCCCTTTGGCACTACCGAGTTATATTCTACGTCTGTTCTTGCGTTGAGTTGTTAAAGCTGCATCGGGACAGATAGGATTTGCTATAGTAAAATTATTTACTCACTACAGACTCGGTCATAAAGTCATAACTCAGCGAAGCAGGATAACAATGGTTCTTTTGTGCAAGTGGCGGGATGAGAATCAGTGCGGTGCGTAGCATCCGTGTTTAAGACCGTGTGATTTATGACCGAGTCTGCAGCGAGTAATTAATTTTACTATAGTGTAGGCAGACTGTATACATGCGCTTGTTTACCACTGTGATCGTTCAAGTTGTAAGAACGGGAAGAACCGGGTACCCAATTTAAGAATGGCCTATGTCCAGCTTTTAAGCGCGACAGGCTGATTAATTGAGATTTTATGTTAACAAGAACGTGTTTATGTTAGCCAACCTAGTATTTAAAAATAAACATACTGCAATCTTTTAGGAAAACCATGGTATGACTTTTAATTCAATAATTCCCAGTAAATCTTATTGGACTCGTGATATTCTTACTTCTTAGGTTTCTTATTGATGTATGACTCATAGAATCTTCATCTTTTAGCAACGACAAGGGTATGCAGGTCAGGACGGCATTTCATTAAGAGCCTTATTAGGGCCCTATACCTGCCTTAGAGCCATGTAGGACGTCTTTGACAAAGTCCTTTGTACATCGCGATTTCTATAGGTACTAATAGCATACGTCTATTGTTTTTTCAAGATTACATCTCTGTACGTTCATAATGTGATTTGGCAAAAAAGAAAGAAATCGCTATCTTTGGAGGAAGAGCGAATGGGAGGTAAAAGGGCTCCGACCTAGGTAATTTCTTACTTTTTTTTGAAAAGTAAGAAAGTTTTTAAAAAGTTTAATCTCGGACGTAACGACTCATGGTGGAACGCGAGATGTTTTTGTACTTGCAAAGTAAAAAATAGAAGTAGGTATAACAATGTAGTTATCTACTTTGTAAATAAAATAACTATCATTTACTTTAAATTAATGGGTGATATTAGTAAACACTTAATTAATAAAATATTAGATAAATTAGTGCCCCCGGATCTCCCAGGTTATCATAGCTTATATTTTTAATTAGATATTGATAAAAAAACCTACGCACTAATTTTATTATGCCCGGATTGAATTTTTTTATTTATAATACATAAGCCTATGTCTATGACCATTTAGCATAATGTATGTATTTTTGAAATGGTTAAGTTTTTCTGAAAGTACATTGGTATTATTATGTGCAGTGATTCCGGAGATTTTACATACAAACAAAATAACCGAATTGGTACTATTTCTTTATAAGTATTAGCACAGATTAACAGATTCTTAACATCAATCAATCAATTAGCCTGCTGTAGTCCACTGCTGGATAAAGACCCATCGTGTGGAATCCCCCACTGGTCATCACCGGGCTGGCGGTGAAGTGGTATGTCGGAATCGAACCGACTAAAACCACACGGTGTTCCGACATAAGTGGGTCTATTGCAAGGGACTTGGGTATACCCTAGGAAAGAAGTCCCCGAGAGAATAAAGGCCCATCCTAATGTTCGGCATATCACCGGTCCTGCGCCTTTCACAACCTTATCGCATTTCTAATATAGTTTTCTAGCTACTAGCAACGTCACCCGCGTAAGTCCCGATCCCGTGGGAATATCGGGATAAAAAGTAGCCAGGTCTCCAGCTATCTACAAACATACCAAGTTTCAACGCAATCGGTTCAGTGGTTTTTGGTGAAAGAATAACATCCATCCATCCATCCAAACTTTAACATTTATAATATTAGTAGGATAGTGGGACTGTACACAAAAATAACATAATATTGAGAAAATGCTATCTATGTACATCGTACAAGGCGAGCTTAATTCAATTATCTTATTAATGTTAACATTTTTTTAAATATGTATGTACTATACAAATAACTACTGGTTCAATGTGGATACAACAATATTGTATCTGGCGCATATTTTAGGCAAAGAAAATTATAGTACGCGTCTTACTACATCAGCCGTTTTATATTTTTTTTATGATGTCCCTAACCTGTGAGTGTTCTTATTAAATTCTGGCAATTTATGATAAGTATATTCTAGAACTTCGTCTGCTTAGCCAATGTTGTTTAAGATACAGAAAAATATAGAATAATAGTATCTGTTTACATTCTAACTTATAAAAGTTATAAATGAGAGAGTGAGTTTGGTTTGTTTGTTACACTTTCACGTCGTAACCAACTAACGTAACTCAACTGATCATCATTAAATTTTGTATAAATCTTTTTACGGGTACAGAAATAAACATCTAGAAAAAACTACCGTTCCCGAGGACTAGCGAATTGATATAATTATGTATTCACACGGGAATTAACACGATCACAAAAAGCTATTACATACCTCTGAATTGCCTGAAGTTTCGACCAGGTTGCACTGGCCGTGGTCACAGGCTGACTCGTTTCGTGATCACGTTAACTCCCGTGTGCATACATAATTATATCATGGAACGCGAAAGTTAAAAAACTACATTGACGGAAGCGAAGCCATGTGCAATAGCTAGTTAACCTAAACCATATAAGGTTTAGGTTACTTGATGTGCCGCGTTGATTCACAATAATACGTTCCAACCGACTAATGGTGTGTTGTATGTCAGTCACGTGCAGACGTTCAGATAGATCTCGTATTTTTTAAACACACTTAAACTACTTAAACAAACTGTCTGCTATATTCTATTTATATAGTCTGTCGTTGTACTGCCTATTACCTCTTTAAATAAACAGTCTAACGTTATCCACCTCTAACAAAAAAAAAAAAAATTTAATGTCGTATAGCTTGAAACTGACAAATATCGTGCAAACTCTTCAGGCTCATAAATTATTGGCAAAGATGAAATGTATCCAAACGACAAATTTTAATAATGAATATGCAACATATAAAATGTTATACAAACATTCTTATAGAATTGCAGTCATTACACCATGCAGTACCTTTTACGTAGATAGATATTATTTATATTATCATTAGTGTATTAAATAATGAAAAAAAAAGCTATGCGAATGGTCTTTTTATTCTTTCGAAGTTATCGCATAACTTAGTTTGTTATTCTGTAAGCAAACACAACTACAATCCAATTGATGATTTATAACACCTGTTCCCTCGATCTTAACGTAACATTGTTTCACTAATGGTATGTGAGGGCTTTAATCTTTCATCAGTAGTAAATTATACATCCAAAAGTCGGTATTTTTTTAATGATAGCTATGTCAGGTAATATTTCGAGTTTCAGTCTTGCAAAAAGAGCTAAACAATTGATGAAAGTTTTTTTACACAAAATTTGTTGACAGAAAAATCATTCTAGAAATTGCAAAGCAAGTTATGACGTGAAATTAATTTAGTCAAATATACTATTGTAGTTGAGTGAAAAAGATGATTTGATATTAAAAAACTTGTGCGTCTCGGGACGCCCGACAGAAGTGACAAGTGTGATAACTTAAACGCCAGACTGGCGCCGTAACGCGTTACGTAACAAAGCGGTTTACTCTCCCATAAGAAGCTATCAATGCAAAAACATCGTGTGCTATTTGTGTTATCCTACTGCAAAACAACACCCGGATCACCATCTACTCTTACTCACCATCTTTCTTTCAATGTACCAGAAACTTTCATCTTATTATTAAAAGAAGATACTTTTATGATTGCAGATCACTTTAAATATTGACTGAGGACTAACGGATGCACAGGAGCAATAAGTCAATCAAATAGAATCAGATTTAGTAACGCTGTGCGTTCGGCCAAATTGAGAGATCTAATAGTAATGCCTTATAACTAGAGATCGGATAATCGGATGCATATTTACCTAAAGTTATTTTTTGGATAACAAATTATGGAAGCGGCTTCTAAGTATATTTTTATTTACGAATGCAGTTGCATTGTCGCGTGGCTACTTGCGCACAAGCAAGTACAATTTTGCCGTCTCACTCGCACTCTTACACAATGCTTACATTTCCTGGGGTTTGATAGGCCCGATTTGACACTTGTTACAACGTAATAAGGTTGTTTTTGCTTCGTCAAAAATCACTGACAATAAAAGTAGGGAAAAGCAACCATTATACGTTGTAACAGAGCAAGTGTCATTTGTGTCAAACTAGGGTTTATTACATCTCACGGAGTATAGGTACACTTAAATTTGAATTTCCTGGAATCGCGGGATTCTTTCGATAAAAAAGTGCTTTCCATAATAGCCAACATCTCAACTTTAGGTAAATATGCATCCGAATATCCGATCTCTACTTATAACACACCATTGATAATACAAGAGATTCAGGCAGCTATCTAAAATCTATAGGATTTTAGATAGCTGCCTGAATCTCACACCTCCTTATATCTGTGGAGGAAACATTTTGAGGTCTAAACACTTAGTCTGTATGCTATACGTGACTTCTAATATATTGTTGAGTTACTTATTGACAATTATTAAGTTATGGCTATAGCTTTACTGATAATTATAAGTTTATTACCCTATTAACTTTACTTATTTCAATAACAACACTTGACGGCCAAACGTCTTGTAATTGTTTCCTTAACGAAATTTATACACAGATTGAGTATTCATTATGGATATTCTTATTCGCCATCACTACTAATGAAAATCAATAAATGTGTGAAAAGGAGATGACAAGATCGCTTATACCATCCATTTTTTTAATTACTACCACACTTGTAATAACTTCACAAACGTGCTACGAACGGACACACAGAACAACTGTAAATCTCAAATAAATTAAATCACATTACTCGTTGCTGATTGATGAGCCGCTCTCATCAAAATAAAAATCTAAAATGTATGTAATCGCAGGTCCACTCACCTCGACGTACATTCACACACGAGGAATACATGAAAGAATTCAAAGAAAAGTGAGAGCGTAAAATATCATGAAACGGCCTTCGTTTGCGACATTCCCATGAAAAACCTCTCACTGTATCGATTCAACAATAAAATTACTTTAACTCTTACATAATTAGAGTTAGAGGCAGTAGAAGTATAGCGTATGTACAGTTGTAATAAAATTAGTTTAAATAGAAATAAGAATCGATACATTCTTATAACATTTACATCACTTATTATGTTATTCTTTTGCATTATTAATAACAACTAGACTAATCGATTCGCTTATCTTTGGACGTACAATGTTAAACAATAAAGTATTTACCTTGTTTCGAAAAAATATTGATTTGTACAACATTAAACAGCTAGCACACAGGCAAGGCAGATTGTCAAAATTTGTTTTTACTAATATATGTGTAATTGCACAGTTAGAGCAATAAATATTTATATTTATCTATGAAATAGGCATAACATCATCATAATGTCGAAATTGAGTTCCACGTGGTTCCACTAAGAGAGCTATTGAATACTAGCTGCGCCTCGCGGTTACACCCGCGTAAGTCCCGATGCCGTGGGAATATCGGGATAAAAAGTAGTCTTATGTGTTAATCCAGGTGTCAAGCTATCTACATACCAACGTTTCATTGCAATCGGTTCAGTGATTTTTCGTGAAAGAGCAACAAACATCCATACATCCTCACAAACTTTCACATTTATAATACATATTAGTAGGATTGCACTTAAATAAAATGTGATGTCCTTACCGTAACGGGAGTTTCCTGCTCTGCATCCGCTGCACTGATTCGTACCAGTCACATGACTGACTCATGTTAATATCTTTAGCTCCATCATACTCTGTTGAGTCGCGAATACAACTTGCCATTTGTCCTATTGAACTCTATCTGCATTGTCTGCTGTAAGTATCTTCATTGACTGCAGTAACCTACCTTACTCTTGCAATTGTATAGAGTTGTTTGTGGTTCATTCAATATAATCTATTCATCGTTGTTGTAGACTTCCCTTCATCAATTTTTCACGTCGAAGACTTATTCCCAACTACTACTATTTATTTGTTATATTATAACTATATTATATTTATTATAACTTTGATCTTTTAACAACAAAGCAATTGATTTTCGACAGGATCCCGAAATGGTTATCAAGATCGCCCGATATCAGGAACCAGAAATCGTTCCCTGGACGCCGTCACTCGTTTTCCTTATTGAGTATGCTTTCTCCTCCTGTACAATCAAAGTATTTTCCTACAATATTATTAATTTGTAGTAGTGTGTGTAGTGTTAGGAAAAAAAAATCAAGTGAATAAAAGAACAAAACAATTGCGTAGGTGTATTTAAAGAGGACAATTCTAGTACCACAAGCACATGAGAAGATACAATTGTGTTAAATACACAGTTCTTACACAAAATATAAAGCTGTGACAACAAAGATGCTATTCTAAAAAACCCTGTGAGGCGTCTGCAGTCCTGATACATCGAAAAGATATTTCATTATTTAGTATTGACTATTATATTATACAGAAAGTAATTTAGTAGTGACTGAAGAAAGTAATAAGGCTATTTTTCTTTGTAATTTGAATCACTTTTCTTCCATTAAATTGCCATAGACACATTTCTAAGCTTATAGGTAAACTGATACTCTACGAAATCCTTTTACATGCTCAACTGGGCTTAAATCACTTCCCTGTCTTCGCTTCAATATTTCTTTTAACTTTCCGCCTTATGGTAATTGTATTGTTCCTGCACGTGATAGCATCAAATATGTAAGGGATTTTGTACTACGTAAATTTATTTTTATATGTTAATTTATGCAACCAGAGAAATAACGCCATAAACCCAAATTAAATTTTTTTTTTATCCTTTCTCACTCATAAATAATAGTAGGTTTTCTTTTTTATGGTATAGGGGGTAAACGAGCAGACCTGACCTGACCTGAGACAGTCACCTGATGGGCCGCCCATGGGCACCTGTAACTCACGAGTCGCAAGTGCGTTGCCGCCATTTAAGGTAGGAGTAGGAGAAGAGGGGGAGGCAGGAAGGATGGGAATAAGGGAGAGCGAAGGGTTAGGGCCTCCGGTAACCTCACTCATGGGCGGAATGCAATGCAAGCATTGCTTCACTGCCGGTTTTCTGTGAGGCTGTGGTATCGAGCGAAGTAGAGCCGGCCCGGCCCATACGTGCTGAAGCGCCATGCTTCTCTCCCACGTTAAATATCTAATAGGTACCTAAATATTTAATATAGATAAAACTTATTTAATTCAATATGAAAGACATGTGTACAAACACGTTTGGATTCTATTGCTTAGCACGGAGTTGACGAGTACCTACAATTATTACTGTATTTCTTTAATAAAAAGTAACCATCTTTTATATTAATCTACAAGTTGAAGTGAAGCAAATCAATGACCCGTAGTCGATAACGGTATCTAAGTAATTATGGTGATTATATATATTTGTACGAAAGACTTCGAAGTTTAAAACAGAATATAAATATCTGTAGGTTCATATAAGAACATGATAGGTCACAAAGAACTCTTCTGTTATATCTTACTAATACGATAATACTCGTATTAATATCAGAATATGATAGGTCACAGAGGACTCTGTGACCTATCAACATCCTCTGTTATATGTTACTAATACGATAATACTCGTATTAATATCAGAACATGATAGGTCACAAAGTCCTCTGTGACCTATTATCCTCTGTACTAAAATACGATAATACTCGTATTATGAAGGCCGAAAGTTTCTGAGGATGGATGAATGTTTGTTTGTTGCTCTTTCACGTAAAAACGGTTGAACGCATCTGGATGAAATTTGCACAGACATAGATTTTAGTCTGGAATAGTATAGTACATAGGTTATTTTTGTCCCGGAAAAATGTACGGTTCCGTACGATAGATTTCACCAAAAGAAGTCGCGCGCCACGGCTGGTGTCATTATAAATATATTTAGCTCTTGTACCCGGCGTTTTACGCGTTACATTTGCTTTTCCAAATTGGCGCTAAATGTCTACTACTATGTCGGAAACCTTCTCTTAAGTGACAATAACAACTGCATGAAGTTTCAACGCGTCGGATGAACGGTGCGTGAATGCATACGCAACGAACATACAAACATTTATACAAGATGATGTATGTGGGTGAGCATTTAGAATATAATTTTAGGTTTTTCCCTAATAGTTGCCCTACTAACGTTAGCGAAGTAGATGCGGCAGCATCGTAATATTTATTAGTTATTTTGATTATTTTGACAACTTCAGCAAATAAATGGAATAACAACCAAACACAAGCAATTTAGCTTAGTTAGTACTCTTGTTATCCAAAAAACAAAATACTTAAAGTTAGCAAGTAGTTTAAAAAGTTAAGAGCGTTACTAAGAAAATAGGATTTAAAATCGTAACGGCGCTCAATTACAATAATACTATATTAGGTAAGTAAGCGAGGAACATCTCTATAAGTTGCGAGTGTCAATAGGATAGGAACCGTTTGTTATAATATCTCTGTGCTTGGTATAATAACTCGGGTGTTTCTTTACCATAGTCGTATGAAAAATAGAAAAGTAAGTAGTTAATACCGTCTGGGACTTTAAAATAACAAATACGTACGTATTTAATTGATATATTAACCGTGCCTTGTAGTATTGATGTTTATTTTTCACATACATTAAATAGAAAAAAGATTACACAAATAATTCTAGTGGAAACTGAGTCTAGTATGTGCAAATAAACAAATTCTTTGTCTTGATAGTATGTGTTAAAGGTAAATTGTATTTACATAATCCGATATTAAATAATTTACATTCTCAATCTATTTGAAAGTTCATTTAACTTATATACAACACATATAAACTAAAACATGTTCGACTCGGAATCCTAGAATTCGATAATAAACCCCCAAATCGCAAAGCATACACTAATAAAAATACATATGTTAATAAAATATGATCTATTATAATTAAAGGTGACAGCAACGAACTTGGAACACGTTATTCATTGATTTTATTGATAACAAAATCACTTTTACAATGTACAGCCAAACTTGTTACTCCTGTTGTCACCATTTTTGGTAGATTCACTTCCTATAATAAACTACCCATGTTGATGACAACTGGGTTCGATAACTTTGCAGGTACACTAAAACTGACAATTCAAATAGTTTTTGTAAGGCTAAGGGCGCGGGTCTTGCAATCGAGTATTTACCGGTTCAAAACCAGTCAAAATACACAACCGACTTGCACATATACCTAATACTGATTGTGTTAGAGGTGTCTTTAACTTCGTTGACGGGGTTAACGAATGTGTAACTCATGCGTTTTTATACACTCACTCACTAGAACTAGAGGGTCAAGCGGGTCGGCTACTGGTGCGACGAGACCACAATAATTATGTGATTTCAATTGCAACCGGATAACGACGCGTTTCCATTTCACCATGTACTGTATTCGTGGTTTTTTGGAAGGACCATGTTATACGTGGAAGATTTCTACTAGCAAAATTTAGCAATAGTAATTTAAGCAAAATTTTAATCATAAATTTACCCTTATATATCTTAGCAAACTTAAAACGATTGTTGTTTATAACAATTTATTCATAAGAGAAAATGGTTTTTCTTTTTTCAAAAGCAATGTTTCTTGAGAACTAGTTCAATGTATATTTTAATATATTAAGAAACCTATTTACATTACAAGAGAAGTCCATTACTCGGGCAGCTTTTACTGACCAGACTGAGCAGACCATCGTAGGAAATGCACGTACCTATCAGTTTTAAATTAGCTCGAGGCTCAGACATAACATAACATTAATAAATTCAATAAAGTAATAGACAGTTATGTCAGTATTGACATAACTGTCTATTTGGTCACGTTGGCTTTATCTGTAGGGGTTAGAATACTGACATAATATTTTTCTCGTCGGGGCTATCTAGGTGTAACGATACTGACAATGTTTGTTGGTTCATATTGGGGGTATCTGTCGAGGTTTTGATACCAACTATTTTTCACGTTGGGGGTTATCTCTAGAGGTTACCATAAACAAAACCAAAATCGGATTAGAAAATATTGTATCATCATTGATTACGCAACTAACATGTTCATTAATTTGCTCTATCAAGTGAAACCACGACAACAACGGAGCAATATTTATACGTTGAAGATAGGAAAGTCAACACCAACGAAAATTATGTTTTTAACCGACAATGGAGGAGGTATTATAATCAGTGTTATTCATACTATGACATAATGACAATATATAATAAATCGATTCGAGTAACCAACTCAAGCGATGACTGCATTCGCAAGGTTGAATCACATCATGAATAATTCATGATCGCTACTAATAAACTTTATTTCTCATTTATTTATCTATACTTCTATTGAATGGAGTTATTGTGGTTTGTTGTTTATTCGTTCTAAAATAAGCCCTCTTGAGTAGGTACACTCAGACGTCAGTAGTCTTAATTTCTTTAATATAGGCAAAAGGGCTACATGCTTGGCTATATAGGGTGTATATGACAATGAAACACTTACTTAAATCACTAAAAGGGCATGACTCCAGCATGCAGATACAATAAAAAAATTTCCAAAAAAATATTTTGTGAGATACATCCTACTAGATGATCTACATAGATCCATCCAAAAGATGTTACCGATAAATCGGTGATGACCTTAAAATACCATACTTTGACGTACACAGGAAGAACTAATACCACCGACAATGCTATCTTTGTAGCTGACTTCTAGGCGGATACAAATAGCCATCTACGAAAGAGGAACTACATCTGCAAAGTCTTCCTGTACAGGATACAAGTAGGATCAGCGAAAATTGTCTTCATCCCTCTTGACAAGTAATAGAGTGAGGTATGACGTCAAGAGACACTGACCCTCGTGCGTGTTATTGAAGGTTAGGTCAAACAGCGGCCGGGGCGGGACGGCAACCCGACGTCCTACAGAAGACCATGATATTCTGAACTAAAGAGTAATAGTTACTTAGGGTATTTGGCTATAGTAATTACTCTTTAATCTATGCCTCTAAGCTAGACAGTATATGAACTTGACGAAGCTCGACAGTAAATTTCCTTTCATAGGAAAGAAAGCAAAGATTATAAAATGGTAATCTCTATTGACTATGTAAATAAAAAAAATAGAAAACCACTTTAGCTTGTCTGAATGCACGCTAACGAGATGATATAATTTAAAAATAATATTTTATCAAATAAAAACATATTCTGTATTCAACGTAATTAACTTTAATGTTACACTGAAAGGAAAAGCTGCCCGAGTAATGGACTTCTCTTGTAATGTAAATAGGTTTCTTAATATATTAAAATATACATTGAACTAGTTCTCAAGAAACATTGCTTTTCAGAAAAGAAAAACCATTTTCTCTTATAAAGAAATTGTTATAAACAACAATCGTTTTAAGTTTGCTAAGAAATATAAGGATAAATTTATGATTAAAATTTTGCTTAAATTACTATTGCTAAATTTTGCAAGTAGAAATCTTCCACGTATAACATGGTCCTTCGAAAACGCCACGAATACAGTACAAGGTGAAATGGAAACGCGTCGTTATCCGGTTGCAATTGAAATCACATAATTATTGTGGTCTCGTCGCCTCAGTCCAAATAACATTGATTGCAGATACCTCTATTAGAAAAGGGAAAGAGAAACAAATAGAACCGGCTTCAGTTCAGTAGTCTCAATGAAATTAGTTTGCTCCGTATAGAATATTGCTTTTGATTAGTACTAGACTAAAACATTCTTTATTGCGTGTGTGTAAAGAAATCTATTGGACATAAAACGTACAGTCCATAAAAATAAGGAATGTTCGGAAAGTAATGACTGTTGAGTATCTTACTAATATTATACAGGCGAAAGTTTGTGAGGATGTATGGATGTTTGTTACTCTTTCACGGAAAAACGGCTGAACGGATCTTGATACTTTAACTACCCATTAGATAGATTTCATCAAAATTTCCACGTGAACGAAGTCGCGGGCGACAGCTAGTCTCTTATATAATAGTTACGACGATTAGAGTCACAAAATGTTTAAGATGAAAAAACTGGTATTTCATTCAATTGCATATACTTCTTGTGGATTTCGAAAAGACTACTTGCCTGGCATCTGAAGAAGTTTAGAGGCCAATTTTGGAATTATAGAAATACAAAAATTCGAATTCGTTAGGGATTTGCGGAGTTGATTTTTTTTAAGCTGTAAAACCTTTTTTAACACCTGGGATCGAAAACTTTATTAACTTATCAAAGTTCATTTGGTAATAAAAAAAATCATTTTTGTCAGTCTCAAAACATGTAAATTCATTTTGAGTTCTCCATAGTTATTGATACACAATCGTCTTAAAGTGAAAGTTAAATTCAGCCTGACTCAAACAACTTACACCCGTTAAGATAGTTATTGACTTTTGTCTCCATTGCTACAGGGCTCTTTGTTGGGATCAAAATTTTCAGATCAGAGGCAATTCAAACCAGCGGACGTTCTATCGTCCAGGATAATCAAACAGGCGCTGAGAAAACAAACGAACCACTGATTTAATAAAGGGTATCTTTTGAAAAAGGTAGTTTATTAATTATAGAATGTCAAATAGATGCCAATGCCGAAGCCAAGTCATAAAAAATAGTATTGTTAAAAATTGTAATAAAAATTGTTTTATTATATGTACCGTGTTGTACATCCAAATGCACTTTGTAAAAAGTGGTTATTTTAATATTACAAACAGACACTCTAATTTTATTTATTTGTATAGATTTGGAAGTTTTATGTTGAATTAAAGTATTCGTAGTCGGTCAGTATTAAAAGTCCATAGGTTGGACTGATATGGACATTATATAATTTTTTTGTAAACATATAGTTATACTATACTTACTATTTCAATCACATACTCATTTTTGTTCATTATGATTGAATTTCATAGAGGTTTTAAATTCAATTACAAGTAGATATTGATGTCGGGTTGTGATTTCGTTATCCCATTACCGACAGTATTACGTACATCAAAGTAAACCTGTCAGCTTGCGGAACGCGTCACATCACCTAGATCGTATAATGTAGGTGTTTGCACTAGAAGTGGGTTAACTACAATAGCTTCCGCCCTTTTACTAGCGCCACGATAGGTTATCGACTCGCCATTTGTGGTGCTTCACTTTTTATAGAAAAAAAAACAATGAAAAAAAAAAACAAAACTGTATTACAGTAAACTATAGACAAGGGAGCAAATATTAGATATTGAGATGTTTTACGATAGCAGCGGACATGATAAAATATAGTTTTTAACTTTAAGCATAGACACAAGAAAGTAAGAACAATCCCCATAAATAATAATAATAATATACCTCTTTCTTGTACACCAAAAACATAACAAAGATTAGAATAAAGCGATATTATGCGGCTAATACAATAAATTGGCGGTCTTATCGCACTTAATCTCATAAAGGCAAATTTTATCCCCCATTCATCAATGCATCCAATTAAGTCAGTTTAGTAAATAATTTTTTTTATATTAAAAACAATGTCACCACTACTGCTATAAACCATCAAAATCACAAAATAACAGTAACTGCTATATTGTTCGTACTTCTATGCTATAAATATGCAGCCTTCCTATTTATAAGGGCTGCTATTATGTATATCACTTTCAATATTTACCGACGACCATCGATGGTCAGGAAATCATATTCACAAAGAATAGGACTGAACGATTGCGTTGCTATGCGTCGTGCGTTCATCGGCACTTAAACACTTTACAGTAATGTCTATGAACACGGGTATTATTCATAGTAAACACAAATAGTTTATAACCATATTTTCCTAGAGGTCACGTTCCAGTTCAGATATTTACTAATATTAATAAAGTTAGTTACTGTTTGCATGTTGGAACGCAATTCTCTTAGGAACTACCAGTACGACTTGCGAAATTCGTTTAGCGTTATGTAGTAAGTTTATAGAGGTTATAAAGTTGTATAACTTCAGCTACAACAAACGAGAGTCGCTCGTAAACAGACGAGAAGCTAAAATTTTAAAACTCTGGAGCACTGCTAGACTATTTTAAATCCTACTAATATTATAAACGTCGAAGTTTGTGAGGATGTATGAATGTATGGATGTTTGTTACAATTTCACACCAAAACTACTGAACCGATTGCGATGAAACTTGGTATGTAGATAGCTGGAGACCTGGATTAATATATAGACTACTTTTTAACCCGATATTCCCACGGGATCGGGACTTACGCGGGTGAAACCACGGGGCACTGCTGGTATTAATATGTGTTACAAAACTGAACAATTTGTTTGAATTTATGTATCTCAAGTTTTACCAGTTCAATTTGATATTTGTCATGCATGCATATTTGTGTCTTGTTGTTTGGAACTCAGTTCTAAAAAAAGTAGAAACGACCACGATGGTGATAAAAAACGGACTCCAAATGAAACTAATTGGTGATCCATGTTATAGACTAATATCACGGTAAGACTCATAGATGCAGAGTACCTACTGTTCCTAAAATAAATAGAAAAACGTATTTAGAAGTGTTGGCTAAGGCCTTCAGATTTGTGATGAAGTGGAAGCGGATTCAAACCTTTTTTGGTTGTTATAGGTGGCAAACGAGCAGACGGGTCACCTGGTAAGTGACTACCGTTGCATATAGGCACCTGTAACATAAAGAGTCACTAGTACGTTGTTGACCTTTAAGGTGGGAGTAGGGGAAGATGGGAAGAGGAGGAGAAGGAGGGAGAGGGAAGGGTTAGGGACCCCGGTGACCTCACTCACTCGGCAAAACACAACGCAATCGTTTGTGAGGCCGTGGTATCATTCCGGTCGAGCCGGCCCATACGTGCTGAAGCATGGCTCTCCTACTTATATACCTCACACAAGTATATTTCCGGGTGAAATATTCTTTTAAATTAGCTTTAGCCGCAATGATATATGTGAATGTGTGTTAGTTTGTTAGTTACTCTTTCACGTCCTAATTACTCAACCGATCAGAAAAGAACATGACAAAGGTACTTTTTATCCAGAAAAAAAGAACTGTTTCCGAGAGATAAAAAAATAACTACTACACGCGCAAAGCCGCAGGCAAAAGTGAGTTGGTAAATTACTAAAAAAAAAACATCTTCAGCAAGAATGTAAATATTACAGTATTGCTATAATCTATTGTGAAATATTTACGTTCATTGCTGTGGTAAAGCAGCAGAGATTATAAAAATATATCCGGGATATGGGGATATTTTATTGCCTTCAGTAGTGCCTATCAATAATCATATTATTATCGTTTGCCTACGGCCCACACGCTTCTATTAAAGTAACCACAATTACGCATTAATTAGTCTAGCATTACTAATCGTACGATATTTAAAATTTTATTATTAAATAAAGTTTCATGAATACGGTAAAATAACAATGTTTCGAAGAGACGTGTATTAAAAAATGCGTAAACCACATAGCAATAAACTAACAACTTATTTCGTTGAAAGATTTTTGTTTTCAATGAAAACTAAATTTACAAAATAACTCAATATAATTGTGAGATCCACTTAAAACTAGGTAGCTATAATAATAATCACTTATAAGCCTAATTGCTATTTTATGTAACTATATTACCAAATGATCACTACATATTATAAAACAAAGTCCCCCGCCACGTCTGTCTGTCTTCACCACTAGATAGAGCGATTCATGAGGAAGGTTTAGGTGTATAAGTTGTTAAGGTTTTGTGTAAATATGTTGAAATATGATGATAATTGTTTAAGATGTCTCTGCTACCCGTGGAAAGCTGGGGTGGGTTGCTGGTAACCTATAAAAAAAATCAGATCCTGTCCTATTTCCTAGTTCCTATTTTTCTTATTCCTATAATATCCTTAAAAATCTAATATCCGTAATACTATCTGAAATTATCAGATAATCCGAAATAATTAGGTACATATCCGTAACTTGACCTGAAACCGGTATAATATTATTCATATCTCTGTATCCATATCCTGATTCGAAACGTCACATTCATAACATCCCTGCTGTGAACACTTAACATTTATAAGTGATCAGAAACATAATAACGGTTCAAAGTACTGGCTTTTATTTCATGAGACTCTTCTAGTGAACTTAAAGTTACGAAAACTCACATAATATATTACTTATGTGATTAGCTTTGAGTAACACAAAGTAATTTAGTAATATTAATTAACATCATAATCTCTTGTCAAAACAGGTATCGATGGATCAAAAACGGCAAATCATTCGAGTACACCAGCTACGACAATAGAATCTCACAGCAATCTGGGCGCGGTACTCTCGTAGTCAGCCAGCCTCGTGATGAAGACCTTGGTCAGTACCAGTGCTTCGCCTACAACGAGTGGGGAACTGCCGCGTCCAACTCTGTATTCGTACGCCGAGCGGAACTCAACTCATTTAAGGAGACCGACGGTCAACAAACCGTTGTTGCCGAAGAAGGAAAACCGTTTAAGCTCACATGCGAACCACCCGATGGTCACCCAAAACCTAAAGTCTACTGGATGTTGCAAGGCGATCAATTTCAACTCAAAACGATCAATAACTCCCGTATGACTTTAGATCCTGAGGGCAACTTGTGGTTCTCGAACGTAACCCGCTATGATGCCAGCGAGAACTTTGCGTACATTTGTAGTGCTAATACCGTCTTTAGAAATGAGTACAAGCTCGGTAACAAGATCTACTTGCAAGTGACGCAGACTGGTATTTCGCCTACTTTGAACAAACATGAGCCTGTTCGGCAGTACACTACCAGGAAAGTGGAGAAAGCAATCAAGGGGAAGAGGGTAGAGTTGTATTGCATTTATGGTGGAACGTGAGTATTAATCTTTTTTAATTTTCTCATAAATAGCTAGACCGTACCTATTTCTGAAGAAGTATCTCCATGTTTCCTGTGTATAACGCGATCTAAGGAAGTACTTGTATCCAACTGCTTAGAATCTTTTGTAGGTTCTTTGGCAGTTAAGTAGAGTGCTTTACAAAAGTTCTGTAAAAATTAACATCGATTATAACTCTACGGTCTCCACGGATGCCACTTCGTTTGCTGTAACTCTGTTTAGTTGTAGTTTCTAGTTAGTTGCGAATTTGATCACATGGCAATTATTCTTATTTCGTAAGTTATTTAAGATTCTCCATACTTAGACTTTATGAAAATCTTACAATCAGCATCTGTGACCTAAGAATGCCTGAGTTCCGATTGAACTCGTTAATTCTCTCAACATAGTCTACCTACTAACTGCTGACCTACCGCGCCCCCGTCCGCGCATGAGTGGCCGCGAGTGGGCTTTCCTCTATCATATTACATAGACCGTTAAACCAACCACATTTCGGTCTGTTTATGAAAGGATGTAGTCGTAAATTCCAAGGTTATATCGATATACGGATGTATGCGAGTACATGATCGTTGTAAGCGACGTACGGACGAAATTAGTGCTGGAATTTTGTCTTCATTTACAATTTCACCTTGATCAGATATTAATACTTACCTTTGTTGCTTCGATTTGGCAAAAAGTCAATACCTCGCCGGGCACTATAGCTTCCAAGTTTATTTGACAGAACAATTAAACTTTTTGTGGCTAAATAAACTTGCCTGCTGTTTCTTTGTATGCCTACAAGATTCAGAGGAATAGCTTTGGAAATGAAATGAACCAATAATGCTCAAGATATCTTACGATTAATTATAGAAATTGAAACGTTGATCGTATTTCGTAATAAAAAAAAACGAACACTGTCGCTAGATAATACTTGCTAGCTTGTTGTTGTCCACACCGTGGACGGAGTGGCTTTACATGATTGCCTATTACAATAAACACCCTCTGGGCTACGGGTTAGAATTCACTCTGGGATAATACCAACTTGCCCAAAATAGGTTACCCAAAGTCGAGGATAACATGAAGATATGTCTTCAGACAGTGGTACTCCGACAAGACACCGAGAAAGTTTCTACTCTAAAATAAGGCAATTATTTGAACACACATGAAATCAAATTATTTACCTACCTGTAATATGACTACCTAATTTCAGGAAAGACTTTCCATCCTCAATGTGATAATCAATTAAAATAATAATGTTTAACACAGGCCACTACCGCAAATTGTATGGAAGAAGAACGGTCGAAGCATCCTTTCTTCTCAAGGCATAACTCAGGACAACTACGGTAAGACCTTGGTCATCAAGTCCCCCACTTATGAAGACCAGGGCACGTACACGTGCGAAGTGAGCAACGGCGTTGGCACCGCGCAATCTTACTCCATTACACTCAATATTGAAGGTAAGAATTTACATACAGAATTGGTTTTTCGTGATTTTTGTGACCGTGAAAAAGTCGTTTCCTTATGAACATCTACGTAGAGTGTTCTGGGTTCACGTACACTGAGTCTGGGTGGATTCTAAATAGGTTAATTAAAAGGATGCTGTAGTTGTCTTTACAAATAAAGTTTCTGTTGTAGTAGTAATTATTTACTCGCTCGCTGCAGACTCAGTCATAAATCACACACCGCTCCGCAGCGACATCCGCACTGATTCTCATCCCGCCACCAACACAAAAGAGACATTTTGATCCTGCTTCGATGATTTATGAGTATGACCGAGTCTGCAGTGATTAATAATTTTACTATATCGGCAATTCCGGTCTAGTGTATGCATGCTTTTAAAAATACGGTTATTTAATACTTTGGTGGATATTAGCAGAGATTTTGAACAAATAGGTTATAATATAATACGTTTGTTTTATTCTTCTTTTTTTTTAAACTACTTGTATATTTATAATATTAGGTTGCGCACAAATGCACCAGTGATTTACGAGCGGTTTCCCCGTTCCCCGTAATATTATATATTTTCTCATTTTAAAATGAGTATATTTGAAAAGGCCAGATAACATCTATCAAATTTATAAATGCTGTTTAATAGGCTTAAATTATTCATTGAATATCGTCATGATCTACCATAATTTTCGGTTAAAACATGATAGCGCAATTTTCGTTTAAAACCAACAAAGCACCATCACCATTCTATCGGCTTGTTTTTTTTTTAACTAGCTGCACCCGTTGTGTCGATAATAGATAAGTGCCTATCTTATAATTTTTTATACCTCTAATTATCTCTTCACCTATTTTCCATTAGTCCCCTTTTAAATTAGGAACGAAGTTTACAAGGCCTAATTTAACTAAATGTATAACAGTTTTAACATTCAGTTAGCGTTCTTAAAACAATGAAGGCAACATTGTGCCAAATATAGGCGTGTCCCTACATCACCTACGCCATTTCCGCAATGCTAATTCATAATTGGAACTGCAAGGGCCGGCGCCATAATGAACAAGTTAATTATTGTGTCACGAGCGTCATTTCCGGTTTGTAAGTTTCTAAATTGACTTGCATTGATTTGTATTTTTACGTTCTAGTTAGGTTAAGTTTAGGCTTTTAAAATAATAATGCTAAGGAGTGCGGAGAGAGGTGATTATATTTACCATCTTTATTAAAATTTAAAAATATATTTACTAATTTTAGTGAATTGACTCGAAAATTATATTAATAATTGATATTATGAAACCTAATTATTATTTAAAGAGTTCCTATAAATTCATTTGTGTATAAATGAACGTCCTAGTATTTGTTACCGTATTTGTATACGTATATTCAATTAATATAGGTACATATACCATCGGTTTAGGGGTTTTATAGCAAAAGCTTACAAAACTTTTTTCATATTTTGGTACGTTTTCTGTATACTCATAATATATACCTATATTTTTATAAAATTTGCAATATCTGCAAATTCGTCCTTAACATAATTGCAATTCATGATATCGTTTTTAGTTTAATGACATCATTAGTATAACGATATATTAAATTAGATCGGTCCACACATGGATTAAAATCAAACAGAAATAATAATAGCTTCTTGACAACAGAACGCTTATGACTATAAAATACAGTTTTGTAGCGTACAGGAGACATGACGAAGGTCGACATTTTCAGCGCACACGTTGCTCTTCATTATTCAGTATCCGCTACTGATTCATATTATATGGATTACAAGTTCACATCAAATATTCTCCCTGCCAGAAGTAGTAAATGATGTCATCGGTGACGAGGTTTGGTTTTCTCATCAATAAATCTTTATTTTTATATATGATGTAATAAATAAATCTCAAAGCTAATTCCTCATTTTTACAACACATAGTTATATGCTGTAGTCATCATAATTATAACATCATCGATTCGATTTCGTAATTTTGTGTAAATTAAATAAAAACAAAATCACGTTCAATATTGATTTAACATCAGCTATAAATAAAATAATTAGGATTAACACTGGATAAACTAACAATGCTAAACAACCTGGCCGCCCAAGAATTAGTAGTTCAAATGTTATTATTATCGAAGAAGTGCACGAAAGTGTTGTTCAAGTGTCATGGACAAAAATTACGAAGTTAAGGTATTACAGGGTATACTCATTCAAGATCTTCATTGCCATGCCTACAAAGTTCAATTTATACAAGAACTGTAGCAAAATGCTGTTAAGCATAACAAGTGGATGCTGATTTTTCTAGCAAATTCAGTATGATCATGCCATGAAGCTTGTCTCGACCTTGATTGCCTGACGATGCCTCAGTCAATCCACTCCAGTAATAAGCTAGCACGGCTGTTAACATCTGGTATCCTTGTAAAAGGCTGCGGATTACGGACTTATGGGTGGAGCTTAATTCACACATTTTCATTCATACACTTTGGGTGCTGGAATGTTTAAGTTTTTTTTTCGATTAATGTGCTCCAAAAGTTTAGTTTTATCCAATTTACCGCTATGAGACCCGTTGAAGGCACGCGTAGCCAAATAATGAGTATCAAGTTATGACCAGCTATTCTAATATTTACTATGATTCCGCAAAAAACTCCAGGATTTGTATCTTGAAAAGAAAAGGTAAAACTATTAACAAAGTACCGCACTCAATGACGTTACCGACCGTGTTCGACAAGAAGACAAATTTGAAAAATGAAGAATCACGACTGCCATTCCAAAAATCCAATGAAATAATTAAAAAAAAAAAGCAGTTGACACTTCTACTAGTTTCAAGTCATGTCTTACGTGCCTGGCATTTTAACAAACCGAGTTTTGTTTTAATGATATTGTCGGTGTAAGAGTTTCTTTCTCCATTTTGGACTGTAGCGCAAATTGTTGTTTCTACATTTCAATTGAATTTTTATTTCAAATGAATACATTCTAGGCATTGATTGGGACTAAAGTTGAGGTATCTATCAGATATTTCAATTAGTTCACAACTGCAAAAATACATTCTTCATTATTCCGAAACAAAAATTCTTATAGTTTTGTGGCTTGCGTTTTAATATGCCCTACATATATTTTCTATGGTGTACAATAAAGAATATTGTATTGTATATGGAATTACCTACGTTTCAACCACTCCTTCAATCGACGAGAACTGTTTACATATTGTAGTCTATATTTTATTTGTATACAATCTTATGTGCAGTTCTCACCTAACCGTCCCGTAACTGTTATTTTTTTTTACCAAATACCTTCGGTCTTTCTCATATACTTATTTAACTGTTTATATAAAATATTTGTTACAAAACTGTCCCAACTCGAAACCTCAACCGCAAGTTACTGTTACATTAGCTAATAGGGCTGCCAAACTAAGTTCTTTAGATACAAACATTGAGAAAAACTTGGTTCTAACACAAATATTTTTATCAAGACTAAATTATGAATAAAAGCCGCCTCTTTATGGATATAAACGTAACATTATTATAAAATTTTAATAATAACAACTGGCCATGCGTCCTTTCTAAGTAGGTCACTGCTGAATAAACTGGGCTGGGGCATTAAATTAAAACGATGAGTTTGCCAAACCTAAACCAAATCCTGTTTGGTTAAAGAATTACATCTCAAGCTTTATTTAAAAGCGGTCCATTTCAGACATTAAATTTTTATGAAGAATAAAAATCCATAGATTATTCTCTATTCTAGAGCTTTTCGGATGACTATTACCCTACTTTTGTATATGACAATACATGAGAGACTCGAGAATTTGCTGGTCCTATTTCCATCAAGTTTTCCACATGACAACCCTAATATCGCTGTATGATTCTGATGTTTACGAGTGAACGAGTGTCCACTGTGACGCAATTCACTTGTCATGCACGCAAATAACTCGGTAACCCAGTTGCAGCCTGGCCCTTTGATATTGCCGTCCTTTTATTATAGAATGACATATATTATGTATGTAATTTGTGGAAATGAATAAACCATTTTTATTATTATCATTTGTAAATATGTCATTGACACTATATAAATTAATCTAGTTTATGTTGAACATGCTATAATATGTTGTTTGTATTGTGTTGGAAAGAGGTTAGACCATTGCTCAAATCCGTTACCTCTGACTGGAAAATTACCCTACACTCTGAACTTTAGTCTAAAGAAAAATGTAACTAAAACAAGGTTACTATGGTATACGGAAACCAAGAGGACTCAAGAGGTGGGCTATTGTTTGTGCCCGCCGCAGTATTTTTGTAGTATTATATAAAGAAGACTTATAGAAAAATAACCTTTTCACTGTATATTTATAGCATAGCATATTTGATGCCTTATAAAAAAAGCTTTTACTGCGAATGACAAGCGGTAACAATACGTTTTTTTCGGCGAAGTGTAGCGGCCGTCAGTCCCTCTTTAAACAAACATCAATCATTTTCGCTTCACAAATCCTTTTCATTAATATTATTTATTCCTTATTTTTTACTAAACCGAATCCTCAAATAATACTTTTTTGATTCCTGACTTTTTTTTTTCAAAATGTTGAAATTTGGTTTTAATTTTATCGTTAAAAACACGCTACATGAGATATACTTTACATTTTGTACGTCGACTTTTCCGTCGGCTTCAACATATAAAACTACTTCACAAAAGGTACGAGTCTTTTGCAAGAACATCGTATGCAAAGCCGCGGGCTGTCTGCATTTGCAGTGTGTCTACATTTGTCGTGTTTCGTCTTCAATTTGTCTAGATTGCGAGCACTTGACTATGTGCAACATGCCGTAATCGCTCCAGCCATTGTTGTCGGTACGGTGTAGCGAATGTCGTTCTCGACGCAAATTAAAGTATACAGGAATGAAAATATGTATGATGTTTTGTTGGAAGGTTATAGTCGGATTCGAACAAATACTGACATGCTTAAATTATTTGCTCCTTTTGTTGCCTACCTATGATATAACATCGGGGGAATAAATAACATTTAACATTGAAATTTTTGTGGAATCGTTACATATGCTTTGTAAAATCTTGCTAAAGGCGAAAGTTTCTGAGGATGGATGGATGGATGTTTGGTAGGTACTCTTCACGCAAAACCGGCTGACGGACCCGATGAATTTTGGTACAGAGATAGTTTATAGTCTGGAATAGCACCTAGGCTGCTATTTATCCCGAAATAATTTACGGTACCTGGTGGACTTCACCAACATATCCACGCGAACGAAGTCGCAAGCAACAGCTAGTATTATTATAAAACGCTGTATGCGGTTGTTATTGCTATTATGACTGACAAATCTGGATTTTTTCGTTTTTGTCAAATTTATTCATGTATTGAATGTGATTTTTATTTCGGTGTAAAGTTGTAAGTTTCTCGATGTAGGCTTTCAAGCTTGCGTTCAAACGTACTAGAGTTGACGTACGTTTACTCGTATGCAAATACATTGTGGAGATTATGTTTACACTTATCAATTTTTTTTTCACTATGTTAACGGAGTACAAACTATACCAAGAATGCCAATTAGAGGTTTCCTCTACATACATTATACATGGCAATAAAATATGTTTCATAATTATATTAGTCTGAAGAATAGATAACTACACTTACTCTTTTATGAACTTATGTATGTATCTACCTTGCAATACATTGATGAATATACTAATATCGTACGGTAGAGAAGCACCCTTCGACTTTTCGAAGAATTATTGCTCAAGAATATTGATATAATCACTTTGCTTAGGAAGCTCTTTTCGTGTAATAGATGTATAGGGGAGACGGCCGTTTACGCTCTTGATATATTTTGTTAAGTACACCCTAGGGAAATTACAAAGGGATTTTAAGTGTACATTATAATATTATATTGACCGGTACATCTAATAGTGATAGGTCGAAAATTTTACTTCACACCGCCTTATTATCGTAAGATAAGCGTCGCGGAAATATATCTACACCAAGGTACATCCAGACTCAGAACGTCAACAACGTAAACAAAACGCTTATAAGTATGTGGGGATTAAACCTACAACACCTGACGCGTTTTCCATTGGGGAACCGTTGAGGTTTTTCTTTGCCGTCCAATTTACAGAAACATGAGAATCAAAGTAATATTATAAGTAACATTATTCGCTCTTAATCGAGTATTACATTCTTGCCGTCCAATCAGCAAGCTTCTGGTTTAAAATTATTTTGGTGCTGAAGCTCAATTAAACTGCAGCGTGACCCCTGCTGTGGTACACCGGCACATGTGTGTAAAAAACGGGATCTTAAAACAGATTATGCCCGGTGGAGCTATTAATATATTGTGCTGATTTTCATTTGTTTTAATTTACTTACTATTGTTTATACAAAAGCATATTTTGTTATTGAAACTCTAAACATTTTTACCTATTATTTTACTTTTTCTCTAGCTGCACCATTCTTCACGGTCGAGCCAGAAATCCAGAATAAAGCTGAAGGCGAGACAGCCGAGATAAGGTGTGAGGCTGAAGGTACTCCAGTCCCGAAGATTACGTGGATCCACAATGGTAAACCTATCGAGCAAGCGGAGCCAAACCCAAGGAGACAAGTTACCGCCAACTCGATCATTATTACTAACCTGGTGAAGAAGGACATTGGAAATTACGGTTGCAACGCTACCAGTTCCATCGGATACGCTTATAAGGATGTCTACATCAACGTTCAATGTAAGTACTTTGCTGTTTTTAATATTCTATCTTCAGATCAGATCTTTATAGAAATTGTAGAAGTGACCTAGATGTTGTCGATGTTTTTTTTTTCAGTATACATTTTACAGGGTGATTAAATATTTAATTACTTTTGTGATCTTAAATCCAAAGTTAGCGTGTTATCGATTTGTCATTTTTTTTATAAATATGTTTGAATGTAAACTAAGTCTTATAAAAAGGGATTTAAAAGTTATAACTATATAAATAGCTACTTTGTTATGGTTACTTGTACTTATGTAGCGTACTTTATGCGTGAAATCTTCAACCTAACATATTAAATTATTCAACAGTTGAAAATTTTTACTTTGGACTAGCAGTTCCCGCGCGACTTTGCTGGAGTGTACATATTTATATATTATGTCCGGAAGCCTAATTCTTTTTCCAAAATAAAAGTAAAAATATTTCCAAAGTTTAAATAAAAGTAGCCTTACTCCTTATAACACCAGCTATCTGCCAGTGAAAGTCGGTTCACCCGTTCCGTAGATTAACCGGAACAAACAGACAGAAAGACAATTTTTTTTGAAAAACTTTGACATTAGAAATAGATAGTTCAATTTTATTTATTTGTATGGATTGAAATATTTAGAAATCGATACTCCCGAAAAAGAATGATTTTTTACGTACTCTCGTGTGCGTCTTCTATATGTTTAATATCATTGTTTTACAAATTACCATGCATAATTATCATTGTATGTGATTGGAGCTAATTTAGCATAAATATTATGTATGTGATGACTTTGACTCGATTCTACTCGCTCTCAAGTTTCGAGGTAGCAGCAACTATTGCCATAACTGAGAAGAATTCGATATAGCCAGACTATTGAATATATTTTGTCGTATTTATAATGTAGATATACATCTAAGTTACACATATATAACCTTTGTCCTGCACGGTAATGGAGTAAAATTACTACGAAACGTCATAGATTAATTTAACTAAATTTGTCTTTACGGGGAGATTTTTAACATATAAGGGCTACAAACAAAAAAATTTGCTACCTAACAATACATTTACTAAATCAAATGGATTGCAGCCAAATCGACATTGCATTAAGTAATAGTATTTTTAATTGTCAATGCATAGTAGTAAATTATTAATTATTTTCCACCAAATACTTTTATATGTGCGAAGTTGTCTGTTTACTTAAAAATACATTTTTATGTATTACTAGCTGCCCCGACAGACTTCGTTCTGTCAAAAGTTATTGATTGACAACAAATGTTTGACAGTTGGGGGACATGTGTTTTAATTATTATTTACTCTGTGGTTTGTATAGGAAAAGAAAAGTGTTGTTTTTGCTATTTTCTTCGCAACTTTTTACGTTTTTTCTCTCCATAAGAACCTTCCTTGTGTTCCTTGTGCCTTAACGATAATATGAAAAGAAAAACTAGCCGAATTGGTCTAGCCGTTCTCCAGTTTTGCGCTTAGCAACACATTTGGCAAATAATTTTTATTTATATAGATAGATTTAGAAGAGGAAGTCACTCTTCATGTACTTTCTAATGTTAATCTTCTGATGTCAGTTTGTCACTACTATTCTAATTGCTGTGTGTGTATAACCCTTATTACTTGATAAGTAGGTACGGACGCCGTCCTTGGAAAGCAATTTCAGTAATGAATTTACTTGTCGGACAATTATAGTTTGACATGTCATATACCTACTTTAAATTGTCAGCTATCTAAAATTATATTATATTACACATTCATTCATCGTAGTAGCTAAGGCTGGATAAAACGATCAATATCGATAAACGATAATCAATACATACAAATCAATAAAAATGAAGTGTCTGTTTTTAATGTCAAAATAATAGTTTTTTTTAAGCTCATAAAGCTGTTATTTACAAGATACCTATGCCTAAAAATCTGTTTTTAAATTTTTTGTCTTGTCTGTCTGTCTGCCGAAGCCGCGCGGAAACTGCTGTATAAAAAAAATCTTTGATCGTATTTTACGCGATGCCGTACTGTTCGTCCGATCATCATGAAAGTTTCGAGTTTGAAAAGGACATAGGGTACCTTCATCAAGAAAAAAAGTACTGTTCGGGAATAGTACCTAGTTTTTTATCCGAGGGATGAAACAATTACATTTTCGCGAGCGAAGCCAGTGGCAATAGTTAGTAGAAAAAAATATGTATTTCTCCGAGAGTTCTAGTTATTTATTTCTAGGTGCAACTAATGAACACCTATGACCACTATGTATTTCGTTTAACATTCAACTGTACTAAAAACAATTTCTGTCCTACCAAGGGAAAAGGCGTGGTTTCGACATTTTGTTAAAATAGCCATGAGAAGTTTTACTGTACGAGACAAGTTACTAAGCAATACATGGGCAGTGTAAAAAAGATTCGTGTAAAAACTGATCTAGCATCCATATAAATAAATAAGTATTTATATGGATGCTAAACTCTACGTACCGATCGATCTCAGCTGTATAATGCGGGTGTTAACGGTAGATAAAGATGTTCTCTACAGAGTGGTGAAAGTTTAGTAAGAAACAATAATTAAGTCTATTAGAGTCCACTGCTTTGACCATCGGCGGATAATTTGCATGAATTCAATATAGGAGGCGAAATTCCTAAGGCTATTAGTGAGGATTGGGAAAGTGAAATGTACGAAGTTTTAAGTATTTTTTCTTAATTATAGCAGAATACAACCTACGTAATATATGTATGTGATCCAACCAAGAAGTCACTGACCAAGATTTCAGTCAAGAGCATCTTGACCTGATATTTTTAATTCCAATGCATTGGCTACGCACCTGACTCACACAATTGAGTATTTCTAACGTAGAATTTTAGAGTTTTATCAATCCGTAGCTAACAAACTTGTCTGCATTCTGATATTATTCCTAGAATGTTCTGTAATTTAAATAAATCATTTAAAAAAGCTTCTGTAAACATCTAGACGGATAGCTATTAAAGCTTAAGTACTTGGACGTCCTAAGAAATAGCGAAATATTATACGAATATTTTATTTTTCGCTGTGTCGTTTCAAATTTGATATAGCCCTGATTAGCATAACTTTTAAGTTCTAATTTTTTTTAAGTTTTATTATAATATGACACTAAAGATATATCGCACACCTAGATCTAAAGGGAGCTAACTCAAAAAAGCACTTTTTAAGAAAACTAACTGCACTGCGGGAGTTTTGGAGTTTTTTATGCAGCTAGAAGAAAGTTTAAAGATATTGTAGGAATCTTGTGTTTTAATCATGTTTTGGGGGCTGAAAAATGGATTTTTGTAGTTATTTCCCTATTGCTTAACAATGTATTGTACATTTGTTTAGTTTTTGAGCTAAGCCCGTGTTGGTGAATTTAGCATCTAACGTCGAGTAGTGGTGATATTCTTAACTTTGGTTTATTGGTCGTTAGGTATTGAGATAAGGAATTCGATGGTGTGCATAACTCAAAAATTTTAATTTTTCAGTTAGCCCCCTTTATATCTAGGGGTGCTATATTACAGTTATATTTATTTATCTAAGAATTTAAATCAACACTTTTTGTCTCAGTTTACCAATTACGTGACCATCTTTGCACATTGATTTAAGGCCATAGAAACTCGCAATTATGATATCTTACGTAACTCCTCTATGAATATGACATTGGTTGTGTTATAATTATAATGACATCATTAATTCTAACGGCACTGGCATAATATAAGAGTCACATCCCACCGCGCCCTGCCGAGCACGTGACACTATCGGACATAGCTACCAAATCTAGCTCTCTTCTTAAACTGGTAGTCAAACATCCTCACAAGTTATTTTACGAAGCAAATAGGAGGGAAATTATAAGTTCAACGTTGGTATCTGGGTATCTGTATGTGGCATCATATCGCTTTTGATTTCGATTTTTTTTGGTTTGACAGGCAGTTCACCCTCAAGAAAATCTGTTCAGCAGTTTTCAGATCATCAACTCTTTTTTAATCTTTGAAGAAATTTTTAAATCGGCGGTATTTTAAAGTTTTATTTTATACTAGCAGCGCCCCTCGGTTTCACCCGCGTAAGCCCCGATCCCGTGGGAATATCGGGATAAAAAGTAGCCTATATTTTAATCCAGGTCTCCAGCTATCTACATACCAAGTTTCATCGCAATCGGTTCAGTAGTTTTGGCGGGAAAGAGTAACAAACATCCATACATTCATACATCCATACATCCACACATCCATACATCCATACATCCTCACAAACTTTCACGTTTATAATATTAGTAGGATTTGTTCTAAAAAAGAAAAGCACACTTACCTTTAGTTTTTGTACGTATGGAAATCCCCTCGGGCCGTCACCGGGGTTTTCGGTGTGTCGAACCGACTAAAACAACACGTTGTGCCGTACTGCGCCTAAAATAGGAGGGAACACACTTCAGGACCTAACCAAATGGTGTTGCGAGTGTTTATATGCATCTGCAGCATCTGTAACGGTCAACTATCAGGCCGGGTGTGTGCGTGTTTGCCAACTGGGCTGTATAAAAACATAGAAAGCGCATGTGAGTTTGTTAAACAAACACACAAATTGTGTATGCAAGAAGTGTCCAGTTCACTAATTAATCGAAATGCCCATGTACACATTCACACGCCAGTATCCCCGAAGAGATAGGCAGAGACTTAGTAAACACTCACATTTTGCTAAGTATAATTTGATCCCACTAACGTAATAGGTGCCAACCGGGCACTTTGGGAATTAAAGATGGGAAAATTGGAAGTATATTGAAAGGGAACGGTAGTTAAGCAGGGAATGCAATGAAAGGGATATTGTATATACAGATGGATGGAAGAGTGTGAGCAATAGCTTGAACCGGTCAGTGTCCATTACTCTAAGGGGTCGTCCATAAATCACGTGATGTTTTTTCAGCAACTTTTTAACCCTTCCTCCCTGGTGATACGTGGTGAGGTTTTAGACACACCCCCCCACCCCTAGCCAAAATCACGTATATTTTTTAGTTCTAAATATATTTAAAATTTTCAAAATATTATCTTTAAATACAAATATAATCGTGGTTATACGAAAAAATTAATACATGTGATATCTCACTACACCCTTCCCCCCCCCCTTGTGTTATTTCGTGATTTTTTTCTGAACCCTCTCCCCCCACCTTTCGAGCCTAACGTGATTAATGGACAACCCCTAACTGGCTGTTGCCTTGAAGTTCGAGACCTTTAACCTCTGTAATACACATATATGTTGGTATTATTTCTGTCTGCAAAGGATTCGATGGTTAAAGTTCCACTACCACTGTATAACTTCATGGGTATGCTAGGATCATATAAATAGTCAGAATTGTATATAAATTCCAGGACGAATAACAGGTAATATCTTAGTAAAACTTTATGTATGATATATCATTGCTTTGGATCTGCAAGTTAGGAGTAGGTACAACAACATTATCCAAAATAATTTCTTAGTGCGGAGAAAACAGTAGCGTATGAAAACCGCAATGCGCTTGTCTGTAATAATACTAATAACAGTAGAGACGATGTCTGTGTCAGATCATTGCTTGTTGGCAATGTACTTGAACATCGAGACAAAATTTGTTGTATTAGGTAGTTGCGTAACTTCTTAGATTTTAAATAGATGAAATATTTTAATAACATGAACAATATACCAGAGTAAACACTGTCAATACAGAGTTTGATAAAAAAATACGGTTGTGGCCAAAAACTCACGAATCAGAAGTGAGGTGTGACATGGCTCGATGTCGTGATGAAACAGAAAACCAATGGCCCGTTTGTCTGGTATTTGTCTTCGTACGTCGCCGTTCGCAAACGTTGTAACGAAACATTTTTGCCACTTTTTGTACAACTTCGGCTGTTTTTGAAGTCGAAGGTCATCACCGTTGCTCGTCTTCAATCTACTAATTTCCATCTTCCATCTTTTGAATCGCTCATACCCCTTGTAAGGAATTCTTCAGAATTACCACATTATCGGCCTACGTACGTATACTATACTCGCCTTACATTTTGATCAGACCTAAATCTAAATTTCTTTGGTGAAATTATCAACTAATTTTATAAGTGATCCAATACATTTGTATATTTGATAACCATTAGAAAAGTTGGTTGATTTAATTTTAAGTTATGCTTATCCCCTATACATACAGCCTTTCCCATATTCGGTTTGAGTTTCTTATCAAATCAAATCCATTTATTTCAATTAAACCAATAATAGGTATTTTTTAAATTGTCAGAAGTAGGAGTCAGTCAGACTAAGTTAGTCGTGAAGCTTCCAATACGTAGATCCTATGGAGAAGAACAGGCAAGAAACTCCAAGGACACTTTTTTTCAAAATGTTTTTTACAAATTTCTGGTTACATTGCTTATAAGCGTAAATGAAATGTGAGGACAATATAAAATACCTATTATTCTAAAATGTAAATAGACGCGCTAATTACTACTATACATATTTAAGTAATAGCAGTCCGGAGATGACCAGCCCCGACCAACGGCACCCGTTCACGGGTATGACGCACAGGCCACCCATCGTACAGATCAACCATATTGAAGGGAACCGAACCTTAAGTTTAGTTCTGAGTTTTTTTTCGATTATATTGGATTTGAAATTGAACTCAGCCTTTCCACAAGTTATTCGTATCAAAACTTTTTTTCAATTCTCACACAATTTTATAAATAAGAACCTTCGGTCATGTAATAGCTACAACTGTATCCAAGTCTAATTTGAACTTCCCACTCGCGAACACAACTTCATAAGCCTGGCTCAATAAAGAACACAATTTTATTATATGCTTCCTTTCTTAACAACTTGTACTGCTTCACTGAACTTTTATAAGGAAACGACAAAGCTTAGCCACCATAAACTGTCACTCATAGTTAATTATGACCCTTATTCCAGTATCTAAATGGATCATGCAAACGAAATTGAACCATATCTCTGAATAAATATCAAATAAATTTACTTCTTCAAAGTTAGTAGTTCGCATTCGCCCCTGGCACTAATAAATATACTCATAAATACTGACAATAAATCTTATTATCTCGAAAAAAAGTTGTCGTGGCCGCGTCATAGTTGATCTGCCATACAGAATAGGATGGAGAATAGATTCTCTCATTGAATAAACTTCAATAAAAGTCTCCGAGATTAATTTACTATCGCTAATGGAAAAAGTACACTATGTGGTCTAAAGTTTATCTTGTGGGTTGAAGCAACTATGTAACAAGAAAGTTGGGAATTGATACCGCTGTTCGTATATATATGTAGTTTAGTAATAAGTTTCTAGTGCAATATGTCATAATTCAGATGTATTCAAGAGTCTTTAGTGAAAAAACTGAATCAATATTATTAGATGATCGATATTTTTTGTAAAGCAACGAATATTGGTCCTTTAGTCTGCTTTTGTGTTTCATTTAATAAATCAAACAGTTGAAAAGTCGTTATAATGAGTCACGTGCCGTTTGTCTTATGAGCTCATTCGTTATTATTCAGGCATTCCTTTAATTTTGGTTTCAACAGATTTTATTCCTTTTGTTCGTCAGTTTTTAGTATTTTCATTATGCAGTCTACCATTCATTGTTACCTTATCTTAAACCGCAATTAATTTTTGAAGTTGAAATAAATCAGGTCTGTTGTTTTTTTTACGACCCAACCAGCAAACGGTTCCTGATAGTAAGCCGTGACCGGTATGTATAGACACTCGCTATATGTTGCCAAACTCTATCCACCCATGGAGCTAGGGTGTATCCTAGTCACCAGCAAGTCTATTTTGGTCAACATCAAAATCATTTATTTCAATTAAACCACCATCGGTATTTTTGAATTGTCAGGAGTAGTAGTCAGTCAGACTAAGTCAGTCGTGAAGCTAGTTGCCTGTTCTAATTCGTAGATCCAGTGGAGAAGAACAGGCAAGAAACTCTAAGGACACTTTTCTTTAACATGTTTTTTACAAATCTCTGGTTACATTGCTTTTATGCGCAAGTTAAATGTGAGGACAATGTAACATATTGTTCTAAACTATTAACTACTACTATATGTAAGTAACAGGGGTTCGGAAATGACCAGCCCCAACCAACGGCTCTCGTTCACGAGCATGACGCACGCGCTAGCCATCGTCCACTACAACCATATGATATCAATTGATATCAAAGGGTGCCGAACGACCCGACACGTACGCCACCATCGGCAGGACGTCTAAACGATCATGGCATACTCAGAACTGCCAGGCAACATAGCAAATTAACTTAATATGTTATTGACTACACAGTTCTCACATGTACAATTCAAAATTTACTGAATGTAACATGAAAATTGATATTAAAATATAAGATAATGTCAATGTTTTGCAAAGTTAACAATTTCAATAATAATTATTAAAATATTAATAAATAGCATGTCAGATAAAAACAGCATGGTAGTGTTGTTTAATCATGGCTTTTACAGGTGTATTTCCCAATTTGGTGGGTTCCCTATAATAATGAACAGTGTATTTCAAACGTCTAAGTTGACATCTTAATTTAGCTATCTAATTATTTTCCACAAATAATAGAGCAATATGCTTAAGACGTTTGAAATCCAGTGGATGCTTTCTACAATTGAAATTTCTGTTGAAAGTATTATATTATAAAACATTCCGACGAACTGAGAACCTCCTTTTTAAAGTCGGTTAAGCAGACTAAAATATGACACAGGAACTTAAAAGTAAATATATGTTTTGTCTTATATCTTTATTAACGAATGTGATATTCTCCTGAGCTTCAAGCTGATTTGATGTCACGGTCGAAGCGTTAAATCATTTGAGTCTTAAGTATGACGACATGCTATTGAGAAATTAGTATTATGACAACCTTGACCTCTGCTGTGTACGAGGAACGTGAGAAGGGTACCTATATAGTGCACTAGGTACCGATTATCTAATATTTCAATAATTTTAAGTAGTCGAGACGGTTTTAAACGAATCGATTTTTTTATGCGATTACGGGCAAACGAGCAGACGGGTCACCTGATGGTAAGTGACTACCGCCGCCCATAGGCACCTGCAACTCGAAAGTCACAAGTGCGTTGCCTTTAAGTTGGGAGTAGGGGAAGGGAGGGAAAACTGAAGGGTTTGGGCCTCCGGTAACCTCACTCACTCGTTGAAACACAATGACAGCATTGCTTTACTGCCGGTTTTTCTATGAGGCCGATACCATAGTCGAACCGGCCAAGTGTGAGATTCTTATGCACCATTTAGGACACTCTAACGTAATTTACGTAACATTTACTCGAGATGAAATACAGCCTACAATCTATTATATTAGAAAAGTACTGTCTGCAATCCTGGCTTTAGGTAAACGATTTTTTTAGTGCATGCTTAATTGAATGTTTTCCTTCATCACCATCATCATCAGCCTTTCATTGTCCACTGCTATAAATAGGCCTCTTCTAATGTACGCCACTGAACTCGATCGTCAGCTCTCCTCATCCAGTTGTTTCCTGCTGGATTGCTCAGATCGTCAATCCACCTGGCCGCAGGATGTCCTATACTACATTTCCCTTGACGCGGTCTCCACTCTAGAATTTGTCTACCCCAGCGGTTATCGGTTCTGCGGTCCACTGTCACTTCAGCTTTCGAATTCTTTGAGCTATTTCAGTTACATTAGTTCTGTGTCGGATAACTTCGTTACGATTTATGTCCCTATCTATCTACATAGCTCGCTGAGTGACTTTGCGCTTGTGCACCAACCTTACCGTGAGTGTCCACGTCTCGGCACGTAAGTCATTACAAGTAGAAAACACTGATTAAATACTTGTCTTAGGGGCACTGTGGTATGAACGACGTGAATACTTTTACAAAGCTTACCTACTGCTACAAATCCAAATTGAATCCTTCTATTGACTTCTCTCTCGAAGTTGTTCTTACCCAGTTGCAAGGTCTGTCCAAGGTACACGTACTTTTGAACAACTTCGACATGGACGCCATTAATTACTATCTACCGCGGGTTAATATGATTATTGAGCATAATTTTCGTATTATCTATGTCCATTCCGAGACCAATATGTTTTACTTGACATATACATACAATGCCACGGTCATAAAGTAACCTAAAGTGGAATAGGGTCATTGCACTAAGCTCAAGAAAACCATTCTGATAAGAAAACCCCTTACACTCAACATAGGTCACTGTGAGGGGTGACCGAGGGCCGAGGGAGGTCACAAGTCACAGAATCGATATTGCATATAGTTTAACCTCTGCAAGATTAAGTTTAACGCTAGCCTCATGCGTAGTGTGAAACTCTATTGCCTTCTGCAATTCTTCAGCCGCCTAAGTTAGAAAGAGACATTACTTATTAAACTAATGAAGACGATCCATATTTAATTATAGCTAGTAACGAAACTTAAAGTAGCAACGGACTTCGAATTTCTCCAAGATTTTGTCGAGACAACTTAAATAGAATATTAAGTTATGGATCTTTATAATAATTAAATGTACATAATGTTATTGTTTTCAGTGGCAAAAAACAACGATGGGCATTTTGTTGCGCTTAAATATAATTGGCCTTTTAATATTCAATACGGCTTTCACCATCTTTACCATTTTAATCCAAATACGCAGGGGACGTTTTGAGTTTTGCTTTTTGTTTAACAATGTTATTGTAGAACGTATATATCTTCTGCGGTTTTCATTCTATTTGCTGTCATTGTATCTTTTTCTTATCAAACCTCTTTATCTAGGTCTAGGATTATATCTAAGTCTTAACTTATTCATGTCTGTCACTTCGTTTAAGTTCAGCGGTATCTTTTAAATAAACGAGGGATTAAGCTAGACGCACTATTCTTTCGCAGATCTCTTAGACAATTTTCTTACGTTACTCTTTGTTAGCTATAGATATTTTCATTTCGTCAACAAGATGCCTGAAAATCCCACTCTAGTACTCTCATATATTGTTATAAAACAGTTGAAATTAATTTCACAACTTAAATCACAGTATTTTGTATAATGGAGTTATGGCACGGACCACAATTGTAACAAAAGCGAGGACACTCAATTACGTGACACTCTAGAAATATTAATGAAAATTTTATTAATTTGAGTGACTTAAATAATGAATCTTTTCACAGGTTGCACACCATTACACGAAAACATTTCATTGATACTAACTTTTAAACTTTCGCGTTCCATAATGTAATTATGTATTTATACGGGAGTTAACGCGATCACGAAATAGGTATAACATACCTCTGAATTACCTGACGTTTCGACCAGGTTCCACTGGCCTAGGTGCACACACGTTATCACGGGTACAGAAAAAAAAAAACATGGTTACATAACTTTAGGACTAACGTCCGGAGTATGGGAAAATGTATAGTAACTATTAAATATCAAAACCTTTTTGGGCATTGCTATAATTACTGATAAATAGAGGTATAACTTTGAAATGATCTCTCTAAAAATTCTCCCTGCGTATAAATTGCTATGAAATATCTATCCGTACACAAAACGACAGTTGACCGGGATTACGCAGGCACCCAGCCATGACCTAGATATCCCGGCCGTCCTGACGTTGACCCGGCTTTACAGCTCGCCTGTTGGTAGAATAGGTACGTACATGGTGGGATAATAGTTTTGTGATTAAGATACATTAGAGGCGACAGTGTTGATCTGGATTGCTTGTAAACGTCTCAGGAAATGTAATTATCAGAAGAGTTTAATATTTCGTTGTCTATGGGGCACCATTAAAAATTATAGACGTAATCAGCCGTCTTAGCTTGAGTATGAGACAGGACACTTGATGAAATCTAGTGACCATATTATATGCGACTGGTACAGATTTATACCATACGCTGTAATTTTACGACTTCATTAATTATATCTAATTATTATTTTCATAACTTCTTACTACAATTTATAAACCACGATCTCGCTATTATTTTCCTTTGTTGTGCCTGTACTCGAATGTCCAAAACGCCACACAATTGTTATAAAGATTGATATATTTTGTGTTTTAGAAATTTAGCGTATGAAAAGGTAACTCTTAATCACAAACAATAAATCCACTCTAAAAGGGACATACCAATGGCTCCTACGTATAGTGAGTTAACTAAAATTTTTAGATATTTTAACATTTTGATGGATTCGATAATTTTATTAATAGACCTTATTTATTGACCTAGGTCACAAAAACCTCGAATACACAAAGAGATTCAAAGGTAACCTGACGAACACTAATGCAAGTTAGCTGTTTCCAATTTCGGTACTTCGTTCATTGATGCCACTACACGATTCCGACGACGCGGACGACACGAGAAACTTGATAAATTAGGTTTACTAATATAATACCCAATCAACCACATAGTTATCAAAACACAAACTTAAAAAAATCATAACTCTAATAAAAAAACTAAAAAGTTTTAAGCAATTAATTTTTGTCACGCTCTCTTGTAAAATTTTGCATATGACTCACTGTACATAGGATCCATCGACACGTCCTTATATAATTTCGGTTTAAACTTACTTCTACCGATTTAGGTCTGCAGTCATTGTATTAGAGGGAGCGATGTACTTTTTATCGATGAATATTTCAATCGCGTGGTCGCTACTGCAGCAGCAGCATGGTAATGGCGTAGTTTTGGATTTTGTAAAGAGTTAATGTTACAATATGAGCATTTTAAGTTGACCGGGGTGAAGTTCGGATTTTTCTATAGTTGTTTAAGAGGCTGAAGAGTGACTAAGAAAGAACTTCAAAATATCAATTTGTAAGCCGCAATCAAAGCTCTAAATTAGACGGCAAACTTTCATTGCGACGTCACTCGACGCTAACTTCGACCGGGTCTACTTAGAATTACGTATTCTAAGTTTATTTATTATTGCATATTCCATGGCTTCCCCAGAACGCTATAAATATATATATGTAGTTACATATTTTCTCATGAACTATAGGTGTATGACGCTACTTCGCAGTGATATGTTTAATCGGTATTAGCTTATAAGATCAGATAATGGCGGACTATATCATCACATACTTTAACACAAACGTAAAACCGCATACATCTATCACGATGGATGTCACGTTCGACCTATACCAAATAAGCGTTCAAGCGTTCGTAAATAATAGTATAAACCGCCAATGCAGCTGCACCCCTAATTGTCCAATAGCGTGATTGTATGACGTAATTCTTTATTGCAGGGGTCGTGAACAAAAAATGTTACTTACCCCTGATCAATGGTTTGGTTCTATTTATTTCATTTTGTTTCGGTATTGTCTGTGATTGGTTATGATAGTATTATACATTAAATGATAATCTCAGTAAATTGGTTATTTTTGTCGGTTTCTATAACTATAATTATTATGAATGAACAGTAAAGTATTTAATGGGCTTATTTGAAGTATGTTTTGGAAATGTACTTATATGGTCGATTTTAGATTTAAAAATGCTTAACCAAAAGTCATTCTATGGTTCGGCGACAAAGGACATTGAATAAAAGTACGTTTTTTGATGACAGGCTCGTGTTACATTACTGTCTATAATTATGAGGCCACAAATAGTATGTTAGTTAAATAACATACCTAAGATTGTAGTTCTTAGAACAAATAATATATTTAAAACAGAAAACAAAGTTAACTTACTTGCATATCGAGGCAGAAAAAATAAACAACAAAACCATTTTGGGCTCTCTTTCATTACAACTTTATCATACTTACAACGAGCAGCTGCTAATAGCCTGTCAAACGAAGCCTTTTAAATATTCTTTAACAATCTTGAAAAAAATTGCTACGCTTTTTACCCCTTATAGCATCTATCTAACATTATCGTAACGGGTATCAGAGTGAATAACGATAGCACCCTTACCTGAGACTGCACGTACCCTTGACAATGAACCTACGAATCACGTTGGGTGCGGTTCAGGGCGTGAAGTGACGCCCAATTTTTTTCTTCCCAAGTTCGATAACCTTTGTGAGTCATCCCAAAATCCACAATGTGTCGTCAAACGGGGTACGGATTTACCTATTCCTACTTGTTGTGGGCACCGTCTTTTATTTTTACGCGAATATTTCATTATTTGGCATTTACGAGGTTTGTAAATTCGTTAAGATGGGGTAGTAAGCCTCACATGTTTTGATTGGCACACCAAAACTACCCATTAGATTATTACTTTTCCATCCCAAGGCTGCCTGGAAGAAATGGCTTTTAGGGATAAGGCCGCCCGTTGTAAATATCAATTTTTGTAAACTTACTTTAAGCAATATTTACTGGTGGACAATAAAATTTATTCTATTGTATTCTATTAGTATTAATAAAATATTGTCATTTGCAAACGGATTAATGACAGTAGTAAATTGTTGAGCAATAGACTTAATGTATAAGTTGTGTTTGATACCCAAGAGATGACTTCTTGATACTTGGAATATGCTTCTTCAATTGAGTCAGCAATTGAATGAAATAAAATAATAATATTGTGTTACAGCGCAGTTGAATACAGATAATGTCATGTGACAAATTCGGATTTTAACTTTTCACCCGCATTCATACGGATTTCCAAACATTTGGATGTGCTGGGTGACACTTCCGGATAAAGACATAAATAGTTGTTGAATAAGGGCAACAAGAAAGTAATTTAGAGAGAATTCCCCTTATTTTAATACTAACGGCCGCCCTGACTTCGTCCGGTTGAACAATAGCCTATGTTCATTTGGAATTATGTGACTTTCAAATGGCGAAAGAATTTTTTAATAGGATAAGGTTTTGCTTTACTTACACACAAAATCGTATAGATAACCGAAAAGGGCTATTGTGATCCAATTAGTACAATACTCGCAATGAAATTGCACTTAGCATTTAACAATATTGACTGACACTGAAAAAAAAACTTGAGTATATCCCTCATATTTAAAACTTAAACGTAAGGAATCATTATCGTACGACTCTCCAAAATCTAATAAGCTTCTTTTATATTCTTTTCAAATATTTTTACAAATGACAACAGTGGACGCCTGTTTTAAAACGTCTGAGAAAACAAGACTTCGCTTTAAAAATGACCTTTTATTATTTATTGCATAATCACTTCTTGTTTACACAAGTTTCTCAGAATATTCGTACCTTTTCATGACACATTTCTCTAAAAATAAACAACACCTTTATACTTGTTTTGGTTTGGTGTCATAACTTTGACTTCTTACACATAAGATTTCGAAATTGGTCACATTCTTGTAGAAACTTGTGCCAATTTCGATCGATAGCATAACTTAAAAACTTCGAATAATTCGTTTTGTTTTTCCTGTAGCATGTCAAGCAAAGAGTTACTAGTGAACTTTATAAATTGGGTAGGTAACTGTTATCTGTCCCGCGTCGTTAATGTATATAGCATTTGTTGGTTTATAGATTTACAAAAAAAACATAATTCTACGAATCGATAATATATTTTATCTGTTACTTCTCGTTCGATTTTAGAACTCATCTCACTATTTTGGTCAATTCTACACTTTTAAAGATTACCGCTATCAGCTTCAACAGCAACCACGGCATTTGCATCCATCTTTACTTTCTGGTGAAAATGTAAATCAATTCAATAACGAGGCATTCGTAAAATACAACGTTTAAGGATTATGATTACAATATTAAAGCCAAGAAAACATCAATCTTTAATCAGTAAGAATTCAATTCATGTGGAATATGCCATATAAATGAACCAAATGCACACACATTGAATGAACGACCTGGAGGACGTTGTAGGAAGTACACGGGCACGTTGAGATTAAGATGGACAGTCCCAAAGTACTGGAAATACTACGTTATGTCATCACCGGGCGATTGTAAAGACCTGTCGTTTATTCTGTTATGAGTCCTTGTTTATAACATAATAATATGTTTAAGTTTAAACCAACCATGAAAGTAAAACAGTCACAAACATCACGCTACGACCAATAGGAGCGGAGCATCAATGAAAAATGTTGCAAAAACGAGGAAAATTTACAAACGCGGAACGAAGTTGCGCGAGTCAGCTAGTAATTTATATTTCTTCGAGGCTTTTAAAGCACAAAGCTACTTGTACATAGTTTTTACTTTATGCAAAGTTTATTTCTGAATATTATAATAATAGTAACATAACAATCAGAAATAAACTCTTTTTAAATCTTGGATTACCATCTTTTCCCCGTGACTCATAGAAGGTGACTAAGAATTGATGCAATATTATATCTATAGGTGCGAGAGAAACGAATTTTCCCTACGTAAGGACCCCCACTGAAGATAACGTGAGCAATAAGGGTGCATGCAAATAATACACTCTCTTTATGTATGTGCCATTTATTTCGGCTATTTGTTGTTCCGATAGCAATTTTTGAAATTTTATTATTCTAATTAATCCATGTTTATATTGACGTGGGACAACTTAATGAACTGGATAACTCATTTAGTTGGTAACAATAGACCGAAATTGTATTTTATTTTGCAATAAGGTTAAAAATAAATTTTCTCTAAGTAACTAATGATTAAAGTAGTGAGCATAGTAGTCACATTATAAGGGAGTCTTATAGTCTAAGATGGGATCTCTTACTATTGGCCTCATTCCAAATTAAAATTGATTGCAATACAAAGTTAAAAAGCAAATTGCGCCGTTTTAGCCGCTAAGTTTTAAGTATGTTTTTATATGTTTGTACACAGATTACGCTGAGATTTATGATCCTATTTACGTGATTCTTCTTTAGTTTGATGTGGAATAGTTGCCATTTGGTTCCATAAAAATTTAAGATAGTTTGGCCCAGTAGTTTTTTATTGATACATTCAATATGTAGAAAGTCTTTTAATAAAGGTTAAAATTATGTACTACCACACTGTCCACTGTCAACGAATCTACCAAATTCATAAGTGGTGACAATGTGTACCTCTCGTCTAGTAGGCAGTAGTAGGTAGTCTCGAGTATATTGGGCACATCCTCGGCGCGGCACACATTCACACGCCCACACTTCATCGCGAGAAATATAACTATATTACTTCCACGGATACTATCGTGTACTTACCATCTTATTGAGATTTATGGACCTGTTTGTTAGCTGCGGCGAATTGTGTTTCTTACCGAAAACACTGAATTTAATATACTTACGTTTAGTAGATAAATAGAACTTTACAACGCATACGTATGTAACGAGTGTATGTAGAAAAATACCTATGCTATGAGAGGTAGGTATTGGTAGAGCGGTTTGTTTCCGGATTTAGACTCAATTCGTCCATTATGCGTTCAAATAAAGCAGATTAGTTGAGCCAGCCTGATGAGATGTAGGAGTTGACAGCATGTTGTTGGAGTCTAAAACATCCTATTTAACAACATATTTCTATTTTACAATATACACACAAAGTTTACACTTACTAAAGCCGTTTTAAAATTGTTGATAGGTTTTACGAAACAGTGACAGCCCTTAATCAGAAGGAACGTGTATAGATCAGGCATCATGAAATTTGTGGTCCACATCAGGATCGCAAAGCATAGAAAACTAAACCACCATTACAATTTTTATATGGCTAGAGAAATATGAAAGACGATGAAGGAGTCTGTAATAGTACTTTTTAATATTTCCATAAACATTTGAAATCCCCGAAGCTTTTCACCTAACTCGAGGTTCAGCACGTACACAAAGTAACTCATGAATATTGTTATTGTATAACTATAATCACGACATCATAATATGGATCTATTTATGTTATCCACGACACAGTGAATTTTTGAACATCCGTGCGGTTTCCAAAATAAATACCAATTAATCTAGTAAGTCATCCTTGCAACATAGCGTCCAGGCACAATTTATTGTCCAGGAATATAGTAAGGGGGATTTTTTCCGTCGGAACTTAACTTAGTATCCCTGTCTAGTGAGGGATGCGACGTAACGTAAAGATGCCAAATTCCCAACGGAGGAGTCCCAAAACTACTCTTCCATGAATTGCAAAAAAAGTGGACTACTTTTATAACACTGTCTTTCAATTCTAGGCCTTACTTATTTACCTTTGATACTTGTTTCAACCTGTACGAAATTCTCAAAAAGTCGTACGTAATCAGGAGTAGCTGCGTTTATTCTTTTTAGTAAAAGGTTATCCAACTAGCACGTTTATTATTTCTGTTGGATAACCTTCGAGAGATAAAACGATTCAAGTTTTAGCATAGTCAGGAATGCGCAAGTGAACCCGAGGGTTTTAAGCTATATCTATAATTAGATACTTATAATTACGTCAAAAGTATTATAAAATGAATCTTGGTTTAATCGTCAGTATCAAGTTGTTTTGTAACTTTTATGCATTTTTAGTAGAACGTTTTAGACCGTTTAGTCAGATAGCAAGCAAACTTCATCTGCTGTTTGTAATGTAGGTGTTTTTCCACGCAGCTATCCCTCCCGAAATCAAAGAGGGTCCGCAGAACCTGACCAAGGTGGACGGCTCAGAGGCTGTGCTTAAGTGCAGAGTTTATGGAGCGCCGAAGCCGATCGTCAAATGGATGAAGGACAACGTTGACGTCACTGGTGGCAAGTGAGTATGCATGTTTTTATAGTTTATCTACCAAGGTACGGGGAGGTTGAAACATAACCTGCGATTCTGCATACATGTGTATGTTGTCTGGCAAAGCTTATGAAACACTTAAAATATCTCAATTTTAATAGAAGTGTGTAGGATTCGAAGGTAACGTAATAAGGACAACACAGCAACACAGCTCTTGTATGTAAGTGAAAGCCACAAACCTATTATAACAACTCCAGTGTACCCTTTACAACTAGTACACTGGAGTTGTTTAGCAATGAGTCTAACTGTAGAATACGTTCCATTCATCCTATGACCACATAGAGGGACTAATGCCAAAATCGGATTGCATCGCGCGAGACACACATAATCTGAAGATTTAATTTACTCTTTTTTTAAGTTTTTTTATTAGTCTCAATAGCATGTCATGTTAATCAATCTACAATTCGGGTTTAACCGATGCTGGTATATGATAAATAATACAACTGTCTACACTAGTAAATAACTACTTTGTGTTGGTAAAATATTAAAATTTTCTCTCCGTGTCACTTGGGTATTTGAAACCAGTCTTGAAATAGTTAAACTACCGTAACTTCACAACTATATGTGATTATTCACAAGAATTAGCACTCTGAAATCGATCCTACAGCACTTCCTGTCGGTTTCGTAAGAAGCAAATTATAGCTACGTTATTGAGATGGAGTGTGGCAATATTCGCTTGTAAAATGTAAACGTTGTGTTTAATGTTATTATTCTAAAAAAAGGGATTCACGTAAAAAATATAAATTACTACATGTTTATATTGCATCATCTTTATAATTTTAGAATAGTTCAGATTTTTACGAATTTAGAATGCAATTACGATTAGATACATTTATCGTACATAGTATTTTTTTTTTTATTATACTAAAGGCGAACCTTTGAAACGTAGTCTTTGGTTTTAAAATGCACATTCTTACAGCATCACTACATATTATAAAACTAAGTCCCCCGCCGCGTCTGTCTGTCTTGTCCGTTCGCGTTAAACTGAAAAACTACTGAACAGATTTTCATGCGGTTTTCACCAATAGACAGAGTGATTCATGAAAAAGATTTAGGTGTATAATTTGTTAACGTTTTGTGTAAATTGGTTGAAATATGATGATGGTTGTTGAAGATGTCTCTACTACCCGTGCGAAGCCGGGGCGGGTTGCTAGTTGCATTTAAAATTGCAGGCCATAACTTGTAGCTGTACTGTTTCAGTATAAAACAGTGCATTTTATCCTCTTGTGATATACATAGAAAGAAAGAAAGAAAATACATTTATTAGCCACACACAATAAATAATCATGGTTGAAAAAAAAAAAAAAAAAAATTGTACCAACATGTACACAAATTGTACATCACAGTCGATCAATTTAAAATAGGACGTCACTCGTCTATTACTGTATCGGCTGTGTCGCCTGGGTAACCAAGATTCTGCCCGAACAGTAAGCAATGGATTATAACCGAGACGGTCGGATCGGTCTGTGATTCTGCCAATGACAAGGTTGAAAGGGAAAAGCGTAATCATTTTTAAGTAGTCAGTAATTTAACTTCTTTGCACACAAACCATGAAACATTGCTCGTTATACGGTAATATTAATAGTAAAACCAAAATAATAATAATAATAATAAAGTTTATGCATGGGCAAACCGTATACGAAGGTACAAAAAACGAGTGGACCGATATACTCAGAATAGTTCATTCCAAAGGGATGAGAGGTGGGTTTATAGAAGGTGGGAGCAGCCTGATTTAGTGAGTGACACACATTTCCCAGATGCTGAAATTACGAATACCTTTTGGCGTGACATCTGGGCGATGCCTGTCACTCACACAGAGGGTGATTGGATGCGAGATGTCGAACGTTCGTGTGAGTCGATTGATACCATGGAGCCAATAACAATATCGAATACTGATATAGCTTATGCAGTTCGTTCGCTGCCGAACTGGAAATCAGCGGGACCGGACGGACTGCATAACTTTTGGTTAAAGTGGTTCCGTAGCTCACATGTACGATTGGCATCTCAATTGCAATCATGCTTAGAATCAGGTTCGCTTCCGACTTTTATGACCACAGGCGTAACTCACCTGCTCTTTAAGTCTGGTAGTGCCACAGATCCCAAAAATTATAGACCTATAACGTGTTTACCCACACTTTATAAATTACTTACGTCTATTCTGAGAGTGAAGATAACATCTCATATAACTAACAATACTATTATGGCTTACTCTCAGAATGGATGTAAAATTGGGGCTAGTGGCACTAAAGAGCTCCTTATTATTGACACGACCATTAACCAACAAGTTCGTCGTAATCGAAAGGATTTGGCGACATGTTGGATAGATTACAAAAAAGCCTATGACTCTGTGCCGCATACGTGGCTCTTGAGAGTGATGGAGTTGTACAAGGTAGATACAACTCTATGCACTTTCTTGAAGGCATGTATGCGGCAATGGAGAACGGTACTCTTCTATCCAAGATGTCGGCGGTCTCAGGGTTACGGCGAGTATATTAAGATCAGGCGGGGTATATTTCAGGGTGACAGTTGAGTCCCTTGTGGTTTTGCTTAGCTTTGAATCCTCTCAGCACTTTACTGGAGAGTTCAGGGCTAGGCTATCGTTTACGGAAAGAAGGTCAGGTTATATCCCATCTCCTTTTCATGGATGATTTGAAACTGTTTGCCTGCAACAATTTCCAATTGATAAAATTACTTGAGGTAACTGAAACCTTTAGTAAATGTATCAGGATGGAATTTGGTGTGGATAAATGTGCAGTCATGCATGTAAAAAGAGGCAGGATTGTGGAATCTGAGGGGATGGAACTCTCAGATTCCACACACCTTAGATGTCTTTCCGCCAACGAAACTTACAAGTATCTAGGTATGACACAGGCGTTAGGTGTAAATGAATTGACTATGAAGCAATCGTTACAGGAACGTTTCTTTGGCCGCCTGAAAAAAGTATTGAAAAGTCTTTTGTCAGGTTCTAATAAGGTGCGGGCCTATAATGATTGGGTCATACCAGTCCTAACCTACTCCTTTGGCATACTTAGATGGACTCAGACTGAACTAGATGCCCTGGATAGAAGAGTTCGTACACTGCTTTCCGCGTACCGAATGCACCATCCACGTTCATCGGTCATGAGATTGTATATCCCGCGGAAATGTGAAGGTCGTGGTTTTTTAAATGCCAAGACCCTCCATAACCGCGAGGTATGCAACCTTAGAGATTACTTCCTCTCCGTTGACCTGGATGTGTATCGGGATGTGGTGGCAGTTGACAACGGACTCACTCCGCTTGCTCTAGGAAAAGAGAACTGGCGCAAACCAGCAGTACTTACTATTACAGACCGCAGGGAGATATGGAATAGCAAGGCGTTGCATGGACGTTTTTATCGGGCCTTAAATGGGCCCGATATAGATTTATTAGCATCAGTATCCTGGCTACGGTTCGGTGACCTCTTCGGAGAAACTGAAGGTTTTGTCTGTGCAATTACAGATGAAGTTGTTATGACGAATAACTATCGGAGATATATCCTGAAGGACGGCACAATTGACATTTGTCGGGCGTGTCATCGTCCCGGAGAAACCCTCAGGCATATAATTTCTGGTTGTTCTCGTCTTGCCAACGGCGAGTACTTGCATAGACATAACCAAGTGGCCAGGATAGTCCATCAGCAACTTGCTGTTAAATATAATCTTGTGGCTGTCGAGTTACCGTACTACAGGTATGTGCCCGACCCAGTTCTCGAAAATGGTCGTGCAACATTGTACTGGGATCGATCTATCATCACCGATAGAACTATTGTTGCCAATAAGCCTGATATAGTGGTGGTAGACCGATTAGAGCGCCGAGCAATGATTATTGACATCACCATTCCCCATGACGACAATCTCTTAAAAGCCGAAAAAGATAAAGAAATAAAATATTTGGACCTAGCTCACGAGATTGTCGACATGTGGGATGTGGATTCAGCAATCATTGTGCCGATAGTCATTTCGGCCCATGGGTTAATTGCTAAGAGCCTCGACCAACACCTTCAGAGGCTCACGTTAGGCAGCTGGATTAAGAGCCTGATGCAGAAGGCAGTCCTCCTTGATACGGCACGCATTGTGAGGAGGTTTCTATCTCTGGAACCCTAACCACCGGTAGCTTGGTCCCTGTACCCGATACCGGTGGGACACTATTTTTTATATTTTTAAATATATTTGTTTTTATTTTTTATAGTGAATGTATTTAAAAATGTAATTTATATGTATATTAAGTAAATAAAGAGAATAATAATAAAAATAATAATAAATAATAATACCGTGTTCGATTACTGTCTCTGTTTCAGGAGCTTGAACCAGCTGTCAACGTGTCAGCACAAAGACTGTCGGATCAGGTACGGGCTATACAGCGCTGTCACCTGCTGGATGATACCGTACTTGAGAGGCTACGCTCTGACGTACGGAATAGCTTGGTTATCCCTTCTTCATCGCAAGTTGTGGGTTCGGTGGCCAATCGCACACCGCAATTGGTAACACAGTTACATGTTGATGAAATTGTGGATAGTGAAGCTATATCTGTAAGTACCAAATGCAACGAAAGGTTAAGGAGCGCCTTGGAGGATGCGATTCTGAAATACCGGTTTGTGAACCACATTAATAGACCACGTTTATCCCGTTTGCCTATTCATAGACGAAATATAGCGCTGGTGTGTGCCCTGGATTCGTTATTGTCTGATTATTTAGACAATAGCGAAGATCTTAGTGATACACACTCTATTCTCTACTGTGCGGCTGTCGCAGCATGTCGAGTAGCAGGAGTACATTTCTCTGTAAATACCGCTACTACTCGACCCAAGCCTGCTGTGCCAGCCTGGCAGTGTAGAATCGAGCGTCGTATTGCTGAGGCCAGGACACTCATCGGTAAGCTAATCTGCTTTAGATCGGGTAACACGCGGCCGAGAGTGATGCGCTTTGTGAAACAGGCATTCTTGGGGACTGACATTAGTACTCAACAATATATGTCATGTGTCACAGAGCGCATAGACTTTCTAAAGCAGAAAGTTTATGCATGGGCAAATAGGATTCGAAGATACAAAAAGCGAACAGATCGGTACAATCAGAATCGTATGTTCCACAGAAATGAGAGGTGGGTTTACCGAAAATGGGAACAATCGGATCCCTGTGTGAGTGACGGGCATTTCCCAGATGATGATGCTACACATGAATTTTGGCGTAATATCTGGTCGGTGCCTGTCACTCATTCAGAAGGTGATTGGATACGAGATGTCGGGTGCTCATGCGAGTCTATACAAGCAATGGAACCAATTTCCATAGCCACAGGTGACGTAAGTAGTGCAGTTCAGTCATTATCAAACTGGAAATCGGCTGGACCAGACGGACTGCACAACTTTTGGCTGAAATGGTTCCGAAGCTCGCATGCTCGTTTGGCATCTCAGTTCCAAGCAGCATTGGATTCCGGTTCATTACCCCATTTTTTAACAACTGGCGTAACCCACTTACTCTATAAATCTGGTAGTGCCATGGATCCCAAAAATTATAGACCAATTACATGCCTACCAACTATGTATAAGCTTCTAACATCTATTCTGAGACTAAAAATTACTACACATTTAAATAAAAATTCGATCATATCTATTTCTCAGAATGGATGTAGAAGTGGGACCCGTGGCACTAAAGAGCTCCTCATCATGGATATGGCCATTAGCCAACAGGTGCGTCGTCACCGTAAGAATCTGGTGACATGTTGGATAGACTATAAGAAGGCCTTTGATTCGGTTCCACATACATGGCTTTTGAGAGTGCTGGAGTTGTATAAAATTGATACAACTCTTTGCACTTTTTTAAAGTCATGTATGGGGCAGTGGAGAACGGCACTTCGCTATCCAGGATGTCAGCAGATTGCGACAAACGATGCACCAATAAAGATCGAGCGGGGTATATTTCAAGGTGATAGTTTGAGTCCCTTGTGGTTCTGCCTAGCTTTGAATCCTCTCAGTACGCTGTTAGAGGGTTCAGGACTAGGCTATAGGTTGCAGAAAGACGATCGAGTTATATCTCACCTTCTGTACATGGACGATTTGAAACTTATTGCCCCCACTAATTTGCAATTGACAGCGTTACTGAAGGTGACTGAAAACTTTAGTAATTCTATCAAGATGGAATTTGGTGTGGACAAGTGTGCAGTCATGCATGTAAAGAACGGCGTGATAGTAGAATCTGAAGGAGTCGAACTTTCAGATTCAACAAAACTCAGATCTCTGTCTGCAACTAAAAGCTACAAGTATCTAGGTATATCACAGTCATTGGGAATACCTGAATCTCATATGAAACAAACGCTGCAGGAGCGCTTTTTTGGCCGCCTGAAAAAAGTACTTAAAAGTCTTTTATCAGGGGGTAACAAAATGCGTGCCTGCAACGGTTGGGTCATGCCGGTTCTGATGTATTCCTTTGGTATACTTAGATGGACTCAGACCGAATTGGATGCCCTTGACAGGAGAGTCCGTACACTGCTGACTGCATTCCGAATGCACCACCCACGTTCATCGGTAATGAGGTTGTATATCCCGCGAAAGTTTGGGGGTCGTGGACTCTTAAACATTAAGACCCTACACAATCGCGAGATATACAACCTTAGAGAATATTTTCTTCATACTGACGTGGGAGTGCATCGTAGTGTGGTAGCAGTGGACAACGGACTCACTCCGCTCGCTCTGGCTAAAGAGAACTGGCGCAAGCCTGTAGTACTTAGTACTAATGATCGCAGGGAGGTATGGAAGGGCAAAGAACTTCATGGTCGTTTTTATCGAGCCCTAAATGGGCCTGATATAGACTTTAAAGCTTCTACATCTTGGCTACGGTTTGGTGATCTTTTCGGAGAAACCGAAGGTTTTGTCTTTGCAATTATGGACGAAGTTGTTATGACGAATAACTATCGGAAATATATCCTGAAAGATGGTACGGTGGACATCTGTCGGGCGTGCCACCGTCCCGGTGAATCTATCAGGCATATTATTTCTGGTTGTTCTCGTCTTGCCAACGGGGAATATTTGCATAGGCACAATCAAGTAGCCAGGATTGTACATCAACAACTTGCCCTTAAATACAATCTTGTGCATTCAGAGGTGCCATATTACAGGTATGTGCCCGACCCAGTTCTCGAAAATGGTCGTGCCACATTGTATTGGGATCGATCTATCATCACTGACAGAACTATTGTTGCTAATAAACCTGATTTAGTGCTGATAGACCGATTAGAGCGCCGCGCAATGATTGTCGATATCGCTGTTCCTCATGACGAGAACCTCGTGAAAGTTGAAAAAGAAAAACAAATAAAATACTTGGATTTGTCTCACGAGATTGTCGATATGTGGAATATCGATTCGGCAATCATTGTTCCGATTGTCATATCTGCACATGGATTAATAGCCAAGAGCCTCGATCAACACCTTAAGAGGCTCGCGTTAGACGGCTGGATCAAGGGACTGATGCAGAAGGCCGTTCTCCTTGACACGGCCCGTATAGTGAGGAGGTTCCTGTCTTTGGAGCCCTAACCACCGGTGTCTTGGTCCCTGTACCCGATGTCGGTGGTCTACTGTTTTTTATATTTTTAAATATATATATATTGTTTTGTACATATTTAAAAATGTAATTTATAAGTATTAAGATAAATAAAGAGGAAAAATAATAATAATAATACATAATCCAAAATATAAAGCTTCAAATTTTGCGAGCAGGAATAATCGATAAGCTGAAAATTTTAAACATATTTGAGAAACCATTCTGATCACCGTTAAGGATAAGTATTCGCTGACGAGACTAACTGCAAGCCCATTTTGAGTGCGCATTTCTGTAATACCGACTCGACGTTCAGGGATTGGAATTTTCTTTTGTTCGCTTCCGAAATTAAATAGGCTGAAAACGACTCGACTGTTATGAACCTCGATTTTGTGAATAAATTTTTTGGTCAATTAATGCAGATATCTTTTAAAGAGTCCTATCGTAATTCTTGTAAGATAACTTGATCATGTTCTGTTGATCTCTCTCTTTACTTTTTATTGTAACTCAGTTGGCAAACGTACGGTGTTTTATTAATTTTAGTGGTCTTAATTTACCAATTACCAAATATTCAAATTACTTTCAGTTCACATGTACATTTGAAATCTGACACCTGACTGTCTGAGTCCCCTAGTTTATTTATGTCATGTCATAATGCAGTACAATATTTAGGTTCGTCAAACTTTTACGCACCTGTCGTAATCTATATCACCCCATAAATGAAAACCCTTACGATATATGACATACACTTTCAGAAATGTCACAACATTTTGTCCATCGTAACTCCACATTTCTATTTTCACAAAACAAGCAAAACGTGCTTACCCAGTTGTCTGAATTCTCACAATGTTTACAAGATATCGGATCTTCAGAATCGGATATCAAAATGTCCCCCCCGGATTAAAGGAGGTAATGTTATCAAGTTTCCATCCCCAGGAATTTTGTACGCACGAAAAGGCTTTTAATTTTCAGTTCATTGAACTGTTTCTTAAACTAATGTCATCAGTCAATTTGATTGAAGTGATTGAATTGTTTCATAGGAGATCACAGAGTTTAACTTGTCTGGTTTTAAGCGTATATAGTCACTCTTTTGACAGGTTAGAGGTCAACGTAGAGCTATGGATAAATATAGATATCTAGAACCAGGCAACCTGTTGATAGTTAGTTTTATCGCTTTTTTAATATTTAACAAATATGTTAATAAAAAATCATTTAAAAAAAAACACTAAACCGAAAAATCTAATACCTTTAAACGAGCGATTCTTGTATATATATATATAATCTAAATCTCGGAAACGGCTCCAACTATTTTCATGAAATTTAGTATGCAGAGGTTCGGGGGTGATAAATCGATCTAGCTAGGGTTCATTTTTAGAAAACGTAAAAAGAAAACCGAGCAAAGCTCGGTCATCCAGGTACTATAATTACAGGATACATTTTCAAAACCTCTAACACAGATTACTAAGTAGTTACTAGGTAACAAATTAATCCCTCCCTACAAAAATATCTATACCTACCGTTTTAATTGCCACCTCTTTCCAGGCTTTAAAATGTGTGTAGGGTCACTTCTTCAATATATTTTTTTATATAAAAAAATTACAATTATAACGTATATTTAAGTACATACAGTATTTAAAATATAGCTTGATCTCTGTGACAGTTGTCGTATTTTTTGTCGATAAAACTCTTTATTTTTTAAATAGTGATTTTTGATTATAATTGAAAAACAATTATGAAAATCTTACTGAATTAAAATCAAAATGGATTTTATTTAAATCAAACAAAAACTGTTAAGTGTTTTTATTATTCGAAAGGAGTATCCAAGATCATCGTTACTATCATCATTTAAGCCTTAGTCGCTGGAGCATTCTTGTAGGTTGATGATGAATTCTTGGTTGTATTAAAATTACAAACACGCTCCCAATGACTGGCCTGTTGGCCTAGTGGTTAATGACCCTGACTGCTATGCTTTATGGGTTGGGGGATGGGTTTTATTCCCACCCGAGTCTGGGTGATCTTTGTGTCCGTTTTTTGTATGTTTGTAAAGTCCCCCGCGACACAGGAGTAATTCCTAATGCGGGAGTTGTCTTTAAAAAAAAAACAGATCTAAATTTAAAAAAAAAAATGCTCTTGTATGTTTTTTTGTTTTGGTAACAATATTCTTCCAGTCGTCCGGTGTCACAGGTTCACAGGCATTATTTAATAATATGAGCATCTTATTTGCAGTGAAAAGCGGCGTTGTGTTGTCTAGCTGCGTAACCTAGAAATGATATTACAAAACTTACTAATTTCACAAAAATAATAGTTACTGTGTACTTGTATATAGACCTTGCTTCAGCAATTTTGAGACTAGACTTAATGAAATTGTTCTACATCTACATCGAAATTACTTCTATTATTTTTTTAAATAAAAAAAAAATTTAAAATAGCTTTTTAAGGACTGTAACGCTTATTTTTCATTTCCAACGTTTTAGTATACAAAAAGCCTACGATATCGAATTACGGTTTTTGTGCTTTAAAAATAAAAGCATGTTCGCGCGGTATAGCTGTTGGCAACCCACGGCGCGAGACTGCGTGTAAGGTCCGCCGGCGGACGAGCGGCCGGTAGGTATTTAGCGCGCGCAAGTACATCTAGTGACATAGGCCTACCTCTAATCCGACTAAGGATTATAAAAAAACAAAGTAAGAAACAAGTTGTACTGATTGCAGTTATCGCCTTTATGTGTAAAACAAGTACTTTTATGTGTTAGATAGTTAGTTAGATCTTTTTCTGTGGTAGCTCTATTATGTCTTGTTGCTGTTTCACTTAAATGATGTTATACTTCGATTCAAATTGCGTAGTCGTGATTGTTTACTACAAAAAGCAAACATGCTAATTTAGTGGGCCTAATTTTTTTTATGCCACGTCGGTGTATATTATTATGTTTGTTTAAAACAATCAGAACCCCCTTTTGATTTATTATCTGTAAAATTGCTTTTGTTTGTATAAACTGAAACCGATGTCACCCGGACCAAGCACTAAGTATCAATATATCAACTGAAACACCATTTATCAAAATCGGGTCAACATAGCTAAAAAAATACAAACATCATACCTTCGTGCATACCTAAACAGCTAAAATCATAATATTTACTTTTGGTTTAGCCGTACTTGGGTAAATAGAATCCGAATTAAAACCAGTCTATTACTTTCTTAATGTGTGTGAGTCGTAATGCTATAGGTAATCTATAATAGAATATGGTTAAAGTTAAAGGTTACGCTGCAAATAAATGTTTATTTAAAGCTGAAAGGTTGGAACTATTTATAGATGAGAAGAACCTTTAATACACGTTCACATACGCAAGTAAGTTTCACATATTTCACGCTATTTGTATAGACTTCGTACATGATCAGCGTTATTATGATTGTCATTTTGTATCCTATAAATATATTATAAAGGTATAAAACTCTCTCTCTAACTATAAAAAGAAAGAACGAAACAACGTAACGAGATAACAGACAAGCTACATTGCTTAAAAATTATGTACATGTATATATATAAGGCCTTTTTTAATGTGTGGAAAAAAAACAACTCGGCTGCCACCTCACTGAACATTCGACGAAGTGGTTATGTCAGAATTCAACCGACTGAAGTTACACGGTGTTCTGTCACTATATCTATTGCCGGGTCTCAGGTAGAACCTATTAAGAAATTCCCTGAACCCTCGATAGACTGGACTACCTGTCGATAAAAGAGGTAGTTTTGAACTACATTTAAGTAAGTCCTGCAGTGCAATGGGTGGGCATTTAACTGGAATCTAAATCTAAAATCTGGAATCTGATGTAACTGGAAATCTAAATTTTACACAAGGTATGAAATGTCCATCAAATGTCATTTTTTGGTTTTTCTAAAAAGGCTTTGCGTATTTTTGCGGAATATATTCTAAGAAAACGGTTATAGTAAGCCACCTTTGGCATACGAACTGTTGAGCAAGGGTCGGTATGGTACATCGTGCCAACGAATGTAGTAGTAGTACGCCTCTAAAAATATACTATGGTTATAAATGTTTATGTCTGCTAATAAAAATAAAAGACGTTGCATTAGGTGTATTAACTAGATAATACGTGTACCCTACGAGCATCGATGCTGCAAATACTTATTTAGTTTACCGTTTCTAAGCCTTTAATATTTTTAGGGTGCTGTTGGTATGAACTTGTTTTTCAACTGGTAAAGGAGGGTATTTTTGGAGCATAGTACATTTATTTGTGTATGTCTAATTCTTCGACTCGCGCTACAGCCAAAGGGATGATGGAAATCCGTCATCCCTTTGACGGATTTCCATATAATATGAGGTGTCATTAGATTCGTCGCAGTTGTGGGAGCGACACAGGGTATATTATTATTTTGCTTTTAAGTTAGTATATGGAACGGAGGCGAGTTTTTGTATCATTTAAAAAATTCTCTATTTATCTTCAACGACTGCATTATGCTACCCAAAAGAGTTCCTAATAAGAGAGTCTCTATGCCTTCGAGATTATTTGTGATGCCTGCAAATGGTACGCGTTTAGGTTATACATATACGTGGTTATACATATATTTTATATCTAGTATCTCGATAAATTGACGACATTATTCTTCAATGTAGTCAGACCATAAGAATTTTAACTGTTATTATAATCTAATAAAATTGTGTTTTCTTACCTTGTAACTCCAAGCTTAATTTTGGTCAGTTCAAACGCTCATCGACAATGTACACTGTAAAGCAATATCATTCTCCGTCTGTTTGTATCTGCACCACGCCCGTCAGCATAGATAAATATTTCTCGATAATGACGATCAAGTCTGTTTTGCACATTAATGCCGCGTTCCGATAAACAAAAAAAGGATTCGTTTTGCTTACGGACGGTATAATTTCGTTGAATTTTCAACGAAAATTTTACCGTTCGTAAGCAAAACGAATTGTTTTCTGTTAATTGGAACGCGGCATAAGACATTCCCAGTACTCGTAATTCAGTCGTAATCATTGTTTAATCATTGTTTGTTTTAATAAACACATGAATATACACAATTTTTGTCCACTCGTATACATTCGTGCTTCATATTAAACGATGTTTTAATCCAAAAGTTTGTTTATATTAACAGGTACAACATAACTGCCGAAGGCGATCTCGTGATACGAGATGTATCGTACACGGACGTCGGTACGTACGAGTGCTACGCCAAAAACAAGTTTGGTGAAAAGTCTGCGTTCGGCTCTTTGGATGTTAAGAGTGAGTATTGGTTTATTTTCTTTTTATTTTTTGTTTCTTTTGCCTCGTTGATTCGTGACATATGTTGCACGTGGCACACGATCTTGAGGTCATGTTTGCTTATCATCGTGGCTGACGCGATTGTGTAAAAAAAATATAGCTGACGAAATAATACACCTCTCACCCTTGAGATGATATAAAAAGAGTTTTCGTGAAAAAGCTACACAAGTTACACTGGTCTTAGATTAGTTATAAAGCAAAGATTCCTACAACTGTTATAGTGTCGTCACTTTACAACTAGAAAACACCTGACAGTTTTGGGTGCACAAAAACAGCCTAGCCTTAAAGACTGGTTTTATAGACCGTTATGTTATGAATGGCATTTCGATAGATTTCGAACATAATGTTTACATAAATACGACTAGTCAAACCATATATTTTTTCAGTTACTACTCCTTATCGCGTACCAGTTTAATAATTTCTCCGAGTTACCAGTAATAGGTTTTTCCACGAAGACAACAATTATTTCATTACATGAGTTATATTTGCTATACCTTATTGGGCTTAAAATACAATAATTATTGTAGATTTGTGTATGATTGTACATTGCCTTCTCGGTGACTAACTGAGTACTTAAATGCTCGACCGCACAGTTCTTCAAAGATGTAAAAAAAGCTGCTGATAAGTATTATAATATTGTACTTCATGATGCCGGTATCGCCGTTGTTATGTTATTCATTAACAAAGAAGTACACGTAACAAGTTGCTGTCATCTACTTTAGTCTACATGCACTTTCTTCTCTTCTCAAAACTACCTTAGTCTCATAAGGCCATGTTCCCGATAAATCTTACTCTAAACCAGTAATATTCGGGCAATACTCTATTCTAATTAAGACAGATATTTTTTAAAATACCGTAAATGAATTAGGAAGGTAACATCATTATCATTCGCGCGTTCTCATAAGGCGGAGAATCATACGAACTTTAGATCAGTATTAACTAAGTATGAGATCGATCGTTCCCGCAGTCTAGCGTGACAATAATGTTATTTTCTAGATATCTGTACAGTTACAACTATTATTTCATCTGCTCCTTTTCCATTATTGCAGAACGCACCGTAATAACCGACAAGCCTGAACATTACGAGGTCGCAGCCGGATCTTCGGCCACCTTCCGCTGTAACGCCAACGCCGACGACTCACTCAAGCTGGAGATCATATGGCTGAACGACGGACAACCGATAGACTTCGAGAGCCAGCCAAGGTTCAGAATGACCAACGATTACTCGCTGCTCATTTCTGACACCACAGAGCTGGACTCTAGCGAATACACGTGCATTGCTAGAACGGCTATTGATGAAGCAAGGGCGCAAGCTACATTGACTGTTCAAGGTACATTTTATTTTCTATTCTGGTATAAGGAATCAGCAATAAATGTCTGTCATATTGGTCGAGTACAGTGGTGTATTGGGTGTTGTTATTATTGAATCCACTCCTTTTACACCAGTATTTAGCTTAGCAGTTTAGTTGGAGATAAACAAGAATTTTTGATTTTATATTATTTAACAGTTGCTAACTTTTATATAAATTATTATTAGCAATAAGATTTTCATTACTTTAATCTGACCTCTTCAAATTAATAACAATCTGGATTATGACAAGGATAGAAACAAATTAAACATTTTCCCCCAACAGACAAACCCAACCCTCCAGCCTTAGATAATGTAGAATGTAGAGCGAAGACGGCATCACTTCGCTGGCATCCGATGGGAGACAACCGGGCACCGATCCTGCGCTACATCCTACAGTACAACACATCATTCACCCCGGACACGTGGGACGTCGCTAGCGATAACGTCCCTGCCACCGACACGGCGTGGACTTTGCAGCTTAGCCCCTGGGCTAATTACACCTTCAGGTAAGTTAGACTTCTTAATATTATTTACAGTTAAAAGTTTTTAAGTGCCAGATGATGTCAAATAAACTACGAAATTCTAATATGGACATGCCTTTTTATAATTTTTATGTCATCGGGAATTTGTGTTAGCTACCTTGATCGAAATAACTTTTTTATTTAATAATTTAGATACATTTACAATATTATTATAGGAAAACCCCAAAGCAAGTTATTATTATAAACAAAAATATTATTAAAAATTATTATTATATGTCAGAAATATTGCAATTTTCCGCTACTTCTGTGAACTTCGGCAGGCTACAAATATAAACGTATATACTTACCTGCTCATACTTATTTACACTACACTGTGCTATTAAAATAAGACCAGCGGTAACTTTAAAACTGACAGTAGAGACAGCGCGGTGACCAGTTACGTTCAGAATTTAGGTAATAAAAAATAAAATTATACCACCACCACATTGTTTAATTATACAATAAAACAATGTGGCATATCAATATATTTGTCAGTAAATAATAAGTTTTATCTCCTACGTTTATGCTTCTGGACATTTTCACATACGGTGCTGACTATATATAGGGTTTATAGTTTATAGTAGTATATAACTATAAAACCCTAAAGTAAAACATTAAAGAAGTAAATATTTATTTATCCCGTTTACAGAGTGAGCGCTTGGAACAAAATCGGACCTTCCACTCCATCATCTCATTCCGATGTTTGTACCACACAACCAGACGTTCCGTATAAAAATCCCGACAATGTCAAGGGCGAGGGCAGCGACCCCACCAACATGGTCATATCTTGGTCGGTAAGTAACTGCGCTTGCTTTTCTTTAATCTAATAAAATGACGTCTTCAAAAGAAATTAAAAATATGTGATAAACTGATCGAACAAGAATATGGTTAAATAATAGATCTTTACCTATGACATTGCCATTCTGCAGTTCTGGCTATTTCAAATAATAATATATTTGTTTTGATCAAGAATTCTAATTTGAAATTAATATTTTTTATAAAACATGAATTTCTTTTTCAAAAGTAGCCGTTTGTTTATTGATTAGTGTTATGTTTTCGTCGCATTTGAATCTTTTCATGGATACGTTAAAAAATCGAGTAATTATGGAATATGAGTACCGTCGTAGCAGCAACGCGGCACAAGCGGCAACATCAACGACGTTTACGGAGCTAACACTACAAACCAACGCACTGCTTGTTATTGATTTGCCCGCTTCCGTTCTAGAAATATTGACCTTAAAAATGAACCTCGTGGTCGTCCGAAAACTTTGGTCAACAATGACGAATTAAAGGCAATAGGGAATATGCATGTTGTTTAAATTTACTTGATTAATTTTCCCTTGAATCTTTATTGTCCACATATTATGCCTAAACAATTATTTTCTTATTTAGTTCGTCTTTAATTGCAAAAAATATTAATTAAAATATGCAAAATAAGGGAGCGAAATTCAACTTTGCAAAACGCTTCACTATTGGTCGAAACAAAACATGACGTCAAATTCCCCGTCCTCTCATTTATCGGCGCCTATATTCGTAGTGTTACGGAGAAAGATAGGTGTTTCTGTATTTTTTGCCCTTAGCTAGTGCAATTTAGGCATTCTAGTGATATTAGAAATTATCTAGGACGATGACTGAATGTAGTTTTGTCAAAGAACAATCGGACAATCTACCGAAAATAGATGCATCCATGATGACTACATATTTTGCATCAAATCCAGATTTTACGTCTGCTGAGGTCAAAGGAGTGAAATCCGCAAGGTAATTATTATAATACTTGTTATATTATAATCTAAAGGATAGGTAAGATATGTATAGTTAGTTAGTTATATTCATGAAGTTTTATTGGACTTTTGTTACTTAGTTTAAGTAGACAAGCAAGTTGCCTTCTGCTTGATATTTAAAACCAACATAAATGACCTACTGCTGACTAATTCACACTATTCTAGCAATTAAATTGTAATATGCTTACATTAAAGTGATCTTCACAACAATATAAACACGATATTGAAGATACTTCATCTCTTCTCATTAATTTACACCATTGTTTTCGTATTTCACATTATTATTTTGTACAGGAAAAAATACTGTATTGGGTGTACTTCTTATAGTGTTTTTACACTTAGGGACAAGGCAATACTTATAAAATGTTTTTAAACTTTATCCATCGTCTATTAATTACAACTGAAAATCGGTATAAAATTACTGTAACACTTCAAGTAAGTATACTAAGTTTATGAAACAAACACTGAGCGTGATATCTGACGTCATCCAAGGCCCGCAAAATATGGCGGCGTTTAAACAGATCAAATTTTATCGATGTTTTCAATGTTATTTTAAAAATTTATTTGAACATTGCCGAGGTTATTTATATTTTTTATTAGAGTAGAATGATGGAACAAGTCAATAAAAGATAAAAAAAATACATGCATATTCCCTATTCTGGAAGCTGACGATACTCAATCTACGGCTGAATTAGCAGCAGCTTCGACGTTAGTGTCAAAACAATATTTGTCCATTTGCGTCAAATTGGCATGGTAAAAAAGTTAGACAAATGGGTGCCTCACGAACTCAATGATCGCCAGCGCGAAGTACGCATCGAGACGTGCCTTGCACTGCTCAACAGGCACACAAACGAAGGAATTTTAAACCGCATTGTTACCTGCGACGAAAAATGGATTCTGTTTGACAATCGCAAGCGCTCACAAATTGGTTGAATCCTGGTTCAGCACCTAAACAATGCCCTGAAAGAAAACTTACCCCGAGAAAAGTAATGGTCACTGTTTGGTGGTCTAGCGACGGTGTGCTTCATCACAGCTTCTTACCAAACGGGGTGAGCATTACTGCAGATGTGTACTGTGAAGAACTGAACACAACGATGGAGAAGATCGTATATCTCCAACCAGCTTTGGTCAATCGTTCGTCTCCGCTGCTCCTGCACGACAATGCTCGACCTCATACTGCACAGCAGACGGTCTCCAAGTTTCAAGAGTTGGGGTTGGAAGCTCTCCGTCATACACATTACTTATCAGACCTGGCCTAGAGACTTCTACTTTTTCCAGAATTTGGAAAACTTCTTGGCGGGAAAAAAATTCAATACACTGTGAACAGTACAAAATGCCTTTAAAGAATTTGTTGCCTCCCGTCCTGCTGATTTTTTCAAGAAGGGCATCAATAAACTGCCACTGCGTTGGCAAAGATGAATCGATTGCGTGGATGATTACTGTGATTAATAGAAATAAAAAATAGAGAAATTAATAGTTTGATTTTTTTTTCATATAAAACGGCAATTTCGTACGTAAAGACAATATGAACCAAATGTATGTAGTTAAAACGTAGTAGTCTGTTAATTAATTACTCACTGTTTTTAGATTTAAGTAAAGCATTTAAAACCTTGTTGAAACCTTGAAGAAACACGGTTTTATTCTTCCTGCCGAAAATTGATCCTATAGTATTTTAGTGACATAGATATCAACAAATTTTTATTAATTTTAATCTATACTAATATTATAAAGCTAAAGAGTTTGTTTGCTTGAATACGCTAATCTCAGGAACTACTGGTTCGAATTGAAATTTTTTTGTAGTGTTGAATAGTTCATTTATTGAGGAAGGCTATAGGCTATTATAACATGATAATACGACTAATAGGAGCGGAGCAGTGCTCATAAACGCAGGTGAAACTGCGGGGACAGCTAGTATAATATAAATTGAACATCCAATTAAATATTGTGGTGCAATAAGGTAGCATGTTGGGTCCTTTATTGTTTGCTGTTTATATTATCCACTTGTAGCAGGCAGCACCTTGGATCTTCGGTCGTCGGAAATGAAACCATTTTACGAGTATGTAGTAGTTATGTAGTTGTAATCATGTTGCTAATAGGTCTAATGATGAATGTTTGCATTGTCAGAAAATGCCTCAAATCGAGCACAACGGCCCCGGGTTCTACTACCTGGTGTCGTGGCGCCGCAACATCACGGGGCAGGCCTGGAGCGAGGCGCAGGTCCGGGACTGGCAGCAGACTGAGTATGTCGTCGTCGATACACCCACCTTCCAACCCTACAAGATGAAGGTAAGGTGTATGACGGGTTGTCATTTGAAATTTATTTGGTTTAATTTACCGTAGATTTTAAAACAAGTTTTTACGAAATTTCAATAAATACTTTGTGATCTGTTAGGTGACAGCGGTAAACTACAAAGGTACATCGAATGTAACTCCTGTGGAGGTGATCGGTTGGTCTGGTGAAGATACTCCTCTTCAAGCACCGGCCAACTTTACCCTTATCCAAGTCACAACTGGCACTACAGCTTTGCTTAACTGGGAATCCGTTCCACCGGAAACAGTCCGTGGTCACTTCAAGGGCTACAAAATCCAAACTTGGGTCGATGGTGAAGAGGACAAATTGAAGGAAATTTTGGTCAAAGCTGATGCCTCAAGCGCTTTGGTTACTAAGTTCAAACCTTACAAGAAAAACAATGCCAGAATCTTAGTGTACAACGGACGTTTCAATGGACCACCCAGTGACACTCTCAGCTTCCATACGCCTGAAGGAAAACCCGGCACTGTGAAATCGTTCGAAGTTTATCCTATCGGATCATCAGCTATGTTACTCAAATGGGACAAACCCGTCGATGAAAACGGTGTTTTAACTGGTTACAAGATTTACTACCAAAAGGTCACTGGCACGAACTTAGGGCCCGTCCAAGAGAGAAAGAAGGAAATCGACCCTAAATTCGACCGCGCAAAGTTGGCTGGTTTAGAACCAAACACGAAGTACAGAATCGAGATCAGAGCAAAGACCAAGGCTGGTGAAGGTGACAAGTATTACGTAGAACAAACGACGAAGAGTGTGGTGACAGCTAAACCAGATATCCCCGTATTCGAAACTAAAACATTGCCGGCTAAAGAAGGGACAGCTCATATTCTTATTCGTTGGCTTCCGTCATTGGACGGGCATGCAGGCACGCACTTCATAGCTTGGTATAGGCTCAAGGGTCACCCAGACTGGTCGGAGACTAACGAGATAACAGAAGATGACTACGCAATTCTTACTGGACTGGAGCCCGGCCAAGTGTATGAAGTGAAATTGACAGCCCATGACGGCGAATACTTTAGCAGCAGCGAATTGAGAGATGTTGATACTACTATTGGTAAGTGCTTTGCTATTCCTTGTTTCTTTTTCCTAGTTCTTAAATATACATACATAAATTCACGTCTGTATCCCTGAAGGGGTCGGATGCATATTAAGCATCCACATTTTGCTAACTATAATTGGGTTCCACTAACGTAATATGCATTGCATTGGGGGCAATGCTGTTGACGTCAACCGCGTCACCTTTGGCAATTAAAGATAGAAAATTTGAGAGTACAGTTTGTCAGTAAATTTGTTAGCTTTGGATCTGGCAAAAAATTATATGTTGATCAAGGAAAGGCCGGACATAGAAATCGTCTCTTCATTGTCAGAAGATCCTCAGGTATTAAGTCCGCCTATGTTTCATTTAAAAAAGTTATTTCGACTCATACAAGATCTGTTATTCCCAGACGGTCCGATCGTGAAGCCGGACAGCGACAAGACAGCGACGGCGGGATGGTTCATCGGCGTGATGCTGGCGCTGGCCTTCCTGCTGCTGGTGCTGGTGCTGGTGTGCGTGGTGCGGCGCAACCGCGGCGGGAAGTACGACGTGCACGACCGCGAGCTGGCGCACGGCCGCAGGGACTACCCCGACACTGGCTTCCACGAGTACACGCACCCGTTAGTACCACTGATACTTGTCTTCCTGCTGCCGGTGTGCGTGGTGATGAGAGATATCCAAGAAAATATATACATGTTATATACATATGAAAAAATAATTTACACTGATTAAATTATTTTAATACATACCTACATACACAACTATAACTTGACCCCATTGACGTAAAGCCGGTTGCGGTCAACCGGGTACTTTGGGAATTAAAAATGGGAAAATTGGGGTATATTGAAAGGGAAAGGATTACTTAAACGAATAGGATAGGATAAATTGAGGAATGTGAGCAATAGATCGAGCAGAACTAACTGTTCCTGTCCAAGCCCTGTAACTAAATTCTTAAAGTTTCATTGTAATTAAAAGTTTGTGTGATACATAGCAGATATATGCAGGGAGAAGGAAGTAAAATATGAAGTTCTGATTGCAGGTTGGACAACAAATCTCGTCACTCGATGAGTAGCGGCCCCAAGCCCGGGCCCGAGAGCGACACCGACTCCATGGCCGAGTACGGCGAGGGCGAGACTGGTGCGTACCTACTTCTTGTTGTTCACGAGTAAACTACTCCGTTTACTAATTATATTATAAATCAGTACTCCGATAGGGTACTCCATTAGAACATCTCACTCAGTGGTTTCTAATGTTTTTGGAAGTGTGTGCGATTTTTTATTCTCAGCTTCATCATTCAATAATTATGCTACAAACGAGGACGACAACAATACATAAAAGCTTATAATCTGAAGCATTTCGTGAACTGCGAGAGCTATAATATTCGTTTTACGTTGATTAGTTTAATCATAGTAAATGCAAGCCTAGATACAGAATATGCTCGTTAAAGTATTTTTGTTAATTATTAGAATTTAGTTTTTTAGTTTTATTTGTGCATGAGTAAAATACTCGCTAATGCCTTTTTTAGAGCATTTTTGCGCCTCTTTTAATCGGCTGTTACGATTTTTTTATTTGTGAAGCAACATTTTGTTTTGTGCATTTTTATTTTTCTCGAATCATTTTGATATCTGATATGAACAACATCGTAATGTTTGTTAATAGTACCTCAGCTCTTTAACTGTAAATGCATAACAATAATGCTCATCGCGGGTGCGAGATCTCTCCTAGAAGCCTGCGAACGCCCCAGGAGGCTTCTGGAAGGAGCTAGGTTGGCTCAACTAGTCAGCCTATCTGAACGCATAATGGACCATCTATGAGTCTAAATGCGGAAACAGAGCCCTACACCAATAACAATAATGTATTTAACGTGGGGGGGTTTCTTTATAAACTAATTAACGCTCGTGTCTCCAGCCACATGTCCAAAAATAAGATCTTAGTTCAAGGCCCAAAAAAATTTTACATTTTAAATATTAATTCTGGTAAATAAAAGTAAGCTTATTAAATATTTTTATAGTTTCCATCGTTTTATTTTGATTACAAGAGTCTAAAACTTTGACACCCTAATTGTCTAATGTCATATTAATTTAAGCGAAAAAATACAAAACAACTTTAAACTTGTCCTTAAAGAAAATCTTACATTTTTAAATCAATTTATGCCCTTAGCTCTAGAGATGTTCTATTAGATTGTCAATTAATAAAGGCTGAACTTGTTTTTTTTTTATAAAATAAACAAATGTATACAAGAATTTGAAACATAAAATCAATTTATATTTACATTCAATGCCCACCTTGAGCCGTTGTTCATGCCAGGTTTCAGTAAATCTTCCTGTTCGTATATATTTCTTTTAATTTTTTAAGCATGTTTGTTGTCGTGTGGCTATAAGCAGAAGCATGTTTTTCAGCGGGTATGAACGAGGACGGTTCGTTTATTGGCCAATACGGACGCAAGCGAAGGCCCCCACCTTCTGGACAAACTGACTCCGCTTCGCAGGCCTTCGCCACGCTCGTCTAAATGTCTTTCCCGACCTTTCCCTATTTCCTATGCATTTTAATGGCTTGAAAAGTTTCTGCTGAGATTACTGTCAAATCATCATCATTAAATTCCAAATAATAAGCTGTAACTCTAACAGATCAAATGGTGTTCTGGCAAATATATTTAATGAAAAAAACTATTAAAATTAACTTCTATAACGGAACTTAAGTATAAACTGCCAAAAGTTTAAAGAACATATAAAACAATGTTCTAAACTTTAACATTTCTTGTAAATAAATAAAAGCAACATTTATTTTTCGCAGACATAAAATCAACCTGTCCCTGCAAATGCGCTCCAAAGCCTACGTTCATAAAAGCTAAAAAAATAGCGTAGTGCCATTGCATCACATATAAAAAGTAAAACAGTCTGGTACTGACAGCTGATCCCCATTGTCTATTTTTTTACTCTATGGATCTTATTCGATATTTAAGTGTGTTGCCCGCCAATATTTTGTTCTTGTCTCACTAGTACTGCCAGTTGTACTATTTTATGTAGTACGCGATATTTTTTTTTATATATATATACTAGATTGGACCCTCGAGTTATGTACATGATTTTTGGCGTCTTTATTGTACTATTTAAATAATAGTTTTAATAAAAGCTTTATTCACAAGTATTTTTACCTTCGCACCGAAAAGTAATGCAGCTTTTTTTACGTGTTAAGTACAGAGTAATTTAGTAATAAGTAATTATAGGTTGTAAAGAAATGATATTGTTTTGAAGTGAATGGTCCTACTTAAATGTTTACGCGTACTTTGTTATAAGTTTTGAATTTGTTTAATGTTAATGTTTCCTTGTTCCGTCCCCTTCCCTTCTTGTTGCACGAGCGACGTTTTTGTTTGGTTATGTAAGGTATGATATTTTTGTTTGCTTTTTTTACTTTTTGCATAATATATTTTTGAATTATTTTAATTATTAATATTTTGTAACTTTCGCAACATTTACGATACGACATTTGTTAATTACTTAAGTTTGTCATTAAAGATCGTGTTCTTAACTAGTTATAGTAAGGCGCTAGATGGCGCTACGTGTACCTGAAGTAGTCAAAAAGGTTTATTATTTTGATGAGAAAATCTAATAATAGTAGTAGAAGAGACGTGGAAGATCGACCTTCACCCATCTGGTAACCAGATGAGACATGTTTTTCATCAAATATATTTTATTTATAAACTTGCCTATGATAGCTTGCCTATCGAAAAGTGTTCATGGCTATTTTTAATTATATTAATTGTATTAATTTTTCTCTATGTTGAAAACTCTCGATAGGCAACCTATCATAGGCATGTTTATAAATAAAAAACATGTCTCATCTGGTTATCAGATATGTGAAGGTCGATCTCTCACCGGCTCTTAGACTGTAGGTTATGTGATGTGATGCCAACTAGTGTTTTCAATGATCGCTATTAATCTACAACACTGTCTCGCCGTAGGTCGTTTCACGGAGGACGGGTCGTTCATTGGCCAGTACGTGCCGGGCGCGCGCGTGCTGCCGCCGCCCGCGCCGCCCGCACACGTCACGCCGCCCACCTACGTCTAAGCGCAGCTGACTCCTACATCTCGAGTATCCGGACATTTACGTGTGTTACACTGCACTGCGTTTCAAATCTTCGAATCGATGTATGCAATATCGCCGTGTAATGTATTAGCATCCGGTCATAACATTTACGATCCGAGGTTCTAAACGTCTTGTATTACAATATTTACGGTGACTCAAAAATGTAGATCGGACTCATGTGGGACGGACTAACGATGAACAGTACTAAAAATCAACATTGATATTGAAGTGAAAAGCAAATTCTAAACAATTCTTGCAAATATTGCAAGCTCGCAATATACATATGAGCGTCAAAATTGAAATGTAAAAAGAGAAATTACTTTTTCATTGTATCCGACGTGAAATCACACATGATTTACGATCTACTTTTTGCAGTGCTCAAACGCTTTAACACTCATTATACAAAGGCATCTGTCGACAGTTCTATAATTTGTCAGTAATTGTATTTAGTTGAAATTTATTAGTGGTTAAGCTTAGTGTAAGCTGATAACGAACGCCTACTTTTCTCATTATGTTGGCCCTGACTAGTAGTGTCCGTAAGGAAGGGCTGGGCCGAGAACTTGGTACGACAGAGCTTATTATGCAACCCATATAAAGAGTAATATTCAGAAACCATCATATATGAATGTATATGCGTATACCGTAATATATACGTGTATACGTACGTGTACGTATACGCTTTGGCTCTGTAGTTCTGAATTTTTGTCCGTAGTATTTTTATTCAATATATCGAATTCTAGCCTGATGATCGTTCGGTCTTCAATGTCTATTGAACGTTTCGTTGTTATGAGACTGATTTTAAGTAATGAGAAATAGTTTTGACACTAGCATTCAGTTTTTGGGAGCCAAGTTGTCTTATATTTGCTTATATTAAAAGGTAGTACTCTCTACTTTTTGTCTGTAATTCACAAATTGGGCAATATCGCAAACCTTACTTGTCATAAATCCTGTAGTGCTCCAAAACCTGAATGTTACCCGTTTTCGCTTGAGTTAGTTTCTGTAGGCGCTGTATCGGCTCGATATCAATTACTTGTAGTTAACCGTACGGTTACTGGTCAAGACTTGAGATAAGAAAAGCTATTTTTGTCACAGAAATAAGGTAATTAGCTCTGGTCTCCGGTGGTCTAGCGTGCACTATTGCGGACGTAACAGACTATTTGGATGCGGCATATTTGAAAATGTAAGAGAAAGAAAGTTTTAGGTTAGGCGCTAAGGTATAAGCAATATTGCCACATCCACGACTTCTTACAGTCTGTTACTTCACTAACTAAAATTCCTGAATCGCTAGTTATTTTTGTATCAAATTGCATATCTTCCTACTCTTCGAATTATAGAACTATAAAGAACTTTATATGTTACAACTAAAACCTATATGAAACAAATATATCTGTATTTCTAAATTATCTACTACTTTAAGCGTAGACCAAGCTTGTTCAATTATCAAAAATAAAAATTCATCGGTATGATATTTCAGTTGTTATAACACTGGTTTGTCATAATTTAATTTCTATTTTAGCTTAAGCTTACGTACGTCTGCAAATATCAATACCGACGAATATCTAAAAGTATATATTTGATAAAATAATTATATATTTTTATATGTCTTATCGCTTTGACCACCGGGGCATATGTTGGTGCTTTGCAAAGTAAACGAGAGGTGGTTCGGTGTTGTGATCGTGTAGGTAATGAGAAGACGTCGATATTGCTGTTAAGCAAACCCCCCCACTCCCCCCTCATTCCTTCCTTCCTTCCTTCCTTCCTTCCTTTCTCCTCTTCGCCACTTACCCTCGATGTGAGTTCATGCAACATTAACAATACATATTAATCAAAAGTTATTAGTAATGACGGTAGAGTTTGAGCTGCCTTAGAAGTAAAACTCATTGCATTACATTTTACTATAGAAGCATTATTCTATGTAAACATAGATCAGAATATAGATCATTACTATATCAATTTGTAAAAAGCGCTTGAAGTGTGTTGTATGTGTGCTGACATGTCTGACTGTAAAATATTAGACGTAATGATATTTGAAAGAATCTCCCCTTGAATACTACAGAAATCTCTTTTTATTCTCTTTTTTGAAATTTATGGATGCAAATTATGTCGATTCATATATAAAACGTTTATCATTTATGTATTAAAGAAGTCCATGACCTCTGTCACGGTGGCGCCATCTCACAAATTGAATTTAAAGTGCGGGGTGACCCGTCGGTAAAATGTCTCTCTTACATAGTTATAAGTCCTCTTTATAGGCTTTTTCGTATTTAAATATTTCATATAAATTTGACATTTATTGAAGTTTCGCACCAGTCACATTGAAGTTAATGCCCAAGTTGATGTTTCTGATTTTTTTAAATAGCGGGCTCGAGACGATTGTTGTAGGCGTCCAGTGTTGCAAACAATCAAAATAATTTTTTGACGTATTTTTTATGAGCGGCAATCGTGTCGAGCTGGTATAAACAATATCTCAATTGTACCGTGTTTAGATTAAGGCTAGGGATTCGTGTTAACTAATGTTAGAAAGCTAACGCGCTCGCTTACTGCATCTCTGTAATTGTATATTTATTATTTGCTTTATCTGTACCTATTGTATTGTCTCCCAGTTTATTTTTACACTGGCGTACAGAAAAAGTGCACGCGTGCACTAAACGCCGCCTATATTTTTATCATAATTTATTTATTTACGTATACTTATTTCTTCGCCTGAAAGGTGTTGGGTCGTAATTAAAAACATTCCAGACGGTCTAACCATGTTAATTTTTCAAATCTCTTTATTTAAAGTTCTCGTAGGACGCGTCGGTCAGATGTAATCTGAACAATGTTTATAAAACTTTAGACGGACGCGACGCTCCTGGGAGCTTTTAGATATAATTTATTTATGATCCCTTAACACGTATTTATATATATCCCCTCGTTATGTATAATCTCAAATCGTAACGTGTTCAAGCCAACAATATTAATCTCATTTAGAGCTTACACTGTAACTATCGGTACCTTATACATTGCATATTTATATTTGATGGCACTGTTATTGTAACCCCTTTAAGTTATTTGTTAAGGAGTCTTTATCGTGTCTATTGTCTAGTAAGAATTTAATATATATCTATTAATATTAATTGATTAATGGTAGGAGCCTTGTTCTATTCGCGTCTGTTTAATCGCTTTTTACACCCGTTAATGATGAAAAAATTTTTTTGTCTTGACAAAATACTTGTTACATTTCAAATTGACAATTTTGATATTAGATTGTTAGCCATCGAAACCGATGGAAATACTCACTGCCTTTCCGACTAAATCCTACACTGTGTTCATTTTATTTAACACTTACCTAGTGAAGAAAACTTGCCTTAAAAATTATTGAATGAAAATGTAATTTTCATTGTTCAAAATTAAGTTATACAGCACAATGTCTGCATTTATTTAGTGTCACAATATTTAAAGTGAATATAATCATTGTACTAATTAAATAACAGTCGTATTTGAACAAAATACATCGCAGTAAGAAAATAGTTGATGTTAGCAGTTAAATAAAATTGTAATTGTTGTACAACTTAATTTTCTCGCAAGTGTATTGGATTTTGGAAATATTCTTCAATGAAAAACATATAGTAGACTTTATGTGTGTAAAGACTGGACATACTGTAATTATCGCTTTTTATCAGTACTAAAAGAAAAACATTCTTCATATCGAAGGTAAATTATTATATTTTCAGTATGTTTAGTCTCCTACAGTTGTAGTAATAGTTGACGTGTTGCTTTTATTGCAATACACGAACTGGTAGATACTAATTGTTGTGAGGTACATTCAGTGTTATATTTATATGTCATGCCGCAGATGCTTAAGTTTACCGGTATTTTATCTTTGACGATCAATATACAATTTTCTTTGAATATGTTTAAGGTGAGCGATATCTCAATCGTTAAGTTAAATGTATTCGGAAAAATTAAGCTTCTGCACCTTTTTAATTATATTGGCTAAGCAAGCTTTTTATCAACTTTTGGTATATTTGGTTGGTTTAGATATGCAAACTATGCATTTATTATATTAAAAGTTTGAAAACATGACAAAAGTAGGCAAAGACTTGTGAAATTCTCTGATCTGACCATGTACGATTCTGTTCACGATTATCGTAATTTACATTTTAGTTCGCATTAAGTAACTGTAATTTATTGTAACTATGATGAATATTTTTTTATGTTGCATAGAAAATAAATATTAAGAAATTAATGCCTTGACTTTTATTTTTACCAATTCTCAGCATTCTTATTCAAAACATTGCATGAAATTTATTGTACTGTTGGCCTAGTGGTTAGTGACCCCGACTGCTATGCCATAGGTCGTGGGTTCGATTCCCACCCGAGTCTGGGTGTTCTTTGTGTCCGTTGTTTATATGTTTGTAAAGTCCCCCGCGACACAGGAGTATTTCCTAATGCTGGAGTTGTCTTTAAAAAAAAACAGATCTAAATTTTAATTCAATAATTTTTATAAATATTGAAGAATTTACGAAAATACGGTTACAAAACGCACGGTACGTGCGTGTGTATGTCGGAGTGGAGCTCAAGTCTCGGACCTGAAGCTGGGCACTGGGCCCGACACATTCTGAAGCTTGTGTGCGTTCGCGCAGCGGAACGTTGAATTTAAAGATTTTAATTATGCAGATATTTAGTGTATGACGTCGTGTAATTGTGTATGGTAAAATAAAAATTGTGCATGCAGCCATTGTGGAGAAATTCGCTTAAAACTGATTCCGCTGGGCGAACGTTGTCCTGGCGGAACTTTTTTTAATCCATGGACTTAGAAGAAAAAAAATGTGTCCAAAAATTTGTGTGTACTTGTGTGTAATTGTGTATGTATGAATAAAATTAGTGCATGCTTCAACTTCGGAGAAATTCAAGTTTCCGCTACGCGAACGTTTGGCCATTAGCTAGTTTTCATATAAAGCGCTTATATAGAGAGCTGTAGATTTTTACATACGTTGTTTTGAATTTGTTTATATTTGTTTAAAAAACATATTTAGAAAACACCGTAGGGTTTATAAGATAAAAATATAAACGTAAAATACGCTTATTAGGTCTTAGTTCGTAAAGTATGCACTTTGGGGTCTAGATTTTTACGTTCATACAAACCTTGTAAGTGTCTGCAACATGTTGCCAAGTATCAATGATGTCCCGTTAGTAATTAAAGAGTTATAGGACAATTTACCATGAATAGACCACTGTTTACAAAGCAGTCAAATATCACGACGTTCTAAAGGAATTGCATAGTAAAATGTATTCCAATAATTAGTATATTAATTGAACTACTCACATGCAAAATTTCATCTCATTAAATTCAGTAATTAAAGAGAAACAATTAAAATACTGACAAAGCATCGAAAACCTACACAACCCGACCAAGTTCGGATGGCTACAAAAAAGCGGCCGTGCCATATATCTAAGTAACGTTCTTAACCTTCCAGTATAGTATTTATTAATATGGTACAGTTGGGTACACAAGCGTTAGGAAAATATAAAACAATTGTATTCCTTCAATGAAAAATATATATATTTTGTTTTTATGGTATAGGGGGCAAACTAGCAGACGGGTCACCTGATGGTAAATGACTACCGCCGCCCATGGGCACCTGTAACTGAAGAGTCACAAGTGCGTTGGTACCCTTTAAGGTGGGAGTAGGAGAAGAGGGGGAGGGTGGGGGGGTTGAGAGGGGAAAGACGGGAATAAGGGAGAGGGAAGGGTTAGGGCCTCCGGTAACCTCACTCACGCGGCGAAATGCAATGCAAGCATTGCTTCACTACCGGTTTTCTGTGAGGCCGTGGTGTCGAGCCGGCCCATGCATGCCGAAGCATGGCTCTCCCACGTTTAATAATAACGCCCATATTTTTTTAATAATAACGCAACTATCTACGATAAAAACAAATCTTCAATTAACAAGTACTTCTCTAATTAAACATCCGTGTGCAAAAATATTTTTAATTACATGTAACAATTATGTATTTATTATTTATTTCTCGCCACCTGTTACGTAGAAACCCAAAAATTGGCGAAATGTGGGTGTCACACCTCTGCCTACCCCTTCTGGAGTTGTTCCAGCCGTGAGCATATGAATGAATGAATGAAAATACAGAAAATAACCTCAAAATTTGTAACCCTCTTAGGGACTAGTCATGACAATCCCTGGGGCGCGCGCCCCAGTAACGGCAGAATTTGCCATACAACTCATGTGCGCGCACAGGCGTGTGTATTTTGAGCGTATCGGGAGCGTAGCTGAGGCGCTTGTCATGACTAGTCTCTTGTTCATAAAAACTTAACGTTAACAAACGCTTGCTAAACATGCTCTGTCATTGGTTAGAGACAGCAATAGACTTAAACTGCATACATACATAAGTCACTACCAGTACAACGGTAATATCATATACTGACGCAAGTCTCAAGCGCATACTTAAATAAAGTACCTACGTAAATAGTACTTACTGTCATAGTCAAATAGATTTAAAATAGCAGTTGTAGAAAATTAAACCACCTATAAATTATATCGAAACAACAATTGTGTTGTCACCTGTACCAAATCAATACCGGTATTATACTGTAAATTTTAGAATGTTACCTAAATATATTGCACGGCCGCTTTTTTGTAGCTATCTTAACTTGGTCGGGTTATGTAGGTTTTCGATGCTTTGTCAGTATTTTAATCGTTTCTCTTTAATTACTGAATTTAATGAGATAAAATTTTGCATGTGAGTAGTTGAATTAATACACTAATTATTGGAATACATTTTACTATGCAATTCCTTTAGAACGTCGTGATATTTGACTGCTTTGTAAACAGTGGTCTTTTCATGGTAAATTGTCCTATAACTCTTTAATTACTAACGGGACATCATTGATACTTGGCAACATGTTGCAGACACTTACAAGGTTTGTATGAACGTAAAAATCTAGACCCCAAAGTGCATACTTTACGAACTAAGACCTAATAAGCGTATTTTACGTTTATATTTTTATCTTGTAAACCCTACGGTTTTTTCTGAATATGTTTTTTAAACAAATATAAACAAATTCAAAACAACGTATGTAAAAATCTACAGCTCTCTATATAAGCGCTTTATATGAAAACTAGCTAATGGCCAAACGTTCGCGTAGCGGAAACTTGAATTTCTCCGAAGTTGAAGCATGCACTAATTTTATTCATACATACACAATTACACACAAGTACACACTAATTTTTGGACACATTTTTTTTCTTCTAAGTCCATGGATTAAAAAAAGTTCCGCCAGGACAACGTTCGCCCAGCGGAATCAGTTTTTAGCGAATTTCTCCACAATGGCTGCATGCACAATTTTTTTTTTACCATACACAATTACACGACGTCATACACTAAATATCTGCATAATTAAAATCTTTAAATTCAACAACATTCCGCTGCGCGAACGCACACCTGAAGCTTATCAGGCTTACACTAAATACGCACGAAAACTAATCGTATACAAAATACAGTAATAATATAAAGAGTTTTTGTTTGATTGTTTGTTTGTTTAAACGCGCTAATCTCCAAAACTACCATGTCACGGCTAGTCTGTAATACAATTATTATAGTGCGTAGTTATTAGGATATTTGTATATTTATAGAATAGATTATTCTAACACCTCGAAATGAAATATAAATTCTTAACCGTTTATACTACAAAACAACTTTTCACTCTAACCATGCGATGCGATGAGTCTTTTTCCGACTCAAGAATAACACTGATAAAGTGTCGCTATTAATTATCTCTAATATAATTATCACAGGAATATCGTGAGCCCTGACCTTCCCCAACCTTGATCGAATTTCCCAGCGGCAAGAAATGTTCCTGTGTGATGTGACAAAGTTAATGGTCCGATTAATTTTAAGTCATCCATATTATTTTTTACGTCAGAAACGTCTAGGCTCACACTAAAAGTCGCTCTCCGAGTTGTTGTAGATAGCATAATATATATTACTGTAACATCTACAACGAAATTAACTATACCTCCGCAATATATATTTTGTTGTCCTCGGCTGCTTCTGTGGTGCATTGCAATAATGGTTTACTCTCAGAATGGATGTAGATATGGGGCACATGGCACTACTAAAGAGCTCCTTATCTATACAAATATTATAAAGCTTGTTTGGTTTGTTGACTGAGTTTGTTTGGTTGACTGTTTGGTCACGCTTATCTCAGGAACTACTGATTTGAATTGAAAAATTATTTTAGTGTTGGATAGCCCATTTATCGAGGAAGGCTATATAACATCATGCTCCGACCAATAGGAGCTGAGCATCAATGAAAAATGTTGCAAAAACGGGGAATATTTACAAACACAGACGAAGCGGCTCAGCTAGTATTTGATTTAGGAACATGTTGGATAGATTATAAAAAGGTCTATGAATCTGTGTCGCATACGCGGCACTTTAGGGTAAGTTGTACAAGATTGATAACAACTATACACTTTCTTGAAGGCATGTATGTGACAATGGAGGACGATTCTTCGCTTTCCATGATGTCGGGCCTCCCTTAACCTCACTCTTTCTGCGAAACACAACGGATGCATTGCTTTACGGCGGTTTTCTGTGAGGCCGTGGTAACACTCCGGTCGATCCGGCCCATACGTGCCGAAACATGGCTCTTCCACTTGATAAGATTACTGGAGTAGAGTAAATGTATCAGGATGGAATTTGGTGTAGATAAATCTGCAGTCATGCATGTTAAGAAAAGCAGGATTATGGAATCTGAAGGGATGCAACTCAAATTCCACACACCTTAGATGTCTTTCCGGAAACAAAACTTATAAATAATCTAATGTTAGGTATGTCACAGGCGTAGATGAGTTGACTATAAAGCAATCGTTACAGGAATTCTTTGGCCATCTGAAAAAGTATAAAAAGTCTTTAGTCAAGTGGTAATATATAAGTCCCGATGCCGTGGGAATATCGGAATAAAAAGCCTATGTGTTAACACTTTCAGTGCCACCCCAATTTACACTATGTCCCGTAATTTGATTAGGGTATATAAAAAGTGATTTACCATAGCTTAGTGCGTTTGAATTTATAATCCGGGCGCCAGAGCCAAAAATAACGCGAAAAGTGGTGGTCTTTTATAACAATACGATACTTGGCTTAAAATTTGAAGAAGAATACGTAGAATAACATCCTAAAGTGTCTACTTCGACGGAGATACGCGTCATTGTTTATTATTGCAAAATAACTTGAAAAACGGCTTTTTTTTTTCGGTTAACGGGTTTCATTAAAAATCTAGAAAAGTATTGCTTTTAGAGCAGAATGTTAAATACAAAAGATATTCATGTCAAAATAAGCACAATCACTTGTACTAAGTTGTTTACGTCTAAGTTTAAAACATAAAAAATACGATCTTTCAGTTACGGTTTTTCGATTATAACTTTTTTATTTGTTCACTTAAAAAATCAAATTTTTGAGGGAGCAAAGATATTGTTATTCCCTATCGATTCCAAAAACTCAGATATCAATACCAAGCCCGTGACACATTTTACACACAATCGAAATTTTAAATTAACAATTTTACAATAGGCTGCCATTTTAAAATTTCGCGATCTAACTTGGCGTACAATGAAAAACATACTAATGTCTGTAACATATTCGATTTTCATTCAATTTTGAATATTGCAACGTACATTCTCACGCATTTTAATTTCTTTGCATTTTTCATCTTTCTCGCTTATTTAAACAATGGAAACAATTTTCTATTTTTTTTTTAACGCCTAATCCTTATGTAAAATCGTCGGCTTAACAGCTTTTGCATTTAACATTTTGTTCTAAAAGCAATACTTTTCTAGATTTTTAATGAAAACCAAAAAAAAACCCGATTTTCAAGTTATTTTACAATAATAAACAATGACGCGTATCTTCGTCGAAGTAGACACTTTAGTATGTTATTCTACGTATTTTTCTTCAAATTTTAAGCCAAGTATCGTATTGTTATAAAAGAACACCACCCTCTAATGCTCTGGTGCCCGGACTATTAAAAAAATGTCACAAAATAAGATAGAAGTTAAACAAGTTTCATAATTGTGGCAGAAATTTTCAACATTTTCCTACATAAATGTGTAGTAACTGTTTATTTGACTTTACATGTGTAAAATGTAAAGATGAATCATCTGAGGGCTCGTTTAATTATCTATATTACATTAATTAGCCTGAAACAAAAAAAATATCAAAGTATAGTTTTACGAAAAAATTATGTCCAACATTCAACTTCTTGCATCAAATATTTCACAACATTTTTTACCCGATTCGTTCCTCCTACCACAACATTGGTTAAAAATTGTAGCGCCACCTACCCACTGGGTCCAATCGTGGATCTAAGCCATCCAGAAACCCAATCACACCCAATTTTTTTTACCAAAACCTGTCCAGCGGATATATATAAAAGGTATCTATATTAACAAGAATTGCTTGTTTAATAGTATGATTTTAAATGTAACACTTAGGCCAAGGCTAGCTTTTACTCATATCAACGTTTTTAGTAAGTAAAACTTGCCATAGTTGACAATCTATGCGACTGAACACGCGTGGCGTGTTCTCGGCATTGTCTGTACAACATTTTTTTGTGGAATATAAAATTCATTGTAGCATAGGAGCCACTTCAAATTTATATTAACTTATCAAATAATTAAGCTACACTGTTATTTTCAATATATAATATTGCTTAATTTCTAAAATATTGCCGAAACATTGTTGACTGTCATCGGCTCCTGGAGGAAATTTAGAAGAACACGCGAGGCGTGTCACCGGCACTGAAAGTTTAATTCAGGTCTCCAGCTATCTACGTACCAAGTTTCATCGCAATCGGTTCGGAAAGAATTACAACCATCCATACATTCTCACAAACTTTCACGTTTATAATATTAGTAGGATAGTATAAATTCCACCTCCATTAGCGATCAACTTGCTAATCCTATAGAACCCAGAATAAAGCCATAGTCATTATTGTAAATAAACATTTTTAATTTTTACACAAATTACAGAAAGTATCCCCCCAGCATATGCATGCATAAATACTTCATAGAACATTAAGGAGCAACAACATACGGTGCAAATCCAAAAAGCTGACTCAAATAAGGTTATACATGAAAGAATTGACTGAAAAATTCAAGATTTGAAATGGCACGACATGGCCGCATGGGGGAAGTATCTATAAATAATCATTTATCGAAAGTATAACGAAGCTCCGCTGGCCTTAAAGGTTTTTTTCTATTCCTCGGCAATAGTGCTTTTTCTGGAGGAAAGGTTTATCTGTACCCCTGACAATGTGTAGGTAAAATTTCATAATGATCGGTTCAGAATTTAAAGCGTGCGGAATGTAAGCATTATGATTAGGTACCTAATCTTAAAATATTGTGTTCCGAAATAAAAAGATTTTAATTTTGCGATTTTAAACCTATTTTTTACGTTTAGAAAATTTACTGTGAGTTTGTGACGTATGGAGGAGTATTTTTAGAACAGCAAAATAAAGTTTGTCTTTAAATCTTCATTGAAAGACACCGATGTTGTACTTGTGTGACTAATGCAGCGTTCCAATAAACAAGAAACGATTCGTTTTGCTTACGGACGCTAAAAATAAATAATAATAATAATAACTTCACACTTCTCACACACGGCCGTCTGATCCCAAACAAGGCATATACATATTATAGATAAATTACACCCAGACCACAGAATACATAATAGTACTAGTACAGAAGGACCTCTTCGCAATACCATTTAAATAAATAGCGACTCTTGCTCCGACACAATAAGGTGCAATTCAGATCGCACACCGCTAATTCCAAATGGCTTATATTAACCTAGAACTTGCCTCTCTTTCTACCGCATAACTCTTATCTGTTCTGATGCCGTTAAGGTTGTCTTCTGTAAGAAGAATTAATCTAAATATTTAAAAACCAGTTATGTGCCTATTACTTTACTTCTGTGAACAAATTAAGTTTTAAATAAACCTAGACTAGGTATTTACCTACTTAGTAGTACCTACGTAAATGTAACTTATATTGAAGAAAACTATTTTATTTCACAATCTCTGCATACTTAGATACTTTAATCTCTAAGAAGATAGGCATTTGCCATAACGTTAGTGTGTACCTTGGAATGAAACTATTTCTTTTAGGTGTTTAGCTAGGTAGGTATATGCAAATCAAATCGCGGAACCCTACTCCTTATAACACCAGCTATTTGCCAGTGAAAGTCATATGGAAATCGCTCCAACCGTTGCGGAGATTAGCCGAACAAGTAGATAGACAGACAGACAAAATTGTTGTAGTCCTAAACTTATCAAAGCTAAACTTGACTAAGTTACTCCTTATAACACCAGCTATCTGTCAGTGAAAGTCCCGTGGAAATCGGTATACCCGTTCAGTAGATTAGCCGGAACAAACAGACAGACAGACAAAAATGTGAAAAATATTTTTTTGGTATAAGTACCGTGTAAACATTCAGATGCATTCAGTAAAAAACTGTCCGATTTCCACGATGATTTCCATTGATTGATTGATTGATTTCCATTATGTCATTACAAACGGACACTTCAAATTTATTTATTTACTAGCAGTTCTCGCGCGGCTTCGCTCGCGTGTACATATTTATATATTTTGCGCGGAACCTGAATCCTTTTTTCAAAATCACAGTAGCATAAGTTACTCCTTTTAACATCAGCTATCTGACAGTGAAAGTCCCGTGGAAATCGGTCCACCTGTTCCGGGGATTAGCCGAAACAAACAGACAGACAGACAGACAAAAATTGTAAAACATGTTGTTTTGGTATATGTACCGTATATACATCCAAATGCACTTAGTAAAAAGCGGTTATTTTAATATTACAAACAGACACTCAAATTTTATTTATTTCTATAGAGTATAGATAGAAGATGTGTATCAGTTGTTGTGGTCCTAATAAATAAATATACTTATCATAGCTAAACTTGACCTTGTAAACAGAACTTGTAAATATCTAACTATACTGAATATCATTAATAATATAATCTAACTACGTAAATACGGGAAACGTAATTCGTAAGCGACGAACGGACGAAGCGACGTAGCGCGTGAGTGAGTATCGAAGTAACGTGCTACCCGGCCGGCGCGTGGCAGCCCACTGAATTTCGCTCGACTCGTCGCCGCTTCTTGGTACCTGTAACTTCATACCTACTGACCGGAGTGGGCCTAGCCTGCCCAGACACAGAACAAATGATCGTGTTCATCACACAATTATTTGTCCTGGGTGGGAATCCAAACCACGACCTCTAGCTTAGCAGTCAGGGTCACTAACCACTGGCCAGTCAAATACTTCATAATTCAACGAAAAATTTACCGTTATACGCCATAAACTAAAAACGAATCGTTTTTTGTTTATTGGAACGCGGCATTATACGTTTCGGGGTCTAATTTTGTGGGGAGAAATCGGGAAATGCGGGCAAAAATCTTCAAGGGTTGATTCCCGAGATGGATGAACTTAAGCATACAAGTTTTCAGGGAACCCTCACATTTATTATCCTCTTTCTAATAATAAATATTCAAACTACAGGATATACGTATCTTAATACGAACCACACATACTTTTGCAGCTTGGTATAGGAACATGTTCATACTCGTACTAGGTAATTACGACGAATAAGGTAGGTGTTAACTAAACTTTACGAGCTTCTAAAACGCACTCTGCAATCAATAAATTTACAGTAAGACGAAACATTCCACCCGTTTACTATAAGTTTATTATAGTTATGTTATACTCAAGACTAAACAATACGTCAAAGCCAGGTAAATTATAGAGCCCGATTACAGGTGCTCTGTTCATTCAGAATATAATAACAATAGAGGCCAAACCGATGGCGGTTTTGTGAAATAGTACCTACCTATTTGTAAGCTAATACGTTTTTTCCTGTTAGGGACACGTTAGAAAAAAATTAGAAGTGCAATATACAAGTAGCAAGTAGTGTTCACTCGTGTGTCAAAATTATGCGGTATCCTCAACATTTATTCTTTCGTGGTCATCTGGAGCTCGTTAAATGACCAATATTTTTATTTTATTTTCGGAAAACATACAGCAATGTCGGTAAGCTAGTGGTTAATAATTTTTTTATTAACCACTTACCGACAGACGATGTTCTGTCGTGTTTAGGGTTCCGTTCCTCAAAAGAGAAAAAAGGAACCCTTTAATTAACTATTTAAATTAGGATTTGTTTTGATTTCATCTGAAAAAGCACTTTCAATTTTCCCAGAATTTGCCCAATTGCAGGCAATGTCCTTTACCTAAAAACCTTTTTCGGATTGTTACCACATACCTAAACGCAAGAATTAGTCAAATTAGCAGTTTTCAAGCTTACTAACGAACAGAACATATCATTTTTATTTATATAGATAGATTACACTCTATATATCTTGTAAATAGATCCAACTCTCACTATTACAAAACAAATAACAACTAAAATTCGTGTGTGTGCATATTGTATGAGTGTTTTGAAAACGGCACACATGTTATATTTTCTAAACAAGGGAGTATCGGAATATTATCCCAGTTAATAGTTTATCCTTAATAATACCAGTAGGTAAAATAAAAAAATCCGGTCCCGCAGCAGGCCCGCAGAGGTAGATTTCGTGTTTTTTTAATTTTTATCTCCAAAAATATAAGTCACATTAAAAACTTTTTAGTTTACATTGTAGAGAAAAAAAAATTAGCTTTCAGTTTACAGTTTCGGAGCTACTTTTGGTTTGCCCTCCCTCCCCAAGTTAAGGATGGAATCATTTAGCGTTCATACAAAAAATGTTCGTATTTACTATGGGCATGCTATTAATGTTAAACGGTCCAAAAATTTTCCAAAGGAAAAAGTTATGCTGAAAAAACAGATTTTTGAAAATCTGTCCCCCAGTGGGGGACTGGGGGGCAGATTTTCAAAAATTTGTTTTTTGGGGGAATATTCCCCATTCACAAACTTAACCTCCATTTTTACCCTGTTGATTTGTCGTCCAAGTTTGAAAGTAATCGGTGCATAAATGCGACCTCTCTCGTGCCGGTAAAATTGAGGTACATACATACATATATATATACTTTTTAACTGGCAGTTGGTTTGGGGTTTTGGGATCATAACTAGACCTCCTGTGAAGAAATTTTTGGAAAACTCGACAACTGCTACAAAACCAATAGATAGACTTCTTCGAAAAATCTACCTAAAACGATATAAAACCTAGAAGGCGTGCTTAAAATAGTTTAATTATTTTAGGAATAACTGAATAACAACTTTGTTGATAGTCTTAAAATTGGAACGATACATGGGGTACACTGAAAGTTTTGCGTAACTCATTAATAAAACAATTTACATGTAAACTAATATATTATTTACTGCTTTTCGAAGTATTCTCCATTACATTTTAAACATTTTTTCATTCGGTCAAACCATTTTTGAAAACATGAGGACCATTGGCCTCTCAAGGAACTCTAAGGGCATGTTTTTCACGTGCTGGTTAAAAGCTATCACGGCCTCTTCCGGCCCGTAAATGTCATACCTCTTATCAAATCTCAATTTTTTTTTTAAATAAATGAATCGCATGGTGCCAGGCCTGGACTATGGGCGGGATGGGTCACTAGCTCTACCTTTTCAGAAGCCAAAAATTACTGATCGCGGTGTGCGCCGAAACATTGTCATGGTGCAATAGGATGCGACCTCTTGGTCGTTTTTCCCTAAATTTTTCAAAGACACTGGGTAAACAAAAGGTTGGTTTACCACTCAGCATTAACTGTCTTTTGTTCTTCAAGTGGGATCGTGCAGACAGGACCCGTCCGGGAAAAAAAAAACAAAAAAAAACGCTTTACGGTGCTCAAATGAGGTGCGTCCTCCTAAAAGCATTTTGAAGACGAGCAGGTCGAGCAGTGCAGTCTTGCGGAGTCAGTAAACTTTTAAAATCATAGAAAATACTCACCCTTAAATCTTTTCGCGTTAATTCCATTTTTGCTACGGACGACGAACTTCAACTTGTGATAAAAAACAATTGACACGCGATTTCCCTCCAATTTTTTTGTTCCATTATCGTAAATGACTAGGATACTGGTGCAGTTTCAAAACATATGGTTTAGGGGCTAAACAGAGTCAGTGAGACATCCTCTTAACCTTTGCTCAACCTCATACACATCCGTAAAACGTTTCGATAGACATTAGGTATACGACATTAAAAAACAGTTAGTACTTAGTAGTATTCTTGTAAAACTTTCAGACATTACAATGATTATAATACCAAACCAAAAGATTGGCCTTATACTTAATCGAATTTTGACGCATAATGACAGGTAGATTTTAGTTTTCTTCGTCCGCTTTCTGGAGGAACACTGAATAGGGCTAGACATTATGCCTATAAATTCCTTGACTTATCTCTTCCTCTTGCGTGTGAAAGAAAAATTGACAACCTACCTCCTTCAGAACATTTTGAATCAAGGAAATCCTTGTACACTCAAAGCAATCCCTCGGCTACCTTCAGTATTAATTCGTGGCCAACTGCAAATACGTTACAGTCATATTGATTCTTTTTACACCAATTTACCGATAGCTCCGAACGTAGGCATTTACTTACATTTTATGTATTAGAATAGAACCTTTATGCAAAGCTGAAGTAGGTAGTAGCTGCAGTACTGATGTAGGTACCTCCGTGTCCCTCATTACATAAAATTCTTCCAAAACTTTTATTTTCAATGTTAAATTTGCATTTTTTAATCAATCCTTTTCTGAGTGCACGCATGGAAAGGTTTGATTTAAAACAGCAATTAATCTAATCATCAAGCGCTAAATTTGGCCGTCCACAACATGCCATGTAAACTGATTAAAAAGCATCCCACGTCTCCCGGATGATTTGCTATCAATGGAAACATGCAAAATGTCCATCATAAATTACAGCGATGTAGCATCCAGCGCGTCCTCACTAAACCCCAGGCCTTTATGTGATAAGGTTTAAGTCGAAAATGGTATATATTGTAGCTTTTGAAACGCAATACTAAACTGTGTGTTAAGTAAAGGCACAATATGTCGACAGCAGTCTGTGTTCGACCGTCGCGAGAGCGGGACATAATCGAATGCTTTTTATTTGTTGTCAAACGAGACGTGCGAGTTCGCGAGTTGTGAAGTGAGTTTAAAAATTATGAGCGTGCCTGTTGTAATTGAATTTAAATAGGAATAAATCATCGGTTATAGGTAAGATAAAATTGTTCCTATACTGTGTAATCATATCGCGAAATCCGCCAGGATGACAGTGGACGATAAATAAAAGATCGTTGATCCCACTTCAAAGTTAATTGTTTAATCGATTCGGAGTTCGAGTGGACCGTCTTTAGTAATTACCTTCACTGGTACGAATACAGTTCGACCGCGTATGTTAATTTATGTCTAGTTGATCTAATCTAGAGCTGTGTTAAAAGAAGATTTCATGAAAAAACAAACAAATTTTGAACAGCGTTGGAAAATACAGGAGATTAAAGAAAGCATTAAAGGGTAAACATTACTATCGTTTACGTGTAAACATGACGGGGTGTTATTAATAGAGCCCTAACTACGGAATCATATGTTAAAGTATAGTGCATGGGCCTATTTAAGGCAAGCTATTAACATGCTACTTGTCGGGACTGATTTGTGAGACACGAAGGATAAAATTAAAAAACCGGCTTAATCTGAGAGCGTTAAAGTCGTTAAATGTGATGAATAAGTACCTACACATTTTAAATGTTGTTGCCACTACTCGATATCTGAATGCGATTAATGATCAACTTTTTGCATCGTTTCATTTTATTCGTTGCAGTGTAAGTCCTTATGCAAGTATAATATTCAGAAACAGAATAGCACAATTTAAAGTAGGTAACTTAAAATCCGAATTTCAACACTAATTTTAAACAACGTTAGATGTACCTAACAAATAAAATACTGTCAACTACTATGTATTCTGTGGCTTAGCTAGAGTGGTTAACAAGAATACTTGTAATTTGTGAACTAGTTTTCTTAAAAAAACATAAAACTGATTATTAAGATCTCGGTTCACTAAAATGCATGCACTATGCACTAATGTAATATTTTAGTAAAATATTACATTAACGACTCCCAGTGGCGAGATCGACTCGTCAACTAGCACACTCTTAACGGTTAAGTAAAATTGATTTAATCGATCAGATCCAGACTCTCGACAATCGCTGTGTGAACAGTGCTCCTTACGGACAGCAGTGGTCCGGAGGCGACTGCGGCTGCGGCCCGTCAGCCGGACAAGCGTTTTTTACTTTTTACACAGTTACCTGTTCCCGAACGGGTATCGTATCGACTCTGGTTAGCTTAACAAGTGCGGACAGAGGTGCCGTATCTTCGGCTACAGTTGCATTACCGCTTTATTGCTTTTTTATTATAACCGCATCAGTTTTACTTCATCTGTAGCATTTCGATACCTTTTATCTTTTAATTATCATAGTATCGTGTGAGTAATTCTTAGTTATTAATCTATTGTTTAAGCTGTTGTTGTTGTAATTTTTTATCAATTACTAGGTCCTGGTAGTGTTTGTAGACATTTACAATAACAGTGGTGTCACTGGCGTATTGACAGCATATTCTTCATTGGGCTATGGCGTCCCAAATCGCCAGTAGAAATGAAACTTAAAAGTGTTTATTAATTTGGAGGTGAGCTGCCAAGATTTGAATTAAATTTTATAAGAGTTTGAAGTTGTATTAATATGATGAAATATGTAATAGGCACCTACTTATATTTTTTTCTTTTCGGATTTGCAAGAACATCCAGTTAGATATTTCGCTCAACGTCATACGGTCATTCGCACAAGTTTTCGCAATATGCAGCCGTTGCTTTTAACAAGTGATATAAATTATCTACCTACTGAAATAAAACCCTTTTAGTGATACAGGATACATATTTATATCAATTCAAATTATCTTAGCAGTCTCAAGAGCACTCTGTGTATACCTAATAAAGGAGTGGTTTCCACACACAATGATTTTCAAGTATTTGCCTTTTGAATGTAGGCTATGATTCATATCCTTAGTCATGTCATATATAGCTCAATTTGTTGGTACAAATAAGTAGCACACTGCACTTATAAAATCAGTTTTCAAATCTTTTTGCGGTAGTAACTACTTCATCATCTGTGGTGTTACCCTGAACTAGAGTTTATTTTTTGTAACATGAGTAGAGTGACAATATATATTTTTGACACACACCTGTTTGTCAAAAATATATATTGTCACTGCTCACTGATAAATTTGAACACACTCACAACTTAACATTATATCATAGACAACTCCATCATAGAAACCGACATCCATGCGGTCGAAGCATCGGGATGAGAGCTAGTAGAAAAAAAAGGAGAACAAAACTACAAAAATCACACCATAACTCAGTTATTGAGTTGCAATATAGATCAGTAGTCAGACAGTCAGTCTTGGTGTGGCCTTATAAGCTTTGACTTTGTATTATAACAGGTCATAAGTATGTACTTTTATTTTTATAGCATTAAGTCATCTTTCTGTGTTTTGTATTTAAATGATTTCATCCTTTCTTTCATAAAAAGGCACTCCGGTCAACGTGGTCATTGATCTTGAAATTTCCTAACACAACTCAAGATTATACCACTGTACTTACCTACTGAATGACTATTCACCTCTGTGGTAAAGGTATGACTGTTGAACTGATCAGGCACCTATTCATATGCACAGAGCGGTCGTACTTGAGTGAGTGAGTGTCATAGGTCGGCAAACTCGTCCTCTTTCTGAAGCTTTTAATATATCGGAAGGTACGAAATAATGTCTCACCGCAAATATATTTGTTCAAGTGTTATGGCGAACTTGGTTTTTCTCAAAGATTACGTATTCCCAATTACTACTAGTGCTAATACGGAAAAACAACAAACATTAAACACTAGTAATATAAAATCCCAGCTATGTTAACGCACTATCGAGTTTGTTAATCGAAACCAAACTTTTCTAAAAAACCCTTCGGGGATGCCCGACGAATTTCGGGCTCTTTATCAGGCTCAGAAATAGTCTTGGCGTTGATATAGAACAACCAGGCAGCATCACAATAGCCACCCGAAAAAAATAGGGTGTCTCTGGGTTATATTTCCGGAGCAACTCCATAAAGAAATGTAATCTAAATTCTAACCCAACTCAACAAGCGTGCATAACCCTACTAATATTATAAACGTGAAAGTTTGTGAGGATGTATGGATGTGTGGATGTATGGATGTTTGTTACTCTTTCACGCAAAAACCACTGAACCGATGCGATGAAACTTGATATATAGATAGCTGGAGACCTGGACTGACACATAGGCTACTTTTTATCCCGATATTCCCATGACACCGGGACTTATTCGGGTGAAACCGCAGGGCGCAGCTAGTAGTAATATAAATTTTCAGTGCCATGATATATTATGTAGGTAGACGCATTCGGTTTTGCAAAGAAAATGCGTTTTACGGGTCATCACCTCACCAGAGCTAATGGTAAAGTGGTTTGACGGAATCAAACCGACTAAAACCACACGGTGTGCTGTCACAAGTGGGCCTTTTGCAAGAGACCCGGGTTTACCCTAAGAAGGAACCCCTGCAGACAATAATAAGAGAAATCCGAAATGCCACTTAAAATATTTTTTTTTCTTATAGATTTTATTTCGAGTTTTCTATTTATAGCTATCCTACGCGTGATTAAACACTTATGAAGTCAAAAGAAACCTCGAACCTCGCGTGTTTTTCTAAAACAAAGAATAACGGAGGACAGGTATGCTAAGTTATAGTAACTGCTCATAGTGCTCAAACGCTGTATGCGAGGACATGAACGGCTATTTAATATAGGCAAATATTTGCAGAGTGCTATATTGCGAAAGTCATTACTCATTTGACGACCGGTCGTGAGAAAACATTAAATAAGTTGTTAAGCTGTGGAATTGTTGACATAGTTTACGACTATGAAGTATGTATGTCCTAAGTAGTTAACATGTACTCGTATCTACGATTGACAGTTGATCATTTTTAGTTGAGATAATGAAGAATCCTCGTTCCAATACTTCTGTTACTTCGTAGAATTGATTAATTCCATTATTTGTACATAGGAACATCTGGTGAACTGATGCATCACTATCCAAAGTTTAACATGATATCAATTAAGACCAATTATTTATTATTTAAATTTATAAAATAATACTACAAACGAGCTAATTTGGGGTTATCACGCCAATAAATTATCATTTTATTACAACATGTTTTGTGGCGCCCACTGACTATTAACATAAAATATTTTAATCTGTTCAGTAATAAACATTACAAGACCTTTGACAAACATGTTCTATTTAGGAAATACGTGAGATTTCTTCTAGAATACATTATTTTTTTGTTTTTTTATTAAAAATGATGTCTGAAAGTGGTATACACTCGTTGCCTGTGGAATACTTCATTTTTTACGAATATTTTTACGACGATTTTTACGAATTTCGTTGAGCTTTCTTACGAGTGATATTAGCGTTTGATATTGATGCTCTATCTCGTAGCTCTGTATAGGTAGGTACTTCTGGTTAAATCAATTCAATCTCGACGAATTTGACGAACCAACATTGAACTTAATTTGAAAATTAAATTCGGTGCTAAATTTAGATCACTAGGATAATAACTTATGCAAGCGATCCAACTTTAGCGACATACTTATTTCTAAGGGTGGGAAATTCATATTTTTATGGGGCCATTCGTAACTTAAGTAAGAATCATCAAAATCGGTCCAAAAAGAAATATCGCGTAGCATACACACAAACATTTTCAACAAAAACAACTCTGTTTTTAAAGTCGGTTAAAAGGTATAAAATATAACATGATAGTAGACAAAATTGTTGTTCACCTCTACGCTAGATCCATCGAAGGTATTCTTTTTTGTTAACACCTTTTATACGTATAATTTGACACCGGGAGCGAGTGAAAAAAACTAGTAGACATTACTTTTTGACAGGGGATATTTAATGAAGTTGTAAGTTTTTTTTCTACTTTCGTCGAGCGATTCTCACGATAATACCATTGTATGAGCACGTCCCAAACGGTCTCAATCAATTATGTTAACTGTGATAATTTTGTTTTTGTTTTTTTTTTCTCAAAACGTGGGGAGATTTTGTATGGTCGACAAACAAATTACACGCCACTTAACCGCTTGTTATTGGTGTGCGTTGGGAGGGTTTAATGGAATTATGACATATTTTTAGATGATACCAGGTTTGTCTATTAATTGGACTTTGGAATCGAATTTGGAACCGGGCCCGAACGGAGGACTCCATTTTACGACTGAATTTTAATTTACTTTTGATCGGGCTGTAAAATATACATTAACGTTCGGGTACTCTTCAACCGCTGTTGCTTTTTATGTACCTTATAATAATCTTGGTACCTATATTATTATTAAAAGCTGATCAAAAATATTCAAAACGTATTTCACGTGGTCCAGAAAACTCCTCGAAGGCCCCCCTATTCAACGGCAACTTAAGCAGACAAAGGCCTCTTATTCTCTTCTGTTTGGGGGTAGATGTTGCAGAAATAGCCTAGATTTTAGAACTCTATGATTTTCCACTTGTCATACTAATTACCAGAACGCAGCCTGTTGGTTAAAGTTCTTTTTTTTTTCAAATCTTAACATACACATACAAACACTCCCGCGTGTAGTCAGAGGCCTATTAAACACCTACATTTTGCCAACTATGATTTGGACCCACAAACCAAATAGAGGTCAAGCCAATTGCCGTCAACCAGGCACATTGGAAATTAAAGGTGGGTAAATTGGGAGTATATTAAAAGGGAAAGGTTCATAAGAGAGAAGAACTGCCTTCTCTCTTATAAACCTTTCCCTTTCTTTCCACTGGGAAATAAAGGGAAGGGATATTGCTTTTCCCGAAGGATTGGTGAGTGAAAGCAATAGCTCGAGGTCGCATACCTGTAACGCGAACTAGCTGTTGCTGTTCGAAATCTTTAGGTCATTAATAAAGAGCTATGCTTTATATTCCACAGAATGTGGCGATCGGCTTCGATGGGTGCTCGTCTGTGTGCAGGACTGGCACTGGCATTGTCGCTGGCGCTGGGTGCCGGTCGCCGCGACTACAAAGACTCAGAGTCTCGCCATCATTCTGATCTTTCTCTATGGATTGATGAACGACAAGTACGAATGTTCAGTGGTAAGTTTAAATCTTTGAATATACAAGTCGTAATTGGACAAGAAAATTTAAAAAAATTGATAGGCAAAGATACCTAAGCCACACGGAGATTGTTCCGTTCTCGCATGCTAACATCAGAGTTTTATATATTATACTCTACAAGGGAAACATCTCTTGTCGAAATAGAAGACCACGGTAAAAAAAAACTCCATTAGTAAGCATATACTATGATTACATACGGCGTATAAAATATACGATCAGTATAATATTGTTACGGAAATCTAACCCGCGGGCGCCATCTATTGTAGAGTAGAGGAAGTCATACAGGGTTAAGGTTACCTAAATGGAGATGCATGTCATCTTTTAAAATTGAGCGGAACTGGTAGCCTATTTAGAGAATATCCCACAAATTCAAAAAAATCTTTATTTCATAAAATTGACCATCAATTATTCGAAATCGTCGATTTAATAAATAATTATTATAATTAAAATGACATCACATTTAGAGATGGGTAATCACCCGGGTTAAAACCCACGACTGGGTAAAAACCCGGGTGATTACCCATCTCTACCCACATTAGATTAGAAAATTCCAAAGTCGTTTCAAGATTAAAAAAAAATATTAGGAACTCTCTATGATATAACGTGCGGGTAAAAAAGGGCAGTTGCATTGCTGTATTAATGAAGTTCTAGTTGAGCGATATTGCGAGTAACAACGAATAATATGAGTAAACAAGAGAAGTATAAGTGCGAAATACAAGTATTCTTTTAAATAGTCAGAATTAATTGTAATTGTGTTAATTGCGAATTATTGAAATAAATTGTGTCTATTTTGGTAACAAATTAGTGTAACTTTCTCATCCCGAACCTCAGCTCGTAACAATATAAACCTACGATAATACACCGAAAGCAGTTGCCGTTTTTTGACAACAGTGAAAGACTTTGATAATAATTTACATTGACATGTTACTCCACCACATTTTAGAAAAAAATGTTCGAGACTTATTCGCCGTAATATTAATGGACGATAAATTTTTATGTTCATGTGGGTGAAGCGTTCGCGGTGACGGTTGACCGCGAACGCTTCAATTCCATTCAAACAAAAAAGGGTAGGTAAACAAAAAGGTCAATCAAATATTACCGCGATAAAGTCCCCATTTATTAATCTATTAAGCATATTATTTATACACGCTCCCTATTCATTGACTGAGCTCATAATCATTCGCCGAGCTAAGAGTGTCCCACTTATTGGTTACCTTAAGAAATGTTGGGTCACTCACTTATACACATTATAGGGATGTTGACAATTTTTTCGGAACAGCTTTCATGTTATAACGCAAAAAATAATATTCTATTGAAAAAAACTTAACTGGAGAGAAAAGTTAGCTGTCAAGCTTGTTCATCGATTAATGACGCATTGGATCTGGTTGGCGGTTGCAGTTATGTAATAATAAGTACTATTTTCAATCAACTTTAATTAATGTATTATAGGTTTTTAAATTTAAAAAATGTGGTTTGAGATTGTAAAACATCACAATGAATCATTTAGTAACAACATGACATAAATTAATTATAAGTGTTATTATTCACACTTAATAAATAATAATTATTATCCGCCATGCGACTAAGGATAGGATTGGCACCACACATAAGTGGCTGATGTCGCAAATTTCCATTTCATAGGTACCTGATTGACAAATGATTGTCCTACGCAGGTATCGAACTCCATATTGGGCGCAATAGCAGTTGGTGAGATGAACACCGTGCCATTCCTGTTGTCTAATAATGTAACACACGGGAATATTTATACTACTCCTTATATTCAGGCATTAAAATCTTTTTTCCAGGTATATCAATGCAAGTGTTTGCAATAATCAATGGTCACGTATCTCCATACGTTTTGGACCCAAACTTCTCCAACAAACTCCCTGTCATACCTTCGGAAGTCGGCTACGTCAACTTTACATGGAAGTCAAAAAAGAGATACTATTACGACTTTGACATTCTGACTTCATCAGATTTGAATATATTGAAGCCGCCAGTATTATCCATCAAAACGCGTGGACGGGTACCTAAAACATCTAAAGGTATGTATTAGTAGTCATCACTACCTAGTTAACTTTTATTTGAAACATGTACCTATAGTTAATACCTACAATGTTTATTATAGGCACACTCACACATATTGTAGGAAATAAACATGTTTCATTATGCTTATACTCATTTATAAATATCTTTTGACCCACAAGTGTGCCTTTGACCCAGCGAAACACAACATCACATCTCAAACGCAAACGTAAAGAGTTCGATTTACAAATATTGAGTGACCAAATATAAGTAATGAGTTTGTTTACAGAATTCAGTATAATTTTGCCATGTGTTGGTAACAACAGCGGTGTAGCCACTTTCGAAATAGGGCTTGTGCTAAAAAATGGTAAAGGGCTGCCACTAAAAGGTACCCCACTAAGGCTACACCTAAAGAAGGAATGCGCACAGAGAGGTGTGTATTTAGAAAGGACAGGTATTGTATCGCCAACGCATTTTTAACACTTACACTCCTGTGTTTTTGTAGTTGTATCTCATTAACTTTTAATTACTCTTAAAACTGTTGTGTTTTTTTTTCATTTTCTACCATTTCTACCATTAAACTTAACTGCCATAAACATCACTATAAATTAAAAATAAAGGAAATTAAAACAACTTCAAAAACGCAGGCGTAACGCTTCCAAAATATTTAATTTGAAATAGCATAAGTCCCACAAAGCTTATTAATTCAATTCTCATGCTTACAACAAGAAATGAGAAAAGCATAGCGAACTTGAGAACGAGAACAGAAGCACTAAACATTGCATTTCATCTATTTCGAGCTCATTTGGTTATGCTTACGCTACTAATAATACATTTATGGGTAGTTTAGTTGGTATGAGCGAACGCTTTGCCACTGCCCATTACTGTTTCACACCGTACTTGTAGGTACGTCACAATGTTTGTGTTCACGCGTTCTGAAAGAACAATGCAGCGGTTGACGTTTTATTACTGTTTTGTTTTATATTTTACAATGAATTATTTGTTTTACTGTACGAGAATCCATAAATATACCAAGACATTTTTTCTGGCACTCAAATAATATTATGAGATGTTTTCTTAATTAACAACAAATATAACAATTTGAGACACCTAACACACGGCCGTCTCAGAGCCAGAACCAGCAGCCCGCGGAAAGAAAATAAAAATACCAATCGAAATGAGAACCTCCTCCTTTTTGAAGTCGGATAGAAATTACGTGACACGACGTCACTGTTATGCCGCCCCGAGACATAAGAAAATTAAATAAGTCGTGATTGAACGTCAATAATCGTTTTTAACTAGATCCAGATTTCTCAAAAGTACCTTTTTATAATTTCGATCACTTATCCATAATTATAGATAGGTAATTGGGAGTAAGTAGTTACTGGTACCACAGACCACAGATAAGATAATAGTTACTTGCTTGTACTATTAGTGGTTAGTGATCTTGACTGCTGAGTTGGCTCAGCAGGGTCGTGGGTTCGATTCCCACCCAGGACAAAAAATTGTGTGATGAACATGATCATTTGATTTGTATCTGGGTGTTATTTATCTATAATATGTATGTTTTTAGAAATATATATGTATAAGTATGTTTGTCAGTAGTCTGGTTACCATAGTACAGGCTCTGCCAAGTGTAGGATCAAACGGCCGTATATGAGATGTGTCAAGTTATTATTATTATTGGAAGAACGAAAATAAAAGTCCAGAAAATAGAAAAACATTTACGATTAATAATTAACCAAACCTCGTAAGATAGAAATAGGTGGTAATAATGTACTACATGCTACATGTGCTGCTAAGAGCGATAACATTGTCAATCCCTGCGTTGTTTCTACTCATTACTAATTAATATTAATTTATTGTCCTACGTTGATATTTGTGTGAAAGCCTGCGATGTGCGCCAGGCCTTATTAACCGAATGCGTTATTTTCCGGGTTTACATCGAGTACGCTGGTTGGCTGAATCACGGTGCCTCTGCTCACAGCATTTGCGTTTTTAGGTTTGTATCGTACCTTGCTTGCTTATTTACCTACTAATACGTACTTATTGATTAAAGCTATAGAAAATAGTTCGATATCATCGCTGTAGGTATTGTTCTAGCATTAAGAACTGCAGCTAAGGTCTATCGGCGTGCTGTGTTTCAAGTCCAAACCAAAGCTTTGCTTTTTGTAGTGATAGTGCTAGCTTTATATGTTACTGGCTAGTACATAATGGGTCACTCATAATTATATGGTTCAGAATTTACATTTTATGGTTACGCAATGTGGTAAAAGAAGGTGACTTTTGAACCCTTGAGAACTTAACTGTCACAAACTGCAATAGAAGATAATCATAAATTTAAAATTAAAAACACCCCCGACTCGAAAATCCCTTCAATGATTAGAAAAGAGCTGATGATCTTCGAACGGCTGAACAGATTTTCTTGAATTATAGCTAAGAGCACTCTCGATCAAGTCACCTTTCAAACAAAAAACGTACTTAAATCGGTTCATTCGTTTGGGAGCTACTGTGTCTGTCTGTGGCATCACAGACAGACACAGATACACAGACACGTCAAACTTATAACACCTCTCTTTTGCGGGGGAATACATGTACAGTATCGTAATGTCTACGAATGGTCAGTGCCGGATTTCCGCCTAGGCCTACAAGGCCCAAGCCTAGGGGCCCAGCCAGTCTAGGGGCCCCAGTCTTAGTGGCGGGACCACCTACACACAAGCTCAAAAGCCTAGCTTGCATAATAAACTTTATCAAAAAAATTCTTAAAAGCATTGAAACGATATTAGAGATATTTATGCGTTGGTGATCTTATTGTGATATTACTTGTGCACTTGTCTACCAAATTGTCAAACATAGAAACGTCACCTAAGAAAGGGTTGAGTTACGGTCGTTCATCTTTCCGGATGTCTTAATAAAAGCTGTTCCCGGATCCCTCCTACTTAAGGCGCAGTACGGCACACCGTGTGGTTTTAGTCGGTTCGATTCCGACACACCGCCCCACCGAAAACCCCGGTGGGGTGACGGCCCGAGGGGGTTTCCACACGTACAAAAAAAAAAAAAAAACGGTCGTTCATCTTACTCGTACGCGCGTGCTCTTACCTGGCTTAGCCTAGTAGGTACATATCCGCACGCATGCGAAAAAGTAACTTTTTAATTAGCCAATTAAGCCAAGGAGCTCATAGAGGCAGATTTTTTTCTCGCATAATGCATTGTAAAATGCTGTATAATATTCGTGCTAAAAGGTAGGCAATTCCTGATATTTAAACTCAAGATATTGGCTTTGCACGAATACGCGGCTAGTGCAAAACATTGACGAAACGATTGACATTTTTATATTTAAAACGTAAATTCGTAATAAAATCATAACTTGTGCGATTTCGTATAATTAATTTAGCGACAGGAAACGTAGAAGTTTAAAATATAGGTTTAAATTTAAATTTTATTAAACATATCAAAATATTTAATTTGAGCGACATTTTTTATGGTATAGGGGGCAAACGAGCAGCTGGGTCACCTGATCGTAAATGATAAAATGAGAAATTTGGATCGAAAAACAGTGGGAACTATGTATGACCCTAGAGCTTTTGGCTGAGTTCGATCTTTTTCTGGATTTACACATAAAACGCCACGGTAACAAAGGTAGTGGCACAATATAATATCTTTCGTCAACAATATGCGATGAAATGATCAATATCATGGCAGAAAAGGTCATAAATACAACCGTGACTGAGATAAAACAGGCAAATATTTTTCCATCTCTGTGGACTCTACTCCAGACATTTCTCACGTATATCAAATCAACTTTCTTTTATAGTGATATATGTCTCTGAAAAAGACCTGGCTTAAGTCGTCCTAGAGTCGTTGAAAAGACACGACTTGGATATATCCGATTGTCGAGGGCAGTTTTTCGACAATGCACAGCAATATGTCGGGTGTGTATTCTGGCCTTCAAGCGCGAAACAAGTGAATCCTCTGATCGATTTCGTTCCCTGTTCGGCTCTTCTATTACTAATCTTATTGGAACATGTGCGGCCGAGTCTTGTCAAGCTGATACATCTTTCTTCGGAATTTTGCAATAATTGTACAAATTTTTTTCTGCATCAACATACAGATTGGAAGTTTTGTTGTCGAAACTGAACTACAGAGACGCGGATCTGCTTATAAGGAGTTAAGTAAAAAGTCGTTACTCAATCGGTTGAAATCTAAACACATCAGTGAAGGAGCCAGAAACCTGATAGCTGTTTATCCAGAGGATTTGGATAGGACTTTGGAAAATGAGTGTCTGCACCTGCGAGCTCATTTGTCATCCAATGATGAAGTTATAGAGCTATCGGCACTAAATCTGAACAAATATTTTTTAGAAAAGGGCTTTTTGGATATTTATCCAAACGTAGGCATTGCGCTCCGAATTCTATTGTGTACACAAACTGCTAGCAGAACGATCGTTTTCAGCGCTAAAGAGAGTAAATAATTACATAAGATATACCATGGCAGAGAACAGGTTAAATTCACTCTCTGTAATGGACATGGAGTAAGAAATAATGCAGACAATTGACTATGATGACGTCATTCGTTCTTTTGCTCAGAAGAAAGCTCGCTGTATGATTCTATAAAATACATTTACGTAACTATTTACTATTTGCGTGACAATTACGTAATATAGACTGCGTAGTTCTGGTGTTATTAAAGTAATGAAAGTCGATTGAAAATTATTTGTTCTGTAGGTACTAGTGCAATATTTTGCTAAACCAAAATAGAATGATCTCGAGGTGGGGGAGGGGGCCTCAAATGCCAAGTGCCTAGGGGCCCTAGCCCTCTAAGTCCGTGCCTGAATGGTTATAAATAGAATAATTCTGACACAGTTACGTTCTCAAGCACAGTTGTTTCAAGAATAAAATAAACGTATGAACAGAGTATAGGTATTTAATTATGCCGAAACTTAGATCATATATAATATCAAATATCGTATTGATCGAAGTGCCGATACAAAAAGTGTTATTTAAGTAATAGTTTAAGGCTAATAGGTAGATACGCACATCAGACATATTAGGATTGCGTATTAAATAATAAAGTTTGGATTTGGACACTGTAGTGTTACTCATATAAAATATAAGGAATAACTATAGTAACTTTAGCCTTCAGTATTAAAGTTTTGTTTTTCAGTATTTTCTTTTTTTGAATTAACCGTGTTTATTTCTTTTTGAGTGCTATATACCATAATATGCAGGGCTGCCAGATTGTATAATTGGATACAAAATTCGTATAATTCGGTTATCTTATTTATCCTGTTGGTGTTTTAACTTTAACTAATACCTTTTATTAAATCCTCAAAGAGTGACGTACCATAGTTGTAAATGTACAATACTGTTCTGTATACTAGTACGTGATTTTGTATAAGTTCTGAGACTCGGTGGTATAAAATAAGTAGTCATTACTGGCAGCCCTGATAATATGGTATACCCGCCTGGGTAACCATTTATGTTAAATAATTCAGGTCCAGATCCGGAGTGTGACAAAAAATGTGCAAACCAAGGGTGGTGCAATAACGAGAAGATATGTCAATGTCCTGAAGGGTACATGGGCCAGGACTGTAGGACTGCGCTGTGCTACCCGCAATGTATGAACGGAGGGAACTGCACCGCACCAGGGGTGTGCTCTTGTCCCACGGGTTATCAAGGGAGGAATTGTGAAGGAGGTAAGCTTCCGCGTTTATGTTTTTAAGTGTAGAGATCAAGCTGCAGCTGTTGTTATGGCGCGAATGTTTGTATTAGTACGTGGATCACATATTAGTAGTATTCTTGTTAACCCCTCCAGCTAAGCTCAATGTGTACCTACATTACGTAAGGTTCGAAACCGCGATCACAAGTCTCGCAAGTCTTTCTTCTTCTTCTCAGATCTTTATAGATATTGCGCTATCGCCGCTTTAAATGGACGTAGGATGAGTGCAGGTGGGCAATGGTCACTCTCTCGATGCGTCGCTAAAAGAGTACTTTTCTTCTTCTTTAAGTTGAACGAACGAACTTCTTTAAGTTACATTGATGTAGTTTACGTTCCAAATGATGATGTAGTTTCTAGAGAAGGCAGGGGGCCGGGCGGGGCGCTTCCTTCAACTACATTTCAAATAAAGTAACAATATTTTTAATGACGCGTTCAACCCCAGTCTGACGTTAAACTGAGGTCATCGTCTAAGGTAAAATTTTGAAGCAATAAAACTAACAGTTGTAGTAACCAGTTATATTAACTTCTAGGTCAGTAACTATTTTTTTTTAAGTAACTCAGTTCTACAACATTATTTTTAGTACCCTATCCTATATAAATAAATACAAAAACATAAATTAACGTGAAAGTAGCTCAATTCGGAAATGTTACGAATACTTTTATTTAATAATACAATGTCATATTTTATTCACTTAACCTCGTATACAAAACACGTAGGTACACTACAAATATGGAATAATTTCTACCAATTAAAATTAAAGTGATGCAGAGATAATAAAAATAAATATAATAAACACTTATATATACTTATCATAAATACGAAAAATAATACATATTTTATAATAATAAGACACGAGGTACTTTTAGGCATAATTTTTATCTTACGCGCCGCAAACCAACTGACAGGTCAGGCGTGGTCATGAAAATTATTTATCTGAACTAAACACATTTAGGGTGGTTCACATTTGTGGTAGGCAAACTAAGTATCAGATAGGTGAGATATGCTAGCTATGGGGACCTAGCTTCTAGCTAGCCTATTCAAGCTTCTCTGTTTTACAGGTATTATTATATATTATCACTCAGCAATAAAAATGTAGACGGGCATACAATAGACCAGTCGTTTAATGCCCGGTTCCTATAACCAAGAAACGATTAATTTTGCGGACGGTAAAATTTTACCGTCCGTAAGCAAAACGAATCGTTTCTTAATTATAGGAACGCGCTTTAGATGGCCATTTTGATTTCTAGAAAGTCTTGATTTCCGAACGGAATAACAACATTGGTTGTTATATGCGTTGATTCTATTGAAACAAAAATATAATTTAAAAATATTATATAAGTAGTCATTTCATGACTGGGGAGTATATATCTCTTATTTACAGCCGACTTATTTTATGACTGAGTGATTATTAGATATCTATATCAAAATAACTACCTATTGTTTATATTTTAAAATGCCACTAAGCCACGCCTAATATCCATTAAAACTTTTATGTTTTCTTTTCTTCAGAAGTAAACTGAATCGTATAATATGCAAGTACTTTTGTTTGGGTTAGGATGTTGTATGTACGAGGGTTGAGCTAAAGAGAACCGTCTCTGTGGATGAAAAGGTTACAACCCGCTTACTACCGTAGCTCGAGAGAATCAGTTTTAAAGAAAGCGCTAACTACATACATCAACATACATTTTTATGAGACATCTGACAACAGACGTCTGTAAAAAAAAATTGTTATAGTTTAACGCGGTTTCATAAACTACTACACAAGTCACCAAACGAATTAAATTCTACATCTCAGCACACTTTGCTATAGAAGTTGCTAAGTTCATATTTTTTTTTTTCATTCTCTTTGCACACACTAGCGCCAGTCTAGTCGGTTTTAGAACTGTTGTTTACTGTTTTCAGGCGGTCCTCTTCACTTCAAACCGCCATAGTTGTACATTTTAGTTTATGGTCCATTATACTTTCTTCGAAATGGCAATGGCAAGCTTACATCCGGTTTTAATAACTTCAGTTAGGGCTTTATAGAAGGGTGCTTGTTCAGCCCCATGTTCGATGCCCGTGTCGTGATGCTCTTGCTCCTCATTACGGAAGTTGGTGATAGTCTGCAATATTTCCAGGTCTATGTTTGGGTCGTCCATGAGTGTACGAAGTTGATCATTGTAGTGATCGACTATGACTGTTTCAACGGCTACTGTGCAAGCCATTGCGGCTTCTTTACCTAGTAATGCTGTACCTGTAATGAGAGTAATTCACGGATAGCCCAACCATTTTTTCTCAATCAAGTTAAAAAAATCAATGCCACTGTAGTATTCAATATTCTGACCTCTTTGGTTGAAAGGAATAATAAAGTGTACCCAATAAGTACTAGTTGTCTAAAGATTTTTGTATACACACTTAGGAGTCCAGTGAAGCGCTTGCTTTTCCATGTGGGTGAGATTAGTCCCAAAAAATATCTTAAAGCTCATTCCAGTTAAATTTAATTTAAAAGTTCACAATTAGAAAAAAATATAAATGAATACTAATAGCGATAATCGTCATTACTACAAAAGTTATGTTGTTTTTAAAAATGAGCCATGGAAATCTGGTCTTATGCAAGGCGGAAACATGCTCACACTGAGTCATGAGTACTCATGAGTCATACCACGCTATATAGGGAGGCGCCGCCATCAGCACTTTAACAGGAGGTTCTCAATTCCACAGTTTTTATTTATTCCTTACGAAACTACTAAACAGTGCTTTTGTACGAATCACAGTAAGAATCACAGAAGCACCTAAATATTAATGCAAGGACTACAAACATTCTTACCGGCACCCAACGCGAAACCAGCAACATTCCATATCGGCGTCAGCGCAGTTGGTCTTACTCTGTATTCATTAATGAGCTCCTCGAACTTCGCGCGATGTTTCCGCTCCTGGTCCCACATGTGTTTTATGAGCGGTCCTTCAGCCGTATTGCCTAGAACCGCCATCTGTCCTGCATAGATGCGGTCTGCGCCAAGCTCGCCTGCATGATCCACGCGGATTATCGAATCCAGCTGCAGAGCGGCACAAAAGTATCACAAGTTAAGCGAGTACGTTTATCAGCAAAAGATTGATAGTTATAAGATAAAACATCTGATCAAACATACATGAGGATTTTTCTTCCAATATGGTCTGCCACTTGCAGAAACTGTTGCGTGAGCTTCTCGCACTTGTTGCAAAAACGGCCTGCGCAACATATTGTGTTACTGTAACAAAAGCAAAACAAATAATTTAATTATGGATGATGGTTGCAGGTATTTGTGCGCAGAAGTGCTTGAACGGAGGCAAGTGCATACAGAAGGACACTTGCGAATGTCCGAAAGGATATTATGGCCTACGATGTGAATTTTGTGAGTATTTTTACTGATTTTACAGCCCCACAAGAGTTTCGTTGTTAATAATATAATAATAATAAAATTTTATTTGCTGATCAAAGGTGTAGAATGGTGTTACATTTAGCAGTTTAACATGTCCTCTTTGGTCTACCTTGATGGCATGCAAAATTTAATTTAATTGAGTTGTTGTACGCATATTTATTTTAGATTTATTTTTATGTAATTGTTTTTAAACTTTGATACATATTAGATGTGTAACTCGGGACTAAGGTAGTGGCTGAAACTCGCACTTCACGAAGGCGTCGCAGAGCTCTCATCAGTTCACTCGTGACCACGATCGGCACGTCGGGTAACCAAGAGGCATGTACCTTTTACATATTATCGCGATTTAGTTCTGAGTTACACATCTCATATGTTTATGTATTACTAAAACACTGACACTGGATTCAACATAATTATATTATTATACTACCTACATGACAATGTCTTTATTATATATTTTTTAAATTACTAAAAAGAAAGAGTTCTTACTTCTAACTATTCTAAAATCCATTTTAACGTTTTTAATCTATTACCTTGAAACGGCTTGACAAAGAATTCAGTTTGCAAATAAGCTTTTAGAGATTAACACAAGCGGGAACCGAGATTCACGGGAGTAGATAAAGCTGTGGGCCAAAGCTACTTGCTCAAAACGTGGTAAAATTACAGTTTTGGAAAACTTTTCAGCAAAATGCGTTATCCCGTGTTTAAATGGTGGCCGGTGCAAAGGAGTGAACAAATGCCGGTGTCCCGTCGGCCTCGGCGGTAACCATTGCGAAGTGGGGCGAAGGGTCGGGGACTGCTCATGTCGGGGCGAGAACTGTACCCCATCACACACATGTAGACATGGCCGGTGTGTGGCCGGCGCGTGTGTGTGTGACCCAGGGTGGCGGGGGCGTTGGTGTCATCGGTCCACAGGTGAGTGCGAAACTATTAGTTATTTTGTGGGTCATGTAAACGACTTAACGATGAATCTGACAATGGAAGGTCAAGACTTTCCTAATATATTTTTCTATCTCTCTCGGCTTCCTTATGGGATTGAAAATATCGAGTATAAGCTGAAGGTTTCCAACGTACGTAATTATTCGTCGTGTCCAGCATTTTCCGGTTCTTATTACCACATGTGGGATCGACGCAATATATTATTCACTTCCACAAACTTCTATTATCCGTCAAATGTCACTCGCACGCTGATTATTGAGATACACAGCACCTTTCTGACCATGACATCTTTAAGACAATCCATCCATTTTTTTCTTGGATGATCTTCAATCTACATCTACGCTTGATACTCTTTCACATCACGACTCGGAATAAAAACGAACGAACGAACAAAAAAGAGAGTATTACCACATGCAATTTCTTGATGCCCGGCACGCCATCTAGTGCCATTGATGTAACGGGCAACACTCCTCAAAATTAAAAAGCAAATAACTAAATTCTTCGTTATAACATTTTTTTAATATTCAACGTAACTTATTTATCCCTAATATAAATAATAATAATACCATTTATGCAGAAATGGCACCTAAGGCAGGGCAATTTTGGAGATCACACATGTGAAGCCTCGCAACCACACATGTGACGCCTCGCAACGACTTCTCTTTTTACCATAGCTAAGCGTATCAAATCAAAACATTTATTTCAATTAAACCAATATAGGTATTTTTGAATTGTCAGGAGTAGTAGTCAGTCAGACTACAGTCGTGAAGCTAGTTGCCTGTTCCAATAAGTAGATCCTGTGGAGAAGAACACGCAAGAACTCCAAGGACACTCTTTTTCAACATCTTTTTTACAACTGTTTGGTTACATTGCTTATTTATATGCGCAAATTTAGACGCGTTCCTGCATATAGTAAGTTCGATCGCCATTAATTTTCTCTGTTTTTTCTCAGGATCATCTGAAGAGTCTGGTGAATACAAAAGGCCGCGATGAGACGGCAAAATATTTTAACAAAACTACTTAACAATGATGTGATTTTTTAAATTTTATGTGAAAAATATTTTATAACTTGTAACATTATGTAATAAATTAGTCATTTAGTTTATATAGGTTTATTAAGACGTATGAGTTATACAATAATATAAAAAATAGAGATAGAGATATTGTTTTATTGTTCGTTCATAATAATGTATACATATAACCACAAATAGGTTCTATGTATAACCTAAACATTTTTTTTTGCGTGTATAAACTCCCTCGGGCCGTCACCCCACCGGGGTTTTCGGTGTGCCATACTGCGCCTAAAATAGCAGGGATCCGGGAACAGCTTTTATTAAGACATCCGGACTCCCCCTATCGCCTGCTCGCAATAGCGCAAGCACATAATATAACCTATACCTTTTTTTTTTGTGCGTGTGGAAACCCCCTCGGACCGTCAACCACCGGGGTTTTCGGTGGGGCGGTGTGTCGGAATCGAACCGACTAAAACCACTCGGTGTGCTGTACTGCGCCTTAAAAAGAAGGAATCCGGGATCAACATATAACCTATACCGAAACTAACTATAATAGGTACGGAGCGGCTGTCTTCTATCTCCATACAAAGACATGATAACGTCTATCAGATATCGAAGGTTATAGATAATTTTTAAATCTTTTTTGACTTTTATATCTGAACCTGACGATTCTGAACGATGTCCTTTTCATACGAATTTTTCTTAATTTTTGGTAATCCCCGTAAGCAGAGTTAAAGGATTCGCGGCTGTCTAGGTGGGGATACTCAGAGCGTCATGGTTCGGATCTGTAATCTGTACCGCTGCCTCCTTCTCCAATATAGTGCGTATCCTACTAATATTATAAACGTGAAAGTTTGTGAGGATGTATGGATGTGTGGATGTGTGGATGTATGGATGTATATATGTATGGATGGATGTATAGGGATGTAACTTAGATGACAAGCTCGCAACAATATGCGACTGCCATATTCCCTCCCCTGCAAATACGGCCTGAAGCAGTTATAGCTATAGAGCACCAGTCCGAAAGTAAAGGCCCCGTGTTGCTGTTCCGTCCAGTTGATTATGACGATTATGAGTATCTCCACGACAGCCTAAATGGGCTGCTTGGGAAAAAGTTCTCCCACGTCAGAGACAGCACAGACAAATACCAGCGCAGGCAAGTACAAGTGCTAATCGAATTGCCATCTAGAGTATAATTACAACAGCTAGCTTTTTCTAGTTAAAGACGAGTACGGAGATTAAACGGAGCTCAACAAAGGTGTTGGGCGGCTGACGGCGACGAGGTCCATAACATAGGGCGTCTGTCTTATAACTAGTCTAGTGGACGTGGCAACTAGCAGATGCCTCCGCGGACCAACCAATAATTGCATGTGATGGTGTACAAGAGTAGTCAGAGAACAGGCTACTGATATATACTGGTCGATATAGGTCGCTCTAGCACGTATCATTTTCGTACAGGACCTGATTCTCTTGCAGACATTTCTTTCCCACTGACTGGCTAGTGACGGTGTCCTATGACTCATATTTGATAATATCCTACAAAGGTTGTCATGAAGAAATCGCCGTGAACGATAAAACCGCCGATTGTTATACCTAAATGTTTATATTATGTTTGTATTGTATTTCACTTAAAAGGTGTACCTACAATAGGAGAGAATAAATAAATAAATATATTGAACTATCACAACCATACTCCCTAGACAGCCAGTTCGAGTTACAGGATGCGATATTGACCTGCTCAAGCTATTGCTTAGACGGGCTGCCATCCGTCCGGGTTTCTCCGGATTTGTCCTAATTTAGACGGCGTCCGGGGAGCGTCCCCGGACCCAGATACTCTGTGTCAGGGGAAAATTATAATAGTCAGATGAATCGTAAACAAGCTGTTTAAATTAATAAAAAAATGTAAATGGAAATAGCGTTTTTATAATTTTTTTAGGATGTCTGGGCAAAAATCGCGATTTCACACGTGTCCGGGGTTTTTAAAGTTTTTGTCCGGCGTCGGTATTTTAAGTGATGGCAGGTCTACTTATACTCCCCTTTTCTTCAATTGCCTTCCCATGTTACCTACATTCTACTTTCAATATACTCGCAATTCCCGAAGTGCGTAGTTGACGGTAAAAGGTTTGCCCAAAAGGACCAAATTACAATTGGCAAAATGAGAATTTTTCAATTTGAATCAGTAGTTCCTGAGATTAGCAGATTCAACCAAACAAACAAACTCTTCAGCTTTATAATATTAGTATAGATTTTGGATTACAGCAATTAACATGGAGAGATAATTCAAAAGCTAAACTGGGGCCTTATATGTAACCGCATCAGGAAAAGTTCTCAATTATGAATAATGTATTCATTTACATAAACAGGTCATAAAGTAACTTTTTTTTAATGTATGTTTATACTTTTCTTGTTGCCGTCTGCCTACTTTCTTGTTGCATTCTAATATTATTTAACGTCTTAACTTAAAGCATGTATGATAACAGATACCTTGACATAGTATAAAACAAAGTTGCTTCCCACCATCTGTCCCTCTGTAAGCTTACATCTTTTAAACAAGGTACTCAACGGATTTAAATGCAAGTTTCACCAATAGACAAAGTGATTCATTAGGAAGATTTAGGCGTATAATTTTAGTAAGGTTTTGTTTAAATAGAATATGGCCATGATTGTTAAAGACGTCGAAAAAAATCAATGTTCTTATGTGCTAATTGTAACACATACTAGATTTATCTCACCACATAAATGTTTATCTTCCAGTTGGTTAGGCAAGTAAGTACACAACTAGCAACTGTATGTAGTGTTTAATTATAACATGGACAATATAAAATTAAGAAATATCAGTGCCTATTAAAACTCCTTCTAGCACGTTGGTGACAGTGCAAAAGATGTGATTGCTATTTAAATTGCTACATTTTGTAAGGTTGATATATCACCACAGTCAAACTCTTTGATGATGAAAACAATACATTTTTAAATCGAATAGCACTATATTAACCGCAAAGAAGCAATAAGATAGGTAGTTATGGAATTTATCCATTTCTAAAATAACTATGTTGAACGAAGGTTTTACATAGGAAACTTTTTAATTTCAGCAGCCAGTGTCAAATAACCTCAAATTGACCATATAAACCCTATTCCACTTTAATAACTGTCGAGACTTACTTGTTAAATTTATCGAAAAACACAGCAACTTGCAGTTCTTTTGAGAAGAACAATCACAGCATGCAAACAGCGAGTACTTTCACAACATTAGAGTGAAAATGAATTTGTTTACAATCACGAAGTGTCAAATCAGTTGAAGAAAATTTCGCTAGATGTCTCTATGAGTTGACATGAAATGATCAATTTCGAAAATAAACTAGGGATTTTTCCTGAACATCTAGCACTACAGTGACTCAGAATAAATGTCAATATTGGACTGCTAAAATTGGTAAGTAACTCTTTTAAAATAAGCCATTATTTACTTACAATAATAATATTTCAATCCCCCCTCAGGCAGAGGGGCGGTTTCCCTTTCCATGCGAAAATCACACCGCGCAGACTCGTACAAAATGGCGACCCCTAGATATGAAGTTTACACGGTCTACATACCGCGCTTACCGATCGATACTAATGGAGGACTTGGATTTTTCGGGGTCTCTAGTGTACTCCATAATTTTTGTGAATTCAGTGTCTGGACGGGTGTAAATGTTGCAAGCAGTGTTGTTTTCGACGGGTTACATCACAGCAAGTTTTGAAGAGTTCCAATTGGATTGCAAGATGAGTTTCAAATCACGCAGGTGCGTACGCAGCCGTAGTCTTTCCATTCTGTCTGGGCCTGCTCGAACGCGCGACTCCCCTTCATGATGGCCATTCATTTGGGCTTATCCTTTACGCCGCCGCAAAGAGCTTGCGTCATGTCATGCGTCTTCGAAGCTGACCCGTTGCGGGCTACCATGCACCGTATAAACAAAACATCAAACAAAATGCGTCATTGGTGTATGGGACTTTGCAGCTATAAGTGCGGATAGGAAAGAAAATTTAAGCTGTTTTGTTAAGTGCAGCCGAATTGCATCTTCTTTTCTGTAATCATGATTCGGGTAATTTTTGATTCTATTCTAATTCGGTCCCAAGATTGCATCTAGTCAAGATAGATAGATATTTCATAGGGAGGCACAAGTATTGATTTTTCATAGCTAGCTGCCTACACAATAGAATAGTCAAACAGTGGTACATGGATGTTCTAGTTAAGTACATTATGGCTCGCCAATCGACGATTTTGCAGTCTACCTTTGGTAAGGGCTGTATTAGTCGCCAGAATGCAAATCTGATTGCCTTTATATTCCAATAAGAAAAATATAAATGCCCAGTTATGAAATCTTATTTTAAAGGTATATTTTCTTTTAGCAAAATTAACTAAATCATCTAATTATAAAAACTTTTAACCAATTGATTAATTTTAAAAAGTTACCTAAACTTAAAAAAGATCAAAGAATTCATAGTTAATACCCCAAATTTGTGGAAGTTCAGAAAGGTCATAGGTCAAGTGTGCAAAATGGAGTCCAGTTGATAGATTATATGCTAACTAGGGTAATAAGTGAAATTAACTTTATAATTATTCTTATTTGTGTCAGTGTTACTTAATTTTATTGATTTTATGTAGCTTGGGGTCAATGGTTCCTCAAACATAACAGTAACAGTTAAGAATTAATGCAACTTTTTTATAATGAATGCACATTATTAGTAATGAATGGTCTGTAAAATAGATGTTCAAAGGTACTTTAAATTAAAAAATGGTGATGGCATAAGAACGAAAATTAGGATATTGTATTAGTTCTAAATATAGTTGATATTTATGAAAAGCCAGCCATCTTTATTGATTTCAAAATCAATAAAGTTTATGGAAGGAACCATTACATTTATTTTATCAGGGTTTTGTACATATTTATTATAAAAAGTACAGTGAAGCACAAAGTGCTTTATTCATGAAAAAATAGTGTCCTTGAATGTATTTTTTTTCCTTCTTGACACTTATGTCTAATAAGACAGGTAAGCTCTAAACATCTGCAACTGATTTTTGAAGCATTTTATGAATGGGGCATTTTGTCTCGTAAATGTCTTGCAGTTGATTTTCTAGTTTTGCAAAAATGTAAATTACTAAGGTTCCTCAAGTTAGATATTTATTGATGGCACACCTGTTACTGGGAAGCTGTTTTCCTTTATTATTTTACTATTTTCTTTATATTTTTGTACATGTATTGACAGATTACAAATCACCTCTCAATATTTTCAAATTTTTAAAAGGATTTTGGAAGGGGCTATTGTATATATACCTAGTTGTTTATTAACTAAATTCATTGTCTCTTAAGATTGTTTTATAAATAAAAATACATTGATTATTAAAAAAATATGTAAATGAGATACAATTAGTATGTATTTTCAAAAATACCTTTAAAATACAGTTCAAGATAAAAGAAAATTAATGATCACATGGTGTGTTATCATTAAATTCTACAGTTTCATACCTAGTAGTAACCAACAACACCTTTCATTGGGTCTGTTCTGCACTATGTGTCCCATTGACTAACAAAGGTTACAGTAGAGAAATGACAAATGATCTGTATGTCTGGACTCTATGGAGTATAGTGTGTGACTCAAAGTATGATACGGCCCAAACCATAATCCTGACCAGGAATGGACAGGTACTGTGATTGGGCTGTGCAAGAAGAAAGAAAATATGTAGTGTCAGCCAGCATGGTGCTTGTGTTTCTTGTCGATAGGGGGAAGGTTTTGCTGTTTTCAATAATTAGAGGGTCACCAGAAATATTGGAGACATGACCGTCTAATGTTTAAGACACCATATAGCTATGGTTGGTTAGAAAATTCCAAAGCCATGGAGAGTCTTCAAGCATTTTCTTTTATATATTAATAGCATAATACTCAGATGCTACTCATATTACTACTCAATTAATACTCTTTTTTTTTTTATAACACAGATCATAAAATTGAAGCTCAAGTGTTTCATTTCGATCATCAAAGCGTGGGCACACGCGGTTCAAAGTGGCGGACGATCAGATGGTCCTGGAGCTCAGTGGGCAGGGCGAACCCGAAGAGTACAACACCATGAATTCGGCCGTCAGCACAGAATCTATGGATATGGTTGAAGAGGTATGTTATGTGTAGGACGGACCAAGAGCTACAACATAATTATTAAGATTAAACTGATTTACCATTTGGCAGAAACACTACTGTTACCTTATGCAAATGTTTTTGTAGTTTCTGCACAGATTATATTTGGCTCAGCTCTTAATACCAACCAATCAGGCCTAACTTGTAACCCTATCCAGTCTAAAGTTGTAAATAGGGTATCCACATTGTTAAAGCATTGAACTAACAATCAAAAGGGTTCCAGAATGATATTGAAGATGTGCTGCTAACTGAAACATAGTCACAAGGTGTCAATAGTCAATATTAGAAATGAGACACTAACTTTAATGGTAGTCTTTTAAAAACTTATTGAGTCTAGGGTAAAGCTAGTGTTTCATAAATCATATATATTCGCAGGATATGTCGCAAGTGGATGGATGCGGACTAAGCGGCGCCTCAGACGAAGACGACGAGTGTGCTTCCTCACCTGCTGGTTCAACTTATGATGACAGTGCAGACATTATTAAAAACGCAATGAGTGATGAAGTTACCAAACAGCTGGCAGCAGCTGGTCAGTATAAAAACATTTTCAGACCTATACACTTATGAAAGGTCTATTGTATTAAACCTGGAAGTAAAATTGTTAGTTAACTCCTAGTTTTGCCATACTCTGATAAGCAGGTCCAGTCGGTATGGCAGCCGCGGCCGCTATAGCATCCTCAAAGAAGCGCAAAAGGCCACACTCGTTCGAAACAAACCCCTCAGTCAGGAAGCGACACCAGAACAGACTCCTAAGAAAGTTAAGAGTGAGTAAAATTATTATTAAGTATCTCAAACTTCAGTGTGTCTATTATTAATGTAGGGAGCTACTCGCCTTGCTGGAGAGCATCTAAAATTGCAGCATTTTACTTTAAGAACATAACATTACCCATACACTATTATTTCTATATTATTTACTATTTATTCTATATATTCTTCATCAGCAGATCCCATGCGGCCGCGCTCGTGTGTACATATTTATATATTTTGCACGGTAACCTAATTCTTTTTCGAAAATAAAAGTAGCCTAAGTTACTCCTTATAACACCAGCTTTCTGCCAGTGAAAGTTCCACGTTGGTCAACCCGTTCCAGAGATTAGCCTGAACAAAGGGACAAATATTTTAAAAACTGATTTTTAGGCATAGGTATCATGCTAATTACATGTTCAAGCTTAAAAAAAAACTATATTGATTTGTATTGATTAACGACACAGCAAACAATAGAGGAATTTGCAACCCGCGTCGGTCAACAAGCCGTCGTGTTGGTAGCGACGCCAGGCAAGCCGAACACTTCCTACCGAGTGTTTGGTGCCAAGCCCCTGGAGGACGTCGTTCGCAATCTCCGGTGCATGATCATGGAGGAACTAGAGAATGCCCTTGCTCAGCAGGTAAGTCGGTTTCTATAGACTAGTAGAAGTTGTAGGTGGGACATTTATTCCGTATTGTTGTAGTCATTGATAAACCAATCATGTTAAAACGTGAAATTGATCAAAAGCTTTCGAATTTTTTGTAAAGCTTAAATAAAGATTTCTATCTTGATTTTTAATAATGAATAGAATAGTGAAAATATACTTATGAAGTTAATAACCTTCAGTGGACTACACATGTGGCTTAGTTTTTTTAATTTCTTAAAATTTACTGCTATAGCTTTCAAAACAAAATATTAGATAATCATTTAATAGACAGATTAAAAATATGGTTTACTATTATGGCAGTTAAGTCTAAGGAAATAGAATTAATCCCATTTCGGGGGAAAACGGGTTGTCTGTGTCAGAAAAACTACTTGCGGATCTCTAAAAAATTCGGCTATCTAGTTTTTTTTTTTAAATCTTTAAACGATAGTATTTTTACCCACTGGTGTGACTAGACCAGTAATTAAAAGCTACATATTAGAGATCCGCGACGAAGGAGTGTATCTCGCGACCCGGAGTCCCCCGGTGTCGGGGCGGGGGTGGGGGCGACCCCCGCCGCCCCACGCCAAGAGCTATATAACGAGCGTCAGTTCGGGCTGGGCGGGGGCCCGCAGGCGCCGCCGCCGCCGCAGGACGACCCGTCGCTGTTCGAGCTGCCGCCGCTCATTATCGACGGGATCCCCACTCCTGTCGAGAAGATGACTCAGGCACAGCTGCGCGCCTTCATACCCCTCATGCTCAAGTACTCCATGGGTAAGGGACGCATTCAAACCATCATCTACCTACCACTACAGCTACATATAACGAGACCGTTCGAGCGTATAAGAGTAAGAACATATTCAATTACTTGGCCCTTTTTCTGGTTACTAGTGACCATAAAAAAAATCTTAAGTTAAAAATAATCGATATCTTCTATACAATAAAGATGAATCGCAAAATGTGTTGGTAAGCGCATAACTCAACAACGCCTGGACCAATTTGACCAATTCTTTTTTTTAAATGTTCGTTGAAGTTCAAAGATGGTTTTTACGGCGAGAAAAATTTAAAAAATTGCCTGAAAAAGTCTAAAAAAGCACTTTTATAGTCCCATACAAACGATTCGTAATAATACTTAAAAGTCAATTTGAACTTTAATACCATACCATAAAGTTCAAGTGTTAGTGGAGAGCAAAACAATTGAGTGACGTTAGTATCGTATATTAAATTTTAAAAATGTAGAATAATGTCAGGAATGGAAGAGGATTGACATATATATTAGTTGTCAAATATTTATGCGTGCGTTCAGCAATTTATTTTGTGTAAACTAAGGAAAATATATCAAGTTACAGAGTAAAAAATAAATTAAACCCGTGCGAAGGCGGGGCGGGTCGCTAGTCATAGATAAAATCACAGAGCATTAAATTTACACTTGCAGAAAGGCTTTACACATGCGAGTTCTGACCGACATGGTATAAAAGAAATCAGTTCCCAAGCATTATCGTCGTTAAGCATACTACTTCGGTTGCAAACTCAAATTAAAATTTGTCATCTAGGCCACCGATCACTTCATAAATCGCAAGATTTTCACTACTTGAGAAAATTGGGGTTATTTCAAAACTCTTGCATTGTTCCATATATTTGTGATCGTGTAGAAAACAATTATAACCAGGCTCTAACCACGTTTGATCTCTTTTTTTATTTATAATCGGCTTAAGAACAAATATTAAGCATTTAATTAACTTCCAGTCCGCGGCAAGCCAGGCTGGGGCCGTGAGTCTACTCGCCCGCCGTGGTGGCCCAAGGATTTACCCTGGGCTAACGTGCGTATGGACGCCAGGTCGGAGGATGAGAAACAGAAGGTGATACTGCTACACCTCTTATTTCTCTCGAGGAAACCTTATCGTTTTATTGTTTTTCAAATTATAAATTTTCGTCGTGTGCTAAACACGACCCGAAAATGTACATAGCTTCCAAGAACTAATAGCGTTTTAAGTATTTGTATATTGTCACGTTGCAGATGTCGTGGACCCACGCTCTGCGCCAGATAGTGATCAACTGCTACAAGTACCACGGTCGGGAGGACCTGCTCCCCGCCTTCAATGAAGACGACGAGAAGGGACCGCCAACGCAACCTGTGAGTCACTTCTCTGTTACCTACTCATAATTGTCATTATGCAGATTAGCCAAATATATCGGTATTGCCAAATACATCGGGAAATGTTGTTGTGTGATCTATAAGTATACTTTCTATGGTGTATCTAACTATTCAGATTGGTTGAGTTATATCTATGCACTTCTATAATAGATAATGGGAAAAATGCACAAGATTTAATGAAACCAATCAACAAGCTTTAACTAACTATATTATTTATAGCTTATTTGCAAGTTATTGATTTTATACACTCAATTTAGAATTGGCAGAATGCAGCTACCAAGTCTATTTCAATACATCTCTGTATTGAAATAGATTGGAGTTGTCTTGAATAATTAATAATTGTGTCAATTTTCTAGCGTCTAAATATTTTGTATAGCTTTGAACAATACGATATTAAAATCGGTTAACTATACTTCAGCCAAATTAAATATGGAATCTTTGTTAGCAAAATCAATTTTAGGGTTCTCATAATCAATTATTTTTTAGTTATACGTTATGATTTTACTATTATTGCGTTTCCTGGAACTCCAATCTAACCACCAAACATGTAATACTTAAAAAATTGTTTGTCAGTAAAGTTCATCGATTTATAACACGTTTTTAAATACCTTAACAGAATTTACAACTATACAACTTACAACCCTAAAATTTAGTTCTACTCTGTCTTTTAGTTTAGTATTATACCAAGACAAATAGAACAAATGAAATGTATTTTTTTTAAATAAACAGCTTTTATTAAGAATCAATAATATTTCACACATTTCATGCAACCTATGCCTCAGAATTCCATTAGGTACGTCACTTTCCCGTTCCACTAGTACAACACATGATGTAGTGGATGTGACAGATTTGATTAATTTTATTTAAAACTGTAACAGTAAATAAATTGATGTAAATATACCAAGTATTAAAAGGTAATCTAAATTAAGATAGGTTAATGTATTTAACTCTATAAACAGAAAGTTAAAACAGTGATATTTACCTTGAATAAGACCGTCGTGTAGGTGGAACAAAAATTTGAACACGGCGTGACGTGAACACTTTTTACAGTGATATCTTACAAACTAAGCTACTAAATTAAAATGGTGACTGTCAATACCAAAGAAAATTTTACGAGAATCCAAATACACTATTTGTTTCAAAGAGATTATTATTACATAATATCTTAAAAAATACCGTAGCGTAGTCGGAATTTCCACCATACGTGATTTCGTAGGACAACAAGAAATTTCTATTTTATTGATGTTTTCGACCGTTGCTTGCTTATTTTAGAGCGGAAAATAAGAATTTAAGTACGAATCTTTAAGGTTAATATTCGAACATGGCCCTAAAAAACTAAGATATCTATAATTTTTACCTCCAAACTTAGCAAGGAGGTCGTGGGGCATGAGATAATCGCATAGCATGTTGTCTAATTTTGGCAATAGTTAAAATTTAATAATATTACGTTATTTCCAAAATTTTTAAATAATATAGTTATTAGGATAGCTACTTTATAAGAAAAGAAAATGTACAACTCCGGGAAAAATATTCTCTAAATAAATAACTATGGAACTCACAGGACACGTCAAATCTATAAAAGTGCTTTTTTCTGAAAAATTACCTTATAGATCTGATAAATATTAATTATGGGTACCCGATCTTTTCACACTTTATTCAGACAATTTAGATTTGGTTTAGTGTTTGCAAGAGGGTATTATTGTTTATACCTTAGTTAAGTATACACAGAACCACTCTGTAGAAAGAATGTGAAAAAACACCAACAAAACTGTCTTGTAAAAACCTATTCTAAAGTTTGTTTACTGTTTATTAATGCTGTCTCACCTGGAATGCTGCCCTGGATGTGGTAATGTTGTGACTTATATTATACGACTCCCGGTCGGCCCTAGATATCAGCGTGTATGCCCAACGCGGGCGCGAACTCGTCGGGCGCGGTGAACTCGGCGCGCTCGGGCCAGTCCACGGCCGTGCTCTCCACGCAGCAAGTGTGCATTGATCAGATGACACTCGCTGATGTTGATGTAATGTTGTGACTTGTATTATACACTCCCGGTCGGCCCTAGATATCAGCGTGTATGCCCAACGCGGGCGCGGTGAGCTCGGTGTGCTCGGCTCGGTATATCCAAATAAAGTCCACGGAATATATTTTTGAAGAAACTAAAAACTAATTTGTGTTTCTTAAAACAGTCACCACAACAGCTGTTGCCCGCAGCTTCGCTCGTGTGAAAGTTATTTTTCTGTCCTTCGGGAACGGTACTTTTCTTCTAGATTAAAGGTACCCCATGTCCTTTACTCTATCCCTGACAATGACAAGGTGTATGGATATTACTATTCGAAGTATTCAATTCGGGTATTCGAAGTACTCCTAACTTACATATTTAATACTGAAGGATAACACAACTAAATAACTTTTAAGAATAACTTAAGTAATTGTTAGAAATCACAAAAAACATTAAATTCGTAATCACGCTAATTTCTTTTTACTCGTTGAGGAGACTCAAGAAGAATGATTTATACATTAAAAATCTATTACAATTCTCTGATATCTATGCCTATAAAATCGCACATTTTATGGACAAATCAAACCTTGTATGTAAAAGGAGATTAATAATGTAAAAAATAGTATTCAATATTTTCTTCTACATTGTTATTCCTGTACTGGTGTACGACAGATGTCGCAGTACGCGCCGGCCATGCTGCAGACGATTACGAACCCCGACGGCTCCGTGTCCCTCATACAGGTGGACCCCAACAACCCCATCATCACACTGCCCGACGGCACCACAGCGCAAGTGGTACGTAGCTAACCTACTTTCATCATATATTTTTTTACAATAAAAGTGGTCCGTTGTTTTACTAATTAATTTGAAACGCAACTGAATTGATAATATTGGTTGATTTTCAAAACAAATTATTCGCCTGTGTCAGGCACACAGAAATCTAAATAAGGTAATAGAAATGGTATGTAGCAATGGGATCTATCGAAAACGCATGTCGGCGGCCCCATACTACATCTACATACACAAATAATAACTCACAATCACGCATACATATGCACCGAGAATGTTATCCAAACTGAACTAAGCCTTATGAATATTCACTAAGATTGATATTACGTCGTATTGGTCCGCTCACTTCACACAAGGATAATAGATTTTGCATTTGTGGTAGTGATTGCGTAATCTACACTAGGGCTTGACTACGGGTAATACCGTAATACCAGGGAACCAAGAAAAAATAGAAGAAAGTTATTAGTGGGTCCGTGCTTTATTGTTAAATATAATTTATTCTTTACAAAAATTATAAAAAGATGAAGTATTAAAAATTACTGTCCTGTAAAATGCAGATATTGATTAAATAACTGTCTTTTTGGAACAATTTCAATTGCATTTTTGCGTAACAATTAAGGGCGGATATCACATTTAATTTAATGAATGACGTGGTTATCAGTCGGGGGATGATCATATTGGTGAAAATGTATGTCATCATATATTAAAAAAAAAACTTCACGTAATTCTCGCATCCACCATTTCAAAGTATTTATTTACGATTTTTATTAAATCGGTTAAAACAATATAAACCTGAACTTACTACATTGAACAAGTTGTTTATATGTTATTTATATATGTTATTTGTAGGTACTGCAGATTTTAACAGAGTACGTCGTTTTGTTAATATATTGAAGTCATCCTCCGTAAAATGAATCGAACAAATCCGACTATAAGTTATATCTACTTGTCTTTCGTATCTGCATTCTACTGGAATCTAAAATAAACGAAATAACCCAATAAAATAATATATTCCCTTAAGAAAACCATTTTTCATGTTTCATTTTTATCTTTTAATGTAAAATGTACAGTTGGTGAGTACTACTGTAGATATTCTAATATCGTTTAGCACATCTCTAGCTCGCGACGATTCTCTGTGACCGTGCCACAAGAAATGCTAAAGCCAACACTATTATTCATTGCGTTATACATTTCTTTTTGTAAAACCACACTGTCGGATAGCATCCAACACAACGGGCAATGTAAGTAGTAAGTAGAAATAAAGCCCTAAATTATGCCAGTCGTGCTATTTATTGGTAGAGTTATGTTTTAAAATGTACTTTTATCAAAAACATCAACAAAACCAAAAGAAAACACTTATCGATGAAAGTTATCTAAATGTTTTCCCTTGATTAGTGTAATTACACGTAGTAGACAAATTGTCGCATTGGGCAATGCTGCAAAACACCATTTTTAACACTGCACTTGCCAAGACAAAGTTTCGCAAGTAACTGAGCGTAACATTGCGCACTGGTGGCGTTTGAGTCACCAGCGCGGCGACAAGTTTACGCGTTCATAGCACTTCTATTACCTTATTAAGAGTTCTGTGGTCAGGCATTATAACATAGTAAAATACTGCGAAAATAGGGTATCCCGGGTCCCTTGCAATAGACCCACTTGTGACGGAACACCGTGTGGTTTTAGTCGGTTCGATTCTGACATACCACTTCACCGTTAGCTCCGGTGAGGTGATGACCCGTGGGGGTTTCCACACGAGAAAAAAAAAAGGATAATTACCAATTTATTTTATGGATTCGGAAAATATGAGAGTATAATTTTTTTTTCTTAATAGTAAACAATTAACCTAATGATAAAAATACCATTTTGTAATGGATATAGTTTTGAATGGAAGAAAATTAATTTTGCAACTTTACATTGCAATTTAAATTTCTAAACCATTATACCAAATAGGTGTAGAAAGTTTTCACTAATAAAGAGATACGCTGTTATGTATTTTTAGGTACTGATTAAGGGCTCTGTTTCCGCATTTATACTCTAAAACGGTCCATTATGCGTTCAGATATGGCTGACTATTTGAGCCAGCCCAGGTCCTTCCAGAAGCACACGCTGTTCTGCTTTGAGTTAGAGGATTCACGTGTGTCGTAGATTCACAGCGGCGAAGGTGGTGGAGTGGTGCAGACCTTGGACGGCGAGAACACAGTGGCCGTAGATCTCAACGCGGTGGCCGAGGCCACGCTCAACCATGACGGACAACTCATACTGACTGGGGAGGATGGGCAAGGTCAGTTCTCTCATATTTAGCCCTATGTTTACAAATTAGCTATACTAATTGTAACTAACTAAGCAGTGAAACTATCCAAATAAAATGTTCATATTGTCTATATGTTGCTAGGATCTAGAGTTTTATATGCAATGAAAGTACCTACTTTGTTTTTTGTTCATTACAGTTATTTATTGAACTATTTCAGTTCACCTTTAGAATTCCCCTGAATTCAAAAAAATGTGTTTTATCGATAGTGTTAATTACAATTTATTATTAGTCCCTTTCATCTCTTAAGTTCTGTGGTATAATTTTGAGTTTATACTTACTTGCGATTGTGAAGATCAGGATTCGATTTCCGGGTCTGCCAAATTGTTGTTAAATAGGGTGGGGTGGTAAAATTCTAAAGCAGCATTGAGTGTGGAACACGTCAGGTCAGACGCCAATAGGCTCGTATCGACATTAACTTAACTGTTCATATAATAAACTTCTGCCTATACTTTTGGGGTATGCGGGCCTAAGGATATATTTTAAAAATATTTACAGAACAACACAACACCATATACCTATATCATTATGATCGTACATTTGACAAACAGCTCTAAAAGAAATGAATTTTAACTAATATTTATTATTAATCGATCGTAACGATGTCAGGTTGAAAGAAAAGGTATTGACGCAAGCAATGTTCGGCAGGGTACCCGGTGTCGGTGTCGGGCGTGATCACGGTGCCGGTGTCGGCGTCGGTGTACCAGTCCATGGTGGCGTCCATGCAGGCGCAGGACGGCGTGTGCGTGGCGCCGCTCGTGCAGGTGCGCCGACCGGCCCGCCCCCCCCGCCCCCGCCAAGAGCGAGTCGTGTCGTAGAACTAATCTCAAAGTGTCATGTCTCCCCTCTCGCTTGCCTGCATTTTCGTGCAGTCTCTCTCTGATTTCTTAAAAAGGAACGGAAGTGTGTAACAGACCGATGAGCTCGCGCGACGATAGAATTGGCCGTTAGACGGTAAAAAAACTTTCTTAAAATTTTAGATACTCCTTTTTTTTAGAAAAAAACTTTTTTGAGTTATGACACTATTCCTGAAAAGGTGGGATCCATATTTGAAATTGGCAATGTAACAAAATAGGTTTATACCAAAGATGGACGCCGTTGCTCTAATTTTGCTGGGACGAAATAGTAGATTAAATTCCACAAATTAACTCGTCAATCTATCACCACCTGTGTTTTTTTTTTTGCGCTAGCTTTATTTACTTGTACTTTTATTCTGTTTTGTATACTGTCTAAATGTTTTTAGATATTGACTTTGATATTATCAACTTAAAATTTAACTTTTTATATACACAAAGCTAAATTAAGCTACAATTTAGCTACATTGTGTTACTGAATCTGGTAGACGACAATGGCCTAGCCCCCAATATATAAAATCAAGTCTAGTGGGTGCTACACAATTTTAGGACTAAAACCTTTTAAGATTGGGCAGACAACCGGCGGAGCGGGACGGCGACGCGGTGTGAGCTGTTTTATAATATACGACCGCGACGGCACCTGCTCACACCGCATCGTCGCCACGCTCCGTCCGCTGTCCGTCCCAACCATTTAACCGGTTAGGTACGAGTGCTACGTGTAAAAGAATGTAAAGTGTTTTATGGTCAGTAGCAGGTCAGGTTCACTTCACGGCATATTGCAAACGATACTCACTCAGTAAGGCCACGAGTGAAATGGGTCATTCTTATATCGTGAGCTAGGGGCCATCCATAAATTACGTTACACGAATTTTATGATTTGTAAACCCCCGTCCTTGTCACATTTGTGGGAACCCTCCCCCTCCCTGGTATGACGTGACATATTTTGCAATTTTACACCCAGAACAGAAAAGAGCAGTTCTAAATTTGTGTTTTAGTAAAAGTGTGGTAGCGTATGTAGTCTTTCGTTTACAGGTAATGTGTTGTGTGTAATACTTTAGATTTTGACATATGACGTCACGAAGCTTATAACCCCCACCCCCACCCCTTGCCACACAATGTAACACTTCGTTAATTGTAATTTATGTATGGCCCCCTACTATATGAAAGCCATAGCACACAGCAAGAACTACCGATCAATTCAAATGACTAGAAAAAAAAATTGTTGTTGTAGTTCATATTTTAATTCTAACTATTGATTAAAAAAGTAACTTAAATTTTGTTTGTTTTGAACTACTAGTTATTTGAAAGTTGCTTTAAACATTGCCTGCTCTAGACAACTTTCTTAAGACGCGTTTGGAGTAATTATATATTAATTAATATTATTTTATACCTAATGTGGTGATGGTGCTGGCAATAAATAACACAAAGTTCTGTTACGCTTAATCGTCCACTCGTACTTAACAAGTGTTTATTAGGCATAGGATATAAAATTAAAAGTTCAAATGCGTGCCATTCATTTTTGTTGTTAACCTCGCCAATGAAACAATGTGATATTCGAAAGTTATTATTTAATTAGTATATTATTTATAGTAAGATCTCTGTCAGTGGGTGCTTAAAAAGTATAATATAATTACTACTGAGGATTGCGATGACTATGATGACTTTCAAATAGGGTATGAAATTCATGAAGTCAAATCAGTTATAATATTTTTAAAGAACAGCAGAATGCTGCCCAGTTATGATGTTAAAATTTTAGTCCAATTAGGATAATTATTTTGTTATAATTTCATTATTTTGAAAGTATTACTTTTAAATTAAGTGCTGCAAATAAATAATAAGTTACCAAGGTTTTTATGTGTAGTAAATAAACTAGGTTAATGCTAACTATGCATGGATTTGCCCAAAATATAACAGAATATTGCCTCTAACTTGTCTTTAGATAAGTTTTAATTCTAAAGTTAGTTCATTCAATAAATTAAGTAATAAAGTTGTTTTAATTATGGAATTAATTTCTGATACTTTAAACGAATTTATTTGAATTTAGACGTGAAACGAAACGCAGTCTTGTCATTTTAATTAAGGATTTGGATAAGTTAAAAAAATATGTTGCTTTCAGAACCAACCTCTTTAAAAAAAAGTAAATTTTCATTTGACAGAGATTAAATGTATATTATACTCATAGAGATATAAGAATTTTTATATCTATGGTTATACTTCAATTTTACAAAAGAAAGCCTAAAGAGTATCCATAGACTGTAGAACCACCGTATAGTATTATTCGCATTTTAGCACGTTGTGATTTCATTAATTTTTATATATACATATATTTATTTACTTGCCATTAATCTTTTGAGTTGTTGTGTCGTAGAAAATATTTGATCATTGTGCATTTTGTAGTCATTGTCACTGTATAATGCGTTTGTGTGTGAACTATTTTTGAATATAGCCATTGAGACAAGTTCTATAAGTGCTGGTAAATGCATAGGGTAGTGCAAATAGGATTATTATAAATACAACTCTGGGCATTTGTTGGTCTTGAACGAATTTCTTTAACTGATATAATAATTATAATAACTTCACACATCTCACACACGGCCGTCTGATCCCAAACTAGGCAGAGCCTGTACCATGGTAACCAGACAGCTGATAAACATACTTATATATTTCTAAATACATACATATTATATAGATAAATTACACCCGGACACAGAACAAATTATCGTCTCTTCACACAATTGTTTGTCCTGGGTGGGAATCGAACCCACGACCTCTGGCTCAGCAGTCAGGGTTACTAACCACTAGACCAACAGGCCAGTCATATATTGTGTAAGTACCTATTCTTTGCAAATACGGGTGACACTCTATAATTAAGATATATCTTGTTTTATAAAAAGGACAAAATAATATGTATGATTTACTTTTAAACTTTCGCGTTCCTTGATATATAATTATTTATACGATAATTAATGCGATCGGTAAGTAAAACAACTTTGAATTGTCAGACGATTCGGGGCCAAGATGCACAATGGACCACTGAGCCTTGAGTTCTATATACCTAATTTGGAGGATCCAAGAGGTAGAAAAAAGTCTGTGGCGCCACCTCTTAGCTTGGTTGTGAAACCAACTGGACAGAATGGTTTATTATACTTTGCTTTTCACAAATAAGATTTCTCTATACACAATAATAATAATAACTTGAGACACACCTTACTCACAGTCGTCTGATCCCAAACTAAGCAGAGTACTACGGTAACTGGACTGATGGAAATGATCGTGCTCATCACACAATTATTTTTTCTCCGTGGGAATCAAACCTACAACCTCTGGCTCAGTGGTCAGGATCACTAACCACAAGCTAATCATCCCGTCCTTGCAGTGACCATCTTATAATAAAAAAATCTAACTGCCCTAAATGGTAATGAAGTTCGTTAAAGACACGAGTCCATATTAAGTTATGAACGAAATCCAAACTACCCTTTTTGTTACCTACATTTTTACATAATTAAGGAACAATTATTTTTTTTATGTCGTGCATGTTGTGTTTTGTTTATAATTTAAACGATATATTTTAACTAATGTTAATTCATAATTGATTTTTATGAATGTAAATAATGAATGTCCAAATATATTTAATATAAGAAAAGGAGTAATATAATTTTTTTATTGTTAATTTCTTTAACGCCGTAAGTCTGCCATAATAACTAAGTAAAATTTACCAAAGATGACACAATGTACTCGAGTATATTGCATATTATATCGCTTGGGCTCTAGTTCATGTTTTGTTTTGTGCCTGAGAATGTGTAGAACTTAGTGTGGTTGATTTTAAATATAATTATTTACTAAATTGGCAACAAACACTGCGGTTCCCAGTGCCAATGTAATGATGGAAGACTGAATAAGGCGGTTGCTTATGGTTTTAATAAATGACTTAACAATCTGGAGATTAGCCGGAATACAGACAACAGACAGACGGAACAGACACAGACAAAAAAATTAAAAACTGATTTTTAGGCATAGGTGTAAATAACTGTATGAGTTTAAAGAAAGCTATTATTTTGACATCAGACACTTTAATTTTATTTATTTGTATTGATAAGTACAAAGTACCAAATTGTACACATTCCAAGGCACATCATTACAGCTTCAAAGTGATTGTACCTATACTTAATTTATTTTCAATTGGATTATGTTTTGTTTGTGCTGTGCGCTGTTATGTATTGGAACCTAATACAAAAGGAATACTGCTATCATTGTTTCCATAATATTTGTCTGCGAACCTAGGCCTAGATATCGGATTCACGACCCTATGCCGATAAATCACTGACTGGTTTAAATACTGGTATACAGCGTGTAAGTAACACCGTCGCAAATAATTTACAAAAACGTCTTTCTTGGGATACTTATCACAATGTAAAAGTCAGTTCATCATAAAAATGCGAGATTAAAGATTTACAGTCAATAGTTTGATTTTGAACTACGCGATGTAACGCGAACGCGTACGTGTGTGGCGCGGTGAATGACCTTTAGCGCACGGCGCCGTCGAAGCAGCTGATTGCATAAATGTTTAAAATGTTATGTTTACTCATTGTGATATCACTTTTAAGCAAAAACATAAAAAGTGAAAAAAAAATTATGAATTTTCCGGCAGAAATTTCCAATGATTTTCCACTCAGAATGATGGTCTGAATACACTATTTCAGTATTCGTTACGGTGTCCCTTACACCCTCTATATAAGGATAAATTTAAATACAAATATCGCTAATCAAAGTCCGTCATAAATGAAAGGTAAATAATACATGGACATTTTTTTTTATTTCATTGTTTTGTGATAGTAGATATAGAAATAAACTTTATTTGTAAAGTTTCAATTTGTTTCCAGTGCGTAATGTACAAAGGCCTGCATCCTTAACTTACCTTTGGATGGACAAAAACGACAGTAAATAGTATGATGGCTAGTTTTTATTGTATGATGCTTTTGTATTAGGTTTGAAATAAGTTTCTATATTGTTTGGCATTTATCGAAGCTAATAAATACATATGTATACGTAGTGTTGTTTCATTTGCACTAGTTACAGCTTGTCTAGCCGCACTGTGTGTCTGCATGATACCGTGTCTGTGAGGTGTGTATCGTTTTCAGTTTTATTTGGACCATTTTCAATTTGTTTTGCATTTTTATCTTGCCTGTATTTATTAGTATTATTATTTTGTAAATACAATTTAATTATACGGTTCAATTTTACAGTGCCTTCCTATGTCATATTCCTCTATTATTTTACTTAGAAAAAGATACTTATGCTGTGCCTCCTCTTATCTTGTCTCTCTCTCTCTCTCTCTTTCTCTCTCTTTCTCTTTCTCTCTCTTTCTCTCTCTTTCTCTCTCTCTCTCTATCTCTCTCTCTCTCTCTCTCTCTCTCTCTCTCTCATCGTTTGTCTCTCTCTGTCCCATAATCCTTATTTTTATTATTTTTTATTAGTTTATTATTTCTTACAAAATATATATTTTAATGAGACCTAGGGAACACCTAGAACAAAAGGCTTTAATTTACCTGCTTATTAGGTTGAACAGAATGGTGAAGCCCTCGAGGCGATCTCGATGGGCGGTGGAGTGGCGCAGGTGATGCTGCAGGGCGGAGGGGGAGAGACTCAAGTGTTGCAGGTGCTCAGCTTGAAGGATGCCACCGTACTTACTAAAGCAATGGTTCGTATTATTTGTTACCGTCAGAATGGCTGCTTGCCTATGGCAAGCGGCTCTGAAAGTATATTCAAGAATTGCTACCCAATTGCTTATATTTGCTACATTTCTTCAATAATTGCTACACATGATACATTCAGAGAAATATGAATATTTTTTTGACCAGCCATTCTGACGTCAGGATGGCTGGTCGCCTCCGTGTTCAGCATGAAGGACGCAGAATTACTAAAAGTTTGTTGTATCAATAATTGCTTACTAATTGCTACTTTCGGGAATTTGAGTTTGAGCCTCGTACAGTCACTTCTATAAATAGGTATACACTGTAGGGTTCCAGAAACAAGTAACCGGGGTTAACTTCAAATTTTTGTTTACAAAATATATAGCCAAATGATGTAAACTCTTAATATTTCATAAAAATGTAACCATTACACGCCTCATTCTGACGGTAACTATTATTTGACCTGTAATTCGTTTGTTTTTAACGATATGCCATCTCGATATTTATCACCTATAGGTTTATTCAGGTCGGCCTTCTCTCTTACTTAATATTAACGTTATAGGTAAATTTCCAAGTGCATATTTTCAGTTTCAAAATAAGTTCAATATTACAAATTAAAATTTTTGTCGTCGTTTACGTCTGGATTCGCGGGATGATTTAAAATTGCATAGAATTTCATTTAACTGCTTGATTAAGATATTGTCGAAGATTTTTGACATTCAATTGTTAGGTACCTCGAAAATTTGAATAAATTTTTAATACGAAATAGTTGGTACTGACGTGGTTAACAGCCAAATTGAAACATGAACATTTAAGTATATAGATATGAACCTACCGTACACACGTGATCCTATTACAAAATATAAATTGCTTATGTTATCGTTATAGATAATTTCTTATCGAGGCGACCCAATTTCAGACACTGACACTAACACCAACATGTTACTCCAGCAACAGGTAAAAGCAGAGCGTGACGCAGTTGTCACGGACTCCTAGCTGCTAACGTTCGTGGCCAACTCGCCGCCACACGAGCGGGCCGACTCTCCGCCGCTCCTCGACGAGAGGAGCCTGCGAGAATCGCTGGACCCCAAGTAATCTCATCGCACTGACTAAACCATTATTGAGCGACTCAAATGTGGCTCAAGCATACAGGATTATTCATAAATAAGTGTTTTGTCCCGGACCTATCTTGAACTTCTCTAATCAGAATTGAGTAGGTACCTAAATGTAAATTGTAGGTTTGCTTGCCATGGCTATAAAGATATTATAGACTTGCCGTTCCAAGAAGTTTCCCCCGCGTTTATGGTCACTGATCCGCTCCTAAGAGTCGTAGCGTGGTGTTAGATAGCCTATAATGTTCCTCAAGAATATGACTATCAAATGATTAAATCATAAATAATAATGTTTTATTTGTAAATGTAATAACAAATGAACAATACAGGGTTAGATCTTGACAAGTAATTCCAGATACAATCCAGTGGGTGAAGTTCTGTTACCTTTGATAGATTAGTTACTACTACTCCATAACATATGGCGCCACGTGCCTTAATTTGACCGATCGCAACAATAATATTTATTGTGACTACTATTATTTGATTCTTCTGTGGAATAGATGTCTGTAATATCATTATGGAAAATGGGGCTACAGTTACTATTATACCACTATTCAAAATCTGACACAAGTCGTATTACTTACATTGTCGTTTTGTGTCTACAAGTGACATTATAATCCTTGTAGCTATATAACATCTTATTAATGGCATCCAATACTGGAAACCGAAGATATTCAAGATAGAGTAAATCGAGACAGCACTTTGATAGTCATAATGTAGTACTAATTGCAGACAACTTAAAAGGACAAACTGCCTGTGGAACATACAATTTCACCACGTTTCTTGCACTCTATGTGGCACTTTCAACGAAATAACAGCGTGATATGCAAAACGTAATAAGACGATAATTTTATAATATATTGTTCGTATTAAGAACAAGTCTAGGAGACGGTCTATGTTCTACAGTGGACACCTTCCACCAGCTCGAAGTCGATAATGAATTATGTTGTCTGCAAGTCCTACATAGTACACCTGGTACTAAAACTGACTTTCCTTTAGAAAATTATATTAATGTTTTCCACCAAAGGTGGTAACATATTAACTGTGACGATTCCTGCTAATGACTTAATTCCCTAGTCCTTTGTATTTGTTATTTCTTGGCATCAGATTATTTTTCTTTAATATAATTTCAATATTTAAATGAAATAACAGATATGAAGGATGGGCCAAGTGATTGAGAGCACACGCTCACACGGTACGTGGTATAGAGTCACTCGAACGTGGGCCGCTGATGGCGAAGTTGACCGTTAACAAACAAGCATTGCCAGTGATTATAAAGTTAGGAAATAAATTTACCATTATAAATAGGCTAACATTTTGCCATTAAATGGGATATAGATTAATTGAATTATTGCGATATAACTTAATAATTTATTGATATAAACAATAAGACTAATTTATTTTAGAAACAAATCTACGATAAGTGGGAACAGATTTGTGCAATACGATACCAGTTGCGTTTATTTTGTATAGAGTATATGTTGTGCTGTCGCAGAGGTATGTACGCGGGGTAGGCGCGCAGCACAAGGGTATATAACATATAAATATGTAACATAGGTAACATTGGTGAAACATTCCTGTAAGTTATAGATGTGACTTTGTTGTGTACATTTGTTGTTTATGTTTAGTTTATCTCTTACGTTTGTTATTCCTGCCTATTTATTTATTCTAGTCTAAACCGAGTCAAAGAAACCTATTCTAGTCCCAGTGATGTATGTTTAAGAAATGTAGCAAAACCTTTGTATGTGTAAGTTTTGTAAAATATATTTAATTCTAATAAATAGTTGAGTGTAATGTAAATTCGTTGACAGATGAATATTATAATTCCTACGCAGGGTTACTACAGAAGTAGTCCAGTTAATGTTTATTGGTGTTTAAAATCTTATAAATGTATAGACTTATTTTAACTTTGTGATGTCTGTACGTAACAGAAGTAGACAGTTTCATAGTAAATATTGTCCAAAGTAAAACATTGGAGATTTTTCAGTAACGAGCCTATGGTAATGGTGGGCTCACTCAATAAATATAATTCACGTTAAATTATAAGATTATAGTTGAGGATAAGGTAGAATTCATAGAAAGTACAAAAGTGGAGAATTATTATTATTATTATCTGTGTATTTATTAAAAAGAAAACTTTAATTTATTAAAAGACAACTTGAAATGTATTTATTGTTTGATTTTGTTAATATTTTGTTTATTTTACCAAAGAAGTTTTTGTTTCGTCCTCTATGATAGTATGAAAAGCACAATTTTGTTAAGTACAATTTGTGATTGTAAATAATGGCATGACTGTGTGAATATGGCAATCATTAAAGTATTTACTTACATTTGCTTATTTTATTACTTACTAGCTGTGTTTTCCTCCGCGTATAATTTAAAAGAAATCGCCTATTTGTGGTTTATAATACTTCAGTATGGGTAGACAATATTTTAGTAACATTTCCTTGGGATGGAGGTGTTCACAGTTCGTCTCGTCGGGCGGCCAGGGTTATGCGTCACCTGCCCCTTACCATAGCTCGTCTGCGCGCCTCTCGACACCGAAGGGGGGGAAGCGTTCCGCACGTAGTGGTGTGGCTGTCTACAGTTAAGGTCAGCCGGAGTTATCGAGACTTACTTCCTAGGGTAGACCCGAGTCCTTTGCAAGAATCGCTTGTAACGGAACACCGTGTAGTTTTAGTCTGTTCGACATACTAATACACCGCTAACCCCGGTGAGCCGGTGAACCAAGGATGAGTACTCGTCAATATGGTTTCATGCCCCAGAGAAGCACCGAAGACGCCCTCTATGCCCTGATGAAACATACGAACTAAGCGTACTCAAAATAAGGTAATAACGCTTGTATCACTGGACATAGAGGGGGCCTTCGACAGCGCCTGGTGGCCTAAAATACGGATAAGGCTGACAGAGGAAAAGTGTCCTAGGAACTTACGCAAAGTCATTGACAGCTATCTTGAGGACCGTCACGTGAATGTGAGATACGCAGGTCAGGAAAATGGAAAGGGATGTGTCCAGGGTTCCATTGGGGGGGGTCCTATCTTGTGGAACCTGCTACTTGACCCACTGTTGCTCGATCTAGAAGAGAGAGGGGAATATGCCCAGGCTTTTGCGGACGATGTTATTTTTTTTTTTTTTATTTAAAACTTCCTGCAGTTTACATTGCACGAGGCGGACTTAATGCCACATGGCATTATCTACCAGTCAACCTTTGGGTGGTTCAGTGAGGGACATGGCAGGTATATAAGAATGAAATTTCATGAAGAAAGTTATAATTTACATAGAAATACAATTGATTATACATAATACATACATATATAAATACTTACAGATAAATATATATTCAAATAAATACTATATATAGATACAAAATATACCTATGGTTGTGAGGTTATGAGGATATTTCTGCCAACTGCTTCCTGTAAAATTCACGGACCTTAGCTTTAAACGTATCTCTGCTGGTGGACATCCTAATCTCAGGAGGGAGCGCATTCCATAGTAAAATAGAATAGATAGCAAATGAAGAGTGAACAAGAGAAGAAGTGTGTGTAGGGCATAGGAGTTGAAGATTATTTGTGGAGCGAAGATCTCTGTCATGGTTGGAACATAGAAGTTGTATCTGTGAGGTGAGATAAGTGGGAGCTGTAGGGTTATTAAGTAAAGAATAAAGAGTAGTCAAAGCACGTAGGCTACGACGCTGACGTATAGGTAACCATGACACTTGGGAACGATAAGTAGACACATGGTCGTACTTACAAAGATTGAAAATGAACCGAATGCAATTATTGAGAAGTCGGTCAAGTTTATTGAGTAGATCTGCATTCAAGTCGAGATAGCATACATCACCGTAATCGAGGATAGGGAAGATCAAGGACTGTACAAGTTTTAACTTAGTGCTGGTCGGGAGAAGGTTTTTGAGTCGATAGATTGATCGCAAGGTCCCGGTGACTTTCTGACTGACGTTCGCAATCTGAGGTTGCCAGGTCAGAGTAGAGTCAACCCATAAGCCGAGGTCTTTGACAGATGAGTTGATTGATAAAATAGATCCATTGTAAACCACGGCCGGCAGTATTGAAGTGTCCATTCTGCTAACCATTCGTGGACTGCCCATTATAATTGCCTGGCATTTGGACGGATTAACACATACGCCAAAACGCTCAGACCAGTTTTTGATGGCCTCCAAATCACGGTTCACATTGTGGATTGCTTCTGGCAAATTATCCAGCCTGGCCTGAGAATATATTTGAAGGTCGTCCGCATACAAATGATACGCACACTGAAGTTCGAGGGTAATGAAATTGATGAACATCGAAAATAATAATGGAGACAGAATGCCACCTTGTGGAACACCAGTGTCAAGATCACACCAACTTGATGATGATTCATCGATGCGGACTGACTGTTGGCGTCCACGAAGATAAGATGAAAACCATTCCAGCGCGTCGGAGGAGACCATATAATGAGTAAGGATGGATACTAGAATGTCGTGGTTTACGGTGTTGAATGCATTAGAGAAGTCGATTAGGACTAAAACGGTTAGTTTTGCATCCTCCACGCCATTCCTAACATCACTAGTCATTTTAAGCATAGCAGTAACTGTGCTATGCCCAGGTCTGAATCCCGATTGATATGGACTGAGGATATTATTATGCAGGATAAACTTGGAGAGCTGTTTCTGAGCACAGGCCTCAAGTACTTTAGATAGGAAAGGGAGGATTGATATGGGTCGGAAATGATTAGGAAGGGAAGGATTAGGTATCTTCGGAAGAGGGCGAACGTAAGCCTTGCGCCATACGGATGGGAAGAGTCCGGAGTCAAGGGAAAAATTTACGATGTGGGTAATTGCGGGCAGAAGCTGGTCTAAAATGGTGACTATCATGAATCGATTTATATCGTCACAGCCCACAGCCTTTGATTTTATGGATAATATGGTCTTTTTGATTTCGTCCAAGGCGACTGGAGAAAAGAAAAAAGCTTCAATGTTACGCCGAGGTAGGCTGGTTACGTAACACATTGTTTGACTCTTAGTTTGTGACGGCACTAACGGGGCAACACTGAAATGTCGGTTCATGTCGTCCAATCCAATAGTCATAGATGTACTGGCAGGTTGAACCTTACCAATACCCAGAGTCCTTAGGAATTTCCAAATATCGGCGGGTGAGGAATTAGAAATATTCATGTGAATGTGGTGGCGTTTAGCATTGCGTATCATTTGATTGCATCGATTTCTTGCTGCTTTGTAGATTGTCCAATTGCCCTCACAACGATCCCTTTTAAATTTACGGAAAGTTCGGTCCCTACGGCGCATCGCCATTCGAATTTCTGTTGTAAGCCAAGGCGCCGGCGGGTGTTTTATTTTGACTTTCTTGATGGGTGCATGATGGACGATGTTGTGTTGGTTTTTGATGGAGATACCGCTAAAGAGCTTGAAACGCGAGCTAACGTCATTCTCGAACGGGTGCGAGCGTGGGGTGTTGCCAATAAACTGAAATTTGCAGCTCATAAAACCAACGCCATGGTCATCACAAAGAAATTGAAATACGACGCTCCGCGCTTGAACATGGGTGGTGTCCAAATCGGTGTCGTATCAGAAGTTAAACTTCTGGGAGTCACCATTGACGACAAACTCACCTTCAACTCCCACGTAGCCAACATAGGGAAAAAAGCCACCGCGGTGTACAAACAGCTTACTAGGGCGGCAAAAGTTAGCTGGGGGCTTCACCCAGAAGTATTGAGGCTCATTTACGCTACAACTGTAGAGCCAATAATCTTGTACCGGCCAGCTTGTGGGCATCGGCAACTAAAAAGCTGGTGGGTCCGCAAAAAATTTAACGCCCTACAAAGGGGTTACTTGCAAAAGATCTGCAAGGCCTACCGTACGGTGTCTCTAAACTCGACGCTTATCCTGACCGGCATTTTGCCCCTTGACATCAGAGTTCGAGAAGTTGCGTCCCTCTACGAGGTTAAAAGAGGATTTTGCGAAGCAGAGTTGCTCTAACGGGATGTCGAGCGGATGGTTCCGGTTACAAAATCCTTACACCCGTCCCAGTACAAAAGCCTGATGTTCCAAAACTTGGTAGACCAGGAACAATTAGAAGCTAACAGCGATTATGCCATTCGCATTTTCACTGACGGCAGTAAGATTGGGGGCAAGGTTGGAGCATCACTGTCCATTTGGAAACAAGAGACTGAAGCCAAGGCCGTGAAACTTAGTCTGTCGTCATACTGCACTGTCTACCAAGCGGAACTATTGGCCATATGTGAAGCAAGTGAAGTAGCCCTCAAGCGGAGTGAAGAGTCCTTCGCTATATACAGTGACTCAAGAGCAGCTCTCGAAACGATCACTGGTCTAACCTGCTGTCATCCTCTAGGAGTAAAAGCCAGAGAAAACCTCCTGCATCTATCCCAGCAGAATAAAACATTAGCTTTATTCTGGATAAAAGCGCACGTAGGCCTTGCGGGGAATGAACGGGCAGACCAGCTGGCCAAAGAGGCGGCCTTAAATTTGAAAAAGAAGCCCAACTACGATCTGTGCCCCATTTCATTCGTCAAGCGAAACATCCGAATGCGTTCGCTCGACGAATGGAATGAAAGGTATAAGAACAGTGATACGGGAGGCGTCACAAAAATCTTCTTTCCGGACGCCATTGGAGCGTATAAGACGGTGAAAAAGGTGAAGCCGAGTGGGATTATGACGCAGATCATGACTGGTCACGGGGGATTCTCCGAGTATCTGAACCGGTTCCGATGCAAGGAGAATCCATCGTGCATTTGCGAACCGGAAAAGCTGGAGACGGTACCACATGTACTCCTGGAATGCCCAGTACACGCGTCAGACAGATTTGATATTGAGCAAGTGATAGGTTCCAAGATGGCGGTTGAAAATATTAGTAAAATAATGATAAGTAAAGATAGGGATAAATTCTTGGACTATTGCATAAAAAAAGCAAAAAGTGTAATAAAAAGAAATAAGACAGACTAAGAAAAGTATGTTTCTAAAATATAGTAACTTATATTTTTAAGCAACATATGGATATAAGTGTTAAAGTGAACAATATAAAGCATTAGCATAGTTAATAGTAATTAAGTAATATTGTAATCAAAATGTTATGTTATAAATATCGTTAAGTTATGTTAAGTATACAAATATAATAGAAATAATTTAGGCAATAGTACTAGAAATGTAAGTAGAACCTAAGAAATGTTGTAAATCATAACCAATGTATTTTAAGAAGAGGGATATAGAAATAAAGAAAAATCTCCTAACCCTTAATCCTAGAGTAATAAGAAATTGAATAGAATAGGATAGATTAAGTAGATGGGCATTCCCACCACAGTAAGAAAGATTTAGTGTACAGCACGGCAGTGCGAGGAGAAATGAAGCGTGAATCGATATGAAATAAAAATAGCTAGATAAGGTCTGCGGCATTAACGCCGGAGGTAACACAACCAGCAACGCCCTGTGATGACGAGTGCGTTTAAAAAAAAAAAAAAGACCCCGGTGAGGTGATGACAAGATAAAAATGCGTCACATAGGTCGTTCGCGCCACTAATGCTATGGTGAGTGAATTATTTTAATTTTCCATTATCTCCTAAGCCATGCACCCCAATAACATGCTAAAAGTGCAAAGTTTATCGTCATTAAATTGTTTTGATGATGTACCTTTCGTTCGGAAGTATCAATATGCAATGTTAATGCTCATTAATCAATAATATTTTTTTGACACAAAATACCGTATGTGGCTAATGTATAAGAAAACCCAGAAGAGCATAATATGCTCGCTCATATGGTATCCCGGACTTTTTTTAGATGTACTAAGAACCAATATTTTTGTAGAATATGGGATTTACGTAAGTATCACTAACAATTATGTCAGTGCATGCGGATGAATCGTTTGGGAGCGCTTTTTCTTCCGATTTAACAAAAATATTTAAGACTAGCTGAGATACCGGGTAACCTAAAGCTATATAAACTATTCCTTACGAATCTGGCTATTATATATTACCTATACAAAAGAAATTTTCGAATCCGACTGATAGTTACGGTTAGTGCGTTTAAACAAACTAAAATACTCGTTGAAAAGTACTTAATTGAAGTGATAACTTTTTATGGGAGGGTAAATCGCTTCGTTACGGCGCCAGTCTGTCTGGCAGTTATCGCTTCTGTCGGCTTTTTTTTTAACTTAAATTTTCATCAGGGTTACAATAGAATTCTGACACTATATTCTAGTTATTCTATTGGTTGACTATCTAATAATTAAATAGTTGCCCATACTCGAATACCTACACAACTTTATCATATATTCGAATAAAAACCCGTTGGGTCCGAGTAAAACCATCCAACAATTTAATAAACTATAAAGTAAAGGTGACAATCCTACGGGAAAAAGAAATGTGGGCAATGTTGTCAACAATATTCAAGAACCGGACAAGTGCTAGTCTGACTCGCGAACCAAGGGTTCAGTCACAGAGTACTTTATTATAACTGAAATAGAGACCTATCTTCGTACTGTAAATGGGTAACGCTAAATAGCGACTCCTGGTGACAATAGTTTGCAACTCTTCTGCCATATATCTATTAATAACTATAGCTAATGCTTTTAGCTGAAGTATAAGACTACATAGTACCTACCTACGTCATTGAAGCGCATACCTGTAGGCTACAGATATGCGCTTCAATGACGAAGGTAGGTACTATGTAGTCTTACGACTACTGTACTAAGAGCATAAATAAAACTCAACGGGTTTACATTATTTTCTATTTATTAGTAGCCTAAATAAGCTATGTTATGTAAAAAGAGTTAAATAATTCACAATAATACAAGCCAAAATTCTGTGTAGCATCTCAATTATTGGACACCACATAATTCAAATTAAAATATAACAAGCCATTCAAAATTCACATAATTTTATGATAAAAATTATGTGTAAATTAACATTAGTTATGACAACAAAAAATTTCATACAGAGCCATTAAATTTAAAACAAGTCCTAAAAATTATGTGAATTACTTCAATTAATGGAGACCAAGAATGCAGATTCAATATTTTACAATAAAACAACACAAAATTAAAAACATTGCCATTAAATTACAATATGACAAGACACAAAAATTACAACCTCATGGATATCACAGAATGCATATTCAAAATTTAACAATTGGATACATTGCCATTAAATTACAATATAACAAGACAAGAAAATTATGTTAAGTACCTTAATTAATTGTGACTACAGAATGCATATTCAACATTTTACAATGAGAGAACACAAAATTAAAAACTGCATTAAATTACAATATAACAAGACATACAAATTATGTGAACTACCTCAATTCATTGTGACTACAGAATGCATATTCAATATTTTACAATGAGAGAACACAAAATTAAAAACTGCATTAAATTACAATATAACAAGACACAAAATTATGTAAACTATCTCAATTAATTGTGACTACAGAAATGCATATTCAATATTTTACAATGAGAGAACACAAAATCAAAATCTGAATTAAATTACAATATAACAAGACATACAAATTATGTGAACTACCTCAATTAATTGTGACTACAGAAATGCATATTCAATATTTTACAATGAGAGAACACAAATTTAAAAACTTTGCCATTAAATTACAATATTACTAGACATACAAAATTATGTGAACTACCTCAATTAGTTGTGACTACAGAATACAGATTGAATATTTTATAATGAGAGAACACAAAATTAAAAACTTTGCCATTAAATTACAATATAACGAGACATACAAAATTATGTGAACTACCTCAATTAATTGTGACTACAGAATACAGATTCAATATTTTACAATAAGAGAACACAAATTTAAAAACTTTGCCATTAAATTACAATATTACTAGACATACAAAATTATGTGAACTACCTCAATTAGTTGTGACTACAGAATACAGATTGAATATTTTACAATGAGAGAACACAAAATTAAAAACTTTGCCATTAAATTACAATGTAACAAGACATACAAAATTATGTAAACTACCTCAATTAATTGTAACTACAGAATACAGATTCAATATTTTACAATAAGAGAACACAAAGTTAAAAACTTTACCATTAAATTACAATGTTACGAGACATACAAAATTATGTGAACTACCTCAATTAATTGTGACTACAGAAATGCATATTCAATATTTTACAATGAGACAACACAAAATCATAAACATTACCATTAAACTACAATATAATAAGCCATATAAAATTATGTATACTCCTGAACAGCATGCAAATTAAAACACCATCTATCAAATAAAAAAAAATGGCCCTCTACCAGCAACAGCATTTTATAATGATTTAATTAAATGAATTTTATCTATGTCTTTTAAAGCACCTATTTAGTTTTTTTGCTTTTATTTGCATACTGTCCTCATCATCATCAACCTGTCTTCTCCCTGCTAATATTTGATTAACAATCTTACAATAATTAAAAAGCAGACATCGAATTACTAAGTTCACCAAGTAATCAATTAATTTATTTCTATGTGTATAACATGTAACAAAATGAAAATCAACTAATATCATTATAGCTACTTTGATTCTTTCTTTTAAATAATTTTTATCAATATTCGTTTTAATCATTTCATTAATTATGTCTTGCATGTTTGATACAATTTGGACTAAACTATTGCTGGGAGTACAAAGCCATCGCCGACCTGCATATTCTCTATATTTAATATATTCTACTTCATTTCTTGAGGCTAAGTCAGACAAACAATTCTGGCAAGTTTTAAAAACACGCGACTTTACTTTTTTTAAAAAATAACCACTCATATATTGTATTGGTGCATATATTCGGGGATCGTTTTGTTTGGTTTCCAAAGGTGTGAAATTAAAATCTATGATTGACTCTAAATCAAATGTGCAGGTTGATGATGCTTCTGCATTTTCGTTGATGATGAGATTATGTAACGCTATGCAAAAATCTCCTTCACAGTTTTTACCGCGGGTGTGGACACTGCTTATATTATTTATTAAAAGAGTGGCAAAGGCCGACTCAAACTGACTGCAAGTTGGGTTAGTGTTACGACATCCATGACTTCTTACTGCTCCAAAAAAATTTTCTAGAGGATCCTGATTTAGGTGCCGCATCCATACAGATGAGACACCAAAATCAGTTATTAATTTTTTTAATAAAATTTGCATTCCATTCAGTGTCCATACCCAATTTTCTACAGTAGGTACAGTTTCTTTCTTACCACTAGAAGTTACAAAAGTCATATTCTTGAACAATTTTATGGCTTCTTTCCATGTAGCATGGTGGATGGAGTTAGGCGTTGCTGGTCCAAGTAGAGGTTTCGCATGTCGATTCTTGACGCGGCTTCCGTTGACTGAGTCAAATATTTCGTCCATTTGTAATAAAAAATCTGCTGTGTCTTGACATTCAGCAGGTAAGATTCCCTTGTCTGAAAAACATGAAAAACTAAAATGTATGAAAAACTGTGGTATTTAACTTCTGCTACTTATATTCATTACACAAATATTACAGTCAGTTCGAGTGACAGGTTTGCGACCTTGACCTGCTCCAGCTATTGCTTACCCTCCCTAACCTGTGAAAGCTACATTCCTTTCTCTTCATCAAGGAAAGGCAATATCCCTTCTTACCTTTAACTTACAGCATACTCCCAATTTTTCCATCTTTTATTTCTAAAGCGCCCGGTTGACGGCAATAGGCTTGTAATGCGTAATTATTGGCAAAATGAGTTTTTAATACACTACTGTGCACCTCCCCTTCGGGGAAACAGGTGTGAGTAATTATATATAAATGGGTATAAAATAATAACTTCATCTCAAACACGGCCGTCTGATCCCAAACTAGGCAGAGACGGTACTATGTAACTAGACTGCTGATAAACATACTTTTATATTTCTAATTACATACATATTATAGATAAATTACACCCTGACATAGAACAAATTATCATGCTCACCACACAATTATTTATCCTGGGTGGGAATCGAACCCACGACCTCTGGCTTAGCAGTCAGGGTCACTAACCAATAGACCAACAGGCCATTCAAGAGATAGATACGCCTATGCTAAAAATAAATTATTTCGTTTCTTCGTCAGGCAATTAAACATCTTAAAATACTGCGAAAAATGTCCTCCTTTTAATTAATTTTATAATTGACAAATGAACATCTAAGTCCATTATGTTAAAACACAATGCGTGACGTTATGTCTTGGTATTTCATACAGCAATGTACTAAAGTATGTATGATAGGGTATCATATTATTTTAAAATTGAATGAGATTAAATTACCTGCTAAATATCCCATATTAGATGCCACAGTTCTGCTGAAAATTTGTGAGGCCAATTTCACTTTCATCTTATTCAGTTTTTCAGGGTTTACATGGTTTTCCGTTAATTTAGGGATCAGTCTTATGCCTTTGTAACCAGGATTTTCTTTAAGCAACAATTGTAAGTGAGACCATTTTGCTATTTTAATGTCACCTTCTTTAGATGTGTATTTCAAATTTTTGGTTATTAAATTATTCCTTATGCCTTTAAGAAGATGTGGGGGGTCATATAAAGGAATTATCTCTTGGTCATTGACTAATATAACATTTTCTTTCGGTACCTCATTTCTTCGTAAATAGGTCCCCCTAGTCTCATTAAGCAACAGTTTCAGTGCTTGTCTGTTGTTGGAACCCTGGTCACATACCGATGACACTACTATCAACCCTGCTTTTTGGATGCTTTTTATGACTTCCTTTATTTGTTTCGCCAGTTCAGGACCTTTGGTTGCACTCGCTGAAAATGTATAGCAAACGGCCTGTTTATAATTATGTATTAGACCACGCACCATGAAAACTTGGGCGTGATCGGCGTATTCTGCCTTTCTTTGGTCTCCATTATCCACAAGTCCTGTGATTTGGTCTTTTTTTTCCTCAAATGTAATACCTGCCTTTAATGAAACTTCGTCAAATAGAAGTGTACAAAGTTTTTCTTCCGTTGTCATGGACTCAGCTTTGGTTTTTAATTGTTTAAAAATATTATTATTTATTCCAGGTTTGATATTAGCCATTTGTATTAGTTTCGACAAAGTTTGTTGGGCAGGTAAAATGAATATTTTTCTGAAGAATCGATATCCTTTTGGACTTTGTTTATATATGGATAGAGCAGCAATCTTTTCTTCCAGTGTAAAACGTCGACCTTTTGCGGTTTTTTTATTCTCTCGCAGTTGCATTTGCATAACCAATTTTGCCGTACTTGAACAATTCTCAAGAGTGTCTAAAACCGCAGGATTGGTGGCCAGTTTTTTTGCGGCTTTTATATGGGCAGACTGTCTTCTTAATTTATTTTTTAATTTGCTAATTTTTATCCTTGCAAGAACTATTTTCTTGCGCATTTCCTCCTCGGCTTTGTTGAGAAATATTTTTTTGGTGGTTTTCCTGACAACCCTTTGGTCTCCTATAAATAAAGTAAGACTACAATTTAACATTTTATTATAAGTGTTGCAGTTGCCGCTTTACTAGCAGTACCTATGCATTTCAAATAAGAAGATAATCGCGACCGTCATGCGTCACAACCTCATTATAATATTTAGGCTCAACAATTAGGGTCACTAACCACTAGACCAACAGGCCAGTCAAAGTATTTGAAAATACAACACTTGAATGTTCTGTGTTTTTTAATTTATGCAGCAAAGAGATGTCGTAACCTCTGCTATTGGTTTAAGAATTAAATGTCATTGAAATAATTCATGAAGATAAGAAAAAACTGTTAATTTCCTTATTAATCAATAACAAAATTTAAAAAGCATTTTTGTTGTCAAAAATGTGTTCAATATAAAACTTACCCCGAGTTTGCTCCATTGACGTAGATTGTGTACAATATGAAGCTGGAAAATTACGCTTATACATCAGGACGTCTGTAATAAAGATTTAATTTAAATATTTTTTTATAACACATGTCAAAAAATGTGTGCTATTTTAAATTCAATTTGATAAGTCTTTGCTATTCTAAAATACTATACAAGATGTTAGGCAAACGCTCCCGAAAACGAAGACAGACAATAGTACTAATTTAATTAATTTGTTTTTTTTTTCATCGGGACTAATTATTTATCTGACCCATCATCAAAGGTATCATTAGTACTACCGTCGGTCTTCGTGCACGGGAGCGTTTATCTAACACCCGGTATAAAGTACAGTCGGTTATTACCTGATGATGAGGGTTCCACCAAATTTTGAATTTGATGCAATGGGTTTGTATTAACTTGTACACATTTTTTTTGGGATAATATACCTGAGAGAAAGAAAATTATTAAAGTTAACCAGAAATTATTCAATATGTTAAAATAGTAACTATTTAAGCATCAATTCTATACAAACTACAACTGTAATGAAAGAGATTAAGTTACCCACATCCATAGAATTTATCATCTATTCCGAGATCAACCCTACATGCAGGAGCTAAATGAATGGCAAAATTCAGTCTAGGCAGTAATCAACTTGACTAGCAAATAGCTAGAAAGGTGGTAAGAAATAACCCGGATGATACTCAAAGATAGCGGGCTTGGGGGTCTTTACTCAAACAACACTTAACACCAAACCTCAGTCAGATATGACAGACACTAAGAAACCTCACTCACATAGGCAGATGATACCTCATTGGCCTACTTAGACCTGGCCATACACAGTCAGGGTGGCATTTGTCACCCTGCGCTCGTCCTCCCCCAAACGTAATTTATATTATGTTCTACTAATTTAACGAAATCATTCAACATAATATTTAATTTTCATCCACTTCAAGATATTGAGTTAAAGTGAAAAATTTACACAACGATTTAAAACATGTTTTAACCCCAAACCCAACTAAAAAGCAAAAACAAAAGTAATAAAAATTAAGTGATTAAAAAAATTATATATTGTGAAAAAGCATGGGCTACTTTGCACTATATTGTTTTTAACTCTATTATAGAAATACTAATAACTACTAATGTAATGTTTAAAAAAAAACTATTTCTTCATTTTTAGCTTAGTTTGCGGCAAACCAAATATTTTTGACATCAGAGCCTGTTATTTAGTTTTTGAACTAAACTTTCATTCAGTCATAAAGAATTTTGTCTTTACAAAAAGGCGGGGCAATCAATTATCGGGGCTGCCCCCAACTCAAATATTTAAATCCTGTTGCACAATGATCTTGAAACAACATCAGATATGAGATAAAGCACGCCCTACAAAAGCAAAAATATAGAGCTGTTGTTGATTTTGTCAGCTGATAAAAAATATTAAAAATTTAAAAGACCCCCTTAACCATTTGCTGAATGTTACTTGGAACACATTGCTAAGTATACATAAAAGAAAATCAATGTTATAAGTATTGTAAGTATTCATTTTTAGTAGCTTATACCTGATGATGTAGATGGATTTGTCAAATTCTCAATTTGATGCACTGGGTTTCTTTGTACATATCTCTTCTGTGATAATATACCTAAAAAAGAAAGCACCTTAGTTACTAAAGTTGACCTCAAATTATTATTATTTATTTATTATTATTATAAATAGAACTACTAGCTTTAGCCAATGACTTCACTCGCATAAAACTTATTATAGTATCCTTCGAGAACAGTACCTACAGGCTATGGGCATGCTAAATTTTATGTAACAAACAGCAAACAACACATGATAGTATTAGTTAGGAACTTAGGAAATCCGAAGCATAAGAGATTCGAAATGTTTTACAAACTATGTGGAATATAACACAAACCTGGTAAATTTAAGGTTGGAACAGCAATATTGCTGATTTTATTGTTGCGGCACAGATATCTGTCTTCAAAATGTGAGTGACATACTCGGCGATACTTATATATGTGCTTATTGTCTAGGCCTAAGACAACATGATTGCGAATTGCATAAAGCCATGTATTAAATCTTTCTCTTTCCTTTTCTGGATTCGGGAACCCGTGGAGCACTGGATGCATATCTTAAATAAATAAAACAGGAAATTCAATCTAAAACTTTATAATATAATGATAATTAATTCTATACAGGTCTTCAATGTATTTAGGCATTTATTCTAATTAATTTTAAATTTAATTTAAGGATGATGGTAATAATAACAAACTACCTGTGTGATCAATGATCATACACAGAGGTAAGTTTGTTGAAAAGGATTGACCTATTATACTCGTATATTATATAATATAGAAAAATTGTATGTCACATTGTTTGTTCGCGATGAATGCGATGAACTTCTAAAGTAATGAACCAATTTTAATAAAATTGTGAATACGAAAGTGTGAAAGTCCCGGGGAAATCGGTCCACTCGTTCCAGAGATTAGCCAGAACAGACAGGCAAAAAATTTTAAAAGTGATTTATGGCATTGAACATCATTTAAGCATAGGTATTGTGCAAATAAATGTGTGAGCTTAAAGAAAAAACTATTATTATGACAGTAATGTAAACAGACACTTCAATTTTATTTAATTGTATGGATTATATTTCTTTATTTACAAAACTGGAATGACAGAACAACTTCTCCAGACCAACCCATATAGATTGTACAAAAGGAAAACGAATACAACCAACAATATTTACAAAAAGTGAATAAATAAACCGTAAAGTGAATAAATGTAGAACTTGTAGGGTATGAAAACTGTAGTAAAAGCACATAGTAGCTAGTAGTAGTAAGTAATGTATAGGTAACCATAATGATTGGGTTGCATTTGCATGTGTACTTGCATAGATCGAAAATATATTTATAAGACTGTCGATTTGGTTGAATATCACCATAATTTTATTCATTATTTATCTATAGTATGTATGTATCTAGAAATATATAAGTATGTTTATCAGCTGTCTGGTTACCATAGTACAGGCTCTGCCTAGTTTGGGATCAGACGGCCGTGTGTGAGATGTGTCGAGTTATTATTATTAATTAACCATAGCAGAGCCATATGTATGCGTATGCATAAGCATGATAGATGACGAGAGCAGTTTCTATATTGGTATTTTCGCGAAGGGCATACGAGAACTGAGAAAACTTCGAATTCGTTTTTTGTAGAAATTTCCAATTTATATTTGAATTTATGTCTGATTCTAATAATGTTATAAAGATAATTCTATTTTTAGAGGTTGCTTAGAATGTGGATAAAAGGTTATTATTTATATTTTTGAGAAATCGACTGCTACATTGTGTTCATTTAACCAACAAGTTATTTTATTCGGGATGGTACCAAGTTCGTCTTTTATTTTACTGTTCTCTTAACCATTATAGGCGGTGTCAATGTGTCCGTTATAGGTACTTAGCGTGTCGGTTTTCCCTATGATGATTGCAAATTTTGCAACATAGTTTTGAGGGTAATCCGCATACAAACGACACTTACCGAATACGAGAGACATAAGATTGATAAACATCGGAAATAATGATGGTGAAAGTTAAGACTGGTCTCACTTACCTCCACTATCCTTGCACCCAGGAACGCAGCATTGCTTATCTGAAGACATATTCTCTTATCCGACTTTGATAGGAATACCAAATCACAATAAGAAAAGTTCTGTCCCAAATAGCAGCACACAGCACAAGTCCTTATCTGAAATCAAACTAAAAAAAAATTAAACGGAGGAACCGTAGCTCAAATCGACGGGTAAACACACAAAGAAATAATCAAAATATCACACACAAAATGCCAGTGAATACAGCAGCAACGGAGTTTTATAAATGTGCTCTGTTAACAATGGCTTTGGAGGACATTTTGAAAAAATATCTTTGATGTAACCGCTAACCGCCAATCGGTGACAGTTTTGTGTGTGACAAGTGTTACAAATGTTACAATTGATAATAAAACCGAATAAAATACTTTTAAGTAGGTGTTACTTTTATTATATTTATTTAATTTGTAATAGCCTTAAAATGACATGCGATGTATTTACACTATATACAAGTATAAAACAAAAAAATTGCCTTTTAACTATTTAACTTTAAGAGTTAGTGTTAAGTAGCGACATCTATTATGTACTTTGTGAATAATGTAAGTAATTTTGAGTATAGCGCCATCCATTATTTTTAGTTTAAAAACGGCAAAGAAATAATACGACCAAAATAAATAGCAAAATTTATAGGTTAAACCAGTGTTACAGTATGTCCTTCGTGATTTTGTAGAATTATCACCGAAAAGTTACCCAATCAAATGTTCTAAGATTAAGGCGCCTGGGTTCAGTAAGCTAACAAACTTGTAAGTAAGTGACTTTGCTCACCAACGTTTTTTACCATTTTATGAAGTATTTTGAGTAAAATACTAGTCCATGTTATTAATTTTATTTATATTAATTAATAGTGGTAAAAAGTACTTACCTGCTGAAACGAGAAAAAATACTTTTTGATAAAGTTTATTGAACTAGTTTTTGCCCGCGAAAAACACTAACTTTTTCAAGTTTTAAGGTGACATTTCGTCTTTTAGTGTTGCCAGAAAAACGGTCATACCTAACACAAAAAAAAACTTCTAACTATAGACAAAGCTATGCATCAAGTTTTCAAAGTTGGCAAAGACACATCATATCATATCGCAAGGGCTGTCTTAAGTTGGCGGGGAGAAGTCGTTTTTTTACACTTTTTTTTTGCTCTTTCAACTGTTCGTAACTGTTCGATCAAAATTTTTATTGGTTCGATCTTAGTTTTTTTATTAAAAAAAAAAAAAAAAATTACCCTCAAGTTGGCGGGGAGAAGTCGTTTTTTTAATTATTTTTTTTGCTATTTCAATTGTTCGTCATTGTTCGATCAAAATTTTTATTTGTTTGATCTTAGTTTTTTTTTATAAATAAAATAAAAAATTTGCTTTCTTAAGTTGGCGGGGAGAAGTCGGTTTTTAACCTTTTTTTTTTGCTATTTCAACTGTTCGTTAGCTGTTCGTCATTGTTCGATCAAAATTTTTATGTGTTCGAACTTAGTTTTTTTTTTTAAATAAAATAAAAAATAACCCTCAAGTTGGCGGGGAGAAGTCGGATTTTTACATTTTTTTTTTTTGCTACTTCAACTGTGCGTTAACTGTTCGTCATTGTTCGATCAAAATTTTTATTTGTTCGATCTTAGTTTTTTTTTTTAAATAAAATAAAAAAAAATACCCTCAAGTTGGCGGGGAGAAGTCGGATTTTTACATTTTTTTTTTGCTACTTCAACTGTTCGTTAACTGTTCGTCATTGTTCGATCAAAATTTTTATTTGTTCGATCTTATTTTTTTTTTTTAAATAAAATAAAAAATTACCCTCAAGTTGGCGGGGAGAAGTCGGATTTTTACATATTTTTTTTGCTACTTCAACTGTTCGTTAACTGTTCGTCATTGTTCGATCAAAATTTTTATTTGTTCGATCTTAGTTTTTTTTTTAATAAAATAAAAAATTACCCTTAAGTTGGCGGGGAAAAGACATTTTTTATTTTATTTTTTGCTATTTAAACTGTTCGTCATTGTTCGATCAAATAAAATTCGGTTCTGGCACTCACCGGCCGCTGCCGCGGCAATCTCGCTTCGCTCGCTCGGCTCGTGCGTTATGGTCACAGTTCTAACCTAACCTAAACCTAGCCATTTCTTTTCAATTGACCTATCCTACTAATGTTAAATCGTCTGTAACTTAATACTAAAGTCCCCTCTCTGATGTCGCTTGCTCTCGCGTGATGCGTATAACCTAAACCTAGCCATTTCTGTCTCTTAGTAATTCAGTCACACGCCTAAAATTTTAATATCCAACATGTATTATACGCAATACGCGAATGACGGTCGCGATCTACGATCAACAATGACGAACAGTTAACGAACAGTTAAAATAGCAAAAAAAAAGGTTAAAAACCGACTTCTCCCCGCCAACTTGAGGGTAATTTTTTATTTTTAATAAAAAAACTAAGATCGAACAAATAAAAATTTTGATCGAACAGTTAACGAACAGTTGAAAGAGCAAAAAAAAAGTGTACAAAAAACGACTTCTCCCCGCCAACTTAAGACAGCCCATCGCAAGGGCAACGAGCAGACGGGTCACCTGATGGTAAATGACTACCGCCGCCCATGGACACCTGCACCTGCAACTCAAGAGTCACAAGTGCATTGCCGCCCTTTAAGGTGGGAGTAGGAGAAGAGGTGAAGGGGTGGGGGGAGAGGAAGGATGGGAATAGAGGAGAGGGAAGGGTTAGGCATAGATTATACACTAATAACTAGAGAGGGGGTTAGGGCCTCCAGTTTTCTGTGAGGCCGTGGTATCGAGCGGAGTCGAGCCGGCCCATACGTGCCAAAGCACTGCTCTCCCACGTTAACAACACGGTTTCGGTTTTCTTCGATCTAAGTGCATCATTGTATTTTATTTGTCACTGTAGCATCGAAATCTTAGTCGTTTCGGTTATTTAGGTTTTTATTTTTATCTAATATCGGAGATAGATAATATCGGAATAAAAAGTAGCCTATGTGTGAATCCAGAACTCCAGCTATCTACATACCATGTTTTATCGCAATCGGTTCAGTAGTTTTTGCGTGAAAGAGTAACAAACATCCATACATTCATACATCCTCACAAACTTTCATGTTTATAAAATCAGTGAATTGATTTTGATTCTCAGGCTTAGGACTGACTACATTACTAATAAGGGAATCATAAGAAATTTACTATTAAATAAATAAATGTAAACGTATTAAATTCATTTCAAATTCATATTGATAAAAATACAAAATCAATTCCGAACCTACATTCGTAAAACGCATTGTTATTGGTGATGAGACATGGAGTTACGAGTTTGACATGCAAACTAGTCAACAAGCTTCGGAATGGCGACTTCGTACTGAACCAAAACCGAAATAACTACAACAAAATCGATCAAGAGTCAAGGTCATGTTGAATGTTGTCTTTGACTATCGAGGTGTTGTGCACTCGGAATTTTTGCCCGAAGGTCAGACTGTAAATAAAGAATATTATTTGAGCGTTATGCGGCGTTTGAGAGAGCAAATTCGTCGAAAAAGGCCAAATTTGTTTAAAGAAAATTCTTGGATATTACACTACGACAACGCGCCATCGCACAAGGCCATCTTGTGAACGAATTTTAGACCAAAAACTCAACAAATACCATCGAATAACCACCATTCACGGTAAGTCTGAAATCGATTTAGGAAAATGCATTTATAAAATGATTTGGTAACTGGATTCTTCGTTGGCGTACCTAAGTGTATTATTTCTGAAGGGGCCTACTTTGAAGGCGATACGTACTTTCTTGACAGAGTAGCATACCTGGACGAGGTCGAAATTCAGCGATTCCGATGGCCAGCTCATAGTCCAGACCTGAACCAAATCGTACAGGTCTGGGACAAAATCAAAAAGCGGACAAGTCGAACAGATCGATCGTCATCAGAAAGCTAAAAACTGCAACTTTTGAGTGTGATAATATTCCCCAAAGACAGAATATTTAAGTGAGCGCCTCGCCAATTCGCCGCGTCGAATGTTGGGGGTTCAAATCCCACGCGGGATAAAATTCATGTGATTTACAAATACACACAATATACATAGTTCTCTGGAGTCTGGGTGTTATTTATGTCTAATATTGTTTCAAAGTTTGTGAAGCCCGCGACACAGGAATATTTCAAGGGCAAGAAAAAGAGACACTGACACATCATAATTTTAGAATTTTAATATGCAAAATATGAATTTCCAGTTTCCTTAAAACTGAAAATTCATATTTTGCATAAATTAACCATTGAATTTCTGCTTCCTGTTCCGATTATTATTGTAAAGGTTCACCTAATTTAATATCGTAACGAAACCAATTAAAGTAATTTAATCATAAAGGAATATTGAAGAAATTGATTTTATAATATGATGGCGTGGCCCTGAGTATAATATCATTATCTTCAGTTATCATTATTTGAAGTTTTATCACTTTGAAACTATCTTAGACAGTATCCATGTTTTAATTTTTTTCTGCAAATTTTGCATATACGCTGATAAGGGAAAGTAGTGATCACTTTCCCTTATCAGCGTAAATGCAAAACTAGCGTAACATTTCAATGTTGGTATTATCAGTGTGAAAATATATTCGTCGTACTCGTACGTAATCTGATGGTCTGTGATTTATGTAACTGGAACGAGTATCGAACGAGTGACCTTCATAGTGGTCAGATAGGACAGTTCCAATTTTACTTGTTACTTGTTAGTTCAAAGTGTACCGTATGTCGCTGCTGTCGCACGACATTGTCAATTTGACAATCGACAAAATAATGACAATAATTCTGATGACATGTAGTGATGTACACGTAATTTTCTCTAATTATATCGGTAAACTAGTGTTGTGCCTTTTATCAATACCAGACGCATGAGGACGCCTTGCGCTTTGGGGAATGCCTTCATTGTAAATAAAACAACATTTACTGTTATACATTTAAATTCTTTATTTTATTAATAGTTTTTCTCTTTAATTAAATTTTTTCATATTTTTTGTATGCCATTTTCTGTGGTTCTTTCATTTTTTTTTACGTACTTTTCTTCGATAGCTCCCTTAAAAAATGTATTAACAATTTTGCACCAATTGTGTACTTGCAGACGAATAGTAATGTTTATTAATTTATTTACTACATCAGGGTTGTGTTTTTTACATCCCAACCAAGTAATTGAAAAAAATTGGTGTATCAGGTGTCTCAACTCAAGCAGAAATGCGAGGAGAACGAGATTTACCGGCACTCGACTCAGATGTTGACTAGACAATGACATTGACAATAATACATTGAGTTGACTGACAGCACAATCAAAATGGCGTCAAGTTTTTATTTGCGTCTGCAGCGCCATACGGAACAGTTGGAACTAAAGCTGTCAAGGCCCTGGTGGTATCATAGCTAGAGGGGAGAAGGTACCTATTAGATTCCCTGTGTATGTGGGTTGACAATGTCGGTAGAAAGAGAAGGAAAACAGAGATTGGTTGGCTTAAAGTAAACCTATGAGTAAATCACCTGTATACAGCAGCATTACCATGTTGTAGTTATTAATAGTTTTTAAATAATTTTAACATGACAGAAAAGCTGTTAAAAATATATATATGTATAGAATCAAAGACTTGATCAGCAAAAGAAGCAAAAGGTTTATTTGATGCGGTTATCCTATCTTCTTTATCAAAAGGTTACTAATAAATACAGAGAAATTTTTAGTAATTATTGTTCTGAGTTTTTTAGATAAATCAGCGAAGATTTACGAGAGAGATGCATGTAAAACTGCTATCTTTTTTCTCTTTCTACCGACGTCGCCAGTTTTTGTTTCAATATATTTTAGTTTATTTTATGAGTTTTTGGCTTGCTCCTCGCCATACCTCTATGGTGGCCCTGCCCTACTAATATTTTTTAATATTTGACCACGCTTATCTATTTCCATACAGGGAACCTATTTTTCTATTTCGATAATTCTTTTTTTATTGGATAGGCATACTTCGAAGTTTAAATTTCAACGTTAGGGGTTGAAATATAGGGAACAAATGATTTTGACCCATTGACTTTACACCTGGCAACTTCCAGTTGATTTTGTTGAAAACTTAGCCCACCTATGTTTAGTTTAGTGTTGTGGCAATAGCGATAGTTTCGCTATCGATAGTTGACCTTGAAAAACAGTCGATAGCGCGATAGTGCTATCGAAAATATCGACACGCTGCAATACTATCGATACTTTCGATAGTGAAAAATAAGTGATACTATTGAACTATGATGATACTATCGATTCTATCGATACTATCGACGTACGATGCTATCGATAGTATCGCGTAAAAGGCGATACTATCGATACTATCTATGGTCTATCGATGCGTTTCGATAGTATCGATAGTCTATCGATGCGTTTCGATAGTAGCGATAGTTTTGCTTAGTAACTATTGACGTATTGATATTATCAACTGGAAATAAAACGAAGGGACACAAATATACATACAGCATGTTTAAAGCTTTAAGGGGGAAGTAACTTTTTTAATTTTTGTTTTTATGCTATTTCAATTGTTCGTTAACTGTTCTTTATTGTTCGATCAAAATTGTGTTTGTTCGTTCTAAGTGTTTTTTTAAATAAAATAAAAAAATACTCTCAAGTTTGCGGCGGGCAATCGTTTTTTTAGCACTTTTTTGGTATTTCAATTGTTTGATAACTGTTCTGTAAAAAAAATTTTTTGTAATAAAACCAAAACAAAATAAAAAATTACCCTCAAGTTGGTGGGAAGAAGTCATTTTGTTACATTTTTTTTCTGCTTAATTGACCTACCCTACAAATGTTAAATCGTCTCCAATTTAATATTAAAGATTTCTGTATTTCTAGTCGCTCACTTAGTTATTCAGTCTCACGACTAAAACATTAATATCCCAATTTGATTATACGCATCACACTTTTAGTAGTTCGTTTTGGTTTCAAGCTAAAAACGAACAAAACAAAATTTTGATAGAACTATGAAGAACAGTTGTCAAATAATTGAAATAGCACAAAACGACTTCCCTCCGCCAACTTAACGGTAATAAAATGCAAAAAAAAGACTTTTTTGAAGCTAAGTACGAACAAAATATTTTTTTTAGAGAACAATGAAGAACAGTTACTTAACGAACTATTAAAATAGCAAAAAAAAAAATGTAAGAGAACGACTTCCCCCCGCCAACTTGAGGGTAATTTTTTTTTTAAACTGAAAACGAACAAAAAAAATTGATCGAACAATGAAGAACAGTTAACGAATAGTTGAAATAGCAAAAAAAAATATTACTTCCCTCTGCCAACTTAAGACAATATTAAATATATGGGCTATATTTAATCTTTATGAATGAGTTTGTGAGCAAATGACGCTATGGATGACAACGAAACACAACTGTTATTTACTGAAGGCTATATAATACGCATAGATCATTACAAATGGAATCAATTTCAGCATATACATCAAAAGTAAGTAACATAAATGGCAACACAATTTCTGAGAGAGGATCCGAAAATAATCTGTCGTATTTGACTCGTGACTTACCATATATAAATTACTATCGCAACAGAGAAATTTCTATAAAGATATGGCTAGAATCAAACTATATGAATTTTGCGCATAAATCCCCGCATCACTGCATTTATGGCAATAACAATTACAAGTTAAATCAAACGGATTGAGTATTCTTAAGTAATTAAAACTATGAAACATTACAAAAACTTTTTTTTTATATTATAGGGGGCAAACGAGCAGAATAGAATTTTGTTTTGTTCGTTTTTAGCTTGAAACCGAAACTTACATACCTACCTAATTAGTTCAATCAGTTATTCATTATAGGTGTAGGTACTAACACTTATAATTTTGTTTTGTTTATAATTTGTGAAAACCGGCTATGCTTGGTTGTGTGAAAGTCAAAATGGCGGGTGTACCATAACAAATCCAATCTCATGTAGTTGATTCATTCATTCATGATTTTTCGTCGGTTAAAAATTTTAGTTTATGTAAATAAGCTCAATACTTAAGACTTAAGGTTTATTTATTTTTTGCTTTTTAGTTCTTTTCGTCGGTTTAATTTTTTGTTAAAAAGATTTTATATATAAACAAATTTTGAGTCGGCCTCAAACAACAAACTGATTAATTATCAAAATTTTATATGTACCTACGTAGAAATGGGCATGGCTCTACGTAGGTAATTAATAAATTTATTATTTGGCGCCGACTCAAAATAAGTTTATATAAAATTTGATAGTTTATGTAAATAACCTCAATACTTAAGACCTAAAAGGTTTATTTATTTTATGCTTTTTAGTTGTTTTTGTCGGTTGAATTTTTTCTTAAAAAGATTTTTAGTTTATGATTTTTTTTAACCATCAGCTCAGCATGTTACAAACATGCTGAGCTGATGGTTAATTTGATAACTTGTACATATATATGATAATTATTTTCACGTCAAAACAGCGCCAAAAAACATAGATGTAAAGGAACGGCTTCGCAGTATACTAAATTGACGTCAGGTCTTATAGTGCTCGCAGTGTATATCGGAACACACACTTGATAATAAAATTTATGGGTGTTGAGTTTTATATAATAATAAATAAAAATATTTCCCCTATGAAATTTATATCTTTAATTTTATTTTAAAATATCCTTAAACCTTCGATAATAACATAAAATGTTGATGCTGTAGACATATACATCAATATCACAACATCACTTCATTTTACACCGCCGCGTTTGTCTGTCTATCTGTTCACGATAAACTCAAAAACTACTCAACGGATTTTCATGCGGTTTTCATCAATAGATAGAGCTATTTATGAGGAAGGTTTAGGTATGTAATTTGTTAAGGTTTTGTGTAAATTGGTTGAAATATGATTATGATTGTTGAAGATGTCTCTGCTACCCGTGCGAAGCTAGGACGGGTTGCTAGTAATGGCTGTTGCGTAGACTAGACAAAAATACTCTTATAATTTAATACTTTTGTATTACATATTATGTTACACAAAAGTATACCTACTCAAATAAAAACCTCAATCCGTGGCGCTCTCAATATGTTTTACATTTCAGTTATTATTTTCACTATATTTCTAACTATATTACATATTGTGTGAGAGAAGCAGCCGTCAGTTCGCCTTGCCTACAAGTTACAACAAATGAATACGCTGGCAGTCCACACCTACTAAGTTCGTCACCTTTCGTAGAAATTATGGGTTTATTATTGACGGTTTAATAGACTACATTTATTACAACTTCACTCTGGCTAATCACTCAAAACCTGATTTAGTGCAACATTTTATAGAATATATATAAGTAACATTTATTTTTTGTTGAGAAGATAACTATTATTTATTATTAGTACAGCCACGCGGCAATGGCGAGTAAAGAATAAACACCTAAAGTATTTTTATATTATATTGACAAAAAAGTAATGGCTAAAATCATTTTTTCAACTTATTTTTAAATGATTTTACAGATCACTAACATCTAGCAATAACGCAATTTAACATAATAAATACATTTAGCAATAACTAAACATCTCCACTTCATAATAAGTTCGATTTGACATTTTGTTTTTATTTACTGGGAATACCGTTCTGCCGTGCTGAGAGCACGCTCTCAGCTACGCGTTGTCGCCCCTACTGACACTTTTACCGTGGACGGATAGCTAAATTGGTAGGTATATAAAACGCGACCTCGAGTGAGTGATGTAGCCCTGGCAATAGTATTATCAAGAGCTGATAGTTTCGATAGGACTATCGTCAGTATGACTGATTTTCAAGGCCACGATAGTATCACGATACTATCGATAGACTATCGCTATCGCAACAACACTAGTTTAGTTATATAGTATTAATGACACTACAACATGACTGAGACCTGCAGTTGATTTGATCCTTTATTGCCCGTTACACTACTGCTTGGCACTACTAATAGTGTCATGGGATTTATTTTTTACCCATGACACTACTTCTCTAATTGGTTCATTGGACGCATACAACTAAATTACCCGTGATACACTTAATTACCCGTGGCACTACCAACTAGTGGAGTTTGATTTAAATTCTGGTTTGTGAATTAAAAAATAAGGAAACAAAAGTGACTTATCTTCTATTTAGTACTAAGCTTATTTAAATAAACAATTTCATATTGATATGTATTTGACTGCTGAAAACATCTATCTCAATTTTTCCAACGTGTTACCAACCGATAATTCTCCGTTGATGAACTGAAGAAGTATGTTCATTTTATAATCGTCATTATCCATAGAGCAACACGGGCCACCGGCGGACCGGAGGGGAGTAGCCAAAGCGTGTGTTCTCGGTACAGAAAAGTCTGTCATTTTTTGGGGGGCGAAATCTGCGCCACGCACACTTTCTCAAACTCCCACACAAAAACAATCGGCTGTCACTACGAAACTCATACTTAACAATTAAAACAAAACACTAACAATTTTACACACACATAGATGCATTCTGTGTCATAACAGTGTAATGAAGTGCCGCAACTACATCAACAAGTTGCATACCGCCGTGGATGTGACAACTGTCGTTACGCATTATCGATAAATTCGAGACCTCGGTTAACTCTTTATCATTTTGAAAACCAGCGATAGTTTTATCTATCACTGGTTTTTAAAATGGATTAATCTTGTATAAATATGTCTAATACATTTTTGTGGGTTTGCTTTTTTCATTAAGAAAGAAATTCTTGTATCAGTATATTTTTCCATTATTAATCTTGCCAGTTCCAAATTATGATTTGTAAAATCATTTTCATGTGAATGGTAACTGATAGAGGGAAAAAAGTCTTTGCCAATGAACTTGTTTAAGGCTTTTGGCACAATTTGGTGTATGGTACAAGACCGTGTAGGTTTATTGTCGTCAGTTAAACGTTGTCGTATTTCTTTTTCACAAATCCGGCTTAAAAGGATTACCTCTTTTGAAGCGTAAAGCAAATTTCCTCTGCTTTTTTGATGTATTAAGCTTTTTTCATCAATCGGCCCGAGCAAACCTTTGATGCACGTATTGCACTTAATTTTTTTTGATGTAGAAAAAATAACAAATCCAGCTATGTATTCCACTACTTTCTCGGCAAAAGGGGATAAAAAAGTTAGAGCTTCAATCTCATCAATCAAATCGTCAGTAAAATTAGTAAAGTTGACTTCGTCAGTAGCGTCATTGGTATTGTATTGTCGTACGGTTGAAGCATTAATTTTTTCTAATGCATCTGCATTGGAAAAAATCACAATACTGAATTGCACATCTGTGCAATTCAGTATTGTGATTTTTTCCAATGGAATACAGTTCGTACCACTTCCAGTTTGTGTTAGTTCTGTATTAATAAGAATTTATTTATAAATTGCTTCAAACTGGGAGCTTGAGGGATTATCCGAATAACCACCATGACTTCTTACAACCGAAAAAAAGAGCTCGAGGTGATCTTGACTGATTCTGTGAAAAGGCATATATTTCAGGCCATTTTGTTGGTTTTGTATTAAATCTTGAAAGAGAGACTTGGTACTCTCAATGCAGATCAAAATGCCCAAAAAACCTGTGTCGTGGAGAATCTAATAATTTCATTTTACTAGACTCCCCATTACGTTTTTTTACGTAGGCTGATAAGCTTAATAAAATCTTTTGAGCTTCGTCCATTTTTCTAAAAGCTTTCTCAAAGTTTTAATAGTAAATAAGTATTGTATTATATTTAGTTTGACGTTATTTCAATATTAAACTATATAAAAATAAAGCTCACAATTGTAAGTAACAGTCTCACAACCACTTATATAAACTATGAAAATATCTAACTAACAGTAACTGCCAAGTTGTTAGTTCCTCTATTCGCGCTCAAGTCAATCTATCTGACTAGTAATCACACTATAATCCCACTATTCGTTAATATTTATCAATCGATCAATAGTATTGCGTTACCGGTATAACCAGTCAAAATAATGTCTATTAACTTATTTTTATTAAATAGTGAACTGTGTTATCACCTATTATAGTTTGGCCCTATTTTCAATAAAATAAATAACTGATGTGGCGACACTCAATATACATAATTATATTAATTAAATCAGAAAACATTATCTCAAAAATGATTATATTATGCACGAGAGACATGGTTGTATAGAGTCCTTTGCATTTGCCATTTTTATCGATATCTAACTATCTACAAACCGGTAACAACACTATCGCTCGATGATAGCGACAATACTCGGATCAGTTGCTCGACCGATCCGCATATTGTATGAAGGCGAGCGGCCCGTGTTGGTCAACAAATCCGAAATAACACGACCGTTATTATTGTAAATTATAAGTTAAACAAGGAGTAAATAGTAATAATTTGATTAAAAATTACTTACATATTAAAGGTAACGCCATCTTTTTGTAAATTTGACGTAGCAGATCTCTTTTTGCAGCAAAAAACTGAACAATTCGGCATTTTTGTGGGGCGTCGTTTCAGTTACGCAACTAGATTTAGTCTAGTGAACGGAGCGGCTGCAACTAGTTTTATTGTATGCATAGGACCGCGTGGACTTGTACTTTGACAGAGGGGAACGCCTGCGTATGGCTACTCCCTTCCGTGTTGCTCTATGTCATTATCTATGGCAATTTTGGACCGTTTTGACCCCTTGACGATCAAGGGATTCTTGTCGTTTCAGCTTCGTGTTCTGCACCTCCTTTATTAGCCTTACCAATCGTGGTAACGTGATGGAACCTTTGGTCACCCTTTTATTTATTTTGGAGTGCCAACCCTCCATAGCATTATTTGTTACACTCAATATTTTTCAGAAATTTTTGTTGAGCCAGAATCGTTCTATGTAATTTATAAATTTTTGCATGCCTAAGTCTTCACTTTCGGCTTTTACGTATTCCTAACCATGCGCAATTTCATTGTCCGGCAACAATGTTAGGGCTGCTGTTAGTCTAATAACACGTTTGTGACCTTTCTTTTTATTAAAGCCCATTGTCTTGGATTTTTTTAATATGGCTCTTGACCAATGGTAAAAGCAGCCTTTGAGTTCAATATCGGGGAAAACTTCTGTCAACGCGTTGATCGCTGCCAACTCAAAATCGCAGTAGAATATGTCAGGGGACCAATTGCGTAGTACCGATTTTAGTTGTATAAGGTCACGTATGTTTTTTGTGTCTTATTACGTAATAAAGCAAAAATTAACGGGATTACGTTTGTAGTTACTACTGAGCTACCAATGTCGGCATGAATACTATATAGTTCTCCAAATGGTGGTGGGCAGCTTTTAAACGTATTGGTGAAACACAAAAAATTCATGGGTTTCACCAATTGGTTGACGGCATTTCGGAGACCAAATATTAAAATTCGAATCCCTTCGTGGTAATAGTCTGCTAAAATAAAATAACAGAAAGCCACTGGAATTTGCACTTCTTCAAAATCTCGGTAAACTGTTTTTAGAACGCCCAGCGATTTGTTCCTCCGTACAAACAATGTTGCACACTTGTAATTGGTGGTAGTGAGGATACAAAATTCAAACCTTTATTTTCAAACGAATTACAGGCATCGTCACATAATTGAGGGACTGGCTTGTCACATTTTCTTAGTTTAGTCTTCAAACTTTCGATTTCTTTAGCAACAGAAGATCTACCGACAGAACGTTCACACGTGTGAACCTTTTCTGATGATTTAATAAAAAATAATAAATAATTAAATAAATAATTGCAGTAACGATATAGGTATCAAGGTAATACTCCGCGTGCCAAAACAAGTAATTTTCCCGTGACACTACTAGGGTCACTGTAGTGCCACGGGAAATTCTGTTTTACCCGTGGCACTACCGGTAGTGTCATGGGTAAAGAAAAAATCCCATGACACTATTAGTAGTGCCAAGCAGTAGTGTAACGGGCAATAAATGGATTTGATCATGGATGAGGAAGCCAGTGGAGGGAACTCCTCAACGGTTTACAGCAGTTACCTATCTCGAGTTCATGAACGAACTCAGTCATCTTAAAGAGATCTTTAAACCTAATAAAAGATTGTTGGATATCTATTTAAATATTTATCAAAAACAATAAATAGCTAAAGTAGATATTTAATTATACATAGGTTAGTAAGAATTTTAATTAAGTAACTACTAATTGAAACAAAAGTGAAATTCACCTCGTAGCGTTCGCCGCGCTGCTGCCATCAATAAAATTCATTTTACGTATTAATTTGCTTTTCTGTTTATGTTTACTTACTTACCCTTCTGAATACGTTATCAAATGTAAAAGATTTTCTCAAATCGGACTACTTACTAATTCCAGAGGAGCGTGTTCTAGCAATAAATCAACCTCCTGCTTTATTATTAATAGATATTAGATATAGATAACACTTATATAATGAAAAGTAAAAATAAATTGTTCCCAACCGCAATCTCTTTATTCTTTTACGTGTACAATATACATCGCAACTGACAAGGATATAAAAAACTGACGTAGGTATGGTATAGAAAAATGAAAGGCATGTATATTCATAACATTATCATATTCTTCTAAAGTCTCATATAGATAAGACAAAGCATGTCGATTTTTAGGTTGCTGGTAAAGGAATATCTCTAATTGAAGTAATTGCTTCCACAATTAAATGTAAAATAAAAAGTCGACAACAAAACTATTATACAAATTCTCTACAGCTTAATTTGATAATGGTTACTTTAGATGTCATAAACACTCTCTAATGCTAATTCAGGTTTATCATAGCCAAGTTCCTCTGGTGTTTCGATGCCAAGCTCTGTTAATGTGGGCTTAATTTCCTGAATAATGTAAGGGTAGATTTCATTCACTTTAGGGCCGCACTTATCTTTGCAAGCTTCTATGAATCTGACTGCAAGTGCATAGTCGTTCACTCGTCTGCATGCATGAAGTGCTGCCTTGATGATTTTTGGGTCAGGGACAAGGTCCATACCACACAGGTCGTTCATAGCCTTACGTATTTCCCAGCCATCAATATCTTTTCTGTTAAAGAAGGTTTCATATCTGAAAAGAAAAGTAATGAAACTTATGAGCGTTTCACTTAAACACTTGTATGCTGGCACTATATGGCTTATTTTTGAAATATTTGACCAATATAATGATTTTTCTGTATACCATAAATGTTTCATGGTTTGGTTAATAAATTATTATGTACCAAGGATTAATGTAAGGTTGTGGCCTCATTAGTATTGTCTATACCAGACAGGCTGACGCCGGACTGGAGGTGCGCGGAGGCTGAGGCGGCGCGCGGGTGGAGGGCCGGCGGCGGGGGTCCGCGGCGGAGAGGGGCGCGCGGGCGGGCAATAAGACAGCTCGCGCCGCGATGCGCTCGACACTTCAAACTTTTTTACCACGACGAAATTACTGCGTCGATGTTATAAGCATTGTACCTATCTTGTTTTATAATATTATACCAAATTCATATAGTCTACGAATTTTATTTTACTACTCACGATAAAGCTATCGAAATACATCGTTGAAGCTACAAGTATGGAGGTGACACAGTTGAAGTATATTTGTACATTGAAAGGATATACTATCTACTAGCACTCATTGTAATTTTTCATTAAACCTGTACACATATGCAAGCTATAGCTTGTCACATAGGCATAATAGCCAGAACAATAAGTCATCTTTAATGAATGTTGCCAGTACTCAAACCAAAATAATATCTCAATATTGTGCAGGTGCAGTAGATATAGGTGGTATAGTACACAGAGAAACATTCATACAAGCTAAATGAGGTATTGTGGTATAAAGATAACTTACTGTTCTGGAAACTGCCTGACTAAGTTGTTTACAATTTGATTTGTGATTTGACAAGCAGAATAGTGGAAGAAATCATAATCATTTATTCTTTTATTTCACATGAGACAACATTCATATATTTCAGTTTCTCTTATTTGTAGTTAGGGTATTTTGTTATAAAACAAATATTTCTAATTCACACTTGTACTTAAACTGAACATAGACAATCATCTATTATCAACACCATTATTTCGATTTAACTCCTGAAATTATTAGGTTTAAAGGAATAATGAATACTTGCTGTACGGGCCAACGCCCGTACATTTTGCCGCGGTCAGCATTTTACGCCCACTGCGATGATTTTGTAACAAGCGCAATTCAGTTCACCTTCAGCAAGCATATCGTATACTCATTAGCATATATCATACCATTTTAGTGCGTGAATCAATAAAATAGTTTACAAGTAAAATATCTATCCTTGTTATCATCTATCAAGCAGTGTACGTGACCCGTACATTTTTGGTCCTTCAAGCCGCGACTTGTTCTTAAATAGGATTATTTTCAAGATAGTATCATAGTAGTAAACACCTATTAAGTACTTCATCAAATTTAAAGGGGTGATCACAAACAGAAATCAGCAAACCTTGTACATTGAAGCCTTAAGAACACTGACTGATCACAAGCAACATTTTAGCTTAGAAGGGTACGTGTATATATAGATCGAGATGATCATGACCGCGAACAATGAACAATTAGGAACCCTTCAATTACACTGACCGAATAGACATGGGTTCCTAAACGTAAATCAGTCATTGATATTCGTTCACCCATCACCCATTAACACATCAGGCTCAAACTGAAACTGAATGGCTATGTGATAGAGAATGTAACACGAGTGAGAGCTCATTTGAACGAACAAGACTGCGTTGCATTAATCTCAATGTATTTGTTTGTGTGATGTTGTGTCACACGTAATAATAGTTATTTTGGAATTACTTTGTTGATTATTTTTTGTTTATAGTTAAAATCGTTGTACATATTTGATTATTAAATACGCCACATTATTAAAAATAAGTAAGCAAATTATGAACATTGTTCTTGTATTCTGTAGAAATTACACATATATAATGTATGAAACAATAGATTTATATTTTGATTTTATTATTACTAATTGTTTCTTTCGTTACCAAACCATCTCCACCGAAGTTTCATATATTACAGCAATGTTTTAATTCTACTATGTACTTAAATAGGGATAGTTAATTAAAATTTTCAAACTTTTCAATTTCTTGAAAATAACATGACAAAATTAAACTTTAACTTCAAATTTTAAAAACCAATTATATAATTATAAATAATTTTATATTGACTAACACACTACTTGAAGTGTCAGTCACTGAAAGTAGTAAACACCACAGAATGTTTCTGTTCGAATGGTGATATAAACATAATATTTAGTTCAGTGGAGTGGTTAGAATTAAGAACCGAGTTAAACTAATAGAACTATTTTAGTGAAATTGTTCATTGTCCAAACTTAACTAATTTGGAGCACTCTCACTCTGGCCGACTTGATTGACTATGAGTGTCTTACACCTCCACATAACTACAAGTTATCAGATGCCATAAAAATTAAAAACAATACCTTTCTTTTGTTTAAATCAATAGAAATACTGGAAACAAATTCTTCTTCTTTATAATTTTTAAATTTATAATATATGTATATTGATAAAAAATTTTAGCTTCCTCTCTTCTACATACAAACTTTAAAATTTTCATATTTCTAAATGCACAAAATTTGCTTAAATATGTGTATAAAGAAATCTCTTCACATATATGGATTATGTATGCCTCTTTTAACAAATAAGGATATCACATATTTGTTTTCTTTTTCCACAATATCAGTCTCAAGTATTGACCACAATAAAATTGTGACTAATACTAATAACTTGAGGACATATATTTTGTAACTTCTTCTTATGAAAAGTATTTTATTTGTAAATAAAAATCATAATTTATTAAAAAATATAGAATCATTATTTCCTATTTAAGATAGAAGAGGCTAAGTGTAAGATAAGCTTTGTAAAATAGAAAGATAATATGATTTCATAAGGATTACAATTTTAAATTGGGCTTATAGCATTTAAAAAAATGTACAAAAATATTTTACCACACAGAGTTTTGGACGTCACATACTCAACATTTATAAGGGGCCTGCCTTAAAGATTTATGACAACTGGGAGGGTTTTATTACTAAATATATTGATCTATCTTAGAGTACAACTAATATAATTAAAATACTCATGTTTTGTTGTCACCTTTACAAAAAACTTAAATGTATTTGGGCTGAAAACATTGATTCATTGACAAGATTATCACCATTTTCAGTTACATAACGTCAAATTTCCGCTAACCTGCAATCGAAGTCCTCGTCGGATTCAACAGGGCCGCCGTGCGCCCTTCGCACGGATCCGACTGCACTGACCCTAGCAGCGGGCACCAAGGACCTTTTCAGGACATTGGCTAATACACCAGAAGCTGATTTCAGCATTTTGATCAGACGTTACACGGGAACTTTCGCAAGGGATAACAAATGGCTGCTGCACAATCATAGACTATAAAAAACTGCCAGTTCGGAGTTTGACGGTTGTAGTGAGGTCCGCGCAGTATCTGAATGCGTATCGATTTGTTTTAATCAGTCGGATAATGCTATAGACATAGACAACCTTAATTTTTCATTTTTATTTAGTTTTTAAAAGGATATGTTCACAGATTTGGTGATTGCTAACCCTAAGCGAGTTGCTTATCAACGTTACGAATTACCAAATAACCTAAAATATTACGCCTGTAGTGTTAACCGTAAATTATTATTTATTACTGTTAAACACAATATTTAGTTAATGCTTTAAAAAAAAAAAGCGAAAAGCTAATTGCAAGAAAACCCGATTATATCGTACTCACTACTACGTATCAGTGTATCACCGGTTGCCGCGAGCTTTTTGGAGTTTACTCCTTAAGAATCGATTTACATATAAGGCGCCCGGTATGAAAAAAATATGAAGAGTAAAATTTTGTGATCGGAGGGCAGCGTAACGCTTTATTGTGCTTTTTATGCTTTATTGGAGTTTACTCCTTATTCTCGACGCATGTAAGTATATATGTGTATACCTTTATGTTATATATATGTGTAAATATATACAGAATATATAGAGGGAGGGAGGGAGGGAGAGAGAGAGACTCCAGTAAATTGTAAACTCCAGTCGTGCGTCGGAGCTGACACACACATTTTTTTTTGAAGCGAAAAGGCACGAAGTTAGGCACGTTTGTGCACTTTTGCTATGGGGAAAAGCACTGAACTCGTGACCGTCACGCTAATAGTACATATATAGATCCACTAGAGGGCGTTAATCTAAACATTGAGTTCTGTCAGCTCCTTATTAATTAATGTCACCAATCTGCTAATGTGACGTTTCAAGTTCGTCGTTTAGTTTAAGTTTTCACTTCTGTCGGCAGTCCCATGACTGCCTTATTTTTTTTATGATGGTAAATGACCAACGCCGCGGATGGGCACCTGCAACTCAGTCACAAGTGCATGGCCGGCCTATAAGGTGGGAGTAGTTGAAGAGGGGGAAAGAGCGGGAAGAAGGGAGAGGGTTGGGACAGGAGGGAGAACGTAGGGTTAGGGCCTCCGGTAACCTCACTCACGCGGCAAAAAGGAATGCAAACATTGCTTCACTGCCGGTTTTCTGTGAGGCCATGACATCATTCCGGTCGAGCCGGCCCATACGTGCTGAAGCATGGCTCTCCCACGAACAGCTGTATTTTGTTTACAAATCTGAATAAAATAATTGTAACTATTTTAAAGAAGTCTTCCTAATCATAATCCTTTATTTCCAACCATAACTATTATACATAGGTAGGTACATAAAAAAAATTGTGAATTATTCTATATTCAATGCCTTAAGCATACGTAAATAATATAAGAAAGGCATTATTTTCCTGACATAACTCCTTAATTAAATTAATATGTGAAAAACGCTCTCTTTTGGGTAGCCATTTATTTACCCTGAGACCCTTCGTATACGTACGTTCGTACATATTTTGTTGTTTTTCACAACGCATTATGATATTAGCCCAAAGACACATAAACACGACACGACGTCATTGAAATCTATTCGCAATACTAGATTTCACGGAACGACGTTAGCGACGCTGTCCATACGATGCCGCGGGGATTGGAGCGTCTATCAACTTTAAAAATTAATGATATGTCATCAACAAATAATACTATTTTAGGTTGGCTATCCAGTAAATGGGGGATATTATAATATGTATATACGAGGAAGAGAAACAGGCCCAATATTGATCCCTGCGGCACCCCCATTTTCATCTTTGATCCTAATGGATTGACACCATTTATCTGGACCAATTGTTGTCTACCACTAGGGTAAGATTTTAGCAAACAGAGGGCCTGTTTAGAAAGTCCGTTATGCTCAAGTTTTAGTAGCAGCGTTTTATGACTTACACAGTCAATTTCGAGAGAGGTCGCAAAAGATACTGATAGCATCCTTAGCTTCCTCTAGATGTTGTTTGCATTAAAATGATGTAGCATTTCATTAAGCATGATCTTTTGGCAAACCTTACTAGATACCGGCACAGGGCTGAAACAGGCTAAACACTAAACAGGTTTGAAAAAGCGGTATGACTTTACTATTTTTCTTGAGATCAGGAAAACCTCTTTGATTTACACTCAAATTAAATGTTAGCGCTAAGTAAGGAGCGGCTATTTCAATAATGGATTGGCAAGATTTGATCAACATTTCCCACAGATCTTCAGTAAATTTTTTAAAACTTTAAAGCTTTTAATACTACTGCAGGGTTTATGTGCTCGAAACTAAAATCTACGGGACAGCTACGAAATCTTTTTCTAAAGACTCGCTCTTTACGTGGGACTTTAGTTCATAAAGATCATACAGCCTATTTCTACTTATCCTAATGCCTGTGGTGGCCCAATCACTAAAAACAAATTGGGGGTACACATCTTTAGTTTTTTTTTTTAAAGGTCAAAGTTGCGAGTGGCGAGCGTGAACGGTCTCTCCTCACGCTTGTGTAGTGTAGCTAGTACCTACACTACCTACCTATTAGTAGGTAACTACCTAGTATTTGTGGGTGGCGAATATGAATAACTGACTTGGTGGAAACATTTAATCATTTATTGATTCTAATTTAATAAAGATTTTATTTTACTTATTATTAGAACGTAGTTCCTTATGGGGCGTTGCGCAGGGGTACCCTAGCAGGCAAAAAACGTCCGTAACGTAAGATTTTTATGTATAGTCTATGTATGATGGCTATACAGTGTCTAATGTATAGTCTACATGATGACTGATGGCTGTTATTGTGAATTTGCGTGTGTGAGGTTGTGTGTGTGTGTGTGTGTGAGGATGTGTGTAAGGATGTGTGTAAGGATGTGTGTAAGGATGTGTATGAGGATGTGTATGAGGATGTGTGTGAGGATGTATTTGAGGATGTGTGGAAAAATGTGTTGGAAGATGTGTGTGAGGATTTGAGTGAGGATGTGTGTAATTTTTATCACACACATGTGTGATTTTTATCGATAAAAAAATCATAATAAAAAATATATACCCGAATAATTTTCTACTACCCGAATAGAACTTGAAATTAATATTTTTATAATAAGGAACTTCGATTATATCTGGTGTCCCACGACACCACACAGTTTTTTTTCTATTTTATTATGGTAACGGGAATTAACGCGATCACATATTTACAAACCTTTGACTTGCCTGACGTTCGACCAGGTTGCACTGGCCGTGGCTACAGGCTCAAGGCTCAGTGGTGCACGCCCTCTATCGTCGAATCCGTGAAGTAGGTTCTTCATCCATCCGCACATTTTCGATATTTGTTTAAGACACGAATGTGAGGAGGGACCGTTCGCGCTCGCCACTCGCAACTTTGATCTTCGCCAAAATATCGAGTGAGGACGAGGCGAGCCGAACGGGCATTGCTCGCATGCGCGTGTGCTGCCGCTCGCCTTCTTCACTCGCCGAGCGTAAAGCGCTGGTTTAAGAGTAAAACTGCACGCTGTCACCAACATCAAATCTATTATTGGCTAATTGGCTTAAATATTAGAATGACGTGACACGTTTCCAAGAGACCTAAGCTTTGGTTTCTTCTAAAAGGCCACCCTGCTATGATACAGGGACGCTAGACGGGCATTAAGACAGACTACTAAATAGTTACTATGTAACAAAGACATCACTCCCTACAAAAATTTCCATACCTTAAGTTTTAATTGCCTACTCTTTCCGGGCGTCAACCGCTGCCTGCAAAGGCCTGACCAAGAGCTTGTTTGCAAATTTAGTAACTTAAAAAGGGTGGCGATACCATTCTTAGAGCTTTTACATTTTTTAATGTCAAGTTTTATTCTGGTCTAACCTCCTAACTTTCTTATGACAAATTGGTTGGATGTTTTATTTGGTATGGTATCCACCGTTGAACTAACCCCACATGCGAATAAACTTAATTAGTCAGATTATTGTAGTCTCAAGTACTCTGAACTAAAGCCCAGATTGCTATATGAAAGTGGTTTTTTCAGTGTTTTCAATGCTAATTTTAAAAAGGCCATTAAATAAAATGTTAAATATGATCATAAATGATAATTTATTCATGTCAGCTAACAAAAGAAAAATATATTGTTCACTATGAAAACAGGTAAATTGTTTTATTAGTTATATGTCTAGTAATACAAAACAGACTTACACTTACGATATTTTCTATTTGATAACACCTTTACTCTTGGTACTTGTAATATCCCAAGGAAGATTTAAGGTGCTTTTGTGCTTTACATTTTTCTCCGCCTTTTCTTTTTGTGTGCAGTTATGCTTTCTTGGCCACTGTCTTCTTCTGAGCTGTCTGAAGAGCTGCTATCACTATCACTACTAGAAGAGCTACTATTAGACGAACTGTCAGAAGCTACACCAGTACTTTGGCTTAAATCCATACTACTTGCAACCTTGTACAAATCAGGTTCTTTGGTCTCTAATGTTTTGATCAATTTCTTGGAAAGTTTAGGGCGCCCGCGCACAGTTTTGTGCCAAACTACAGGAAAGTTGGTGCGGCTGCAGAAGTTTTGAGTAATGGCAACTGTGTCATCCAAATTAAGAACAACATGCCACCAGCCACCTGGTACAAACACAGTCTCACCAGGTTTTTGGAGGATTTCCACCTAAAAAAGAAAGATATGGAAAAGTTACAAGAAGTGCTTCCTGTTTTAATAAAATTACAACTTGTTTATCTTTACATTACATTTATGACAGAAGGTAATTTCAAATACAAACCGGTTTAAATTCTTTGGGCCAAGTATCTAACTGTGTCTTAGGATAAATAAGTTTAAACCATGTAATAGCTTCATCTCTCTGTTTGCCACCTATTGCTCCAGTTACTTTTATCAATTCTCTAGGAGTCTGAGTTGGGAATAAGCACCATCTTTTATGACCAAATACCAGAGCATTCCAGGCACTTGTTCCAAGAGGATCTATGTGTATTCCAGTACCAGAACGTTGGGGACCCATGACAAACCAGCGGTAAGGTGGCCTCCTTTCTTCCCCGCAATATTTAAACAAATCGTCCCTAAAATAACTAGGGATTTCATAATCTTCGAGAAGTTTCTTTCTTCTGAGATGCTCACCAAAACTACTATCAAAAATATAAAGGGGACTGTCATCAGTCGTTGTCCTCATGTACTCTATGTAATACTTCATTTTCATCTTAACACTGTACCCTTCGTTATCTTCACCACATTTAAACTTTTGGTTTCGATACTTTTTCGCTAGTCTATCTAAAGTCCACTTATGATTAGCTTTCCAGTTAGTCTGGACATTTGTTACAACTACAGGTTTGTATATTTTCTCATATTTTTCTATAAATTCTTCTGATGACACTTCGTTTTCATTAATTCTGTCTACATTGTCTTTACATTTTAGGAATTCATCAAAATTGTTGAAGTATTTTAAAGCTGTCCATTGGTATTTATCTGCTAATTCTAAAATAATAATGTAAACATGTGGATTAATACAACAAACATTTGTATAGCTAATTGATGGGCTTTGGCATTTGCAATGCCATTTACAATTATTGCTCATCATGCTAGATTGGAGACCACGATTAGGCAAACGTAGTGTAGGGCGCCCTGCGGCACGAGGGACCGACGACCTAAAGATGTTGGCTGGCAGTGGATGGATGCGGATTGTCCAAGACCGGGATGGTTGGTGCTCCTTGGGGGAGGCCTCTGTCCAACAGTGGACGGCGATAGGCTGATGATGATGCTCATTGTAAATGACAATAAAATGCTGGTCACTCTATTAAATAAATATTGAAAAAAAAATAGAACAAAGTAATATAGAATAGGCATTTAAAATAATTAGAATTGTTCTACTTCATGGTATGCACCTATTTTTATTAAACATGGTCCTATTTTAATATGTAGGCATTTTGAATACTTTTGCAACATATTTATAATTTGGAATATATAAATAATTATGTTATAAAAGTATACTATCTATACGAATTTATTACATTGCATGTATATGTGTAATAGCGATACAAGAATTTAACTTCAGATTCTTTGGTAGACAGTGACGCGACGGTAATAACAGTGACGGTAATAACATTACCTTCTACAAACACTTTACACTGCAATGTCTATTATTATGTGGTGAATTAATTATAAAGATAAAGGAATTGCTTGGATAAGCCTCACACTATTTCCAATAGTTGGTTTAATAACAAAGATTTTCAGAATAAAAATGGTTCCATGAATAAGCGATTAAAGAGAATACATGAAAAGTGTTTCTAAAAATATATAAGTATACAATACACATACTCTTTGATTTCCTATTTCTAATACTTTTTGGATACCAATTAGTATATTTAGTTGTCTGGTAAAGATCGCTTTTAGGGATAAGACCGCCCATTGTACTCTAGTCTGTAAGATGATTATTTTTCAACTGTATTTCATTAATGGTGTACAATAAAGATTATTCTATCTTCTATCTATTTATTAGGTTTAGCATTTATGTATATAAGTCACTAGCAGCGACCCGCGGTTTCACCCGCGTAAGTCCCGATGCCGTTCGAATATCGGGATAAAAAGCCCATATGTTAATCCAGGTCTCCAGCTATCTACATACGTTTCATAGCAATTGGTTCAGTAGTTTTGGAGTGAAAGAGTAATAAACATCCATACTCACAAACTTTCATGTTTATAATATTAGTAGGATGTAATATATAGCATCTATATCTGCTAAAAAGTATAGACTACATTTAAATTTAGAATGCCAAAATTGTTAATCAAAAACTAGAGATGCTACTATTTACAAAGGAACATGAATAAAAACAGGCTGTAACAACTGCTTTGTTAAATTAAAATTAAGTTTAGAAGGCAGGCTAGTCTTTTAGTTTCTTCCTGTATTTTATTACAATCATTAACATAAATGATCTACACAGATAAGAATAAATCATTTCATTGTATTTATTTAACTTCATTGATATATATATATATATACCAAAGAGGAATATTAAAAACCATGAGGACAAACTTTGCTCAATTAGACAACTAAACCACTATATATTACAATTCTGGAAGTGTGAAAATTAGATGCTCAGAAAATGTGTAATGTAAAATACCCAACTTTATAGTCAAAGTTGATGGAGATAATTCGAAATAAAAACCAGATAATACGATATTGATAATTTTTGCTAGATACATCATTTTGAAGAGAAAATCTACTACCGCCGTGAAGCCAAATACCACGCTTTCAAAGATCATTCTAGAATCTTATCATTTATCTTTAAAAATGTGTAAACAGTTAATTATAATGTAACTAAGTTTTCAAAGTTACTCTCTCACTGAACAATTCCCATCCAAACGGATTTTAATGACAAAAATGTTTATGCTCGCAAGTATGCCAAATAACCAGGTTTGGATACCGTTTACTCACCGGGTCTCGCTTTCCTTTTTACTTCCTTAATACGCTTTTTAGCTTTATGAGATAGTTTAGGCTCATTGTCCATTCTCTACCTATCCGATATAATGTGTACCAATTTATAATGGAAGCGATAGCTACTAATCCAAAAAATTGAAAATTTGCTAATGACTGAACAGCGTCGAATATGTCAAATTGTCAAGTTAATTGACATTTTACTTGTTTATGGTACGTACGTGACGTCTTCCTAGAGTTGTCCCATGTAAAATTTTAAGGAGTTATCGATTGATGACCATGAAATGTCATAAAAAAAATTACCGTCTATTGATATATTTATTTTCTGTAAAAGTAAGAATGTAAAAATTTTCAATTTTTCATTAAACATAATTTGATAAAGTGAATATCGAAAAAAATTCAGAAGTGTTACCAGTCATCAATGAGTTCATTTCATTTGATAATATTTATTCAGCTGGCAATGTGATTTTCATTTCGACGCATTGGCAGACTGATAATTTTAGAATTTCGCGTTTATAACCGAAATAATTTGAACATTTCTGGATTTTCTCCGTTTTTATTTACTTTTATTAATACAATATTCAAATCAATCGCGTATTCTAAAATAATATTTTAAAGTGATTGATTTGACTCTTGTAGTGAAACAAATTTCAAACGTTCCAGTCTGAAGTGTGTAGCTAGCTCGATATAACTGTCAATCTGGGTGTAGAAATTTATTTTGTAATTTTCACCGGTTCCTATGTGTAATTTCTCAATGTGTTAGACAATTTTTGAACAAAGGTTCCTTGAGAAATAATGTTCTATAGTGTATGTGGTGCTTAAAATTGTGCTAAAATGGATGACGGTTCAATAAAGATTCAATCCGGAATCAACATCAACATAAAAAGAACAGATGGTAAGTGGTAACGTACCTGAAATATCTACATTTAGCAGTTACATTATCGGTTGATATGCTTGTCGACTGTGCTCGTTCTTGCAGGCGACGACTCGAGGTTTAATGCGATTTTCTTGAAGCGCTCGAGGAGTGCTTTTACCTCTGGGTGTTATCATTTGAACCATAAAGGACCATTTATTATGTCCGTTAACTATCAGAAACGGTGTAGCTCTTGAAAGTGTAAACTGAACGCTTGATTTATGTTATGTCAATTGTTCAAACTAGGTTTTACCATTCTGTTTATTGTAAACAGAAACTTACCAAAAATACTTTTCCTTTAACCAACATATTAAATCCTAACAGGAAATATTGATGATCACTTCCCTTATTACCAATGTGTAATTTTCATTACACATTATTAGTTTCAAACGATAGAAAGATCTATCTTATTCTTTTTATGCAACACGGTATATTTTTAAATATTATTTGTTTTACTTTTCACAAAGCAACCTATTGAAGCGATGACATTGTGCTAATCTATAATTTTTAAATTTTAGTTAAAAAAGACATTTTCAAAAAAAAAAATGAAATAAAGAAATCTGACTTATAATCAGTGCCTGTTTGATTCTTTTTTTATTGTAAGCTCAGAATACAACTATTACTAAGCTTCTCTATATGTAATTTTTCTTTCAAAGTTTAATAGTTGTGGTTCTCTTCTTTACATTCTCATGAATTTTTTTTGATAATACATTAGCATTGAAACCTCCTATTAGTCATATAGTTGAATAGTTAAATGGAAAATTGGAAAAGAAAACAATAATTTGTTTTTTAATCACATACATTGAAATATTAAAGCTAAATGTTGTAGAGGATTGGAAGACCATATATAATTATGATACACTGTAATACTGTTTAACCAGTCACTATGATAACTTGCACATTTAAGTGTTGTAGGTTGTAAGACAAGCAAGAATCTGTTATTTCGATAAATCAAACTCAAAAGTTTAATTTTAATATGAAGACTCTTTGTAGATAGGTAGATTAGTATAGCTGGGATGATGATGATTTTGATTATAAGGTGATGATTATGGTTGCCACAAAACATTATCCTGAGAAGTTTGATACAATTTTTTAATTAATATTGTTATTTAACATTGACCCCACAACTTTGCTTTCCCTCAATTGCATATTATATCTATTAATTCATACAGTAATACTGCAGTTTTATTACTGATGTAAATCACATTGTATGCCCTAATCTAGTAAGTAAACTTGATCTGAATACAGATAAACTTCCTTGTAATCAATATGATATATTATGAAATGGTATATTAATTTGGTTATTCTGTAAACTTATATGTACACTAATAAAAATGAACTATCTCTGGAACTATAGTGTCAGATTTGGATTATTCTTTGAGTTTTTCTTAATGTTAATATAAACATTGGTTAAACTGCGGGAAACAACTACTTTAAGAATGTAGGGTTAAGTGCACTATTAAAAGTGAAAGTAAGTAAGGGCATAGTTTCAATATATTTTACAAAGTATATAAAATACAATGCAATAGTTCAAAAAGTTATAAGCATAACTTTTTGAATAAAAAAGTTCATTTTTGAGCCCTGAGTTTAAAATAGAAAATATGATATTTACTGTTTACTATATTATAAGTACTAAATTCACCTGAGTTTCTCAAAGAAATGCTTAAGGTGGTTACTTTGGAGAGTTATTTTAAATACAATGATGGCGTTGAGGCGGCGACTGCGCGGCCTTGCTGCTTACCGCCATATACGGTCCGACCGTCGCACGCGCCATCCAATGCGCTACACTGCCACGCAGTACCAATGATAATAATTGCTAATTGAGTTATTTCTTCATTTTAATGAAAGCATATTACAAGTTTTTATCCTGTCAAAGTCATGCACTTCCCTTAATATCACATGAATTTGTAACATTTTGTGTGCCAGTCTGCTAGCGCCAATAGAGAAACATTTTGAAAAATCAAAAACTAAGCTAATTTAAATACAGATTATTGATCAATGATTCCTATACTGAATATGATGATGACAGAAGTTGATCTTTGCCAGCATACAATTTTAACAGATTTTCTGCCATCAAACATGGAACTAACTCATTACTATATCACCATCATTACAGTTATATGACGTACATAACATAAATCACCCTTTATTAACTGGCCTCCTGCCACATAATATGCTAAATATGCCATAATTTTTTCCCATCTTATATTTAATCCAAAGACGACCCTATGTGATTACTGCCTACTTGAGTTTTTTGTTTATCTCTAACCAGGAAATATTTGAATCTTACCACTCTCATACGTACGTTAATTACAAATCTAAATAGGGACTCTTTATTATATTTTGTGAACAAACTTTCTTGCAAAGAGAAACTGATTAGTTAAATTTTGTCCTCCTCTAGTAACCAATTCTTAGTGTGGGTGTTGGCGCCAATCGACGTTTCCGTTTTGGTTTGACTACGATGTACAAGTTAGGCTATGGTTACATAATAATTTGTCAAATGTATTCCAGTAAGAAATTTTCTGCTTTTAAGTGTAATCTATCTTAATATAAAAAGTCAAAAACACCGATTCAAACTTCCTGCAATAAATATTTACCGATATTCACCATTGAATTTTTGCCACAATGCGGCGAACGTGTTTGTGGCACAGGAAACCATCACTACGGCCGATGCCACGCATGGCAACAAATAGACAAGGTTATGAGTTACGGACAGCATGTCTATAGATGAATTTAGAATGTGTTCCCTATGATGCGAAACTTTGTGGTCATGAAAGTGTGCTTATACAGTACCTAGGGGTGAGAGACCAGACTATTACGATTTACTTTTGTATCTTTCTAGTAGATAGCTAGAGTTTTCGGCAGGAGCTCTCACAGGGGGAGAACTTATATTAGAGGTACTGACTTCTCAACTTATTCCATCTTTTATCAATGACAATCTGGTCTCAAGTTCGAAATATTTAAACAATACTCGTTTGTTTACGACCTAACGTGGTGGTAACCTTAGGGGTGTCGCGCACGCGAATAATTATTAATATTTTACTTTCTTTATTACAAACCAATTACTCCAAATGTTTTAAACTTTCGTATTCATTTATCCGAACACATTGTTACGTTGCAATTCCAATCTAGTGTAAGTATATGCAAATTTCCATGTAAGTAATACTAGGCCACTTGTTTGAATTTTGAGGAAACAAGTGTTGCTATAATTTTAATATTTGAATTGGCATTACTGCTTTAATTCTGCTTATGTTCGTGTGGAATCTTATTTCCTGGTTGAGTACCGTCGTCGCCCACTATGGTTGTACAAGGTTATACCATCGATCTGAGAGCCTATAGTCGTGTTTAGGCCCGACCCGTTTATCTATGGTAGAGTTTTTTGTAACAATATTCTAAAATCCTGAATGGCTATGATCCTGAAAGTTTGTTCTATAGATGTCCTTCTTCTTCTTAAAAAGCTTCGTAGTTCAGGGCTGCCCAAATGGTTTCGGACCCCTAGGATTAAAGCGCGAAGGCTTAAGTGTGACGCGTGACATTGTCAGTAAAAACACTTAAGTAAAACCGTATATCTTTAATAAATAACCAGCCTTACGGTAAGGTCTTAAAGGTAGAACAATAGGCGAACATTGCTGAATAATTATTACGTATCATTAAGGATTTTAACCTTGTTCGAGAAAACAGCCAACCACTGCATAAATAATTTAGTGAAAGCATTCACTTCTCTGTTTATTTATTGCTTAAGTAATTTATTTTCTAAGTGTCTCCTTTGGTATTTTTAATCGGAGATGCAGTCCTGTGCGTTACCCTTTTAAGAAAAGAATCTTATCGTGGATTATTTTTATTTGATTATTGATAATTGGAATATGTGTATCTCTTTTCTCTATCTTCTAGTGTGAAAAAATGTAGTTATTTGGTTAATGGTCTGTACGGTTTACGTACACTTAGGTATAATATTGTTTAAGTGATTACGCAAAATGTATAACTTACAAACCAACAGTAGTGTACAGTTCACTACACTGTACAGGTCAACTAGAGCAACACCATACAAATCAATCTGCAGCATCGCCTCGAGTTACATACTACATTATATGTTATATCTTATTAAAATATGTCTATAAAATAAGTTTAATGTATAAAAATGTATCAAGGTCTGTACGCGGCCGGTACGCGTGGCGCAAACAACTGGTGACTCATTGTAGAACGGCTTCCCTCGCTCGACACTGCCGCTGACCGACATACGAATCAAGAAACTGCACGTAACAGTACTATTGGACGTTTTTTATACCGAATAGTAATTGATCATAAAGCTATGTAGCTTTTACGGATTCATGTTCCTATTTTTCATTTAAACTAAATAATGACTTATGTCCGTAACTATGTATATTTCCTACTCAATTTTCTCTTTAACTTAATTTTGAATTTCGGCCATCGAGAGGATTTTAGGAGGATATAATTATAATCTACTTCATTATATCAATCTTGAAATTATGAGATACTTGTGCCATACAAATACTGGTTTGGCAAACATTTATTGATAGCTTCACTATGCCGACGTTTAATCTATCTGGGTGCAATGCAATAATAACACATATTTCTTAATGCATGTATTGCGGAAGCGTATGGGCGTAAAGACTTAAATAATGTCGTTATTATTCACTTTACTAACAAATGTTTATTGTGGATGTTATACGAATATACGATATGCGTGGGAGTTAGATTCATAGTAAGAACACAATATTGTTGTCTTGTTATAATGCACTCTGACTATGCTATTCAAATTTATTTAACTGCCAAAGTTGCGTATAATATACTTAATGTAGTGACATGCTACTATAAACTGATTCTGCCCACGGGGATTATCACGCCTCTATTTTATTGACAGTTAAGTAAGGGCCTTTGTACACTAAACTGCATTTCACATCTTCCATTTCCCCTGTATAAGATCCGTTGAGTCTTAATGGTAGGTTGGAATTAAAAATAATGAAATTGACATTAGTTTTGCCTAAAATTTAATTGCGTGACCTAATTTCTGCGGCTTTAAAATTTCTTCAACGATTTTTTTTTTTCTTTGTAACTATTATGCTAATTAACAACTCTCACTAAACTAATGCGTGAGTGCCTCGCCAGTGGTTCGTGTTTCTAGTGAGACGTTAGCCGTAGCCTTCCGGTTGAAATACGCTTGTGCTATGTTAAAGCGGTGTGATGAATATTTACGGTGCCATAAATAGATATCCAATCGGTTTTTATGCCAAAACCAAGGCCAACAATATTGGAAGTTGGCTACTAAAAAAAGTATAAAACGACGGTAGTATTCTTGACAATTAACAACACATACTAATGGTCTCTTAAGGGTTAATAATACGAACTGTTTAAAAATTAACATAAAATAATGATAGACGTTTTTTGCTGTAGCGGCAATGCGGCGGTGGGCAATAAATGTACTTACACTACTTACCGTGAGCACTACATCTAAAACACTTGTTAAATCGTTTCGTTCTGTTCATAACAGACTGCGGTTATATTCAATATTATTTATGAAATTTATTTATAAAAAAAGAAAACTATATATTTTAACGCATTCATAACACTTCGCCAATAACGATCGAAAACTTTGAGAGATGTCTGGCAAATAAAATTATAAATAACCGGGGAAGATCGTTAAATTAATGATGTTTAGCCTTTCTTCGAGTTTGACGCAACGGTCAATAAACAGATAGGATGAATCTCCACATCGCGTAATTACATAACGAATATAAATATATACATGATATTTTTGAACGATGCGATGTTGGATGATGATGAATGCGATGTTGGTCTTACCTTAGCACATCCCTTAGATATATTTCAGTAGCTTTAAAGTAGAGAGTCCTATAGACTACTAAGGCATTTATTTTATCATCTTGTTATAAGTGAAATAGGGTACACCCCTCGCTGAGCCTGTGTGACAGTCCGCGGTTTCTATTGATATTCCTCTAATTTACATAAATGGTAAGCAAAAAGAGTCGTTTCTTGATTATAAGAACGCGGCATAATACATTATTATGAAATACTGACCCGATAATGTATTGTATCTACATAGTAAAAAAGAGACAACAACGTTTCTTGATTTTTTGAATAAAGATAACATTGATTAATAGGAAAAATATGAAACAGATATATAAGAAAACGCAATAACAGATTTAGGTAAAAGATAAGAGCATGTTTTTATAATACTATAATTTATAAAACTTTTTAACAGTATAAATTGCATTAAAATTATGTAAAGTACTGTTGGTAAAACAGGTCTTCAAAACGGTAATTCCTAGTAGCTAGTAGTTCGACTTCTTTCAATACAAAAAAGTGTATACGTAATCAGTTCAAGGACTATTTTTGTAAGACTCGATCAGCAGTTTCAGAATAAATCTCTCAGAAAAATGGAGAAAAAATTTTATATGAACTCTCGACTACTAGGATTAGATTAGGTACCTCTCGAGGAAACAGGAAACACATATTTTAGCATTAAAATTTATTTATATATTAAAGTAGCTCTTGCCCGCGGCTTTGCTTCGAAAGTTATTTTTCAATTCCCGTTTCTACAGCGTGTATGCAAAATTTCATGAACATCGGCGTAGTAGTTAATCATGAAAGTGTAACAAACAAACAAACTCACTTTCGCGTGTACAATACTACCTGTTGCCCGCGATTTCGTTCACGTGGAAATTTTGGTGAAATCTATCTCACCGTACATTTATCCGGGATAAAATTCCTTCTATTCCAAACTAAAATATATCTCTGTGCCAAATTTCACCCAGATCCGTTAGAAAGAAGAGTAACAAACAACCATCCATCCATCATCGCAAACTTTAGCCTTCATAATATTAGTACGATTAGTTATGATATACCTACGTAGATACAACCACAATAATAGTTCAGAACTAGTTAGTCTTGTAACCTTAGTTGACTAAGGTGCGTGTGCGTGGGTGACTCTGTCCCGCGCTGATTCTAATTAGACGGGCCTTGGCAAAACGATCCGAATGGATTAAGCGCTAATTCATATTTTATGTAAACATTTTACTAATTACGACCTCATTAATACTTTGTTGCGAACGGTCTGTGCGCCAAAAAGAAAAGCAATATGTCACTTATCCCTAATAGATATTTCCGGCATCTGTATATAGAGCTGCCATCTGTCAGGGTTCCCCGGATTTGTCCTAGTTTAGAGGGTGTCCGGGGAGCGTCCGGACGAGGTTTTCAAAAATTGTCCAGGGGTCATAAACACTGTTACAGGGGAAAATTATAATTGTGAGATGAACAAGCTGTTTAAATTAATAAAAAAAAATTGAGTTTCATTTACGTTATTTTTTTAAATTGTCCGAGAAAAAATCTCGATTTCACCATTGTGTCAGGCAATTTTGAAGTTTTTTGTCCAGCGCCGGCAATTTACGTGATCTCAGGCCTATGTATAGATAGTTATTTACATCTTGGAGACTAACTAGAAATAACTAGGTATAACCGCCATGCAAAGAGTCTGGTATGTCTGTATCGTGCCTCCCAAACGGACTAACTGATTTGAAAAATGATGACCATTCTTAGCTATGTTTAGTGAATATCTGTTCTGTTTTTCTATTTATGTTGTTTCTGTTTTGAAGATGTTTATGAGTGTTATTCATATATCGTGGGTTTTTAATGTATGCTCATATTTCTTTTTCCCACTTAGATCTTGATCGTAATCATTTACACTTTGGACTAACAACCATCGGCATGCGAGGAGGACTGGTCTCATATCTGTTGTATCAGGTTAACGTAATAGCCGCTTTGTACCCTTAACAATATTTTATACTAACTTCAGTGATTTCAATGGACAATGGCTTTCAATGCTAACTGTTCATGCGCTAGTTGATAGTTGAGTTGATTTAAGAACAGCTTATAATCTCACTTTCAATTTTACATCTGATGTCATTAGTAGCTTAGGTGGGCGTGGGTTGTTATTGATGGCGTGTTTTTATGTACAGATAACTTTTAACTTCAATATCTGTAGATTCTGTAGTGTTCCACTGGCATTCGGAATACAATAAGAGACGCTTAAGGTCGTAATGTCGTCCAAAGAGAAATAAAATGGGAAGCGAACGCTGGATAGATTTTCTTAATAAAGTCTTACACCATTTAAGATGCCAAAATCATCTAAAAGTTATCCTAAGTGTCTCCTAAAGTCATACGTGACAATAATTATCTTTTAAAAAAGTATCACCGACTTCAATGTGTCTAAATCACGATAAATTGTATTTTGTTTAAACATAATATGGGTAGGCCAACTAAACGCACTGCTCCAATGAGACAGCGAGGTTTCGGAGTAAACGAAAATATCATCCATGTATACAATTTTTAGATATTTGTTGATTTTTCACTCGAACTCGAACCACCTGGAAAGCTCATCTTTGAAACACAAAAAGAATTTTCTAAATTGGTTCAGGCGTCTTCGAGTAATCGGTGAACATACATAAAAAAAAGATACCGACTAATTGAGAACCTCCTTTTTTGAAGTCGGTTAAAAAGAAATGTTGATAAAGTAGGTAGTTAGTAGGTAATGAGTTAAAATACAGTACATCAAAATTGCCCGACCATACATTAGTGAGAAAAATAATGTAATCAAGTAATATTTCTGAACAGCCTATTTCAGATCAAATGTAAGAAACTAGAAATTATGCAGTGTGCTCAAAGTATAATTCTTATTTTAGATAAAATTATATTGCCATGATACTTTAATTATTTGATAGATCGTGACCACAGCAGGACTTAAGAGGGTGCATAAAATACATTTCCACTGTTATTGCTGATAGATAGTCGTTTTATTCTTCGTCATTGTAGAATTAAATATTATAATACTAAGAGAGAACAAACTTGCCGAGTATCACTCTCATTGTTTCGTGGGCCTGTTGATCTGGGGAACAGTAGTCACAGCAGTGGGTTGAGGTGAATTCTGTGCTTGGAAGTAACTATTGAAATACGTCCAGCAGTATATGTCGTATGGCTGGAATTATGATGATGATGAATTGAAATATGGTATTCTTTTCGAAGTTGCTGAACTATGCTGAGAAGCTTTTATCTCTTGTTATTGTGCTTACCTTCTCAATAGAAGTAACTCGGCAAATTATTGAAGTATTTTAACCCTCAAAAGCTGAAGTTTGTTTGTTTGATTGAACGCGTTAATATCAGGAACTACTGGTTCGAATTGAAAAACTATTTTAGTGTTGGATAGCCCATTTATCGAGGAAGGCTATAGGCTATATAACATCACGCTACGACCAATAGGAGCGGAGCAGTGACCATAAACGCGGGTGAAACTGCGGGGACGGCTAGTCTTACATATTGCTTACAGAAAATATTTTCAATAAAAGTGAAATTTTAATGCTATGAATGAAACAATATTCTATCCTTGTTTTTACCTTAGTAGATTCGAAATATTGAAAGTACATATATTATAGACTTGGTTTGTAGTAATTTCTAAGTAAGAGCTTATTGCCTTAAGTTGGGACTTTCTCGAACTTCATCAGCAGTTATTTGATGTTGTACATATTCCAATATGGATCGTTTAATAATTTGTTAATATTTTAACTGTATTGGTTTTATCTATTTTAGAGATTGAAAGGTGTAATTACGCGTAAGTCTCTCATTTAATAGCAAATTTTAGTCCTTTCTTTTACGTTTGAATTTGCAGTGAAGAGTGTAAGCAATTACTTTTCTTACAAAGCTAAATACGTTTACGATATTTATCTGTCCCCTTTTTTAAGCAATCGTTGATCGTTTAAAGGCTAGCCTTCGGTACCCACGTTCTTTGTTTCTGGATATTTTATAGCAATTGAAGAGCAGTACTTAAGTATTGCTTTATCAATATGGTCACTAGTTTGGAGATTTTTATTTTGGCTTATCAAATATTACGAAGGCTCTTACTTTTTATATGGAGTTTTGGTAAGATTTATCATTTAATATTATAATGTTTATTGATTGGAAGTTTGACTCATAAAAACTGACCTACAAGGTCGACGAAGACGGAGTGTTGAGTGTTGTGACTAGTATGACGACACATAAAATGGCATTCTGACATTTCATATTATGATCATAGCTTCCATTATGGCCTATGGTAGTATCAATTAATAACGTTAGAATGGGTGCAAGGCACGTCACACTATTTTTAACCCCCGACGCAAAAAGGAATGTTGTTATAAGTTTAACGTATGTATCTGTGTGAATGTCTGTGACATCATAGCTCCTAAAGGGATAGACTGATATTGATTTTTTTTTAAGGTGACTTGATCTAGTGTTGTTAGCTATAATTCAAGAAAATTTGTTCAGCCGTTCGAAGATCATCAACTCTTTTCTAATCGTTCAAGACATTTTTGAGTCGGGGATATTAATTTTTTTTTTACTCGTTAATCGTCGTATTACATGGAATTGGTGAAAGTAAACTATGAGATTGTATGTTTTTATTTTATATATTTCGTGGACGAGTACACGTCCACGTAGCACCGTGAACGTGTACTGCATAACGTTATCGTTGTATGAATAAATATGGTTGGTGCAATGTCTTATCGCATGCTTTGCTAAGCAGAGCCATAGCATGAATTTTACAATGAAGCCTGCTTTTTTGTAAAATTGGGCTTTTTTCTCAAAGTATGTTTCTTGCAGTATTTTTACTTCAAGACGCTACGAATTAAATCGATGAAGTGTAGTGGTGTAAATCTATGTATATGCATAAACACAATAAATACCCGTTTTAAACAGTATGCATTTACGGAAGATTGTGAGATTTGGCATAGTTGAAGTGATACAGAGAAAGAACATACGTTATTAGGTGTTAGAAGTTAATTAACTAAAATTTAGTAAATAATATAAATAAAACATTAATTATTTACGTTCATACTGCCAATATAAAAAAAATGCAAGAAACAGTATCTTTCATAATTTTTTACATATGATTTGTTCGTAGCGTCGAAGAGTCACGGTTTGTTACCGTTTCTCTCCGTCTCGATTACGGCTTCTGTTCTTGTTAAAAAAAATTGGTTCAGGGGCTTCAGGGACTTTGAGACAGGGTTTCTGGGACCCTAGCTAGGTGTATCTATACTATACCTGAAGCACTGGGTAGAGGGGACTTTAGAAGAAATAATAAGTTTACCTTCTAACAGTGGGCGTTAAAGTCTTGTTTGATAGAACGATCGCTGAGGCTTTGACGGTATTTGTCGAATACTTACTTGTTAGTATTGTAGATGCCGTCTTTTCTAGGAGGGTTGACATATAGAGCGGAGGTTGATAAAATAAGTTATTTCCATTTAAGCCTCATTTAAGTTTCGGTCCGATGACCTCATTAGGAATTCATCTTTCAATGAAATTTCAAGCATATCTCGCTCCTCCTTGTGTGACTTTTTACATAAAGACTAGCAATATCGTGTTCACGTCTAGGCATTCACACTAGCCGATATCGAGTCGAAAATAAATCGAAAGTAGGTATCCTGTCCTCTCCTAGAGTTTCATTACAATCGGTGTAGTATAGAAATTTAGATTAGAGGGCAACAACAGTAAATTTCGCATTTATGCTATTGGTTCGGCTTTCTGATTCATCTTAAGAGGAGCAAATCTAGATCTAATATTAGACCTTCCTGGCACGTGTGACGTTCTATATTCCAGTTCAATGACACAAGTCGTTATCCTCAATTGGCTGAAGTCGTTTGCAGGAGCAATTATCATCTTGTAGCGTTCTGTCGTTCTATTTATTGAGATTGAATCATCGTTTCTCTGTTAGTTAACAAGATTTATTTACCGAGAGACACAAACTGGTTGTGTATGCCGTCATTCGTTAAAAATTTTGACATTATTGTTTTGTTGCTAAACCAACAGGAATCTTTTGAAACAATAATTAAAGGTTTAATTTATAACTAAGCCTTGATATTTAGGGGGGAATTAGAAAACCTCCTTGCTTCACCGGTCTGCTTCATGCTAATGTCTTACCGAAGCGTCATCAATGATTTGGACTCTTTGTCTGCGATGCCTTTTAAAAGCACAGTATAGAAACAGTGAGGAAGGGCGCGTTTATAGGGGCGCGGATACTTTTTGACATAGTTTGACAAACCCTTAGATACTCTTAAAAATAATAAAGTATCTTCGTTATATTCAAATATATTAACAGTAAAGAACATTTAAGAAGTTACTAGGCCAATATAATTCAATCAGATAAAGCTCACGCCATCTCGTGTTGTATCCTATCAACTTAAACGTCTCGAGTCGAGGATTTTGCAAGGCTCTCGAGGAGTGGGTGGCATGTGGGCGACTCCGTGGTTCCGTCTACTGATGTCATCATGTGGCCTCTCGCTCGTAAGCGACTTGATATTATATATAATTTGAAAACATATATAACTTACAATATAACTGATTCACTTAAGAACCATAATATTTGTATTTAGTGGGACTTCCATATGTCTTCTGTTTATTGGTTAATTCTTTGCTAAGGCGGAGAGGAGCTTATTAAATTCCTTGCGAGTTAAAACACTTTATCTGGAACTTGGTAAGAGTCATGCTCGGTGATTAGAATTGACCACCATTGCTTCTGTGTTTTGACTCCTAAAATAGCTAGACTGTATGTGTTGTCTTGTTAACGTCTATTGTTCTACCTTATATCGTCTACAGACGAACCTTAAGGTTTATTTCTTTATTTTGCATGAATTCTAGAAACATTGCTTTCTAAACACTTCCCTTACAAAAGAAAAGTGCTCTGCAGATCACGCAAGCTTTCATTTTTAGTGAATTCGTCGAACAGCAGGAATCTTTTAGTTGTTATGTAGAAGTAGTAAATGTGAATAAGAATATTTAATTGCAACACACTCATTAATAATTCAAGGACGTATTAAACTGTCTAATGAGTTCCCGCCCTATCTATTTCCCAGCTCATAGCTAGCAACTAAACCAGAAGCTAAACAATTCCTGGCAGTTTTCCAAAGAAACCAGATATTGCTTTTAGAGCTAGTTTCAAGTTACTGAAATAGGATAAACTTACGACATCGTTGAATAGGCATTGTTTAATATATAGCCTAACTTCGAAGAGTAAAGTCCAATAGTATGATTTATTCTATTAACGAAAGTTATTTACGGTGCTCTATACCATCGATAAATAATTATTAGTTGAGTAGTCCATTACACTTCTACAGAAATTATTTGTTATATCTTAAGCATTTATATATAAAACTAGCTATGTCCGCTACAGCTAAGCTAGCGATTAATGTATTTTTTTTCTTAATTATTCTTTATTACAATTGCTATTTGTCAGTGAAAGTCCCCTGAAATCGGTCCAACCATTTCGGAGATTAGACGGAACAAAAAGACACAGACGGACTGACAGATTTAAAATTAAAAAAAATCATGTTTTTCCAAGCACCGTGCAAACATGTATATGCATTATTTTAGTTGCAGCAAAACTGTTATTATGACATTCCAAACAGAAACTTCAATTTAATTTATTTGTATAGATTATTTGAATACGTGAATCATTGTTGACTAATTTATATCGAGAGATCAGAGGTGGCGGAGCCCTATGTAATGTAATAATAAATAATAATAATTTATTAATACATGGCATCGGCACAGTGAAGTTTGTATCAATATAATGCTTAACACAAGTATGTATACAAGTAACACAAATACTTGTCTCCTGGTGGGTGGAGATCAAACTTACAACACACGAGTCACACGACAGAGTGACAGTTTGTGAAATGACGACTTACATTTCAAGATTTTATAATTATATGTCTATTGTCAAATAATAACAATAACTCCACACATCTCACACACGGCCGTCTGATCCCAAACTAGGCAGAGCCAGTACTATGGTAACCAGACTGCTGATAAACATACTTATAAATTTCTAAATACATACATATTATAGATAAATTACACCCAGACACAGAACAAATGATCGTGCTCATCACACAATTATTTGTCCTGGGTGAGAATCGAACCCACGACCTCTGGCTTAGCAGTCAGGGTCACTAACCACTAGACCAACAGGCCAGTCAATATCTATCAATAAAATGTCGAGTATTTGCGAATGATGATGTAAACTTTAGTCGTAAATCGATGTCTATAGTAAAATTATAATTTAGATTATTATTATGTTCACTAAGAAAGCAAACGTAATGCAGTTGCACAGAAGATAGCTGCGGAAGCGATCATTTCTAAAGATACCGCATTCCGACATGTTATCGTGGACCATTTATTTCGGCTTATTCAGATAAACGTGACTCTACCATTTCAGTCATATGGACATTACAGGACATTTACATTTTGATGATTACGACGTTTGATTGAAATTTCAAAATAACAGGACGTATCTCGAGTATATTATTGTTACATTATATTGGGAGTTTGAATCCCGTCCCGATTGCTCGTTTTATCCGCTTTAAACCTTTACATATGGCCTCATGTTTCTGGTTATTTTATAGTTAAAATCTCTTTCATTGTCTAATTGTAGGTAATACCTTTTGCCAGATTTTAACTAGTATTTAAGTAAGTAACACCTGTGCAAATTAGCGGCAAGCAAATACCACTAATAGCAAATTCAACTAAGCCTACCGTTCGTAAACATTAAACTGCCACAGTTGATATGTTCCCATTTCACATTGCAGTCGATCTTTACACATATTGTATTCCAAATGCCTGAAGGTAAAATATTCACTTTTTTCAATTTCTTTATTTTGCTGAACATTGGTAAATTGACATCATTACAATGGTGTTAAGTGTATAAAAAGTCCTTCTATGCTACCATATGTATAAAAAATTGCAATCCTTAAAATATTATACAACATTAAAAATATTACATAATTAGTTAAGTATATTGATTAGATTAATTAACGAAATTAATAATTAAAAGTAATAATAAAATAAAAAACAAGTCAACAATCAATCAAGCCAAAATATTATTTATATTATTACATAATATATTATATACATATTATTAGGTATGTTAGAAACCGTCTCACAACCATTAACTATCAAAATCACTAACTAACAGTAACTTATAATACATTCCTACCCTTTTATAACACCACTATTCATCAATATTTATCAACCGACCAATAGTATTGCTTTACCGGCATAACCAGTCATAATAATGTATATTAACAAATTTTTATCAAATGGTGAACTGTTTTATCATCTATAATAGTTGCCCCCAATTTTAATAAAATAAATACGAGTTTTTGATGTGGCGACAACAGGTATCTTCGAATCAATTGCCGTGCTCAATGTCCTTGATTTCAATTTCAATACGTGACGTCACATTACCATAAAACGGCTTATTGACGTGATATAATAAATAATACATATATACCATCTGTCTGTTTTGTTTTGTATTGCAGTATTTATTGACTAAAATGACGTACATATGTCGATATTATAGCCTTGAGTAACGTAAATCTTTTCTTTTATGGCGCAAAGAAACTCCTACTTCGTAGCTGACTTTTTCAAACAAGTAAAATTAGAAAAAATATCTTAATTTATGCTTTAAAAATTTGTCACATATATAAGTGACATAGGTTTTAGCTTTAATTTTTTACAAATATCTTAAAAAAATCAAGTTCTTAAAACATAAATCACAAATTATACATCGTTATATTTTTACAAAGAGTGAAAACTCTACGGTGATATTATGCGATTGCAATAAAATGGAATTTTTTAACGACGCGACGTCAAAGTGTGGATGCGAGCCAGTTATAAGTTTCTCGTATCATGCGGTTGATACTGGAGCCGTGTCAGCAACTTTATTCATTGCTTTAATCATATCAGTTCGCGTTCATCTTCGACTATCAATTGACGTGTCTCGGCTATGTGAGCCGAGACACGTCACGACAAATCATTATCATTAATATCATTTTTATCTATCAATATAGTGAGTTAAATTTATTTATGAGTTGCCTGATTTATCCTATAAACTAAAACCGTGGTGTACGGACCGTAAATCCTCTGCTTATCTACTTCCAGTGTGAATCTTCACTGTTATCTATGTTTTATATTATGATTGCAGTAAATAACTATGTATCTGCCTTCATTCTGTGTCATGGTCAGCATAAAAACGCACTAATTATATCGTAAGGTATACCTTTTTTCCTTATAGTACTACATAGAAACGATTTTGTGTGTAAATGCAATGTAAGTATTTGTTCCTAGATAGACCATAGATCGTAAACTGTCAGTTAATAAATGTAATTTTAAGATTATGATTAGTCTAAAGGGTTTTAGTCTAAACTGTGTTCTTTTTTTTGATTCACAAAGAAATAGTATTATAAAAACCAACCAACCAAGTGTAAAACACTTCGATGTGCCAGTATTTATGCTGATTGATGAAATGGTGTCAGCGTCACATACATTAGCAATAAGGCCGCCCTTTGTACATTATCTGTTTGACACATGTATGTATGATACTCCTACTGGAACTATGGTGTAAAAATAAAGTGTTATCTATCTATCTATCTATCTATTACTATAAAATAAAATGCTTATTAGCATTTGTTTTTAAACACCTAACATCCGTTTCAAAGGACTTTTTTTTAAGAACAAGTTTACTAGATAATAAGATCTTTTAGCACGAATGCCCCAGTTAATAATATTAATCTTAAAATATATTTTATTTATTTATTTGTTGGACACAAACAATATATGGACTGTGGAACCAGTTACTATTCGTATACGACCTTCAATTTCCAAACTACTTTATATTAGAGTACCTTTATATTCTGACTAAGTAGGCAACATTAAAGTAAGCAGTCCAAGAATTGAGCTACACTTACTCGGTACTCAACTACGTGATCTATGTGTAGTTATTAACACATCAACACTCAAATCACCTGGCTACGAAACCAGTACAGTTATGAAGGCTCTCCACAATGATATAGTGGGGCTGAAATGTAGTACATAATGTGACTATATTTTAGCCCCACGACCACTGGGACCCATTCTAGTATGCTCACTCTACGTGAGCACTTTCTCGCATTTAATTTCTTAAGATGATTGTTTAGTATATAGACGGCGCAATAAAGCTAGATAAATATTTACAACCGTTGTAACTATGATTACGACGATGACTATTCGGACAATTACAATAATCTTGGTCAATCAGTAAACTTCGTTTTAGTTGACAAATGGGAAAAACAATGCAGAATTACAACTTCAAATATGAATCTGGGGTCATGTATACGTTATGTAAACGAGGAAATTACAGTTTGGTTAGCTACAGACTGTAAAAGAAAGATTGGATTTAGTTCAAAGACTAATCAACTTGTGACTGCACATAGAAATACTGAACATATTACATGCAAAATACTTATTCACCTTGAATATTTAAACGAGTATTACAAGTATTATCGAAAAAAAAATTGTAAATTTTTAGGGAATAACTAACATTGCGTAACTAAATTTTATGAACGAGAATCATTCTAGTCCTATGTCCTCAAATACGTGCTAGGTGGTAAAGGAAAAAAAAAAAATTATGAACATCCATGAATAAATATGTCTGTGCTTAATTATGTGAGTGTAAATCAAGTCACTTAAACTAAACAGCTCATATTACAGTAGTATTAGTTAAAACCTTTTGGAGACATCAATCCACGTCTGTCACGTGCGATTATGATTATTACAGAAATGATAAAGATAAATTATTGTAATTTACGTTATATTTGAACGGAGAGCAATCATCTAATATTAAGACTTCACCGCGATTATGACAATTTTGACGTAATGCTGCTACCTTATACGTGGGAAATCTCAATAGAATTGCATTGTCTTCGAAGCATGTTAAAGTTTTTTTCGACAGCAACATTTGATGTTTGGTTTCCGTGTATCAAGCAACACGATTGCCACAAGTATAATATTTATAGAAAGAGTTAATCATTAACAACCTTCAGTAATTCTACACGAAATTAGTTATATCGTCTTATATATATGAACACGAATCTGGTAAATATGACATAATAAAGACTTTTTGAAAAACTTTTTTCTGTCTACGGACTTTGTTAGTCCACAAAGTTAGGGTACGTCATCCTGGTGTTATATTTTAATACATTTAGCAAAATAAAAGGCAATCTCATTTCTTCCCTGCCTATTGGAAGCAGATCGTAATTGGCATAATATAACTAAGTAAATACATTCTTGGTGGCACACGCTAACAGTTCTGACACTGAACGAATGCTTATAATTTTACATCATCAGTTATAAATAAATACTTTTAAAATTGTACATGAAGTCATAATCATAACTTACAATTGCAACCTGGATATAACGTATTAAGCTTAAATGAACGAAATAAATTTAGAAAATTAATAATTTAATTCTCTCAAAGATCCTGCTTTGATAGATTTTTCCGATCATATAGTTTTCGGAAAGATCTTGTAGTAGGCAGTGCTAGGCACTATTTTGGTGTATCCCAAGTAGTAGTGATCGAATTGTTCTGTGACTATTTTTACCTACATTCGTGCCAGAAAACGTCATGGAACCTCGTAGCAAAGAAGTTAAAAAATAAGATTTTATGCGAATTTTTGGTTGTGTGTTAAGGCGGGTCCGTCACAAGATTAAGGAAATAGATTTATTAACATTTATACATATATGTATTATAATTTAATTGTTAAATGTAATAGGTTCAGTTTGTACGTTTGAGGTATTATTTCACAAGGTCTTTTTGCATTTGGATAGTTTTTGCCTATTACTTATTATCGTGTTATCTCTCAGTGCAAACAAATCATTGTCTCGATAACACTACTTATGGGTATATAGTTATCAAGTTTTAAAATTAATTTCAAATTTCTTTTGTCATGTCTACACTAGCTAGACTGTCGCCAAACATTTCAAATTTAACTAGTTCAAATAGATTATTTAACAATTTTTATTTGGTATTTGTTGTCTGAACTTACAAAGTACTTCACCTGCGCATATCATTCAATAGCGCATTTGGTGGGTCGTGCGCGGGCGCCGCTCGTCTAGCCGGTTGCGACTGGATCGCTGACTCATGCGCAACCTCCATGGCTTCCATACAGCCAGCTTACTGGAAAATAATTGATAAATTATGTTATTTGTGTTGGCAAGTCAGTCTGTTGAATTAGTCAATATCCGCCCATGTAAACAATTGCTTTGATTGGAGTCTGTTTTCCAGATAAATAATAATATGTGATGTCGCAATACAAGCTGCCCTACAATTTGACTGCACGGATGGCGCAATGGTTTTAGTGGTCACCTCGCCACTACGCCGCGCCGAGTGTTGTGGGTTCGAATCCTACACGAGACAAAAATTTGTGTGATCCACAAATAGTTGTCCCGAGTCTGGGTGTTCTTTGTGTCCGTTGTTTGAATGTTTGTGAAGCCCCCTGCGACACAGGATTATTCCTAATGCGGGAGTTGTCTTTTATTAAAAAAAAAAAAAAAATCACTACACGCTATTTAAAAGAAATAATAATAACTTGAGACACCCGGCCGCCTGATCCCAAACTAGACAGAGCCTGTACTATGGTAGGTAACCAGACAGTTGATAAAAATACTTATAATATATTACTAAATACATACATATTATAGACTTAATTACTTTGTTTATTTTATTCTGGGACTCAACAATTTGGTCCTACTGCAATCGACTACCAGGTTTGCCTATTAAATGTTACATAATAATAATACATAAAAGGACACGTGCTATGATGCCGTATTATACGATTCTTACGGTACTTTGCTGTAACGCGGAAAAAAACTTATAATTTTATCAACACATGTTAATGCTTAAGTTTGATACATAAAGCTCATTCTGGACAAGTAAGCAAATCTCCGTGAGATGTTCATCCTTGAGTATAATTTAATCCATCGTTGGCCGGGCCTTTTATATTACACTCACTGTTCCCGGATCATATAGCAGTTGGACAAGCTTAGGTCTCTGAACCTCTGGCATTTTATCAAGGAGGGTTTATGATAAAAGTTATAACTTCGTAAGGTTCCTATTAAATTTAGTTTTATTACTAAAATAAAAAAATTACATCTACTTCTGTCAAGTCATTACTCATTAGATTCTAATATTGGTAGTGGTAAACTGAAAATAAAGGTCAACTGATAAAAAATGACTAAATGCCGAATTTAGTCCGTCGTTTACAAAGTTTTTTTTCTTTTTGAGTTTTTTTTATGCGTCGGAGATTAAAAATAAATAAAAGTGAGTGTTGATAAAATAACTCGAAATCAAGTACATAATAATATATTTTGCAAGGACTTATTGCCATATTCCGTTAGCCCGGGTCTCCAACCCAGTTGGACCAAAACTAATTGTACCCTACGATTTCATGGCTACTACATTTTTTGTGGAAGAAAACAACTCCAAAAAGCCGATTAATGGACATCTAAGGTTTACAGCGAAAGTTTATAGCATCAACAAAGCGTTGGACTGTCTGTTATTAATGATGTACGATAAGATTGTCCGTTTTATGTAGGCCACGGTCGAAATTATCAAAACAGGCTCGTTACCGCGCACCGTGTGTGCCGGTACTTTTACTCTGCGGTATATTATATACTCGAAAATAGCATTTATAGCATTTCTGGTTCAATTTGGGCTCCTGAAGAGCAGTTTAATTATTTTTAAAGATGCTTGAAGAGGATTTTGAACGTGTTGATCTTTTTACAAACTTTTATTTAGTTTCACCTGTCCCGATGTTTGTCATCAAATTTTGCAAATTAAGTTTGATCCACTTTCCGGTTACCGATTGAGCTGAAATTTATGATGACCAGTAGCTGATCTGATGATGCAACTGGAAGGTGGCCATAGGAACTCTGTAATGAAACGACGCAACCCCATCGAGTTTATACTTGTTTGATTCATAGTAAATCCCGAATCATAAATACTAAAAAGTAAAAAATAAAGAATTTTTTTTTTAAACAAGCTTTTATTATCTACTTGTTAATAAAAAAAACTAGAAGAAAAGTTAAAAATAATAATAAAAGCGTGTTACACCTTCTTTATTTCTCTTGACGTCAAAATGTAACACGCTTTTATTATTATTTTTGAAGCTTGTTTTAAAAAAAAAATGTCTTTATTTACCATAATCCTTTGTATCGCGGCGAATTAAACTAGAACTCTCGTTAGTATTTTCTATGATAACTGGACTGGACTAGGACTAATAGTATCAAGTCCAGAAGTAGTTTCCAGAAGGTTGGATGAGTAAAGGAAAGTTTCCAGAAAATTGTCTTTGCTTTGCTATCTAGTACTTAATATAAGCCTTCCATTGGGTTACTATTTACTAATAAAATTATATAATTAATATAATAATACAAACGGTGGTCTTATCGCTGTTTGCGATTTCTTAGAGACACCCTTATAGATACAGGCAATGGATTTATTAGAAACTAGAGTTTTGTTTACCGTGAACGTACTCACAGGACCAAGCAGTTTGGTGCAGATTTAGGGACCGATAGATAATTAATCCAAAGTGAATTAATCTAAGGATTTGTCTTGTGTCCCGAGGATTAGTAGTGATGGATAACATAATCTCTGATATTTACTACCTAATGAATATATATATGATACACAATAGATTTTTATTTACGATTATTGCTTTGAAGAATCCTTTGATGCTCGATTTTTTTAAATACCGTATATTCGGGGTCAATAAAAGGCCAATATTTTACATTTGGCTTCACAAACACAAATTCCGTTTGTTTTCAAATCTTCGGCTTATATTGATACACAATACTTTCGTCTCCCACCTTCTTCGGCATCCAAGATAAACTTTGTCAGGAAAAAAATATCCTTTTTTTAAGGTAATGTTCCTAAAATATGATCACGACTTTCTGTAATACCTTGTAAAACTCTTACTTGTTATTACATGTTTACGTACCCGGGTTTATCCAGGGATCCTGGGATATTCTTTGAACAATCCCAAACTCTTCCCCTTAGTAAAAATAGCCGGGATCGAGGTCCCTAGTCGGAGTTAAAACACACGCTGCCGATCAGCGGTCTCTGCGTTTCCATTGCTTTGGACAATTATGAGATACTGATTTTGAGAGACAGTGTTGTTCAAACGTTGGCAATATATTTATTTATTATTAGGAGCTCCAATAATTAATTTCAGTAAGTATTGTTAGGAGACAGAGCGCTTTAAATGATATGCAATTTAAGAGATTCTTCAACACACATACGCACACTATTTTCTTTCATTTGCAAATATTATGTGAGCTTGGCGACTACGATCCTTATGCAAACTACATACACAGACTTTTCCTCTTATTATTTTCTCTCCAGACTTTCAAGTTATTAGCGATTTTATAAAACAGCGCAATGTTTGTAATGTATGATAAAACGGAAGTATGCTTCATGGCATTTATATATTTTAATGCTTACAGCCATTAACTTGTTGACAAACATCAAACACGAAAGTAGATGACTAAAAAAGAATTGCAATTTTTTCTTAGAAAATGCGTTGGTCGCAACCTCTTTACACATTGCATTGGAAACTCAGCTTTATATGTAAATGCGTACTTTCTAATGTACAAATATTTCATCCACGTGATAAAGTAATTAAATTTTGATTGTTACCCACGTGCTGGCAAATTCAGAGAATCATACATAATTTAACATTTCAAGATTTATGATTGCTTCTCACTCGTTTATTAACACGACATATTGTGTGTGTGTGTGTCTTTTACAAATGCTGTTCTTTGGTTTTTAAACATATTTAAACATATTTTGCAGCTACCTGTAATTGAAATGATTAAATCAGAAATACGGAAACTCTAGGAGTAAAATAATAGCCGTGTTAAACCGGAGCCCTTAGGGGTCAATTGGTCATAGAGAAAGCGCCATTGACCCGAAGTCGTTTGAACGAGGTCCTCTTAATGCTAACTGCCTTGTCTCCGAGATCTTTGACCTTCGTCGTACTGAGTCCTTGTTTGTTTTGCCTGTTAGTGCTTGTTAGCGAATGATTTGTTACGTATTGGTGGTGCAAAATGTTCAGCAATACCTGGAGAGAAAATAGATAGACGTCGCAAGTTATGTATTTCATCGGATATCCCCAATAAGTCTAATTGGGTAGTTTCCGGAAATGGTCGAAAATATGTTTTTCTTCTATATTAGTCAATACTATTAAACCTTGGTACAAGCGAGATAAAAAACATGACAATGACGCATTTTCTTTAAAAGTTTTGAACAGTGAGTAGTAAAACAGCATGCCTAAATATTTATTTTAAATATTTATTAGAAAATAACAAGTCCAAAAATAAATTACTTTACTTTTGGAAGTGTTTTCGCAAGAAACAAAACATTCCCAAAGTGTCGTCAATCTACTTCGTATCTTCTTGGCAGAGGAAGCGGGCGATGGACAAATACTTGTCGTAGCGGAGTTTAAAGACTTTATAGTTTACTCTAGCTCCTTTTGCAATGTCAGAGTTCGAATAGCCGTGTTCTCTTCCATGTTTGCTGCATCTAGTTTTAAATATTTATTAGAAAATAACAAGTCCAAAAGTAAATTACTTTACATTTTGGAAGTGTTTTCGCAAGAAACAATACATTCCCAAAGTGTCGTCAATCTACTTCGTATCTTCTTGGCAGAGGAAGCGGGCGATGGACAAATACTTGTCGTAGCGGAGTTTAAAGACTTTATAGTTTACTCTAGCTCCTTTTGCAATGTCAGAGTTCGAATAGCCGTGTTCTCTTCCATGTTTGCTGCATCTAGTTTTAAATATTTATTAGAAAATAACAAGTCCAAAAGTAAATTACTTTACATTTTGGAAGTGTTTTCGCAAGAAACAATACATTCCCAAAGTGTCGTCAATCTACTTCGTATCTTCTTGGCAGAGGAAGCGGGCGATGGACAAATACTTGTCGTAGCGGAGTTTAAAGACTTTATAGTTTACTCTAGCTCCTTTTGCAATGTCAGAGTTCGAATAGCCGTGTTCTCTTCCATGTTTGCTGCATCTAGTTTTAAATATTTATTAGAAAATAACAAGTCCAAAAGTAAATTACTTTACATTTTAGAAGTGTTTTCGCAAGAAACAAAACATTCCCAAAGTGTCGTCAATCTACTTCGTATCTTCTTGGCAGAGGAAGCGGGCGATGGACAAATACTTACTTACTTTACTCTAGCTCCTTTTGCAATGTCAGAGTTCGAATAGCCGTGTTCTCTTCCATGTTTGCTGCATCTACAGCTTGACTCTGAACATTATTTTCAGCCACAACAGAAAGGGGCACTTTATTAGCATCAGGTTCGACGGAGGATGGCGAACTAAACATCATTTTCTGGACTAACGCCATAATTTCACTTTTTGCTCGCGAAATAATGTGCCCGTAATAACTTTCAATCCCGCAAATGCCGCGGGATTCCGCACTCTAATCCCGCAGTGAACGGGACGGATGAAATCATGCGGGATCTTGGAATACCGAGATTGGCAACCCTAGTCAATATAATACTATATATTGATATTAGATATTATATAATACAATATTAAATCAATAGTTAAAGTAAATGATTTGACAACACTTAGGCCGAATTTACATTACAAAACTAGTGTCGTGCTTGATAAAATTAGTTTCAGTACTTGTGAAACTTGTTTCGTGAAACCATCAGTATCGCTGTATCGCTAAGGTTATGGCTCCATCAGCGACAATCGTTTCGCTGGTATTCATTAATAAATTGTACATTTTTATCGGCTGTCCAACATTGATTCGCCATTTTTGGCTCGTAATATCCTGCACTGCCACAAAACACACACGTCTATTCCGCACAGGCGCTTTGCGATTACACCGTGAAACTAGTTGCATGACACTAGTTTCAACAAAATATTGCGCATGGCACGAAACTATTCCAGTGTCATGAAATTAATGCATGCATTGTAAAACTTGATGTTTACACGTGAAATTGTTAGTGAAAGTAGTGTCATGAAATTAGGCCACCAGTTTCGTAATGTAAATTAGGCTTTAGGCATGACGTCATGCCTTATTATTTTATACAAAATTGTACAAAATATACCAGCTGGGTTTCTAATAATTAGAAACTTTAATAGCGGTGATCTAGATATAAAATTATCTCTCATTGCGCTGCAGTCGTGAAGGTCGTTGTAAGACGAAAATAAGAACAAACATCAGGAGCACCGAAAATTCTGCAAATTTTGAATATTCTGGAACTTACAAAATTATTTTATACTAGCTGCGCCCCGCGGTTTCAGCCGCGTAAGTCCCGATGCCGTGGGATTAATATTCAATTTACTTTAATATCAAATGTAAGAGCTAGCTTTCTTTTAACCGCATCTTATAACCGCACTTACGCTCAAATATACAGAGTAAGTAAGTAACGAAGAAACGATTGTTTGTTGTATCTTAAACCATACTATTATGCCTAAGTAAGAATTATTGCATTGACGCGTTAGTAATTACACATCTCCACTCCCTTGTTGCGAACTTGACCGTGGGAAATGTAATGTACTGAGCTAGTTTCTTTTCTACTTTTACCTGTCATGTAATTATAGGTTGGAATTTTACATCGCACTGTCTCTCTGACTGACGTGATCACGTAAGTGAACTTACTCATTTTTGATAACCCCTGTCGCATAAAGAGGTGTGTCTGACAGACACAAAGACACGTCAAACTTATAGTTTGACGTGTCTGTGTGTCTGTCTGTAGCATCGTAGCTCCCAAACGAATTTACCTATTTAAGTGCATTTTTTTTTTGAAAGGTAACTTGATCAAGAGTGTTCTTAGATATAATTCAAGAAAATCTGTTCAGCGGTTCGAAGGTCATCAGTTCTTATCTAATCGTTGAAGGGTATTTTGAGTCGGGGGTATTTTAAATTTATGTAGAAGTTTATATCTGGTAGGTAGGTATCCTAAAAGTTTAAACTATAGACTTTTGTGGCCGCACAAACGCACGACTAAGAATAGAATAGAATAGAAATAAACTTTATTGTACACCAACAAAAATGTTTTTGCAAGAAATAAAGTGAATATGTACAAAGGGCGGCCTTATCACTGAAAGCAATTTCTTCCAGGCTACCTTGTTAAGCTTGTTATGGTAAGACGAACATACATCAAAACTTGAAATTAAGCGTTTTTACGTTCAAGTTTTGATGTATGTTGTTCGTTAACAAGATACCTATCTTAATCTTTAACAGATATTGTGTTAGTTTAGGGATCGTCCATTAATTCCGTGAGATGTTTTTATTTTTATTTGGGTCCTTCCCTTGGTGATATTTGGTGGACCTTTCGGTCGGACCCCTACTTGTTAAAGAACAAAATTAATATCTGTAGTGATATTCTTTAAAATTTGCATTGAAAAGCCCTCTTAGTTTAAATTTTACTGAACCCGGTGACCCATCCGGAAACCCTTTTATAACACTTTCTTCTCAATAAGTCCGATGTGTTTCCGGTATCGTTTTCTTGGTAGTCTCACCTACAGTGTTTGCTGCTTCCTTTTACATAGGTACTTATATTGTCTTCAAATTATACTATTGTTTTCAATTTGTATCTGTGTATTTGCGATTAGTCAGAGCTACAAGCTAGCCACAACAAGCTACAAGCTACAACAGAATTGAGAATTGATGAAGATATTTTCACGCTTTGCCTGTTTTTTCTACCAACATATTGAATATTGAAATGAGTAATCTGTTGGTTTTAACAATGAGTAAATAGTATAGTACAATATGGTTTTATGAATGGTTTTCGTACCTATCGAGACTGGTTTTAATACTTTGTAATCTGAAAAACAAAAAATAAAACATGTTCTATCTGTAACAATTTCGATCATTGAAATATTTCTTGCTATCTTTTCAGGAGACATTTTAGCAGAAACCAGAACTTATAGAGTTTACTCTTTAAGTCGTAATAATAATTCCGTCAGCTCCCATTCATGTTCGTGAGTGAAATCTAATTCTATTGTAAGTTATTACAGCATGGTAATGAACTAAACAGAAACTAAAACGAAAACCGCTCTTAAGGAAACCCACTCGTTTTATAATTAACTTAAAAGCGAAATGTTAAGAGGTCAATGACACCGCCCGTTGGCATACCAAATCGTCACGGACTAGTCTTGTTTGATCTTCTATTTGATTACCTAAATAAACAAAGAAAGGTCTTGTTTGTGTGGTCACAAACATTTGGCACCAAGCCACGCATTTCACGGTTCTTATGCACATTTCTAGGATTTATTTAAGGATTAATCGTTGATCTTCGACCAACGGTAATCGTTGCAAATGACCAGTCAATCGCTTAGCCTTGAAAGAAAATAGTATTTGCGTATACATTTAGGCTACAGTAAAACACAACACTTGCAATTTTTGGCACCGTATTAAACGATCATTTTACACGAGATTACTACTGACTAAACTATACTACTAGACTACTGACATATATACACATATATGATTTATTAAAATTATTAGGCCAAACAAGCTAAGTGAGCATATCTATATTTGTCATCTAGGAACAGAATGATTTTGTACACACAGTACAAAATTATATCACCGAGAGAAAACTTACCAATTGCATTGAAATTATTCCTGGTATTTATACCACCGTATTAAATTAAATTAATCAGCTTATTAAAATGTATTGGTAAGTTAAACGAAGGATACATTTTTTCGTGGCTGGTTTTACAGCCCACTGATCTACTATAAAAGTAATTAAGGTGTTAATAGTTCTGTTTTTAACTTATGCTCTGTATAATTTTGTTCAGCACATTTTAAGATCACTATTAAGATGATAGAAACACCTTATCGGTTCTAATGTTCGAATACGATTCAATTCCCTTTTTGTTATTATGATTGATTCATATTAATATTCTTATCGTTGTTTTAACGCGATGGTTTTTAATGATTATTGCGTTGACGTAGGAAATGCGAAGTTTAGTTGCCAATTGGTTCCGACATGAAATATCCAAGTATTTATTTTAATACTTTCATTTCTTCTATCGGATTTTTTTATTATTAATATGACTAAAGTCTCTTCTGAAAATAAGCAGTTACCGGTGCATTTAAGGAGCCGCAATACGATTGATGTCAATATCCTACCTCTACCTCTGACACCTATACTCGATGTAATTAAATAATATAGTAAATTAAATAATACATATTTATTGCCACAATACAAGATACCTAAAAGGTTGTTGATAATGATAGTCAAAGAGGATTATTTTCATTCGTGAAGTTACTTCGCTCAAGCTTTTTAAAAATGAATTGTTTTCAAAGTATTCGATAAACAAAGGGTTTATTTATTAATTACTTCCTGCATTTTACATTGCACGGGGTTGACTTAATGCCACATGGCATTATCTACCAGTCCACCAACAAAAACTTAATTAATACTTAACAAAAAGACAGGGTTTTAGCTACATTCATTTTAAAAATTATTACTCTTTGGTGTACTTACCTTATTGTAAAGATTCAGCATAAAATATGTAAATATATTATAATAAACGAGTTTTTATACATTATAATTGTAATTATAACGTATAAAAACTCGTCATATTACGGAGAAAGTAAATAAATAGCAGGTGCTTGCAATGATTTTCGTCTTTTGCAAATGAAACAACGTATCTATCCCGTTAATCTGATTCTGATCATTTGTCGAAAAGGCCTCTAGGTTGAGGATAAGGATCAAATAAATGTGCCCCCGCAAGGACTATTTATAAACATCGGTCACTAGAGATCCCGGCGTTGTTAGAAATACCGTAAGTCGATCGATAGGATACCTAGTAGCTTAACTTTAAGCTAGCGAGTTTTATATCCTGTATTTATTAAAATACAAGTAGGGTCCGATTTTGATTTAGTTTAGAAAGGTGACTTGATCGAGAGTGTTCTTAGCTAATATTCAAGAAAATCTGTTCAGCCGTTCGAAGACCATCAGCTCTTTTCTAATTGTTGATGGGATTTTTGAGTCGGGGGTATTTTAAATTTTTAATCTATGTTATTTCTTCTCTGTCAGTCAAACGTTTTTTTTTTTCTTTAGTATAACGTAGTGATCAGCGAATGATTGATTGAATTACGTTCGAATTTCGATGTTTGCTCTACATGACACTAAGTAAATCGCTGAACACAATTCGTGAAACAGCAAATGCATAATCTAAGCGGAGTCGCCACGTGTCTATAGTATAAACATTCGTCTCCGGTCGCGGCCGTAATTAACTTGTTATCATTATCCACTTTCTATTCTTGATATTTTTAACATTCCCTGCTTCTATTATGTCTTTACCGAGACAGTCGTACAGGGAAACAATGAAATTGTGTTAATTAGTGTCATATCCATGAACCGATCAGCCAACGTTGTGCGTGCGTGTCTCGTTCGATTGCAGTTGCATCTAGCTTTTTATAAGTGGGCTGCTAGTGATTGATATGGGTATGTATAGATTTATTACTACGACAGTCGACAATGTACTTAGATAAAGAAGTGCTTTCGCAATTGATTTATAATGCTACAATTGTGGAGTACTGTATGTAGGTTGGAGCTGTGCTGGGGATCAAATATTTGGACCCATGCGCCTTATATATTACACAAAACGATTATTAGCAAAATAACCACTGTCTCGTTATTTTTCCTGGTGTAAACAAAGACTTTCGACAATTTTTTTGAAATAATCGAATCCTGGATAAAAAACGGAAGTAATGTTTATACATATATTTTCAAAACTCCAAATTACTTTTTTATTTGACGCTAACAACCCGCCCCGGCTTCGCACGGGTGGGTGGGTAGCAGAGACATCTTCAACAATCATCAACACATTTCAATCAATTTACACAAAACCTATACAAATTATACACCTAATCCTTCCTCAGAAATCACTCTGTCTATTAGTGAAAACCGCATGAAAATCCGTTCAGTAGTTTTTTAGTTTATCGCGAACAGACAGACGCGGCGGGGGACTTTGTTTTATAATATGTAGTGATATTATATTCCACAAAATTACAGTAAAGCCAAAAGTGAGAAGCCGCAGTCGAAGATGCATAATATATTTATTTTCTTATGAAGAGGTCGTCGCTCTTTTGGTTTTTTTTTTGTTTTACCCACATGTACCAGTGTAATTTTACACGAAGTGCTCAAATAATAATTATAATCGGAAGTATTCTGTTAGTTCAATCAAGGAACTAGTTTATCAAGTTGCAATCCCCAATTAAACTCTTAATTGCTGTCGTTTATAATACCGGTTAGGGTGCTTTAAAAAACTTAACTTGAACTTGTATTTGATGGATTTTGGCGGCACGCGAAGATTTGCTTATAAACCTACATCACAGATTATATCGCAAATCCTTTTTTTTTGTTCTTCTAGGTTTCCGAATTCGAAGATCCAATTAGTGTTTAGTTTAAGAAACGGTGATTTAATAAGTATCAAATTAGCCCATTAGCGCCTTCTAGTGTCATTAGTGGTTCTCACATAAACAACAAAGATATATAATAACTTAACCTTTCTTCAAGCGGATATACCTACTGTATATTTTTTTTAATGCTTCCGAGAACAAAACAGTAAGTGCCAAATGAATTGAGGGTGTGCGTTCGCGCAGCGGAATGTTGTTGAATTTAAAGATTTTTATTATGCAGATATTTAGTGTATGACGTCGTCTAATTGTGTATAGTAAAAAAAAAATTGTACATGCAGCCATTGTGGAGAAATTCGCTAAAAACTGATTCCGCTGGGCGAATGTTGTCCTGACGGAACTTTTTTAATCCATGGACTTAGAAGTAAAAAAATGGGTCCAAAAATTAGTGTGTATTTGTGTGTAATTGTGTATGTTTGAATAAAATTAGTGCATGCAAAACTTCGGAGAAATTCAAGTTTCCGCTACGCGAACGTTTGGCCATTAGCTAGTTTTCATATAAAGCGCTTATATAGAGAGCTGTAGATTTTTACATACGTTGTTTTGAATTTGTTTATATTTGTTTAAAAAACAGATTTAGAAAAAATCGTAGGGTTTAAAAGATAAAAATATAAACGTAAAATACGCTTATTAGGTCTTAGTTCGTAAAGTATGCACTTTGGGGTCTAGATTTTCACGTTTATACAAACCTTGTAAGAGTGTGCAACGAGTTGCCAAGTATCAATGATGTTCTGTTAGTAATTAAAGAGTTATAGGACAATTTACCATGAATAGACCACTGTTTACAAAGCAGTCAAATATCAGAGAAACATCCGTGTACAAAAATATTTTTAATTACATGTAATAATTATGTATTTATTATTTTTTTCTCGCCACCTGTTACGTAGAAACCCAAAAATTGGAGAGTCTATGCTTCATCAATTTCATATAACTAAATTTAGAATGCTGTGATAATTGAAGTACTAAAATACACTGATGCAACATCAAAAATTACCAATATCCCGAATAGTACTTAATTCGGATTAAATATACGCAGTAAGTAAACACTAGAAACAAAATAATATTTAGATACTTACCACGTCCTAAAAGCTACATATTGGAAACCTTTTTTCCCGCAAAACTTTTTGAGAGTAGTCACAGGTAGGTTAGTCATAAAAATATATTATTGCTGTGTACAAAAGTCATCAAAACATTCAGATTACTCACATCTGTCTACAAAATGCCGCGCGTTTGTGTTAATTCTCCTAACTCATTTTACTGTTTGTGGTCAATCTACTCATAAAGTGAAAAACAAAACAATTTCTGCATTTTTTATGAAAAATATTAAAAAAATATAATTAAAAACTAAGTACTACTAATTATAATTAAGCCTAAAGCGTGTTTCTCAAGTATGCTCTTTAAAGTAAAAGTCCTATATACCTAAATATTTCACAATTCGTCACAAGGGTTACCAACAATAAAAACAGATACCTTTTTGTGTTCCAAAAAATCACGAAGACAGTCATCCTACTTAGTTATTCGTTCTTAATTTAAAAATTGTGTACAGGTACATTGTGTTTTAAAATATTATAAAAATAAGTGCTTTTCACTACTAAATCTGACGTGATGTAATAATTTTATTTATACATCTCAATTAGCTTTAAGGTGAAAATAAAAAGTATTCAATTTGTTGCGTAGTGATCATTATTTTTTAAGAATAAGCTAGAATCAACAATTAAAAGAGTTATGTGATGTATGACTCGTGTGCTGTTTAATTCCACATAATAGGTACCACTGGTCTTATATTATTCATATCACCTACACTTGTATTTAAAGTTGGACAACATATTATTTACACTTGCTTTTATGTAAAACGTAGGGATTGAAGATGTACTGTAAGGCTGCGTTTCCACCAGGGATGTGCAAGAATGCACAGCGACGGATGTTTTTGTTAAGAACCAGTAGAATCGCTTCATTTACCTAGCCTCGCTCAGCGCAGCTTCTGTGGAAACGGCTTAGCGGAGCGATATTTTTGTACGGACAAAACAAGCGAGGGATGAGAGATAAGTGCGAGTGTGCTGTGTGTGAAAAACATACAGGCTACACATCCTCGCACCGCCCATTTGCCTCATTTGCCCACCGTCTCACAGCGTCGCTACGCATCTTCGCACAGCTCAGTGGCCTAGCACATCTCTGGTGGAAACGCTCACATCGTTTCACAGCTTCGTTACACATCCTCGCACCGCTCAGCTACCCCGCACATCTCTGGTGGAAACGCAGCCCTATGATTGAAAAGTTTTACCGCAGTTATGGTTACTCGTCGGCTCTTAGGAGTCCTATTGTTATGTTAAATAGCCTATAACCTTGCTCAAGAATTCGACTATTAAATGCATAAAGAATTTTTCAAAACCCTCTAGCAGTTCCATAGATTAGCGCGTTCTTTCAAAACAAACTTCAGCTTGATAATATTAGCATAGATTATATAAATACTTAAATTTTGAATAGAATAGACTAGACAAAAATAACAGGTTATTGTTGTCAAGTCTATATCATAATGAAATGGAGTCTTACTAATATTATAAAGGCAAAACTTTGTGAGGATGGATGGATGGACGTTTGTTACTCTTAGACACAATAACGGCTGAACAGACCTGGATGAAATCTGGCACAGAGATAGACTATAGTCTAGAATAGCACATAGGCTACTATTTTTAGATAGATTTCACCAAAATTTCTACGCGAACAAAGTCGCGGCCAACAGCTATTATTGTATATGTATTAAACACTATCTGAATTCGAAATTCTTTATTATCATTCTTATTGCTATACAAGTATTACTTGCGAGTCTTATCAGTAGCTACGTCACCTATTTCACACGATTATTTAATGACTCAAAATTGTCTAAGATATTGTCAATTATGACAATCAACGCAACTTTCGTAGCCCTCGACATCGTGCATTTGTCACGTTTTATATCAAAAAACGAAACATTTTTTGTCGGTTTGAATTGTCACCATCTAGATTTAGTCAGTGTAATTTGCTTCGAATAAATATTATGGATTACTTCAGTATATTTTGTTATAAATGACAAAAATTTGAGAATCTTTCCTTTTCCTCTCTTCCTATCTATTCTAGCAACCATTACTTTTGTGTCTATCTCATGATTTCGTTCGTCGTTCGAGAACAATTTTTGTAAATAGTGAACAGCATCGTAGTGAATGTATACGAAGGGTAACCTCACTCAAGTCTGGCAATATAATGTGTACATAATTTGTATGTAAGTTGTTGTTACAATGAAACCAAGCATAGATCCTGCTTAATGATAAGGAGTTATATCTGAGGAAAATAGAAGAAGTAGCTGTCAGAGCGCAACGGCTCCCACCTCTGAAGGCATTTCTGATTGTAAAAGCCGCATCTGAAGTTTGTTTTAGATTTCATCTCCTTAAGGGCACAAAAGCCAGTTGTCATATCGGGACTTTTGGGTTTCAATGGCAATTTATACTGAACGCATACTAATACAATCTTGTGCTAAATATTGAAATGTTAGGCAATAAAATCCATTTTTACAACTTGCATTTGGAAACAATGCTATGTTAGTCACACAGCAGACGTGAGCGGACGACGTATAGCGAAACAAGTTTTCAATAACGGTGATTTTTGCTTGCTTCTATTTCGGCATTTCGTTCCACTTTCGTTGGGTTCGCCGAGCGTAACTATAGCGACCGCAGTGTGTTCAATATTTGTCGCGTTTTGATATAAACTTGGGAAACGCCTTCATCATTACCTGATTGCCGTCACACCGTAGAGGGAGACAATATGATAATTCGTATTTCATATCAAATAATTTAAAAATGTTGATTGTATATATACAAAAACAAAATAATAAACAATGGTGAAAGCGTAACTTATCACGATGACTAGGTCTGTTTAGAACCCTACGTTCGGATAATGATTACTACCTCAATTGATGCGTACTTTATCACAACGACAAAGGTACACAATGTGAATGCCGTACACAATTTCGTGATGCAATAAAAAACATTATATTTAGTTTTTAGCGTCACATAAAAAAGAGGTAGAGTTAAATTTCCATTTAGATTACTTCCAGCTGTTTTTCGTAATTCAACCAGAACAGACATTTTTGGAAGTGGAAGAGGTACAAGGAATATTGGCATTGTGTAAAAACCACACCACCCGTGGTATGTCGGAAGTTGTGATTCGATTTTGCAAAACAACAATATCTTTAGATTCTATAATGAGATAATTTTCATTGTAATTTTGATGCCGCTACTTCTATTTTTGTGTTGTTGGCTTAATTCCTTTGGTTTTAACTAAAAGTATAGATTACAAGGTAAATGGGAACATACAAACGAAACGTGTATAGTATGGCAGGTTAAGGTAGGTCAGCGGCCTTGACCCCATTTATTTCAGCCTTTCCATCATTCTAGTTCTTTAAATAAATACCTGTTTACCTATGACGCAATCGTTTAAAAACATTTTACCTTTATTGGAGTATTTACAAGTATTTGACCAATGATCAGATAACTATATAGGTAGGATTAACGTAAGTCAACTCTTTAAAATGATCTGGGAGACATTTTTGGATGAAGAAGTTTTTCATTTCATTTTATGTAATTGTGTTTTCATTTTATGTTTATTGTTTTCTGTTGACTTTGGTAACTATACTAAAAGTCAATTAGGTCGTTTTTTTATTGTCATGGCCGCCCTGACATAACTAAATACACGATACATAATCTATCGACACTGACTTCCAACTTTAGGCCCTAGATGTCTTACAAGTCGATCGATTCCACTTATCCTCATTATTCAATGAGTCATTTTATACTATCGAATATGGCATTACTTGTGCAATACGTGATAAAATTTCCATAAACGGTCGAGATCTTGAAAATAATTAATTGAAAACACATGTATTTAAAGCATATTCATGTATTTAACTTCTACAGCTCTATTTGTAATAGATATTATTTACTTTGTTAATGTAGTGAGCTATTCTCTGAATCACACTTTGCTGATCTGTCTATTTTGACAAGGTTGTGCGAAGTTGAAAGATTTAGTTACCGTGAACCCACTAAGCCGTGTGGTTATTAGCCGTAAATGCCTGACTACTAATGTTTTGAGTGGCAGAACAATTTCAGTATATTTAACACACTCGTCATATCCTATATCTTCAGTACTTCTGTTACAGTAATAAGGTATTCGTGTTACTGTCACAAAAACCAGAGTGACAGAAACAGCGGCATTTCAATGTTATATCATGCAGAACGTGACAGACTAATCAATATCTGTTTCTAGGGTTTCGTTCCTCAAAAGGAAAAAAATACACCCTTATAACATTTTTTTGTTGTCCATCTCTGTCTGTTCTAAGTCAATGCAATCAAACGATAAGGGTAGGGTATCTAAGGCATATTCTTCTGATTTATTTATTGACCTAGAATAAAGACATAAACAAATAAAAGGTAAAAAGCAAGGTCGTCGAAAGTCGTTAATATGTTGTTGTTAAATGTATATTACAAAATTATATTTTGCGATAAGAAAGTTGACTTTGTCGTAAATCAATGTATGGGAGAGTATTTTTAGAACTGTAAAGTTAGGTTTGTCTTTCGGAAAAAACGAGAAAAATATCCGAGAATCGATTCCCGATATTGATATCTACATACAAGCTTGTTTGCGTACGGAACCCTCGGTTCGCGAGTAAGAAGACTCGCATTTGTCTGGTTTGTTATTTTTCAATTCGGTTGATTTTGTTCAAACGTGGTGTAGTAAGGGGCGTCGAAAGCCCAGAAGAATCAGGCAGGTCGCTGACCTTGCTGCTCTATAATTAGCTCTGTTTGAAGATGAGTGTCATCTCTGGACGCGCTGTCTGGTGGAACTGGGTTGCTTTAAGTTTTTATTAATCTTCAAGAATAACTAATAGGAATAAGAAACAGAAGAATGGAACATAAAACCAAAATGACGCGTACATTGCGATTAACATTCTTAAAATCAATCCTTTATGCCACGTCACGTGATCTTTCATTTCTAATTTTCTTTCATCAAGCAAAAACGACATTCTTATTGTTCTTATAACAATTAAGGTTATTCTAAGAAGGCAATCATATGTTCATACATTCTCGCCCCAGAGCCAAATAGAAAAAGCCAAGTCTCCTCACGGTGATATACCCCGCACCTAGTGCTGAGGTTATTTAATGCGTCTAGTCAGTGCCCCCACCCTTTTGTCTAGTCGTTCCTGTTTCCCACCTACTTACTCTGGTATATATACATAAGCATAGATATTTAATTTAACTGAAGCTCAACTATTGGTTTATCTTAGAAAACTGTTGGGTGTTTTGTTCTGTAGTAGTTGTTCTATAATTGATATTTCGTTGTTTCTAGAGATGAACGAAATAGCAGTACATACAACTATAGGCTGATTGTATTAATCTTAATATTATGCATGACGTATGTCTAATTTACAACACCTCAGCACAATTCATTTGTAATTAGATCTGTTATCTAGTTATATCAGACATTGGTCCCAATTCTGTTACTTCACTCGCTAATTTAAAATTCACTAAATTTTCTTCATATAAGATGTAAACCTTGTACACTTCAAAACAAGGTCTTATTTCAAATTGAAACAAGTAGGTAACATATGTCGCTATCGAAATAAGCAATTTATTTGTCGACTAAAGTCTGATACGCTTAAATAAACTTTAATACCACGTAGCGAGAGCCGCTATCCATGAGCAAAAGAGATGGCATTCAACAATGCCATCTCTTTTGCTCTTTGTTTTTAGTAAGCGTCTTCGAAGGTGTCGATTAAAATAACGTCATCTCAGTTTATTTTGAACAAGTTTTTATACGGCATTTGAATATTTGGGGACTATCGCTGCGTGGCAATTATACGGCATTTGAATAAATGGGGACTCTCGCTGCGTGGAAATAAAGTTGAGTATACGCTGACAGGTTTGAGTGAAATTTAGTGGCGCTGAGAAATAGATGCCAGTAGCAAATAGACCTTATTACGAATAACACAAGGTGGATTTCATATGAAGAAATTAAGTCAGGTTTTAGTTTAGTTGAGTGTACAATAGAATCGGCACCATTGTACAGTATTTGTGTTATAATTTAATATTTTAATAAGCCCAATTTGTTGCACTCGTCAAAACGAACCATGAGTTGAGAGTATATTTGCCCAACCTCAAGGGGTTTACAAGTAGCCATTGAAGAGTAACACTATCCACCTCCCGGATTAGCATTACTCAACAGATTAGCTCCAAGATGCCAAATTATAGTATTATCATACAAACTACATAAACATACAGATTTTGATTTAGATACAATTAGAAGTAGGTTAAAATTTACTTCTTAGATTTGTTTACATTATTAGTACAGTAAAATCCATTTAAAACCATTCCACAGGACCCAGCCAAAAACGTGTCTTACCCAGACAGCGTAATAATTTTGTGTAGGTATTGATTTCCATATTTATGAAGTTATTATAATGTTATGTATGTATTTTAAAGTACCGCTCCAATGTTCTCAGCTTCAGTGGAAACACCCGCTGCGGTGGCGAAACTTGAACACAAATATACATGTCTTTTTTAATTTTTATTATTCTACTAAAATTTATTATAACTGTCTTTTGTGTTCATACCGGCAAAAATTCTAAATTTGAAACGGTTACAACCCACGCCACGTTGAGAGATCTTAAAAACTAGGGGAAACAAATTGCAGGTTCAGACATTTTTTATACGTGTTGTTCGACTTTTGCTTAGCAATCAATCGTCAATCTGTAGCAAAATGTAGTTATATCATAGTGTATTATTATTTATAATTACATTACTTAAAGTAATCACTTATTTTGGTTTGACGAAGAGATTTTTATGCATTAGTTTTTAGCACAAGACTTTCAATATAACTTAACTTTTGACGCGAGTGCGTCTTCGCTTTCACCCAATAAGATACCTAGCGTCTTGAATCGTTAGCTGCTGATAATGCCTGGGCGTCAAAATTGAAGTTGACTCCTCTTCATCATCGTCACATGCCTCAAGTTGCATGAACTGACGTAAAATGGCGTATTATGCGGGTTTTCCTGCACTTAGTTACAGTGAAGCTAATAAAACGTGTTAAAATCCGCTTTGTCTTGAAAGATTCTTAAAGAAAGTCGTTGCCAAGACTTACGATGAATTATGTAACATTTGTAAAGCAATTGAAGTTGTTGATTGCATTTAGTTTATAGTACTCTACTAAACCGGGTTTCTTCCTGTTTCGTTATAGTTACAATGTTAATGTTCTTCTCAGAACTGTTTCCAACTGCGGTTATGTGTTGCATTAATACTCATTTCTGTATTTGAACATTAATTTACTACATATTAGTTACTAATTACATCTATCGGCATAATATCTATTAGATTAAAAGCTGTTTCTGATTATTTTTTATCCGTGGTTGAAATGAGCGAATTTGACGACGAAAGAAGAACGACTTTTTTATGAATTGGTACATAACAGCAGCAAAAAGTCGTGTCAAAAGTCTATGTTCGTTTGTTTTTTTAGTTTATTGTTTGTGGCCTTTCAAGGTTTAAGACTAGTAATGCAGGACCCACGTTACTAGTATTCTTTCTAAAAAAAAAGTTACGAACGTTAAGTGATTATTTTTTCTTGCTTTTATCAATATAATATATGTATATATTTTGTTTTATTTTTCTTTTGAAAACTCCTTCTAACAAAGGTTACACGTTGTTACCATTGTGTTAAATAACAATCGCTATTGGTACTAAGATGAGTTTCTTGAACAACTGAAAGTACTCAATATACAGGATTTTAATTAACTAAACTCTTGAATTCTTCTTGAGAACCTTGAGATCTCAAGATACCATAACATTAGGATATTTTGATAGTTTAATATGCCTCTGCATAGCGATGTATGCTGATGTCTCATGCTACCTAGACATTAAAGATTAGGTATAATTGGATATTTTAGTTCGGAAAGTCACTACTAGCGTAGATTTAGGAAATCTAAAATTTCTTAAAAACCTCAACTGCAAGGTCGGCCATTAGCACCTAAAATACTTCATGTTTCGGTTTATGAAATCTGATAATAACTTTTAACTTGTGAATTTTCAGGACGGATCCATTCGGCGATCGTCTCCGGGGTCAACTTGGAAACGAGGTCGGTGACAGTAGAATGGTACGAGCGTGGCGAGACGAAGGGCAAGGAGGTAGAAATCGACGCCATTCTTGCCCTTAACCCAGAGCTCGCAGGAACAAGGCACCACACGCCGCATCTGCAGCCCATGCCCAACAAATTAGCCAGAGTGAGTTTCAGTCATCCTCTTGTCAATTTCCAATCGACTGGTACTTTAAGTCGGGATTTTAAATTTAGTTTGAAAATATTCGTCAAGCGTGATCGATTATTACAGTAGTGCTAATTATTATCGTAGTATATATGGGCGTTGCTTCAAATAAAGAAAATTACTTAGACATAGTGTAACTAAGTAACCTCATCCAAAATCTTTAGATTAAAGATATGAAGTTCATATATCTTATAACTTGAAAAAGTGGTGTAACTTAATTTGAAAAACGAATTTTCACTTTGAAAATTATCTGTGACAATGACAGTATACAAGTTATTTGGTACCAGTCCTCAGGACTGATTTACGAAAGCTTAAACGTTTTCTGGTCATAGACCTTGTGTTTATCTACGTCTACTTAGTCTCAACTGTAGAAAGAGCTGGCTGGTCTCGAAACTGGAAGTGATCAACTATATCTTTAATCTAAAGATTTTTGTAGTAATTAATGACTTGTCTATCGATTGATCACAAATTGATTAGACAGAGTAAGGCCCTGTTCTTGAAAGGCTGATCAACGCAAAAATCAAGTTATCGTATGTCAAATCTCTTGTCAAGTATAATATATTGAGTTGCTGCACAAGCATGATTAGGCACTTTGATCATCGGATTAGTTGACAGAGCTTATGCCAACTGTTAAATTTTACTGCGAAATCTTAGGTATGTCAAATGCAATTCATTGATCACTTAATTTTGATCACCGTTTCAGAAACTCGAATTGATTTGACACCACTGTTAACTTGACAGCTCTGTTAGTTGAACAGTATTTAGATCAGCCTTTCAGAAACCAGGTGAAAATATACACAACCATAGTGAAGTTTTCATAGCCCATCATATAACATAATGATTTCATGCCATTGTACCATTGCGGGTACTAATTAATCATTTGAACGTTGCATCATGAGTGTTTTGAAATTAATAACAACAGCATTATGTATAAACATGTAGATAATGCAGCTCAGCTAGCCTTGCTTTCAATGGTCTAATTTAGTTTAGCCGTGTTAACTCTAATATGAACTTAATTGTAATAAATTGAACCAGTAAAGGTCTGCTCATATTGTTTGGCTCACTTTCAGCCTTTTAAAGTGAGGAATTTGTATGATTTATATAGCTCACTAGCTGCGCCCCGGTTTCACCCGCTAAAGTCCTCGTTAAGATTTCTTAAATTTTCTGCGCAACTTTCTTAATTTTTTCTTTCAAAAGAACCTTCCCCTGACATTAACAAACAAAAAAAAATAAGAATTAGCGAAATCGGTCCAGCCGTTCATGCGTGATGCCGTGACCAAGGAAATAGGGATTAAATTTTATAAATATAGATATATATATAGATTGTTGATCGATCATGAGGTAGTAGTGTTATGAATTTCAGTCAGATAATGATTTGCTTATTTAACTGTTTTAAATAAAATAATGAAAAGGTCTATTAAAGTAACATTTAATTTGTGAGACTTTAGTAGATTTAATTGGTTTTGATCCTACAGACCACATTCTATTAAAAATGATGGATGGTATTAATTGGAATTAAAAACTAATCAAATCTCGTTTCTTCAAAGTGTTATTGTTAATTGTAGAGTAATTTATTTCAACGACTGTAATTTTTTAAATAGATGTTCCAGTAGAAAAAGGACAACCGTCTTTGTTGCCTTTTTAAAACTAAATTAAAACATTTGGCATATTTGGCATTTCTCGACTTCGGCTTGGATGTAATTATATATTTTAACTAATAATACCGGCCGATATGTTACTAAATATTTTTACTATTACAATACATACACGTAATTTTGTATATATATATATTTTATTTTATTATTTATTTATCTCCACAAATTACAGCTTATCAAAGTTAAAAACATTTAAAACCAGGGTAATCCTTGTAATTTGTGGGAGATCTGGTGTCTAAACTAGGCCGAAGCCTGTATTTTAGAGCACCAGGGTATATATAGTAAAGCTACATGTAGAAAATTCGTTATGAGCAGACCTTTAAGCAATTTTTTTTGCGGTAACAAGAAAAGTTGAATCGACCTAATTTGTGCAGAAAGCCTGCAGTCACCATTTGCTTGCTTTCGCTAACAGTTTGTTTGGCTGTAATCGATTCTTAATTTAAGCGATAAAGCCGAGCTTTAGTTAGTTTTATCGATTAGTAAGGGCGTCCGAATTGCGTACCAAGCTGCGATCACTCTCATTGTTTGGGTTGCAAAGAACAGTTGCTAATAGACGCCGTGGCACAGTTACCCCGACATATCCGCGTCAGGCGAATGTGTGCCCTGCAAATGATACCATACCTGTATCAATCTGACAGAATTGTCTTCATGATCTTCTTCAGTACATTCATTTAGCGATACCGGCTTTTCATATAAAGGTTGTGAAGTGTATACATAATAATATACAAGTCGATGTGTGGAATTAAATTCACCTGTGTTAAGGCTGTTGCACATTCGCAGAAGAAAATGTAGAAATGTTCCCATACATCATCAGTTGGCAGGTATTTCTAACTAGCACGGTAGCGATCATCGTTTGACGAATAATTACTATATTTTTTATATTGCACCGTTGCTACGGTGACGCTGTTTGTTAGCACGCCGCTGTGTTACTACGACACCATTTAGATGTAGGTAAACACAGGAAAGTAGTAGCTGAAGGACATGTACCGTAGATGATAATTATTGATGTTTACGAACGCACCGGCCGATATTCGCGTGCTCCAGTAATGGCTAGTAGTCACTCCCACGATGATTGATGGTTAGACGACCTTCCAACTTGTATGGGTACGTTTGACGTACGCCGGACACCGGTCGCATCGATTTTCTACACTCAACTGTGCAAGCATTTCAGTTTCACTTTCAACTCAAGTCCATTAGGGACGCACGTTTGTGACTATCGAGTATAATAAATGGCACAGACGGAGTACGAAGCGCCGGGATGTTCAGTAAGTGTTGCACCAAGTTTTGTCATGTATGTATCATTGGCACGTGATTGTTTGACATGGCCGCAAAGGACCCTTCGGGCTCGTCGTCGGATGACGGCGGTTTTCTGCGGGAGAGCGCCGAGGGCGAGGGCGCCGGCGACTCCGGACACACGCTGCCCGTGCGCAACTCACGATCGGTACAGTTCACGCACGTTACTAAAACGCATTATGCGCACGCACAATGCAGTGTCAAATTTCGCTGCCACTTTATTTTTCATTTTCACACTTACTTTTCTTCGGTTACGTTGCTCCACGATGTATGATTTGCACACGAACGGCTTGTTATGGTGTTTTGTTTGACTGTAAATGGATTGTGCTTTTGTCACGCCTTTTGTTCATCAGATGACGTTGAGATAGGGTAATAAACAGGCTTTGGCGTAACAAAAACTCAATCTACGTATATCGTAGTTTGGATAATGTTTAAGTACTGTATGTTAGTTGCACTAGTTCAGATTACCTGTATAGCATTTTTTTGTTAAACTTTTTAATCAATTAAGTAAGGTTTGCGTAAATATCAAACCATCGCAAATCGCCATTTTATCTACGTTAACAAAGTCAATTTTGTCATCGGCGGTGACATCAGCGGATGATTCATCTTCCCACGCTGCTCTGAGCTGTCTTATCGGTTTTTACGGAATTCTTCTTACGTATTTTGTTATGAGCTACCAATTGCATTGGCCTATTTAGGCGTAATTGAATCAGCTTTTTCGTTTTATTTTTGTATCTCCTAATAAATGTTTTTGATTTGCAAAATAATTTTATATAGAAAATAAGCTTGAGTGTTCTGTTTTCCGTTTTGTGTGGACAATTATTATATGCGACATACTTAATTAATTTACTGGAATTTATTTGTCATAGCCCATATTCACATTAAAGAATTCTTCGAAGTCCTGTTCGTAATTTATGAAGAACAGAATAATTAGGTCATAAATCCCCAATGACTATGTTGTAAATTGTTCAGAAATGTAAACAGTTCAAATATTTAGAGATTGAAAAAATCCACGGTGCACATATTTAATCAATAATAGGGTAGTTGACTGCCAAGTCAAATCAGTGTCTTTTTACTAACTGTAACTAGATTTAGGAGTTCAGTACATTTTTGTATGAAATAACAAATAATTTAAGAGCCTTACTGTTGTCAAAAAGATAAAAAACTTTTAACATTGATTTCAAGCATATTCAATAAATAAACACCTTAAAATAAAACCAGACAACTATTTTCTGAGTATTTCAAGAGATAAATACTGCCTGACTTAGTCGAAATAATTTATTTTCAGCATTTAAAATTACCTAATTGTCCACACTGATAAAAACACCATAACAATATGGTAAAGGTAATGCAAGTGCATAATTGATACTTATTATGGATTCTTTCATAGTGGGGCAGGTAAATATGTCAGCGTGCTCTTCACATTACTGTGTTGAATTTAAACTTGAACTACAAACGTTTTATGAGAACGTTTGATCATACCTGTTTGTTGTGTTAATACTCAGAAAAGAGCACCATGTTATGTTGTCAAGCTATTTTGTAAATAGCATAGGTGTAATTAGGAAATAAACATGTAGAGGCTATTTCACATTATAATAGAAGTGTTTGACTGTTTGAGGGCCATGGTTCGATTTTCGCGTCGAGTAAATAGTAATTGGGCTTTGTATGATGGTTTAGGGGTCCAACTTATTGATGTGATATGTACCTTGGCAGGTTTTTCACCACAGAGGACGGTTTGGCAAATATTTGTATTGAGGATGTATTTGTCCTCTCCCAGTTATTGACTTAACGATGTGATATATAACTTGGCAGGTTTTTTACCACAAAGGACGGTTTGACAAATACTTGTTTTTAGAGTATATTTTGTGGCTTCTCCAACATAGGGACTTATCAATGTGATATATAACTTGGCAGGCTTTTCACCACAAAGGACGGTATGGTAAATACTTGTGAGGTTGTATTTCGTGTCCTCTCCAACATAGGGACTTATCAATTTGATATATAACTTGGCAGGCTTTTCACCACAAAGGACGGTATGGTAAATACTTGTTATGAGGTTGTATTTCGTGTCCTCTCCAACATAGGGACTTAAAATATCAAAAGTGTATCAAGACGACAATGCCTTATACTTATATATATACTTCGATTAAATAAATTTATATGTATTATAAGAAACAGTCTCACAACCACTGATATAACTGGTATACAAACTTATATTTAAAATTTATTTTTTCATATAAAACGGAAATAATATTACATAGCTAGCGTAGATAAAAAAGGAAATAATATTGGTTTGTAAACAAAAAAGATAGAGTCGGTAATTATACTCGATGGAAAATCGATACTATTATTTACTAGTTAACAGTGAGTTATGGGTATCGAATTGTCTACATTTACTTAAATATGCTATTCATTCTTATTACATTGTATTCATTGTAACTGATATCGAATATTACTGATATTCGTTATTAAATTATACTACTGCCTGTAAGTAATACAAAAAATGTTGTTCTTTGTGTCCCTTGTTTAATGTTTGTGAAGCCCTTCGCGACACAGGAATATTCCTAAAGCGGGAGTTGTCATGAAAAGTTCGATCGAGATCGAGAAGTTGGGGGTTAAAATTTCATTTTGCAGGTACATTACGTAACAACAGCATTAAGCTATAGTTGGTCGTAATCCATGGATTGACTAGTCAAGACGGTAAAAAAAGGCTAAAAATACCTTTAAAAACAATCGCCAACTGAAAATCCTTTTTATTAAGGACAGATTGCAGACTGACATTTGAAACACATCGGGAATGTACTTGGAATTGTACTTTCAAAGATTCCTCTCAAAAATGTAAACAGCAAGATTCTCTGAAGTACATCAACGTTACATCTCTTCAAAACAATTTCTCTAAATACCAAACGTTAAGTTTCCGTACGTAAACATTCTTGTTTCAGGGAAAATTCGATATTGTCGATGGAACCTATAAGGCAAATACAATTAGGTGTGCCAAAATGCTTTCAAGAAACAATTACTGTGAAATATATCATATCAAAAATATTTTGGGTAGGTAGTGTTCTCTCTGAATGTCAAGTGGAAATAATTTTATTCTCGCATAGGTGAAGTGGACTTTTGGCAAGACACCAAGACCTACATGACACATAGTTGATCTATATCTCAAGCGAATAGAAGTCGACTGGTTTTATACTACGACTACAAAGTACTCTTTGATAACTAAGTCTTCGATTACTTGGGGTAAATTTAGAAAGCTAAAGTTTCCTAATAATAACAATACAAATGTGAAAATACAATACAATATGTGTGTGTACTCTTAATGCTTGATGTTACTTTATTTGGAGAGACAAACATGGAATCACTCAAAGGTTTATTATGTAAACGAAAAAGTTTAGAACGATTATAAAAAACCTAAAGTTAAAGAAAAAAAATGTTTCATTGACGTAGTCGGATAATTAAATTAACTATGTATGTTTTTATGTACGTGTATTCACCGCTTTAACTATTAGTTAGATTTTTGATTACTAAAATTTTAATCAATTTGTTATTATTGTCTGAATTAATTTATGAATGTCAAGTCATTATGTGCGTGTTGGACATAGGTAGTAAGCCTTTCAAAGGACTGGACATTTTTTGGTAAAATAGATATAGAGCGGTGCCTATAAAAGGTACAAGTCCAATATAAAATAGAAATATTTCTTCCACATTTTGTTATATTTTTACAGAAATGAATTTACTTCAAGTTACCGTTGACGAGGAAATTATCTGCGCAGTCTGCTCGAAGAGATTACAAGCCCGACCATCCAACGGTTGCCATTCATTGCCAACCTTCTGTGATAAATCGTTTCCCAGCTAATTGCGTCTCGGATTTTTTTTTCATACCAAGTTTTAAGGGACAATTTCTAAGTAAGATTGTGCACTATTACAGGAATTAGACAATAGGTTATTAGATTGCAATAGAAGCGGTCAAAAGCTATGTTAACAATCACATTAAGTAAGCAATGCAAGGAGGTATGCGTCAATTCCCGTGATGTGACATGATGATATGCAATGCATGATGACATGACATGTCTTTAAATTTACCCTTTATCAAATTCACCTCACTGTTAACACACTAATGTCAAAAGCTTCAAATTTTTGATTTGATTTTTTTTTTAGACTTCAGAAGCGGAAACAGAATCTTAACCGAAACCATGATTTTATATATGTGATTAAAAGAGCAACAGAGTTTCAGGATTAAATTCTTTTGCCCGTAATTTTTCTTCGCTTTTATAAAAAAAAAATGTCATGAAGCAGACAAGTCCTCAGTGGCACAAATGTAATTACGACCCGTTTTTATTTTATTCTCTATTGTGCACTATTTAAATAACAGAAATGACCTACTGCTTCCGCAGTGGCCTTAATTTGATTTGTTTAAAACTTGTTCCTTTAGTTCGGACTCATTTTCCTTGTATTTAACAGCAGTGATGACAAGTGTACGTGACATCAATTATGCCTGCTGTCTTTCTAATATTTATTTATTAACACTTCCGTGTGATAATTAAATTGTGTCAAGTTATCTGCAACTTACTTCTTTACTTCTTTGTGCTGTTGAAAGATACAATAATGTGTAACTATTTAATTTGTAATTACAGATCAAAACCTTTCAAAATGGTCACATTACGCCATTGTTTTTGAATTAGAATGTTGGATAATAATAGGTAAAAAATAAGTCAAAAAGAGTAACTGTGCAACTGACAATATGACTATTCCTGCCAATATTCTTTCTAGCTTATGTGGTCGTGAACTCAATACTAACGACGTCACATAAAGATACAAATCTGCAATTTGCGGTCTGTACAGGAAGAGAGCTATCTGAATGGATTTATATTGCATTCCGCAAAGGAAATAAACATCAGTTGGTAGTGAATAAGGAAGGAGTAGTACGAGCGCATCGTACTGGCCTAGATACGTTTCTAGGTTGGAAAGGTGCGCCTCGATAGTGGAAAAATGCTTTTAGGTGTAACAAGGTCCTTTTCCGGTGTTCAAGATAGTAGATTTGTTTTATTGCCTTTGAAAATCGAATTGTGAAAGGCTTTGTATTTTTTTACGACCTTCTTTTAGTGGATTCTAAATAAAACTGGGTATTAACGTCATATTGACCGTGTTTTCATATGTTATTCATGATTGTAGCAATCTAAATATTATAAAACTACCAACCCGCCCCGGTGTTCGCACGGGTACAAATTATACACTTAAACCTTCCTCATGAATCACTCTATCTATTAGTGAAAACCGCAGGAAAATCCGATTATCGCAATCTGAAAAACTACTGAACGGATTTTCATCATCAACAGACAGACAGACGCGACGGGGGACTTTGTTTTACAATATGTAGTGATTTATCAAGTTGAGAGAACAGAGTTTTCAAGTAGTTATAACGATTATATTTTGAAGAAACGAGCATTGGGTAGTCAATTACTGGAGAGAGTTGGTTTAGAGTACTTTAATATCTTAGGTGTGCTTTTCCGGCAGTATGACCATGCACTCAATTTAGAATATAGTTTAGAGGGGTTTAGAAAATGTTTTGGGACTTTTCTTGAAGTCTATTGGAACTTCTAATTTTTTTTTGGAATTTGATGCAATTCAGTAACTTTGCAATTTTATGGATCAACGATGATAACCATTCGTAAGGATATTTTTAAACTTTCGCGACTGCGGTGTGTATATAAGACATAAATCTGGTCATAATCTTTATAAGGTGCAATATCTTTTTGTTTCAGCCTGAAATAAATCGCACTGATTATTGTCACGGGGGAACCTTCGGGTTAGACCCATCTAGTAATTAGGATCGCTGCAATTCAATTTAAATGAGCGCAATTACAATGACTATATTATGCGTTCACAATTCAACAAAGCTTTTAATGTCGCTGACGGAATATTTAGAAGTACTCACCGTTATTCATTATTCCATAATTCCCAAACAAAAATTCTATAGTCTACTAGTGCGAAATCTCGTTCTACTAATAGAAGGTACCGTCACCGTGCATTCATGTGACCCTCGGTCTTTGCAGTTCAATCGAAATGTCAAGAAGTCAGAATGCATTGTACTTGTTCCTAAAAATATGGACGAGATTAGGATCCGTTGTCAATTACTTGTAATAACTTTTTATATTGTACAGTATTTTTCCTTATCACTAACACAGTTTTAGGGTAGTAACGTAATTATATTTATTTATTTATTAAAAACTTCATGCACAGGCGAACTTAATGCCTTAGGCATTCTCTGCCAGTCAACCTTGGGGTGAAGCAGAAATAAACAGTGGTAGGTGCAAAGATATGGTAAAAAGTACGAATTTTTAACTTCTTATAATAGTAAAATTTAACAAGTCATTACCTGAATATACACATTATACTGCATTATATCGCTTGTCTTAACTACTATCACGATATTTTCTATGAAAAGCCATTCGTTTTTTTTTCTATCTATTTACGAGGTTACAACTTTAACCTATCAACCTACATGAATAAGTTTGAATAGATCATTTATAATGCTGTCAACGCCATTACCTCGGGGGTGGGGTAGGAGCTGCATGTATCGTCTTTGTGTAAAATGTTTTACTTAAACGTACCTAAATTCAGAAATAACGCCCGCATATAAGTTTAGATAAGGAATTACAAAAGGTTTTTCGAAAGTTTTTCTAATACGAATGAAAATGTCGGAATACGGGCGTAGTTAACTATTACACTATCTTGATATTACTATTCAATTGCTGTCTGTCGTACATTGCTTCTCATCTACATATATTATGCAAGTCAATTCAGAAAACTAATCGAGTTTGGGATTGGAAACACCATTGAATAACGTCCATAGGCTACAGTGTTTTCTTGCGACCAGGAGAGCATATGTTGCAAACATGACTCGCCTGATATCGATTTTGGGGTTATAATCTTATTTTAAGCATAAATGTAAAACTGTCGATTCGCGTGCATTCAATTTCACCAAAAACTCCGTCAACTGCCACTACGTCGCCTGTTGAGGTTTTAACCACATCCATTCAAACGAAATTAATCCTCGGATATTTCAGAACAGATATTTTACTTCCGCCTCTCTAATACCTTTTTAAATACAAACCATTAGCCATGCAAATAAATGTATGCTTAGGTAATGGTACTTATCAAATCTGGGAACAGTTCCTTCTTCGCACTCTATGTATTTGAGGGCCACGGAGTTTATTGTATATATATACAGTACCCTACTTTTTTACCCCAACCTAAAGCTTTTTATTATTATTTTGCAAGTACAATACAAGTGTAATTCGAAGTGATTAATATATTATTTCTGTTTTAGGATATGACGCGGCAATCCATACCGGTGGCGACGAAAGGTGAGTTTACCCTAATATTTATTATATTTTTTTAATGAACCTGTAAAATATTACTTCTTAAATGGCTTCAGTTACGGTTTATTTCAAATTTTGTAGTACCGGTTCCCAACTCTCCATTGACTTTTCATTATTTGAATTGAACTTGATACGAAATAACTCATAACGAGTGACCTGTGATCAGCTGTTTATTGTTCTGTACCAAGTAAGTACTAAGTACATTTGTTTAACTGTAGTTTTCATGATTTAAACTGTTGCTTGAAGTTGTTTCTGGGCTGAGGTTAATCAATCAGATCTAAAATAATTTTATAATATTCTAAATGTCGACAAAGATCAACATTGACGCTTTCATAAATGTCATCGTTGAAATATTCAGACCTTAGATTAGATCCTTTATAACTAAATTCATTTTAAACAATGTTTTCTTTGTAGCTTAAAACAAAATGTTTTTATATTAAGGCATCAAGTCCATGAATCATACTGTAAGCTCAGCGTGTGGTATTCTATGTATCATGTCTTATTTTATATAAATCTAACTAATGATTAATCAAACTAAGGACAGAAACAGAACTTGGAAGAGTATCAAATGTCAAAGACTAGTCTCTAGCAAATGTGAATAAAAATTATGAATCTAAAAATATACTGAAACTGATTCCTGTAATAAAACTTATACTAAGTATCAGAAAACTATGTATAAAAGATTGCTTAAAATAAAATGTACCTACTGATCAAATATTGCATATGAAAAACGGATTTGTTCCATGAATTAAACCTAAAAGGAATAATAATTATTCGGTATGGTATGATGTCACTATTTCATAAACCGCCTTTTAAGTTGTTACAGTTCTAAATTCAAACTTAAATGATGTCTACTGTAATTAGTTTTCCTAACGGTCGCCGTCTGGGCAATCTAAATGGCGATCTTTTGCTATCTGGCTTTATATGGCATATTTTTATTAAGGGAACAATAGAACTTCGTTTACTTCTACTGTTATTGCTATAATTTTTTTAGATTCCTTTACTAACGCTACCTTATTGTCAAGCGGTTACCTGTTCCCGTAAAGACAACAACAACAACTTGTGTTTTGGTAATTACTTTACTTTGCAAAACTCTGGCGACCCTATTTACTAGGAGAAAATCTTCAATTCGAGCAGGAATTTGATTTGTCCGGGCTTCACTGGTTTCACGCTCATATCTTTTGTAATCTAAACACTTTGTTATATCCAGCGAATTACCCCACATAAAAAAACTATTATGTCAGTACCATACGAACGTATCCGTAAGAGCAGCTTCTGTTGATACCGTGTAACATTTTGTTGTATAAACAAATTCAGTACTCAGATCTTTAGAAAATCAGGTCTCTTTGTTTTTCTGTGTAAAAATCCCTCAAATTTCTCTATGTCGCTTATCGCAAAGTTTTGAGACAATGTGATCTTTCTATTCCTATCTTAAATATTTCAACTGCTCAGCACATTCTGATATATGTATAAATAGATAGATAAATATTAGTAATTGCGTAAATGAGGACGGCGCTGAACTGTGGGCCCGTTCACATCACGCGATGATTCATTACGAAGTTACATTAACCTACTGACTTTCTTGTCTTTACCTTGTACCTATAGTTGTTACTCGTATAGGACATACACAGAACATATTATTGGATTAAAAAGTAGACCACTTATAGGACCCATAACGTTTGAGTCCATGATTCCATATTTTTTTGTAGCCTGGTTGTCTATATTTCATATTTAAGCTCTCGCTGCCCTAAGTAGGAGTTGTTGTATTGATTCCAATTCATCCAAGCTGCTTCTCTACTTGATCCAATAGTTAAAACTTTTTATTTGACACGCCGTCACTATTTTGGACTCTATAGGCATCACGGCAATAAATAGGAGTTGAGAGAGGGCTTTGTAGTGTCACAATCGCTACTTGGTGAAATCCTTTTCTAACCCTTATATGGTGAAGGTCAGTCTATAGAAGGTTGCAGCTAAAACACCATTTTTATATACAAAATATCAAGTAGCGATACAAAACAGACTAGTGAAATGAGATGTTTGATATTTTTTTAGCTTACCTTTAGGTACCTAGTACCTACATGTTTCACACAAGTCAAATTTTACGTTATGTTAGACCTTTATCTACTGTAATATAAAGTTTACTTTGTACTCCTCATAATGAGGTTAGAGCGAGATAGAAAACCTTTGATTCGTTTTGCATGAGCGTCGTCGCAGTGTCTGGTCGACGAGTTCAACGGTCGCGGTTCAATTGTTAACGAAACAGGTGGAGCATGCGAGATTATAGGCTTTTTTATATCGACAATGCACTGAACATATCGCACTAATTTGAATTTACATGGGACACATGTAAATGCAAATTAGTGCAATATGATACAATTTACTTAAATCGCACAACAATAATTCTCATTTCAAAATATTCTTTTTTTTTGTTTAGAGTAAGTAAGGTCGCCAGATCTCAACTGAGAATGGCAAGTGTTGGTAGGTACCTACAGTACTGCTCAAAAACAGTATCGGCCCTACTATGACCAGGCGGGCACGTATGTCTTGGTTTAAACGGAAGATTGAAAATGAACACTATTACAGTAAATAGTTTTTAGACAACATCAAATACATTGATTTTACAATCTCCGATCTCCCCTGATCCTTATTATTTAAATCAGTGTTTTTTTTATTACGTTCTCAGTTAAATTTTCAATTAACTACCGTTTGGTTAATTCCGTCGTCTATTATATTATTGATTCGTCTCCTTTATCTACAGTTAACGCTATCATAAAGCTATTTCTCTGTTTCGATAAGTAAATACTTTGTCCATGGCCTTAAGTAGAGCAAAATGAGTTAGATTAGTTATAATATATTATGATACTTTCGTGTTCTCTAGACACATAAAACATCACACTACATGCATATAATACGGGGATCCGATGCTCAAGTGCCGATTACATCAATGCAATCAATCAAGTTACGGTTGATGTTATTAGCCCATATTAGCTATTGTTATCGACTGTTACTTGACTAATGGTACCCTTAATCCTAATATTTAAGTTGTATTCCTGGTTTTGACTTATATTCTGTCTGTCTGTCTTTTTAATTCAATTTAATATATATATATATATATATATATATATTTAATGGATTGAATATATTTGCTAAGCGAACGCTGTGCATCTAATACTGATCTGTGATTAGTCAATTTCCGTTACTAAGGTCTCTGCGGTATTTCATTGCCAGATGTGTGTCAAAATTCTTGCCTCATCGATAGATTTGGTTATTCTGAGTCGATAAAAATACCTAATTTCAGATTTTTTTCACCAAACGTCTGACCTGACCGCATTTTCAAATATGTTCAATAATTTTTAAAGAATTGTTTCATTGCATCTGTCTGATGGACATGGTATTGGTCGTGGGCTCTCGTACTATAATCGTCCGTAAATATAACTACTATTTTTGTGTGCTAAGGAAAAATCGGTGTAGTTTGAACATTCTATAATGATGCAGAGGGAGAAAATATTTATAGAATATGTTAGAATATTGAAAAGGACTTCATCATTTACAAAAAAAATCAGTTGTCTGTAAAGTCGGTTTACTGACGATAGTTGAACGTGACAACGTCATAGGAACGCCTCAGAGCGAGGTAACGCCGCATGAGTCATGTTTTTTCGTGCGTGCAGCCGGCTCCATCGGATTATAAGACGTTGTCACGTCAAAAAAATTTTAATCTGGTCACAAGAAATTGACAAAAAGCCGTTTTTCAAATTTAAATTAATAAACCGCATGAGCACAAAAAGTACAGAATTTTTCCTCACTGTCAATCTCCAATTACCATTCTCGTAAGTATTGTCCTTTGTTCAATCAAAAGTATGAAATAAAACAGCAATTTTCATCTACTGTCACTCCCACAGATGCTATGCTTTGCGTAAATAGCTGTCGAGCTACTTAACATAAGGTACATTTTAATGAACGAATAGCGTTGTCCATCGCTCAAGTATTGAAATTGCCGACTCTGTGTCCGGGCTCACTTTGAGTCCTATCATTGTTTGTGAATACGGGTGTTAATATTGTAAAAACTCAGAATTAAAATTTGTGGAAGCTGCCCTAACTAATATATGGATAATTAGTATACAACCAACATCAAATTATTAGTATCCACAGATGGCGTAAAAATAAATCAACTCGCGGTCAGCATTTGTCGCACTAACACTTTTCTCCGGCTCCCCCCCCCCATCCACCAAGAGCGTCTGAAGTGTAACGTGCGATAAGGAATTTCGTTCTAATAAAAATATAAATGGTGTCTTGTTATTGCTATGTTATTTACTACTTTCAAAATCTTTGAAAAATTATAATAATATACTACTTGTGGATAGTCTTAGGTTGTCATGGAACATCACATTTCCTGACCCGCGGATTTATTACATTTCTTTTCACCGTATGATTATACTGACTCTAACTTTAAGTATTCTGGTGATACAAAATTAATATTGAATTGACCGCCTTGTTCCTGTTGTGATACTACATGTCATTGAACTCACGTTTGAGTTACTTACCTACGACCTACGACTGCACTGATCAAATATTTACGATCGCTGTCAGGTCACAATGTTTACACAGCAATTGTATTGAATTCATATGGATTTTTGTGATTAAATTACTGTAGCGACATCCACGTGGACAAAACCATCTTTCACCTCCAAGATAAGACGAACTACGTAGTTATTACTGATACTAAATCGCGCAATAAATGTTTGACACGACTAATATATCTACCACTTTTTAATACCAACCGATGGGCCATGACGCGCTAGGTATGATCACCTAGCGTTTTCTGTGTCTCCACCGTTTCGTAGACCAACACCAGGTTTCTCCACATACATATGTATATATACATACCATAGTCGCCAATAAGTACGCGGACCGCCTGATAGTAAGCAGTTACCGGTGCTTTAATAATATTTAAGAACTTTTTTACACAACTAAATTAGCACTGTTTCGTGGTGCCTATGATCATTGGTTGTTGCCAACTTTATAATATTCCGCTTTAAGTACTAAACCTAACGTTACGTAAACGTTAACGTGTGACTTTATACATTAAATCTGATTTGTGACGGATATTTTAATTATATTTAACTTAAAACATTATGTAATTCGTAAACCTAACATGCAAACTAACCTGCCAATTTACGAGCAATTAGCTCATATAAATAAACACATACATAAAATCTTTATCATTATTTCTGATGTGCTAGAGTGTCTACACTTCATCTAGTTAAAAAGACTTCCTTAGCATTCCGGTGTCGATCTAAATTCAGTTGTCCCTTGAGGCACCCTCGAGTTAGTGGGACCCTCTTGGTTTGATGTGCATTCCCCTGCTGCCAGTGAGACAGACGGCATTACAGGTTTTATATTTTCAAGATTCAAGCGTTTTTAACAAAGGTTTAGCTTAAAAAAAACTACCGTTTTTAGTCATGTTTTTTGGAATCTGGCTAGTATAAAACCCAACAGTCAATGATGAGTTACGGTACATTGAAAATCAAAGATTATTTCAGTTTAATTATAGTATATGCTATTCCCATAAACATATTACCCATGCCCTAGCTTCCAGCAGGCTTTGACAGCGTAAAACTTTTAAACAGGTTTTGACAGATAAAAACTGAGGATAAAGTATCACGAATACATGTAACCCTTTTCTAAAAAATATATTGTTCTTCCTGCAATCCATTGCAATAAAATTAAAATGTAGTGAAAAGAAAACTAGGTTACAATTACTATTTACTTGACCTATCCTAACAGCGATTACGCAGCATCTATCACGGACCCTTTTTATTAAAGTTTGGTCACCCCGGTCGCGTGCCGACTCGCCTATTGCTGGTCAATTGATTGCGCAAGATTTATTTGGCACCTATCGTGTTCAGCCCGGTAATGTCCCAATTGTATGTCCTACTTGAAATGTGGTTACAGCTGTTTTATTAACGGTTTGTTATGTAATTTTAAATTTTTTAATTGTAAAAATTAAGAGATATCTCGCATTCGATTGAAGGCGTCTCATTTCTGTCAAAGAAGACTTTATTGTGCACAAAATTTGTCTCTTATACTCGTACTAGTTTTAGATTTATTGCTCCGTCTCTAATTCTTCACGAGACTATTACTTTGGTTTTATTTTAGACATTCCTTTAGGATTTTTTTAAATAAAATTTTTAGAGTGGATTAATTGCCATACATCTATCTGGTGGTCTACGGCAAAAGACTTTTATGCTTTATGGTTTAGGGTACCTATTTATATTATAGTCAAACTAACGACTTTGAACGTAAAGTTTAATTTCCAGATTTTCAATTACACCCAGCATTATATGGCAATTCGCAAAGCCTCTGAGAAAATAATTAAGCAATATATCTATATTTTTTTATTGTTTTCAAGCGCCATATTAAAACGAATATGTTTAGATATTGTATGAGCAAGTAAGATGCTATCCTCAAATACTGAAATTTTAGTCCATACTTTCATTATTTTGCAAATTAATCATTCGCCTCAAATAATTGTTAATTATTTTATGTGGACCTATAATTCAACATGTCAACATTTCAACAAAGGCAAGAACAATTTTTTTTTACGCTAAATCATAGTAGAGGAAATTTTGATTAGACTAGCCTTTTAAATGATTCTCAATTCTTTTCACCATAACTTATTTACATTGCATTCTAAAGGGTCACTGTCAAAACGTTACACATGACAATGAACCCTGCGAAGGTTGCTTGTTTAATTGTAAAACACGTTGTTGGCCGCTTTAGAATAGGTTTTGTAATGATAGTATCGAATATTGCATCGTATGGAGATCGTATCGTGTGATGAGTGAGGCTATTAAAATGTCATGTATGTAAGTACTTTCGCCAGCAGTCCTATTGTATGCGAGCTGTTGAGGGCTTGATCGAGGTCTTGGGGGCTTGAATATGGGCCTGCAAACCAGGCTATTATTCTGATAATTAACATAGAAGAAAACACTACAAATATTCAATAGAAGGTTTTTAACACGCCGATATCATCAGGTTTTTGGACATTACAGAACTGAACTTTACTAAAATCGTAAAAAGTCTTCCTCGGATCGCGATGCAATTTGGCACAGATATAGATTATAGTTTGGAATAACTTTTTAGAATCACAAAAAATGTAAGGTTACCAATCAAAATTTCCACACGAACGAAGTCGCGGACAACATCTATTTATCTATATTCTGGTGAGTTGCCAGAGGTTCTGGAAGGTTTGGTGGCAACGAATGATATCACTGGTAATGCTATTGCTTATAGGCACCGGTTTTCGCTTAGTATCAGGTAGGCCGTATGCTGGTTTGCTAACTCAATCTTATAAAAAGTGTGTCAATAGTAGTCGGCCAAACCGCTATAAATACTTATCTTATAATAATATAACAGTCTTGAAATCCCCATTGTGATGTCGAAAAGCGTCACAATGGCTGTACTCGTAATGCCTATCTTCCCCAATTAAGCATAAAATTCCACAATGGCGTGCCTTTAACTCGGCGAAGTCATGGCGCCGATGGTTCTGTTCCCACAATTAGTCGCCGTGTCATATTATATTTATCGTTCCCACCTCGCACGGGAATGATTATGTCGGCCACTGCCAAGGGCAATGCCCTTTAGGTAAAGTGTGGATGATAAATTTAATTTTAATATATCTGCATTATATCCAACAATTTATGGAACTAGTTGAGATTCAAAGTAAGAAGGTAAATTCTCCACTCGATATCTTAAAAGGAGATAGACATTATTTTAATTTTTTTTTGTATAAATTAGTACTGGAACAAATAATAGTATGAACTTTATGCAAATAAGTATGTATTTTGTAGACAGTTGTATTAAAGTTTCTCTAATACGCACGTTAATTAGCTCGTTGACGATTCATCACCAAAACTAAATTCGAAATTATAACATTGGAGTCTCCTAAGACAAAGCTTCACCCATAATCTATACAATCCAGCTAAAGCTATAATAATATTGCTTATAAAATTTATCTTTCTCTGTAAACAAAAAAATGACAGTAACAAAGAGCTCTCTGCATTGTCACGAGTATTAAAAATAATTCACTTTCAGTCTGAGTTCTTAAGTAAAGGTTTTAGTAACGTGGCTTGAAAACATCAAGATATCAACACAGAATGCCAGTGTATGGAAGACTGTCTTCCCATTTTCAAATGTAATTCCACATCTGACCTTTGCAAATATCAAGTTCTATTTCTAAAACACAGGAGGTATCTGCGTAGTTTATGGTTTCCTATACGACCATGCATGGCATATTTTTCTGTTTATCCTCATAATAAAACACAGCCTTAGGTGATTAAGCGACTTTATTTTAGGGATGTATGAATTTTACATGGGGCGGTCAACGTTACTCCGTTAGTTCCAACACTATAAGTGTGGGTCGGAGTCGTGGCGCGCGGACAGTGCGCGGCCGGCCGTGTACCACAACACTGGCTGGCACCGGTGATTCAAATTTAACTAATCATACAAATGGATTACACACAATAGTGCTGTTAACCTGACCTTGACGTGGAAATTTGTCTAATTTAATTACTTTTTTTCATACATCGATATGCCAGTGTTGTACGAGCGATGCGCTCAGCAAAATCTTCAGGCGAGACGGGCTACCGTAGGCCGTAAGTTCAACCCCCTTGTTTGTCTGTGGTGGTGTTCGTGCTAAACTATTTCTTAATACCTTGTGTTAAGGTTTTTATTTATGCGAAATGTGGAGTTGTCCCCTTAATTCATATCGAGTTGTGACTGTTGCATACTGATGCTATAGACGGAAAAAGTTTTTCCCTTTTTGGAAAGGCGAGAAGTTATTATGTTTATGTGGAAGTGGTTGACATTACCAAGTTTGGTGCCTGAACGACCTTCTAAAGGATAAAGGCTGAGGCTATAAATACACTGTCTTTGTCATATCGATCGACTCGTGTTTTTACCCTAATTATGTACGTCTATCTTCATGAATTATGAACTGTTGACGTATTTTAGGAATTTCTTTTAACCACGAAATATTTGGTGCCGCTTCGTGTAATAATCAGCTGTCTTTCTAATTTGTGAAAAATAATGTCTATAAATTATAAGTTTGTCTCTGCTAAAGTGGGTGCTCAATGTACTGAATTAAAGTTATTAGAATCGTGTAGTCACTAAAAACTGAATTCTTCAACGTACGCCAATTTGGACGGGTTAACAGGTTTACTTGAAAGTTTTTAAGTGCTTCTTTTATGGGTTTTTATCGATAAGGTGTTATTATCTTAAATTACTACATTCGTTATTTTTGTGCATTTAATGGAATTCATTATTTTTAAAACTAATAAATTTTTGATAGTCTTTTTGAAACCGGTATCCGATCCATTCAAGTTCATATATTTAAAGTAACACTAACATTCAATTCGTTAAATCAAATTTTTCTCAAACCTAGTATTATTGTTCTCAAAGTTCGTTGATCAACCCAATTGTTTCGTCCCACATGCAATGATATCAAAGTCACAAAAACATTAGTCTTTCTGTTTATGATCATATTAATGCGGGGATAACGCACTGTGATTCACTGTTTCAAATTGCGTGGGGGCTGGGTAACGAACCGCGAGATAGAGACGTCGTGACCCCTTGTTGACTTAATCTTAAAGACCGTTACATTTAAAGTGACGGTTGAAATTGTGCACACTAAAATAGAACGTCCGATTTTTATTTATACTTTAATGATGCACGTAACCGCTTTTAATTTTGAATTAAGAAATTTTATCAATAGAGATTTTCTAAACATAATAGTTTAACTATTGCGGTCACCTACTAAGAAAATATACGGTAACTTTATTATGAATTGTATTTTAGTGTGTGAAACGTTACACATTACTCAAACACTAAAGAAGAGAATCTAATAATGACTCTAACGGACTCCTTTGTAATAACTACAAGGAAATAAACAGTCAACGTATGGCAAAAAGCTGAACATGTAACTGTGAAGCAGTTTTATCGTCTGCAACAATCTTTAAAATACCTACCTAGTAAGTTTTTTGTAGAACCGTTATTTTATTGACAGATCTGGTAACAACTTAAAAACAAGCGCTTTGTCAGAAAGTCAAAAACACTATTTGTTGCTGTATTTCTTCTATATACCCTGAATCACAGCATCTAGATGACCTGGATCTTATGTACTAACATTATTTATAAAGCTTTATAATCGTAGTTTGGTCGTACTCGTGAGGTTCCATTTCGAGAGATATCCAACATTGAGTATGAGCCTGAGTACCGTCTGTCACCTAGTACGGGGTCCCGATGTCGTGGTCGTGGGATTTAAATGAAATTTTGCATGCTCGTTGTCTGAATCTGATTCGTTGCGGTTCGTCATGTCGCTTCATTGGATGAAGTTTAATGTTCACGTTTGAAAAATAGAAGATGATCCTTAAATTTTGCAGGTACTGGTACAGTACTTCTACCCTACAGAAAACTGTTGGTAACGTGTAGGGTTGGTAGCGTACAAGTGATTCCATTGGCGTTGCAGGAGTTTATGGGCAACTTAGTTGTAAGTGGGATGGTATTAAAAGGACACAAAAAATGAACGAATTGTGTGAAACATCATTTTGCATAAATGGGAATCATTACTTGTCGCTTGTTAGGATTGTCCTCAAGACTTATTTAGCCAAGTATTGAACTTTGTTGACTACATTTGGTATATATAGGAAAGTATGAATTACAGTAACAACAGTCCTCTGAAATGTCATTATGATTGCATTTAGGTGCATTTAGAATATCTACAATTTATCTCTAATGTGATAAATCTCCTTTTATGTAATCTCTTCCGCACACTAACATGCCGTGACAACCGTCATATTAAATGGTTACATGCTGTTTTACGAAAAGAAAGTCTTGTTTATTAGGATTTCACACGAATGCTTTTTATTCCGGGTTCAATTAAATTTTCACTATATGGTTTATAATCGTAATAATAAGATATGGTCGATATCATGTTGTTGAGAAGATATAATAAATATGTATTAAAACAACTACAACGGAGTTCAATGCCTCATCAATATCACATGAAAACTTTTTTTATATCACCGCTTTGGAGATGTAACTTATCTAATAAAAGACAATTGGATAAGTTAAAGGATAATAATTTCATACTGTTAACAGTTTTCAAAGATGCGACACAAAAAAAATCCCCTCCTTTTTTCAAGGCGCTTAAAAATATGCTACACCAATGAACTGAAGATAAAATGAAATATTTTTTGAATTCGTTCATATGTACATTCTATAAGAGCTAATAAATCAGCTGCTTGTACCTACGTTCTACATCTTCTAATATCGTTGCTTTCACGTCTAACTATCAGCTGTAGTATCAACACGCCCCAGCGATTACACAACCCGATAACGATTGCAATGTAGAATATCCTGATTGTAACGAAGGATATGCTGATTCAGGCCCGAACCATGCCTGCGGTATGCAGGTTAATAGTTTTTGCGATCCAATTTAGCATCTATATATGGATAGTATTATTTAATGACAATAATAACAAGATATTTTGTGATTTTACGTCAACACGTTTAAAAACCTACACAAAACATTAATAAATTTAAAACAAGTCAATCAGTCAATCAAGTCATTGGTGTCTGATGATGGTTTTGATCTCGATCTTTTTGCTGTCCGTGTAGCGCTCTATTTTTTATGAATTTTTATTTCGGAATGAACTTTCTTCCTTCTTTTGATTGTAAATGAGTAGTCTCTGACTTTGGTATTGTATCAAGGATAAATAATATTAGGACTTAAGTGGCCGTTCAATAGGTTCTTTTTTTGGTGTATTCCCGTTGTCCCCATTGCCCTGTCCCCATTAACGGGGAAACCTAAAATGAGGTATTTATTTTCCCGTTGTCCCCATTACCCGGAACTACCAATGGGGACAACGAGAAGTCGCCAATTATGGTACAGGGGTCAAACGAACGACGGGTCACCTGATGGTTAATGACTACCGTCGTCCATGGACCCCTGCAACTCAAGAGTCATAAGTGCGTTGCTGGCCTTTGAGGTGGGAGTACGCTCTTTTCTTGAAGGTTTGAAGGTCGTATCGATCCGGAAATACCGCAGGCGACAATTTATTCCACAGATTGGTTGTGCGAGGCAAACAGTTTCTGGAGAACCGCACAGGTACATCTAGACCTATGTATGCGGCTGGAGCTACCTGAGTTTTTGATAGATATGTATCTTACGACAATATATATACGCTCGCAATTACAAAATATAGGGATTGCCTGTATTTTGTAATTGTCGGTGTTTATATACAGCGTGTAAGTATCACCGTCGCGAATAACTTACAAAAACGTCTTTCTTAAAATACTTATCACAATGCAAAAGTCAGTTCATCAGATTTACAGTCATTAGTTTGATTTTGCGCTACGCAATGGAAACGCAACGCGCGTACGGTGCGGTACGGGGAATGACCTTAAACGTTCGGCGCCGTCGAAGCAGCTGATTGCATAAATGTTCTTTAATTTATTTTATTTTTATTTATTGATTTTTTTCGGTAAAATGTTCTGTTTGCTCATTGTGATATCACTTTTAACCAAAAAAATAAAAAAAAATATGAATTTTCCGGCTGAAAATTCCAATGATTTTCCACTCAAAATGATGTTCTGAATCTACTATTTCAAGATTCGGCAGGCGGTTCCTTATACCTGTTATTGTCTATTGCTCTAGATTATTTTCTTCAGGCAAGGATACAGGGCTGTTGGGAAAAATAATTATTCGAAGGAAATAAGGGTGGCCCCCTAGAACCAACAGCAATGGAGAAATGCTTGTTATATTTGGAATCATGTATAAATTTACAAGTATTTAAATTATTATGCTTCACAAAATCAGCAAGTGAATTATTATTAGAAACCTTTTTTTTTGGGCCAATTGAGATTATTATTATTATTAATCTATAAGTTGCAAAACATATATATGAGTAGGTAAGTTAAATTAACGTGTAAGTTAAATAAATATATCAGTTGATGTACCTACAATGGTGCAAGCCTTTCTATAATAATATTTTTTATGGTAAGATGATGTTATTGATTTAGATTTCCTATGCTACATATATTTGTCCTTTAAATGTTATGTAGCCATAATCCAAAAAATAATATGGTTATTCTATTATATTAGTAACGCAAAATATTGATTTCTATGATCGAAAACTTCGGTTGAGATAATCATTAGCAGCAAATCGCTTAGAGTTAGTAAAAGGCATAATGTGCTTACCAAACGAGGTGCTGTCCATTGTTGTATACGAGGGGTGATCCAAAAGTAATGAGAATGGGTACATTAAAATAACTATATACTTAAAAATAAAATTTATTTTTCTACATAGTCTCCTAATAGGTCAATACATTTAGTCCATCTCTTTTCTAAACCAACGATACCCTTCAAAAAAAAATCTTTATCTTGACTCTCCCAAAATGCCTCTACAGCGGCCATCACTTCGCCGTTATCCTCAAATTTCTGGCCCCGGAGGTGTTCCTTGAGCCGAGGAAACAAATAAAAGTCGCTGGGGGCTAGATCTGGAGAATAGGGTGGGTGTTCAAGCAGCTGGAAGCCAGCTTCTTGAATGGCAGCCATCGCAACTTCAGCTTTGTGTGCAGGTGCATTGTCTTGATGGAACAGAACTTTTGCGCGCAGTTTACCCCGTCTTTTTTCCTTGATGGCCTCTCGCAATCTTTTGATTTGGTCAGCATAGTAGGAGCCTGTTATGGTAGCGCCCTTATCAAGGTATTCAACCATAATTATTCCCTCAGCATCCCAGAAAACAGACGCCATAACCTTGCCGGCAGAGCTTGAAACTTTGAATTTCTTGGGAGTCGGTGAAGATGGCCTTTTCCATGTCATTGACTGTTGTTTGGTTTCGGGATCAAAATGATGAATCCACGTTTCGTCCATAGTCACAAATCGAGCCAAAAAAATATCTTGATCCGCCTGGAACATTTCAAGATTGGTCCTTGAAATGTCGAATCGTTTCTTCTTTTGTTCGTCGGTTAACATTCTCGGGACCCAACGTGCAGAGACCTTTCTCATGTTCATCTCGGTAGTTAAGATCCTTTGAATGCTACCAAATGAAATGCCTGTGTTCTCAGCTAAATGACGAATGGTCACTCTTCGGTCTGCCAAAACCAGATTTTGAACTTTTTTGACGTTTTCTTCAGTGAGGGAGGAGGACGGACGGCCTTCGCGGTGTTCGTCTTCCGTGGATGTTCTTCCCATCTTAAACTCCTTGCACCAGCGTGCAGTTGTAGAATATGGAGGAGCAGAGTCTCCCAATGTTTCCACCAAGTCAGTATGAATGTCTTTGGTGGACATTTTTTTCAAGCACAGGTATTTGATGACGCTTCGCACTTCATGTTTCTCCATTTTGATGTTATCACTCCGACTGCTAGTATTCAAATGAATGTATATTTTAAAAATGACGTCCTATTTATACCATTTTTTGTCAGGGAAGTTGTGAAGGATTAGGGAGTTGAAAAAATATTTTTTTAGAATTTTATTATTACTAGAAATATCCGTTTATCATTACTTTTTGATCACCCCTCGTACAGAGACGAATTGGCTTATCTTCTAAAACCAGGGAACCGCCAGCAGATCCGCAATTAGGCAATATACACATTCCATTTCGTATGTGGTGTTTGTTTTGTACTCCTATTATGAAGGACTTTGAAATATGTACCTAAAAGTCTAAAAAAATGTTATTTCATTAAAATAATAAACTATAGCTACTTTAATAACGATGCTATTGTTATTTCGGAATGTATAAATCAGTTATGTACTTATTTGCTAGTAGTTTTATGGTTATCCTTAAAACCAGTAGTTATGTGTTAGCTTTAAACATGTAAACAGAACCACAATTGAATTATAGTTAATAAGGCGAATATATTATTTAGTAATCGATTTCTTTCCGTTTTATATGGATTGAGTTGCGCATCCTTAGTCGGTTGACAGTGGTTGAAAATGTAGGCAAATAAAATCGTTACAATATTCTTAATTATTAATATAAATAGCTGCTGGTCCGTTTGATAAAAATATTTGCCTGTAATTCGTTAAAATAGATAAATAGTTATCGTTTAAGCCACATGTTTGTTGGTTTTGAGGCGAGATTCGGCGATATTCTTTACCTACATTAAAACATAACCCAAAATGCCTTTCTATTTATGCAAAAAATGAATATTACATAGCGTTTACAGCTATTTTACAGTCAAGTGGTGCCATAAACGCTATACGTGTGTCTGCTCGTAAACAATAACGGTATGTCGCATAGCCTGTATTAAAGCCTGGAGCTTACACGTACCGTACCTATATTTTGTAGTATCAATAGAATTCAATAGGTCGATACATTTTAGATATTCGTTTACTTCAGTCTTCATTAGTCATTTCTTGGTTGTTTTTTTGTTCGCTTAAAGAGCATTTGGTATCCCTCCAATATTAAATTTTTTTTCGTTTGTGAACTTTTGTTAGATATCATTCTTTATAAGGCCATAAAATATGTTTGTCATGCGTCAATTTACAACTTTCCTCTTGCGCTCTTGATGACATACTTCCCCTACATACGACCCTTGTCCTTGTAGATATTTTTTCGAAACCCAATAAGATGGCATAGTTTTAATGTACTGATTTTACTACACCGTTTGACCCCAAAATCAAACATAAATATGCAGTGCTCAATTGATCAATGCGTTCTCAGTCGTAGTCAAGAGAACGGTTGCTATGCGCCATTCCATTTTTCTTGAATTTGGATATTCTGGCAAAGGCACAATGCTCCACAGGTATGGACAGTTGACGTCATCGTTGGTAGGCGAGCGACGTTATTGTTATAGTAACAGCTGCAATGTTACGAAATAAGTCAGACCTTGTCAAATGTAGGGATCGTGTTGTGAGAGTTGTTTGGTCTAACGAGTGAAATATTCAAATCAAGACAGAAAAGGAGAAATTACACGATTTACTAACATGATGAAACGGACATGTGAAATATTTACACTATTCGATGGATATGGGAAATTGGGACATTACAAAGTTGGATATATTAAATCACCAACTTAAGAAAAATCTTAAGAAATGTACGTTCGTATGTTAAGAATGGTCATGGGTTAGAGACATAGTGGCCTAACCTCATTTTGCCCCACTAACAAGTCGTTACGATGATGAGGTTTGTAGAAGCATATGCAATGAACCTGGTAATAGAAAGAATAAATTCTATGAACTTCAATTGTTTTTCGGTCAATGTTTTACTTACGTTGCTTTTACTTATTAATAGTGTGCTACATAATGACGGTAGAATGACTTGGCGGTTCCGGACTATACGGCTAGAACCGGAATTGTTATACAGATCAAAATTTGTAAGATGGGTTATGTCATGCAGACTCGACTAAACGACGACGTTGACTTGGAATCAAAGTAAATGTGATATATGTAATGTGGATGTTGTGGATGTTGTGGATGTCGGCCCTTAATAAAATAGACCTTTAGGCATTGTTGGGTATTTTTTTAAATCAGTATTGTCAAAGTTAATTTTAAGCACAATTTTGGTGCATTAGGTGTAGTGTTTAATTCTTGCATCACATTTTTGGTTACGAGGAGGTTAAGGTCATAGAAATTTTAATTTAAAACTTTTTTTACGACGTATACTAGAATTTTACTATTTATGTAATCACTTTTATATGCAAAATACGAAAATTTTATACTCTAGCAACAACAGCCACAACTTTTAAATGGACTGAAAATAATTTTAATTCGCGTGTCTGTATGCTCGCTGGTGAGAGACTAGATTGGTTGAAATGATTTATTAAAAAAAAATAGTTAAATATTTCTCGAAATTGCTTTTGTAATGGCATGTTAGACCGTTTTAGAAAGCATAGTTGCATATTGTTCATATAACCGCCTAGTATATAAAAATGTTTTGTGAAGATAGTCATTTTAAATGTTTTAAATGGTCAACACCTGGTGAAATGTATTTTCGAAAAATGTTTCAGGAAATTTCTCCAACGTTGAAAATGCATAGTAACTCAAATTCCATGTGTCGCGGCGGTAGACGATTTGGCTACAATATCAGGGTTCGTGGGTTCGATTCCCGCTCAGTTCTAAACTATTTTAGCCAAAACTATCAGTTCAAAAATATTATTTGAAATATTAGTCATATTTATTGATTAGATAGAATATTCATTAAGATTATAGGCTATGTAACATCACGCTACCACCCTAAACGCAGGTGAAACTGGGGTGAATGGCTAGTAGGTAATAAAACAATTTTCATATTCGATATGATGGCGATTCCAATTGCATAAACTCGGTTTCCCCTCGATTTTTTAATTCTTACTTTCTTTTGGTTCTGACTACCTCCTCTCTCAAGTTCACGTGCCTTTTTGTATTGTCAATCGATAACCCACATGAAAGCTCATGACGTCACATTATAGTACATTTTTCATTAGGGCGTGGGACATAAGCTACATTCGTGTCAATAATGGCTGATGATTGTTTTCCCATTTCAGTTGATGGTTTAGTTAGATTGATACGACTTCGATACGATGGAATTATTTCACGGCAGTATAACTTAAGTCGCCGCATTGGTTAGAGCTTTTTAATATTATGTATGTATAATAATATACTTTGTTTAGGGTGTACGTGCTTTGTTCGTTCTCAAGTGTATGTATGCTTTTGTTTGTCGTTCACTTAAACAAGTAATCGATTTGTGTTATTCTTCGGGAGCTTTCGAGGCTTTACTTTTTAGATATTATTATTTATTTTAGGCGATAATCGCAAATTTATTGGTTGTCATTTTATCGATCACTGCTGTAAATTTCTATAAATTTAGGACGAGTCGATAAATTGTACAAACTCGATCAACTGTACCCAACTCTCTTTATAAACCTTATCTAACCATCGATTTTCGATTCACATTCTAATGTAAATTTCGGTTTAAACTTTTATTCGTAACTATTTCGTTAACCATAAAGGTTGATATGTAATTTGACGTTTGCGGCCGTGCCTTGCATGCGTCACGGTTCATTGCGGAAAGAGATCCTAATATGGCGGTCGGCGCAGGCACAGGATTGCCTTGCGCCAACGCAAACTGAATTCATTCGGAGCAATCAGTCTATTAGAGGAACACATGTCCTATAACGAAGGAATTTTATTGAAACGAGACTGAATATATTGCCAAAATGTGCTGCTCATGGTTGAGGTGGAGACGGCGAGTCGCCGATTCCGCTGAAACCAATGCTCCGGTGGAAGCGTTTGAGAAAAGCGAACCACCTCCTGAGGAGGCAATGGATGAAGACACACAAAAAGCGTCGTCACGTAAGCCTCAGCTGTTTAATATCGCACCACATTTGTGTTGATTGCTGCTATTTCGTTACGCTTTTTGCACAATTCTCATTTGCACATGTTTGGAGACTCTTTCTTTTTTGTTAAACGTCTAGATTTAGAATATTACGTCAGTATGATTCATGGACTATGTGTTAAGTATTGACATTACTGCTATTATGCTCTCCACACTTTTGTTTTGAGACCGTTGCTCTCAGTGCAAAAGACTGGTGTTAACTTTCCTATTGAGATCAAATATCATTATCTAAATAAAGAATAATAAGGACTGTATTTTTGAGTACTGGTTATGGTAACCTCAACTTATAAGTAACAGGATAGGTGATTTTGAAATATTATTATGTGGCGGGAAAAAAGAGAACCAGGATTTTACATTTAAAACATACCTCAAGCATAGTAGACAGGTATTATATGCATACGCATTGTTGGTGTGAATATATTTTAACTTAAAAATATGCACAGTAATGCTATTATATTTAAACTATTCTTAAAAACTTCAAGACAAAACATTAATGACTACTAGTAGAGGGCGTCTATTCTTTTCAATCTTTGAAAACTGAAATTTCGAGGGTTAATCAAAACTAAAATAATTTTATATGACCATAACCATAACTCATAATTTATCGATTCCAAAACAATGACGTAAGTGTAAATAACTTTTTAGTGTCTAAACATTCAATATTATTCGAGCAGACCTTATTAACATCTATTAAATGTATAAGATAAATATTTTAAGAGTTTGCTTAATCGTCCATTCATGTCTTCCTACCAAATATATTAAGTGCGTGGGAAAACTATCCGTTATCGAAATACTTTGCTATAATATTTCAATTTAACCTATGACCATAAATTATGTATTAAGTAATTATGTATTATGTATTAAGTATGTGTCTTGAAACCTAATAACACATAATTATTTATGTTACCCAAAATTACGCCTAATTATAAGCTATTAAATATACTACATCCCGAGAAGAGACTTCACAAACGTTTATACATGTACCAAATAGTTTTACGATTATTGCCCTAAAACACTTGTTGTACACTCGTAACAGGCCAGGTTATCCGTTAGAAAAAATGTTTTTACAAACATTATTATATTGTGGTAGTATCATATTCATTATTTTCTTTAATTGGATAAAATACATTTTGTAAATATATTATTTTAAGTATATTATTCATTAGCTGTTGCCTGCGACTTCGTTTGCGGTGAAATTCAAATCTATCCTATGGTAACCGTACATTGCCTATATCTAATATCTAAAGCCTATGTGCTATTAAAGAATCGGTCGAGTCAAATTTCATCTAGATCCGTCCAGCCATTCAGGCGTGATTGAGTAACAAACATCCAACCATCCAACCTTTCGCATTTATGATAGTAGTAATATTTTCAGAAGTTCAATAAAAACTAAAAATACTTGGTGTATTTTTAGTGTAAATAAAAATGACAATACGAATTCGGTTGTGCGACAAACAAACAATACAGCGGGTAGTTTTATATCGATTCTAATTTGTGTTCCAGCGCCATCTCGTGTTACGCGCAACAATCAGATGCGGCTATCGAACGCGGGCGGTGGCGGCGCCGCCTACACCAACGGGCACAGTGGCGACACAACGGGGCGGCGCGGCGCAGAGAACGTGCCGCCCGCGCAGCTGCCACAACCCGCGCCTACGAACACTCGAATTACCCAACAGGTAGCAATATGGAATTTGCCACTTCCTGGAATTCACCTAGGATAAAACCAGGTGGACGATCATGAGACATCAAGATTTTTGTGTGATTTTTAGCAGAATCTTGCGGCAGCATATTTTATACAGCTGACATTTATTGCCAATGCTAGAAAGACCAAAACTCACCGTGATCGTCACTCTTGGTAAATGGAGTAGGCGACCGCGAAATGTATAAGCTGTTGGAAAACTAGGGAGTCTATGCGGTATTTTTTTCCTTAAAATAACAAAAACCTCGTCGTGTAATTTTTTTACCCTCCGGTTTGAGTGATTCCGGACGCAGTGCCGACCGAGGAGAGGAGAAAGAATCCCTTCAGAAGTGTTGATAAGATCGAGCTTAGGAGAGAGACGTCCGGCCTCGGTCGACTCTTAAAAATGTTGCGACTAGTCTTTAAGTTTTCTTCTTAGTTTGTTATTTTGGAATTAGCTTAACGTAGTAGGAGTAAGATGAGGAAGGTGAATATGAACCAATTTGCATGCCAACAGTAGATTTAGTAAACCCAAACGTCCTAACACCTATTCCCCATCCTACCTTATTCCTTTCGCTAACAGACGCCAGCTTCGGGCGGTCGTACCCGCTCCGGCAGTACACCAAGCACCGCATCTGTTCCTAAAGGTCCTCAACAGCAACAGTCTCCGTACACCGCGCACATGCAACGCAGAATGATGCATATCAACAAGGAGGTTCCACTGTATTTTCCTTTATCCATAAAAGCTTTTTCACGTTTAGTTTTGTTTGGGGCACTCGTTCATGAAATTAATTACGCAGGTCACCTTTAGCACTGGCTTTGTACCAGTCTCGGTAACAACTAAAGACGTGAGGGGGCTTCTGCAGACCTCGCGCACTAGACATTGTAATAAAAGTTCTGGGTTTGTCATTATATTATCGGTTATTGGTAGTGATAATGCCGAGTGCGCGAGGTAGTCTTATTCCTTAATTCCTTTCCCTCGCCCTTAAATAAAATAACACCGATATACCTTGAATTAAGTTGTTTATTATTTAAAAATGAGAGATGAGATGTCAGGGCTGGCAGTCGCCTGCTCCAAGAGTAGTATACCTTTCGCACAAAACGATACTTACTTTCTTGATTCCCAAATAAGGTGTAGTACTAAGGGGTAGAAATCTGGTCATCTTTGGTTATTGTCAAATACGTTAACTTTGCTGGTGCAGTTCACGGGCGGTGGGGCCGTGAGCGGGTCGGCGGTGCGTCCGGCCGGCGTGTCGTCGACGGTGTCGGTGCCACAGGCCGTGGCGTCAGGTGCCGTGCGACGCTCCAACGTCGTCAAAGAGGTGGAGAGGCTTAAGGAAAACAGAGAAAAGAGACGCCAGAGGCAGGCGGAACTCAAAGAGGAAAAGGTAATTTGTTGTAGGACATGTCATGTGGTTCCTTGGAAACTCGTTTGTAGTTATTCATTTTATTATAATATTGTCGTGGTATAATATCTGCCTAAAATTTGTTTTGTAATCTTAAGGGTGCGCTTGCACCAGAGATGTGGGAGGATGCGTAGCGAGGGATGTGTTTGTTGAGAACCAATAGAATCACTTCATTTACCTAGCCTCGCTCGGCCCAGCTCCTTGGCGAAGCGAAGTTTTTGTACGTTCAAAACAAGCGAGGGATATGTGCGAGAGATGTGTGCACTGTGTGCAGGGATGTGTGCTAGACAATATGTGTTAGAGATCGATGTGTATTGTACACATCCTCGCACCACTCATTTGCGCACCGTTTCACAACGTCGCTACACATCCTCGCGCCGCTCAGCGGCCTAGCACATCTCTGGTGGAAACGCTAACATCGTTTCACAGCTTCGTTATGCATCTTCGCACCGCTCAGCTACCTCGCACATCCCTGGTGGAAACGCAGCTTAAGGAGCAATAACATCATTGATCCACGTGTGACACAAGTCAGCCACAAGCATTCACAGACAGGAATAACGTGTTGAGAACACGTTATTCCTGTCTGTAATCGGGATTGTTTACATAGAATGTTGGACATTAACAGTATTTGTATAAATATGTTGCCATAATACAGTATCAGACTGTCAAGTCAAATTAGTTTATGTTTGTTAAACGTCGAAACGGTACGTTCTGTAAAAATGTTGTACGAAATAATGAGTTAGGACGTCATACCTAACTATTGCCAAATCATTGACTTTAAATATTTGGGTTAACAATAAAAAATAATAAGAAACTTGAAAAGAGTAGCGAATATAGCTTTTTACAGTCTTTATGTCACAATTAGTTCCATGAAGACTGTTAAACAATTTTTTTTACTTGAGGAAACTACCCTCCTAATTGCATAAGGCGGCCTTCATGGATACCACCAGTTTTTTTATTGCAGTATTTTTGTTTACTGCGTCGGTGGCAAACCAGCATACGGTCTGCCTGATGGTAAGCAGTTACCTTAGCCTATGAACGCTTGCAATTTTAGAGGACGTGCATGCGCGTTACCGGCCCTTTAAAAACCTATAGACTCCTCTCTTGAAGAACCCCATAGTGTAGTCCCTCAGGAAATAATATAATCAATTATTGAATTAAAAAATAATCATTTGCATTATTTTAAGTATTGACGTTTTAGATAGTCTTAGGAAAGGAATGATTGGTCAAATTGACACCTTCAGTATTTGCGACCTGTGAGTTTTAAAAAGCCAGGTTTCTCAAAACTAAACTGATATTCTTCAATAAATTGTATTCTAATTAATGTAAATAAAAACTAAAGAAGTATAAACTGTCGTGTTTCAGGAAGCACTAATGAATATGGATCCAGGGAACCCAAACTGGGAATTTTTAGCCATGATCAGAGAGTATCAGACCAGCATTGAATTCAGGCCAATGACAGGCAACGAAGCAGTTGAAGATCACCAAATCACAGTCTGCGTGAGAAAAAGGCCACTCAACAAGAAAGAGCTCAATAAAAAAGAGGTAATGATTTACTAACAATAAGAGACTCTCATAAGAGACTTGTAAATATGTATAAAAATCATTCATCAATCAAATCAATTGTTTAACACCAAATCATTTAATCTACCTACCATGATAGAAAACAATATCTGGCCCAATAGTCGAAGAGGCTATAAAATATTGCTGATATAAGTATGTCTTATTAGTATAAATTACGATTTCTAAGAAATAAGTTAAGATAAAATAGTTAGTGTTAACTTTTAAGAACGTAATAATTGTGCATGTTCTACCATAAGTTAAATGACATTATTATCTTATTAACATTGCAGGTCGATGTAATTAGTGTACCAACAAAAGACCAAATGATTGTTCACGAACCGAAGAACAAGGTCGACCTAACCAAATACCTTGAGAATCAAAAGTTCCGTTTCGACTACGCCTTCGACGACACTTGTACCAACGAAGTGGTTTATAAGTAAGTATTTGAGACTTAACAAATCTTAAGTATATTGGTGTTCGTAACCCTAACGTATATACGTATATTAGATGTGTAATTCGGGACAATAAATACCTCTTGGTTACCCACGTTTCGATCCAAGAGGTATTGTACCTTTTAAATATTATCGCGATTAAGTCCCGAATTATACATCTAATATGTATCAAAATATTACGTATATGTGTATACGTAAATCTAACTCCCAAAGGTATTAAATGTGGAAGCTTGTAATTGGCATCTGCTACAACGTCATTTTATTACTGTTTAAGCCGTAAGCTTCCCAAATAAAATAAAAGTAATATTAACTTTTTTTATATTCTGTTTCTCAAAAGGAAAAAGTAACCCTTATAGGATCACTTCGTTGTCCGTCTGACTGTCTATCAAGACCCCTTTTCTCAGGATCAAGTTGAAATTAACATCACGTCCCTAAATCCCTTGAACTTAAAAAAAATTACGGTTCTAAGTCAACGCAATCAAAGGATACAGCTATTTAAGCCTTATATTCAACCAAATTTAAATATTTCGCAGGTAAATCAAAAACCTATAGGGTACTTCCCATTGACCTAAAATCGTGAAATTTGGTAAGAAGGAATGTCTAAGTAAAGGAAAAAAATCCGAAAGTCGTTGATTTGTTGTTATATCACATAAATAAAAATATTTTTTTGTGATTACAAACTTTTATTTTGCTGTTGGAAAGTTGACTTTGTCGTATATCGATGTATGGGAGAGTATTTTTAGAGCTGCAAAGTTAAGATTGTCTTTGGAAAAAAAAAAAGACTTGAAGGATTTATTACCGAGATGGTCGATACCACGGAGCAGATACAAAGACGAGGTGTTGTAATTAGATTTCCCTATGAAACAACGCGTGACAATTTGCGGGGTGAGGGGGTGTTAAGCTCCGCCCACTTCACTTTTTTCCATCTACCAAACAATAGTAAAACTACTCGCATCGTTCTATGTCGATGTTGCTATGTAGTTTAGCTATCTCACACTAGTTATAGGATGTAAGGGGCCGTACTCAGAATTTACTTACCAGGTAGTAGTTTTTTCAAGATTAATTTTGTAAACCATCTTGATACAAAAGCGAAAGTTTGTGAGTTCTTTCTTTCTCCTTGACCTTATCCCACAGCTGGACGGATTTAGATAAAATTTGGTATACAGATAGATTGCGACCTGGCTCAACACATGGCATTGGTAGTGTGAGAATAAAAAAGTTTGTAGTAATCACGAATAAAGATTCAAATTTGTTCACTTATTTATTCTTATCTTTCTTTATTCGTATCTGTACCGCAACTGCAGTTTATTTTGTAGATCTAAATTTATGATCTTAAAATACCTTTCACATCATCAACCTAAGTACAATTTATTTAATTTTAATATTTAAAGTACCTACTTTCAATTCAAGATAAATACTAGTATAGTATCTTTTTGTTCTGTTTTTATATATGTTCTTCTAGTTGAAGATAGATGACAGTCTATTCAAAAAATTATTACAAAAAATATAAAATAATACTTTGACGGCTAAAAATTCTTTAGGACTGGATGTAGAACTCATTTCAGTGTCTTCGTATGATTTATTTTACTAATACTGAGCTCTACGTGCCTTTGTTTTTTTAGTTCCCATTACACAAAGTTTTGCCATCTAGTGACGAATAGATTTAATTACATTTCAAAAACACTCCCGAAATTTTTTAGAACTATTTTAATAAATTAACTTAAAAAAAATAGTTACAAATGAATTGTGATGCCATACATTGCATCAGAGCGTCTATCCGAATAGTTTTTACATTATAAAATACAACACTTTATCATTTACTTCTAATACTACGGAAATTTACTGATTTGCGATTTTTCGATACAAACGTATAAGACAAACGCCGACAGGGTACTAACTATAAGCCACGCCCCACTGTGTTGACGTCAGGACCTAGTTATAATCACAGTGCACAGTTGCTTGGGCCCTCTCCTCTTTGTATCTGCTCCGTGGTCAATACATACTAATTTGTTTGTTTGGAACCATCGGCGCGCGAGTCAGATTCGCACTTGTCCGTTTTTTTATATCATCCAAATCCAAAATCGTCCAAGCTGAGACAAAAATCATATTTGAATTTTCTAAGGCCTTTGCGTTAATAAGCTTCATAGGGCTTAATTATAAAAAAATCTTTGGAACTAATAACTCTACCACTACCGATACTGATAGAGTCCAATCCCATCCACTCCACAATCTAATGCTACTCCATATCCATATTCCATATGATATTCAGTAATTATACCTTTAGTCTTCAAAAATTTTGTATGTTTTATTAGTAAAAAAAAATGCGTTCAGAAATATTTAACGATTAAAGATCAAAAAGTCTTGTGATATAAAACTTTAAGCTTATCCTACTCATTAACAGATACACAGCCAAGCCCCTGGTGCAGACGATCTTCGAGGGCGGCATGGCCACGTGCTTCGCGTACGGACAGACCGGCTCCGGCAAGACTCACACCATGGGCGGAGACTTCCAGGTACTATTAAACATCTTGCACTACATATCATGTGTTTCATTTGCATCAATGCTCTTATATATTACATGATGTAAAATTTGATAAAAGGACATATTTTCAGTGTAGTTAATAATTCTAATCAATATATACATATAAATTGGCATCAGTACAGCATCAATCGATATACCCTTGCTTATGAGCAGTAAATTCTTAAACATTACTGTGGTTAAGTATCAAATATGTTGTAACCTAATGAATTAGGAATGTTAAAATATATCATCTTTTTTCATACATACATAAATGGTATGTGTTAGAAGTTATAGCAATATATATATTTTTACTTGATGATGTTAAAATTTTATTTTACTTTTGTACAATATCTAGATCCTAGTTTTAGCACAAGGCATTGGCTATATCTAGTTGTAGCCAGTAGAAAGGAGGCTAGAACTAAGTTTAGCCGAATGCAACCGGCTATACCTAATATTAACCGTGAATAAAAAGGATACACCTAGGTTTAACCAACTGCTCTAGACTTAGGTTTAGCCAGCCAGAACTACTACTTCAGCTGTAAACCGTAACATATACACTGTATACATACAACTGTTTCATTATCCCGAAGGAAGGAAAGATCAATCAGTCATCAGGAAGGGGGTAAAATTTCAATTACCTAATTTGACTCAAAAATCAAACAGCAATCTCAATAAAACTGTTTAACAACAAACAGATTAGTCATACTATCTTTTAAACTTTTGAATTCGAAACGAAAATTCCATGATATAATTATGTATTTACGCGGGAATTAACGCGATCAAGAAAAGGTATTACTTACCTCTGAATTGCCTGACGTTTCGACCAGGTGGCACTGGCCGTGGTCACAGGCTGATTCTTATATATTAATACCTTTTCGTGATCACGTTAATTCCCTGTGTAAATACATAAGTGTAATTAAGTGCACATATCATTAGGATTATGAGATTTCACTGTGTTTTTGATTTTTATTTATGAAATAATTGATATTCCAGGGTAAAACTCAAGACTGCAAGAAGGGCATTTACGCGATGGCGGCGCGTGACGTGTTCGCGTACCTCAAGTCGCCCAAGTACAAGCCTCTCAACCTCATCGTGTCAGCTTCTTTCTTCGAGATCTACTCGGGGAAGGTGTTCGATCTGCTGGCCGACAAGGCCAAGCTGCGAGTGCTGGAAGATGGCAAGCAGCAGGTGCAGATCGTGGGGCTCACAGAAAAGGTAGTGGACAACGTGGACGAAGTCCTTAAGCTGATCCAACACGGCAACGCCGCCAGGACCTCTGGACAGGTGGGCAATACACATTAATGTTGAATACTATATAATTAATTATACACTATGCAAATTTGTAGTCCAATTACAAATAATCGTGGGAGAGCCACGCTTTGGCACACATACAGCCCATACGGCTGGCTCGACCGGAATGATACCACGCCCTTACAGAAAACCGGCGTGAAACAATGATTCGTTGTGCTTCGCCGAGTGAATGTGGTCTTCGTAGATCATAGCTCCCCCCTCCCTCTTCCCCTATTCCCACCTGAAAGGCCGGCAACGCACTTGTGACTCTTGAATTGCAGGTGTCACTGGGCGGTGGAAGTTATTTACCATAAATATACACGTCATCTACTCATTTGATGTGTGTAAAAAAACGAAAACATTACGAATAATAAATATTAGAAAAAATCTGGCAAGTGCGAGTCTGACTCGCGCACCGAGAGTTTCGTAAGCAAACAAACTTGTACGTACCGTAAGATTGGGAAAAACTTACGAAATATTATAAACTAAACCTATATATAACCCATAATCTGCCCGGTTTTATATCGAAAAATAAAAACCGTAAAATTATTTTAATTTGCCAGTGAAAGTCCTGGCAAAATCGGTTTAGTCACTTCAAGTTTAGCAGCGACAAACAATTTTGTTTTTACACGGGAACCCTTACCATTTTTAAATTCAAACGTATATAAAGCCTATAATATGCTCTGAAAATTCATGAATGTCCTCGTGCAAGTCCCAGTAAAATCGGCCCAGCCGTGTTTTGGCTTTGGTATAGTGTAAATAACCGAGCTTAACAAAAAACCTATATTTCAAGATCACAGACAGACACTTCAGTTTTATTTATATGTATAGAAAACAACAAATTAACGATTTTCGGATTTTTTCCTATACTGGTGCTGTGTAAATTTGGTGCGAAACGAGGTCTGTCTTATATAGGTCATTTACCTGCGAAATGTTGTGTATCTTTTGATTGCGTTGATTTTGAAGCTTGATTTTTTTACTGCTTTAAGTAACTGAAGTTAACATAAAATACAAAATCAAATAGTCTGCTATTTGATTTTGTATGTTATGTTAATTTTAAGTTGATGCCTTCACGGGGGCACAACTAAGTGATCCTATAAGGGTTCCTAACTAAGCCTAAAAAAGAAAAATAAATGTTTACATTAATTTATATTTCCTGATTATTTTACTCTCTTTATATAATTCTTCTATTAGAAATAACATGGATTTATATAGGTTTAATGTGTATGTTGCAGACATCGGCCAACTCGAACAGTTCGCGGTCCCACGCGGTGTTCCAGATCATAGTCCGCTCGCCCGGCATGCACCGCGTGCACGGCAAGTTCTCGCTCATCGACCTCGCGGGCAACGAGCGGGGCGCCGACACCTCCTCCGCCAACCGACAGACGCGTACGTACTCGCCATGTTCCAGGTCATAGTCCGCTCGCCCGGCATGCACCGCGTGCACGGCAATTCTTTTTTCTTTTCTGAAATACAACCTGTCCTCATAAAATTATACAATTTAACGGATTTCTAACTCAGAATCGAATCTATGTCGAAAACAGAGGTCAAAGTGCTCTTACTTTATATACTTACTTATTTTATATCTTTATAGGCATGGAAAGCGCAGAAATCAACAAGTCTCTACTCGCCTTGAAAGAATGCATCCGCGCTCTCGGCATGAAAGGGAACAACCACCTCCCGTTCCGGGTGTCGAAGCTGACGCAAGTGCTTCGCGACAGTTTCATCGGCGACAAGTCCCGCACGTGCATGATCGCGATGATCTCGCCCGCCATGTCGTCGTGCGAGCACTCGCTCAACACGCTGCGCTACGCCGACCGCGTCAAGGAGCTGGGCACGGCCGACCCGGCGCGCCGGCCCGACGACGCGCCCGCCGACGTCGACATGGAGCCCGCGCACGACCTGGCGCACCTGCGCTCGCTCAACGTGAGTACCTCGCCCTCTTAGACCGAGCTTTACTATTTTTAGGTCTATAAAAAGCTTTTGACGTGGCTGCTATCAAAATATTATGAAATAATTTGGAAGCGGTAAAAAAAAGAGGCGTTGGGTTACATATATTTCAAAGTATCCCTTGGTATGTGACATATTTTTTTGATGTATAACGTTATATATAAAGTGACGAGTGTGTTTCGGTGTTAGTGCTTTAGGAGTACCAAAAGGTTCTGTTACAGGTCCTACATTATTTTAGCTGATGTATGCAATAGTTAATGTATTCTCGAACTAAAAGATGTACTGTAATGTAACACAGTGCGGATGATACGGATGACCTACAAACTATATCTACGTTAAATTTTATCGGCCTCATAATTTTTGTTGTGGCCAATACTTTCGCACAGAAACCGAGTGTAGTCAATTTATTAAAAAATCTGACAAATAATTACTTTTCTCTTATAAATTAACATATCGAAAATTAGTCTCTTAACACTTACTTTATAAATCAATCAATATTTTTTGTGTACTTTGGGTTTAAGAATTTAATTTCTCATAAAAAATAATTTACTTACAAAACAATTAAGTTAGAACGAAAATAAAAGATAAGTTTACCGTATGCCATACTTATATAGCTAACATGTTCAAATGTATTATTTGAATCATGCAGGAGGGTGACATGTCGGCGGAAATGTACACGTTCCACGAAGCGATCGATGAGCTTCAGCGAGCCGAGGAGGAAGTGCTCGACAACCACAAGGCGATCTCCGACTATCTGCAGCACTCGCTCTCCCGCGTCAACCAGCTGCTCGCCATCACTAGAGACGTGGACTACGATCAGGATGGTGAGAGATTTTTTTTAGATGTCCTATTATACACAACAAAGTGAACTACGATTAAGACGGTGAGTGCATTTGGGTACATGTCCGAATATCTTCAGTGTGAAATCCTTTGCTGTAATCAGCAGTGCGGTACGGTGCGGTACGACGAGTTGGAACTTAGTACGCGCGTATGTTCACCAAAACTTTTAATTTTTAAATTACTGTCGTACTTTACTGATTGTATGCAACCGAACGTATTGATTTAATAAAAAGGCGTACCCGATGAATGAAATAGTTCAACTGGCTACTGGACTGCATGTAAAATTGAAATGCGGTAGTGAGCGTGTTTGTTTGTCTGTGTGCATGCGTGTGTCGTGTTGCAGGCAGCATGTCGCGTCACTCTCGCACCAAACGGCTGCGATACCACGCGAGCTACGGCCTTGGCCACCGTCCGCCTCGCACCGGGATGCTAGGTTTGATCAACAGCTACCAACGATCATATCACTGTCATTCTCGTAACACCGGTACAACTAGATGGCCACGGCACTATTCGCGATTACTGTCATTACACGATCGAACGATTTATAAAAACAAATTCGCCAAAAAAATAACACTGACAAATAGTCTTAAAAATAATAAAGAGGCACTCGAAACGCATGTTCCGTCATTTTACAGCCATGTTATGTCACACATATGTATGTGTTGCAGTCAAAACTCGTAATCAGACAAAAGTACTTTTTTTTTACTTTTAACTAACAAGATCGATCAAAACTAATTTTGACCGCATGCTCTCGATAATACTACTTTTGACATAAATTTAAGTAAAAAGTAGTTTTGCCGAATGGAGCTTGAAAAGGTTCGAATTCGTCAGGTTCAGACAAACACCTTTTGAGTTTTAGGATTGGTTTACGGATAATTACGACTTTAAACTAATAGTGTATTAGGAAAATGATAAGTAAATATAAATGGTTATTAAATTAAATCTTAATGGTTAGAATAATTTGATATTGATTGGTTTGGTTGTCTATGGTTTGAGTTACGCGCGAACTGATACGACCGCCGCGCCGATAGCGTAGGTAAAAAACTCCATAACGGAACACCGTGTAGTTTTAGCCGGTTCGAATTCGACAAACCACCCTACTGTTTAGCCCCAGTGGAGTGACGACCCTTGGTAGTTTCCACAAATTAGGTTAAATATTTTCATTCATATTCCAACCAGTTAAAAGTGATTTTGACTGATTCTATAGTGATTAAAAGTAGTTATATTTTTATTCACATACTAACCACTTAAAAATATCTTGACTGATGCTAAAGTGTTATTAAAAGTACTTTTGACTAAGAGTGTCAGTTAAAACCGCATTAAGCAATAAATTGCAGTTGAAATCAACGTGGTTAATAGTAATGTCTATTTTTCATTTAAAAGTGGTTTTGACCGATTAAGAGTTTTGGCTGTAACATACAAATATTTTTTTTATTTTGACACATTCGTAGAATTCGAGATCGAATGAATACACGGATGCAAAGTAAATTTTTAGCTAAGAAAGTATGGATGCACCTTTTGAGAATAGAACTATATCCTGGATATGGTAAATGAGATGGGGACTAGGAATATGAACTAGTTCTTGCTTTTTCAAACAAACAGTACTTTTGTTCGATAAAGTACGGGCTTCAATATTCGTTAAATTTAGACTAGAATTATTAATTTGTTCACACTATAATCGCTTAACTATTTTATAAAATCTATTTCAAATTAGACAGTTCTCGAAGTTCTTGGGTATGCTCTCATATATGTGCATCTAATCATCTGATCTTTGGTTGCAAGTGGCACTATAAATAAACACTTGCCGATATCACAAAATTTCGAAAGTTTATGGGGCACAGAGAAATAGCATTAACACTCTAAATTGAAAATAATCAACTATATCTGTATTTATATGTTTTTAATTTTTTTTATATATTTAATATATCGGACTGCTATTACGAGACTGTATCAACGCAAAATAGGGTAAACTTGAGATAATTCATTTTACATACGTAAATATCAATTCCCTACGCGTCAATAAACATAAAATAATAATAATACATTGTAATAAACCAAATTTTTTGAACAAAACAACTAAAAATATTTCATATTTTTTTAAATTTGTTCAGGCAATAAAGTATTAACTCAAAAATTGGAAATAACATGATAACCTGCAATCTTTTAAATAATTCATTAATACATGCAGCATCGACACAAGCAGGCAGTAGATTTTGGTGTTTTCACCTAATTTACCTCGACAATCCAGCACATGCTGTGGCGTCTGTTTGTGCCGATCTATGATTTTAACTCTAGCTACAATTTAACGTTCATAAATGTCACTTAGTGTCTTAATTGAATAAATGATTTTGAATTTGAATTTGAAAATTTGAACAGAAATCCCTTAATTTTATCAAAATTCTGTTGTTTCTGAAAAAAGCTTCATTTTGAGTTGATACACTCTTGTAACAGCAGTGCGATATGTTTGTATACTCGTTTACTATTTCAATTATACATAAACTATCTTAAAGTACTCAAGTGCCGTGTTCAAAATCTAGTCCCAAAATTAACTATTGTCGATCATTTTACTGCCAATGCTGTCGCTCACGGGGAAATTGGTTTATAACTAAACATTAATGGAGTAGTTTACCTTCAGTCCATTTGCTAGTAATAGGTTAAGGTATTCTATTTGTGTATCACAGTTTTCGTATTTCTAAAACATATGGATGCAAAAATAAATGTCTGACGTGGTAGGAAGACGTTCGCTAGATTCGCTGACCTTCGGCTCGCAGCTTCGAAACTTTGTATGAATGATTAAGATGAGATATGTTATTTAGAAACAGTATTGTGACTGTATTATTAACAGTAACAGTATTGTTTTTGGCCCGTCTTTCCTCACTTTTTAAGGGAGTAGGTATGTGATTGTTTATTCGTGTGGATCAGAAGTAACGGGTCAGCCATTTTGAATTACGTAAATTAAATTGGTATTTCGCTGTTTTTTTATTACTATTATTATTGTGCTGTAAAAGCTATTTATTCACTATTTCACGTTTGTGTTTTAACAGCTTTAATTAACCCGTTTTATTTACTTAGATAATTACATATTTACTATTTTTATGGTTAATTATTTTTTATTTGGTTAACTTTTTTTTTACGTGATAAATATTTCTTTAGTTATTTATTAAGAATTTACCCTTTATTTTCTTTACTTAGAGGTCACAAACGTGATTCATTGAAATACTTTCTATCTATTTTTAACCTCCGACGCAAAAACAGGGGTGTTATAAGTTTGACGTATCTGTGTATCTGTCTGTGCCATCATAGCTTCCAAACGGATGACCTGATTTAAGTGCGGTTTTATTGTTTGAAAGGTGACTTGGTTGAGAGTGTTCTTAGATATAATTCAAGAAAATCTGTTCAGCCGTTCGAAGATCATCAGCTCTTTTCTAATCGTTGAAGAGATTTTCTAGTCGGGGGTGTTATAAATTTATGATTATTTTATAACAAAATATGTATTTATTCAATTAAACATTTTTTTCGGTTCACTGCATCAAGGCCTGAAGATTAATTTACTCTATTGCCAATTTACTGGTCTTTGTCAATGTTACAAATAGCATTATTTTATTACAGGCATTCACTCATGTTCTCATTTATACAAACATAATATTTTAACTGCGACATGGTATTGTATTCTTTATTATATTTGCTGCGCAATTTTGCTTCCAGCTAAGCTATAATTATTACTAGTTGCGTTTAAACTAATCACATCTAATACACTTACCTTGAAACACATACATCCTGCAAAGACTTAATTCGATGTTTTCTCCCTACATTATAGCGTACGCGACTCAATGGGAGGAGCTCCTGAACGAGCAGCTGGCGGTCCTGGCGCAGTCGCGAGATTTGGTCGCAGAATTCCGCAGCAAAATGCAACAGGAGGAACACATGTCGCGCCGCATCCAGCCCTCCCGACATCACTAGCTCCGCCGCATGCCACGTAGCGTCGACACCTGCACCTGCTCGGACACCCAGCGCCGCCTGACTGTGGTCACATCCGAACTGACTCCATAGGCACCGTACGAAACTGCAGAATATCTTTAACAGTCCATGAGATGCGACTAGATACGGATATGAAATGGATTCCGATATTTTTTTCAGGAATCTACTTTTAGTTTTGTTTTGGACTATATCCGTATCCTGATACCGATTACAGATTTACATTTCGGATAGAACTTGTACGAACTTATTATATACGAATCTGCGTTTTACGGTACAGGTCTTGTTAAGTGTGTACCATATTTCACATTTGAGTTTTAACAGCTGTTCATGCCATCAAATGTGTACCGATGGCAGACTGAATGCTAGTCGTCCCATAAGTTTCCCTTGACTAAAAGCATGAAATAAATTGACGTGATGTCTAAGTAGAGGACGAAAGAAAAGTTTCTATATTGTACAAATGTTGTCGATGATCATTAAAAAATGATTAATCATTGATTTTAATGGGTATAAAGTGGACATAACTGTAGGTAATTTAAGAATCTCTGTATTCGATTGTGATAAAATCGGAATTAAATTCGCTTCCAAATCGACGCTACGTACCGTGCGCGTGCATTCGCTCGCAGCCATAAAATGGCGGCCAACATGGCGGACGAACTGTCACAACGTAACAACACATGGAAATTATAGTGTGTATAAATAAATCAGTATTGAAAAATTAATTCAATGTTTGAATGAAGTGTGTAGCTGGCCTACTGTATAATCGCTTTACTATGTCTTTTGCCGCGTTTCGAACCTGTTCAAGTTGTGACTGTAGCTTCGTATACCGGTTTGTGCCGTCGCGTTGTTGAATAGATATGAGAGACTGTTTATTGTAGTGTTTGATGCACAAACGTGACATGTTCGGCGACCGTCCATACGACTCGTTGACAAGCCATTTTGACGTATATTTTTAACTCAATAACGTCTAAAATCGCCTGTTTTGACGTCGTGTCGCCGTGAAGTTCGAGACAAATCGTGCTATTACGAGTATCGATAGTGAAGAATCTTTAGTTTCTGTAATAGTCATGATTACAGCACTAAAAGTATAGGTTTGAACTCTTTTGATCAATATGTACGTATTGCGTGTTCATTCTTGTTCGTTGTCAGTGAAGGAAGTCATGAGGTCAACCTACACTTTGCTAGAGATAATAAAGAGAATGATAGACATCGGCAAGCAGATGTATCGCTCGATACCCAACATAATCGAATCATGTAAATGTAAGGTGCGAGAGATTACTCTATTAACACTTATTCTGGGATGCATTTAACTTTCGCCAAAGGCCTATTGTCGAACTGTAGATATTTTTATACGACGGGAGATTTGGAAGTACAAACTTGCAGTGAGATCGGTCCCAGTGGTTGTAAGTAGTTCTTCGTTGGCGTGACTAGATGGCTGTAGTGGGATTGAAGGTAGTACCCATTAGACCTGACTAAAAATGCTTGTACTAAACTTTTTTTAATTTATAGTACTTTAAGCGATGTCTTGTTTAATGCCCTAGTTGCGCCAATGTCTTTAAAGCATGAAGGTCTGTCAAAATCGTCCGTTCTTATTAAATACTGTTATGCTTATTCCATAGTGATTGAATTGATCAGAAATAGTTCGTTTTTTTTGCCATGTTTTTGCAAGTTCGTTTTTGACAGGGAAATACGCTGTTGCTGTGATTGGTTTTCATGACAAAATTGTTTATATTTGATATTACAGAGTACTCGGCATGTTGTGAAATAATCGTGTTAATTAGATATTTGGATGTAAACTGCGATTTAACACTTAACGCACTGAAGGATACTGTTTTTGAGTTAGCCAACAAACTTGTCTAATAATTACTGTTGTTAATGAATGTCAATTTCTGGTTCCTGTCATCTCTTCTTTAATATTTATTTTGTTATATTCCGCTCAAAAATATATACCTGTAACATAGAGGCTAAGTCAAAAACCGTCTGCTTTAAAATAAATAAACTATTAATTGATAATGTATTTGTAAATGTTTATTGTTATGTGACCGATAGACATATCGTTTGCATATAAAATCGCTTGTTAAACTATCATTGTAAATGTAACAATAATTCCGACTTAAGTGTTTGTTAGGACTATACATGTCTCATATATGCATGTTCGTTACTTAAAAATATATTTAATCTAGTTCAGGTAAAACACATTTTTGTCTAATATCCTATAATGAGTGTGGTAGGAATGAAAACAGATTAAGTTTGAAATCATACATTTTGAAGCTTTGATTTGCTATGGTGAACATGAGTATGAGACGGCAAATGTATGTCGTCGTTGACTAGATAGATAGTTGATTGTAAAACTCAAACAGAAGTAAAATAGTTTGGGAAAAATTCAAGAGTTACAAAAATACATTCCAATTATTGACAGCTGTATAATACATTAATTTTACATTCAATTTATTGGACAAAAAGAAAACTTTCTAAAAATGATTACCTGAGCTGAAAACGGTGGCATTTATGGTAATATTCTTGACATTTTTCCCATAGTTCGACTTATTGTATACTGTATCTGAAAATATATTTATCGCGACCATTATTGACTTTAGACATTGGCGTGACCCATTGGCGTACCAAATCACTTACCGTCATTTTCGTACTGATTCCTATTTATGGTGCTTTTACATTATGCCTTTAGCCGAGCCGTCGCGTTGTGTTCTTAGTGATGCATAATCTTTATAAGGGAACTCTCCTTTACATAACTTTTTAGAAGTTTGTTCATACGAGTATACGAGCAGCGATATTGACTTAAGTCGGAGCATGGCTCTGTCTGCAATTTGTTTGTCTTTACGAGTATTCTGTTGTAAGCTATTTGCGTGATGAATAGACATTGGGATTGTCAACCAATTTACATCGTTTACTGTCGATATTGGTCACGATATAAACATGTATGAGTCATGCCATTACTGACGGCGAACACGATATTACCGGTGAAATAAATTTCTATATGCAGATTTTTACTTTTACCCCCTATATTGTAACAGTAACTATTAAAATAAAATAGCGTCGAATTCTAAAAATCGTAAAATTCTTTTTTTTTATTATTAATAGTAAAAATAGTAAAACTACTTAAAGACTATGTAACTGTATAAGTTTTTCAAGTCAGTACATTATAATATATTTTTCATTGTTTTTTTTGTAATGAGACTTATTTATTATGTTGTGATAATACGTGAAAAAAGTAATTTTTTGTGTTGCCGGGGCGTGCGCGTGCGACTGTGTGCATTCTCACTTCTATGTTCAAGCGTGCCGTTGTATCGACCCACTGTCGTTTGTCTTTGAATTTGAAATAGAACTACAGAATGGAACATAGAACGCAATCTCTGCTTTATGGGTAAATTTTCGTTTGTAATTTTATAACCACAATTTATATTGTCTACGAAATAAATAAATAACCCAAATGTTTTTCTGTGGTTTAATATTCGCTCATCTGGTGCTAGGTTTAGAGTCGCTTTTTACTCAACCTCTAGGGTCTAAAGCTTCGTATATTGCTTTTGTTTCATAAATATGAACTTCCTTTTACTTTTGTCAAAATCTATAAACCGGACAACTTCTCCGGAACACTCAGCAAAATGTATTATTTTGTGGCATTGTTCAATTTTGCTATTATTTATTTCCTGTTCTGCGAATATATTCCGACCCGTTCTGAGGTAACATGTATACTATAGCTTACGATGTTATTAGATAGCGCTTATTAATAAAATAAAATATATAAACAAATGAACAGATCGGTACTCTGTATCAGAGTGACTGCTGCGCCGATGTTTGAACTGAACAAAAACTCTTACTATAATTATTATACGTTTGTTTGAATAATTGTAATATTATTGAGATTACTCCGCGTTGAATGAGTTAGTTTTTGTATAGCGTTCGAGAAAATCGATCAGTGTCGAGCTGAGGCCCGCTCAGCTATCTAGTTAAATGCTTTATTATAAACATTATTTTAACATCGCACATTATAATAAATTAATCAAAATTGACGTTGGATGGTTTTATTATTGCGCCCTCTGCCCAGATATCCTTTCAATGACTTGGTTATACGAGTTGCTAGTAGTTAGTTAACGTTCAGAACATTACTGAGCTTTGAGAAGGATCTAAAACACGTGACGCATTTTTTTTCACATACTGACTAATTTCAAACTCGTCCTGGTACCAGTTATAGTAGATTTTGACTGTATAACATGCTGTTATTATGATTTTTTAAAAACCTTAGCCCGATGCAAAAACATTACTCAGGGATAAACTTTCTTTTTAATGAACGTGTAAAAAAAAAACCTATGATAAGTTGACAAAACATGAAGCTGCCGTCTGCAGAATATCTTGTAAGCTTGTTCAGAATACAGGGTAAAATAGGGGACTCGGAACATTTTATCGTCGGGAAAACTCTCACATCAGGTAAGCCACTTAACCTATGGTAATAAATTGTAAAGAGTTCAAACCCTGGAAGTAGATTTTGACTTCCATCAGGAATTTTCCTAGGCCTTTGTGGTATACATATATGTATACGTACATACGTTCTTGTTTCTTCGGCTCTTCTACTCCTTTGGGAGGTAATAAATAAAACAAGTAGGTACTAGTCAAAGTAGTCAGATGTATTGAGAACAAGTTTGTACTGGTATCATAGCAATGCACAAATAAATTAAAATATTCAAATACTGGAAGACAACATCAGTGACCGTCACAATATACTTGTACCTGTGTTGTATACATATATGTATATAACTACATAAGATGTACATAAACCTATATAAGACATAAAATTTCACTCGTCAATCATCTTTGCCTTGACGTCCGAAATGAACTGCAAGGCAATCAACGGTTTGTGGGTTTGTTGTAATAAACTTATCCCTGTTTAGGCTGTGGCTTTTCACACGATCATAAATCAGATTAAAATGTCTTATAGGAATTTAACTCTATAGCACGTGAAACTATTTTAAATGGTTATTTTTTGGAACAATTTTAAATATAGAATAATAATTATAATGAACTTTAGAAACAAATTAAATAAACGAATTAAGAAAATAATTAAAATTGCTATTATTGCAAGTCGTAAAAGGGTAGCTAAGACCTGATGATTGTAGCTTGACTAAAAACGAACATAGGTTTTTAAGAATTGCTTATCTAAGTAAATACATTATTTTGTCAAATGAATACATACAGAAGATGACGGGCCTTGGTCAGTAATGAAATAACATTAATACCTAATTAATTTTGGGCGTATCACCGCAATATTTCGTCGTCGTCGAATTTTTTAGTAGGTATTAATTCAGATTAGCTCACAAACAAAATTTAAGCATATTAGGCCATGATACTTTAGTTTATTAAAGAAAAATATTATAATTTACGAATTAATTTGACAATTAAAAAGTTTACAATTAATTTCTAAATATCATACAATATAACTATAATCCGTAATTTCAACATTTGTGCATCCTATAACAAGAAATTAATATTTTTTTTTCAAATATCACAGCACATTTCCAATTACTTCATACATGCAAGATGATAAATATACTTTTGAACATAGGATTACATTTTTAATTATTCAGGATGATCACAAATAAATTAAAGCAAATGCTAGATATTTAACAGCTACTACGGTGTGCATACATTTAAATAATATCCTAATCTGTAATGATCACTGATACAATGTGCAATTCAGGCTTCATGATTTCATTAGCAATAACTAAGTACACCTATAACTAATTTGTATAAAACATTCAAAATAAGTAAACAAGTAATGATTACAATTTTTTTTTGTGAAACAACCACAAATCTTCAGAATAAAATTGATTGCTTTCTTCGGCACGAGATTAAAACCATATAAAAGAGTGAAATCGATTAGGTACGCCTCATTTTACGTGAAATATTTTGATTGTACACATAATTGACAGGTAGACAATATTACAAATTCAATTTTATTTTGTTCTTGAAATTTCTAACAAAGAAATCGTTAGCGATTAAATTAATATTCTAGGGATGTCACGAAATCATGTTAGATGTGGAATAATCATTTGTATTCTAAGTTGAACGTATTAAAAAATCTAGGGGCGACATAACCACGTTATTAAGGGTGATCAAGAATACGCGCAACGAGTGCCGAGTGCGGGAATGTCGAGAAGTAGGACAGCTAAACACACTTTTTTGGTATTTTCTTAAATGGCTCACGTATCGTGTCATCACTTACAACTAACGGAAAGGCAGGGAAAACTTTATTTGTTATTGATTAGCGACAAATGCACAATACGTGGCTTCAATATTTCAAATTCTCAACTTTATGACTACTACTACTACTTGCAATAAATCTGGCAAATTTTTCTTTAAAGGATGTCATATTACTGGACAAATTGCAATTTGGAATTATGCATGTGTTCATAATTACCATTTAGTTGTTTACATATTTTTTTTGTAAATTGGAGTACAGACCTACTAAAATTATTTTTCAAACAGATAACGAAGTGATAGATGATTAAAATGTTTGGGCACAGATTACTAAGTAGTTACTACGTAACAGATAAATCACTCCCTACAAAAATATCGATACCTAGTGTTTTAATTGCCTACTCTTTCCGGGCTTTAAAATGTATACATACATTACCTCTTCAATATTTTTTTTTTATAAAAAAATTACAATTGTTATGTAAATTAAGTACTTATCGCTTATTTTTCAATTGCAATTAGTATACAAAATTCTACATGTGTGATTTGAGGGAAACGAGCATACAGCATACAATTACATAAAAAGCGCTTGCCGGGTTTTTTTCTCTTACTTTATCTACATTCTTATACTGCACATAAACAACCATATCAATTTTATTATGAATAAAATTTAACAGTATTTAAAGAATATATCAATACGATATCGAATTACGTTTTTTGTACTTTAAAAATACAAGCGTGTGCGAGCAAAGCAGCTGTCGGCAACACACTGCGCGTGACTGTGTATAAGGTCCGCCAGCGGATGACCGGTAGGTATTTAGCGCGCGCAAGTACATCGAGTGACATAGGCCTGGTTTAGGTAAGAAGGACCAATAACTTAGTGGAACGGTGATCATTTCAAAGTGTGTATAATTTCAATAATATTTTCAATCCATATAAAAACGTCATTCTTATTAAGACTGGCAGGCGGCAGCGTTTTAAGTAGGTAGTTCCAAATTTGAAAAAAGCGCCAATCATTTTGATGCTATTCAAAGGCCAGGATCGGTATAAGAAGTGCTACATAGGAGAGTAAGTAGTAAGTAAGCAATTTTTGTTCTTTGTCATCTTGAAATTTGAAATGATTAATGTTCTTAGATGGGTGTCGTATACACAGAAATCATTGCATACCAAGACACTTAAAAATAAAATTCATACACAAGATATTTACATAATTACCCAATAAATATGAATAAGTTATAGTTCAATTTCTTTGGTTTTAGTAAAAATATATATTAGTTGTCATGGCTCTTGTATTTTTGAACTTATGAGTACATACATATCTACACTACACTCTTCTACAAGACATACTTTATACACACAGATGTATATGGTGTTTCAAGTGCTTGTATATAAGACTTTGTAATCTAATAAATAAGGTATATCTAATAAATATTATTAAGCGAAGATTAGAATAATTTAATTAAGAACAGAAGAATTTTGACTGTACGGATGGCGTAGTGTTTAAGTGTCTCCTCGAACACTGCCTTTGCGTGCTCTAGATTTGATCATTTATCTACGACAATTGTTGTTTTCTGTGATTTCCACATTGTGGCAAAAATAATATTTCTAGTGGGTGCCGTTTTAAGCACTTATAATAAATTTTTAATTGCCCAGTCGACTGATTATTTTTCAGTTTCAAAGTTATTGTTTTGGTTGTATGAGAAATTTTAGATTTCTGCACTTCTTTTTCATACAAATGTCAAACTATCCAAATCTCACAATCCTCCGTTCGAGCAATATAGTCAAAATAGGCGGGAAATATAAGTTAAACAGAAAGTTGTCTTCACAAATATTAATTTGTATATGTACAGACTTCTATTCTTTATTCAGCCATCAAGTCTGAACCTCCTGTTTTGTTTGGTAAACTTAAATAGTAAAAATATTTTTTGCAAGCATTAGAACACACTGTAAAGCGAATACATATTCATAAAATGTTTGTAAAATAATAAATTTATAATAGCAACACGATGACAGATACAATAAATATAGAGCTAACAGAAAAACCTGCCAGCAGGTTACATTAATCAAAATGGAAGTTGAATATTTCTTATAAAATACAAAAACTAAATTATTTACAATTTAAAATGCACCGCAATTTACAATTTACGCATGTACTCGTATATAATATAAATGTATCTAATGGAACAATAAAATGTACCTAAAAAACCACATACGCGCGATACTTTTGTACCAACAATTTACTAGCTGTTCGGAAACCCGGCGAACTAATATGACAGTTAAAACATGATGAATTGGGCGATCTTAGTAGTTACCGAAAGCAGTCAGTCACTAAAATTTGAGTAGCATGTGTACGCCCGTAATTCTATATTTGTAAATTACGCGTTGCCCCGTTTTTTCACTCTCACAAGACTCATCATGTCAAGTTTGTCTGTCACTAGGTATCGTCATGTAAATACTAGATGTCAATCAAATCAAGCGGATCTCCGGACCTCAACTAATAAGCGTCTTACTGTCAGCGGGGGAAACTGAAGGGTCAACACGTGACTACGATTGCCTCCTGCTATATGGCGATTCCTGTGATTTTTCCTAATTTTAATAAAAAAAGTGTTAAGTACAGAAAGGACATACATAATTAGGTCATATGAAGACGTAATGGCAATGTATGAAATTTTGTACAAAGAAAAATATTCTAGGATAATAATAAAATGAGAAAGTTGGTATTCAGTTGGAAGACAAAAAATAATAACAGCAATAATTAACAACAGCAATAATTAATATCACTTGTTGTTTAATAAATAGAAGTATCGGACTTCCCTAGCCCTTTAATCAAAGTTCTATCTTTTGTCTATTTATTGATGCAGTTTGGAGTTCAAGAAATTTTATTATGCACATCATTTTTAACACACAAGACATATTTTAGATGTTATAATAATTTAAATAAATATTTTAAATAATACAATATTTTTTTTACGAAAACCGTATCCAGATTTTTGGCTGGGATCCTTAAAGGGATTTTATTACCAACTGTCACCTCTCAGGCTACACACGCTCTACTCTTTAATGTTTTATGCTACAAAAATAAATAATATAAGTAATAAAATACTTTCTATTCAACGCAAAGATTTCTAATGCTCCAAATTAGGAACTAAAGGCAGCCACAAAACCTAGGACATGTTGACATCATTTGTTATCAACGGTGTCCCAAAATAATACTGACTTCGATTCGCATGTCATCGCCCGGTTCATAATAAGTTCTCTTCGATATCTTCTCCTGTCAATATGTGAGGGTCACCGATCGCGGGCACCATGTGGGAGTATTCACTGGTTGCCCAAAGGTATAGGTTCAGAGTCCGCTCCGTACATTCCGCGATGAATCTGTAATATATTATAGAATATGATAATTAGTTGAAGTTTCTAAAAAAATACTAATAGTATCTACCTCATAAGGGGTGTTTTATTCTCATTATGTAGATATCTGGTTAGTTGGGCTTTGCCGAAATCACACGTCAGCAAAACCGTAGGTTTACCACAGATAGTATATCTTTAATTATAGGTATATCTATTAATATTTCATAGTGAGTTCAAGGTTAATGTTGATCATTTTTATTTGAGTGCATCCCTTCTTTAGTGTGTTCTGCCCTTTAATAATAAGTCTCTTGGTTTAACCCCAAAACAATTAGAAACTATTATTAGTCGTTACAACGTACATAGTAGCGACCCTAGCTACATTTTTAGGTGGTGTAAGACCCCAAAGTGGCGCCCCTATAAATTCCAAAACCTTCTTTTTTTTTTAGATAAAATATGAATCAAAATGTAATTAAAATGTTGTTTTGTTGCGCCCCCGATCTATTGATTTGGCGCCCCCTACATGACGGCGCCCGGTGCAAACGCACCAATACCACCGCCCTAGGGCCGCCCCTGAACGTACAAGCTGCTTTCGGGGTTAAACATTTCTTGTAGAATTTATTTAAGTAGATACTTTTTGTACGATTCACTCGAACTATAATAGCCGTGGTTCAGTGATTGTTGCTGCATAATAATTGTTGTCATTTATGAATAATACAATATAAACACTGAGTCGTATATACAATTAGTCATAACGCTCACTTCAAAAATTCATTTAAACAAATTGCAACTCTCCGCATATATAAAAAGAGTTCTATATTCATCGTTTGCCATCACGCCACCTCTGCAGGCGTTGACGAATTGTGATTGACGATCGGCAGCTTTGTTCACGGACTAAAAATGCAGTAGGTAAGGCTGATATTTTATAAATACTCAATCGTATTATAACAACAATATTATATTTATTAAATGAATAGCAACTGATGGACCTATTCGCAAGTTAGAGGTAATTGTGTTTCAGAATGTGTATTCATATAATTACAGTTTAGTAAAACTGAAAAAAAGAACTGGCTTTAAGGCGAACCGAATTAAAAGTAAAAAACCAGTACCACTATCCAATTCCTGTCGTCAGACCATCGCATCGTTACGAAGCCCAATCAGTTGGACTCGTGAAAACGAATCGTATGAGCTCAAACTCAAGGGGGTAACTGCTAGCCACTAAAGTGTCCCACTATTCACCTCCTGGCTCCATCATCAGATCAGTCCCAAGATGCCAAATTATAGTATTGTCATCCAAACTACATATACATACAGGTTCACTTCTTTTTACCAAGTAGGTGGCAAACAAGCATACGGCCCGCCTGGTGGTAAGCGGTTACCATAGCTTATAGACGCTTCCAATTCCAGAGGATGGAGGAGTATTTCAATACGACGATATTAGAAGTACATTAAAATTTACTTCCAAAATGTGTTTACATAGTTAGTTAAAACTTACAAGTGAAGCTATTAAAAACGTGTTTAAAATGGTGTCTCCTATTATGTTTTGTAATTACTCAACCCTTATCCTAGACCTGATTTTGCAAAACTTGCAAGTAACTTGTTGGGCAAATTGTTTACCAACACTGATAAGAATACAAAAAATGGTGACCACCACTCTTGGATTCTGCTTGTACTTTCCATCAGGCGAGGCAGAGTTTTGGCAGCTCAAATATAAAAGAAAAAAAACCTACAATTTAGTTTTAAGTTAGAAATTAAAATTATGGTATGCAGATTTATCTACCACATTTTCATAAGATTTACTAACAATAATGAAATCAATGTGTGACACTTAGTGACAAAGTTGGCACAGTTTAAACTGGCAGAGTCTGGTCAGGTTCACTTAGTAGCATAGTACTAAATATATACCTCCCCACGCGACCGTCACTTGGCGGCTCACTCAGTTGGAAGCAAAAAGGAAAGCACTTTCGCGTGTTTTGCAAGTTCTAGGTGAATTCATCTAATAAGAGCAGCGTGTTCACCGTAATTCATATTGCAATTTATTTGTCTTTATTGGAAAGCCCTTCAATTTTAATAATTAATCTGTACACTGCGAGTCCATCCCTGGATTTATTAAAAGTAATTGACGCACTTTGAATACATCCAGGGCTCAATTCGACTGTTTCAGTTTCATTATTGTGACCTATACTAAACATAGAAAACATGATAATAAACACTTTGGGAGAATCATATGCGACAGCAAAGCTTACCCCATTGTAAAAGATTAAATTTTTACCATATATCTCTCACCCTAAAGTGAAGCACTTTAGGGTGAGAGAAATATGGTAAAAATCTGAAAAGTATTATGTTGTCAACAGTTTCACTGTTTGAAATATTGTTAAGACTTTATATGTTACAATGGAGAAAATATTTTACTGTATAGATTTTTAAATGTAATAAAAAAATATGTAAAATTATGTTTATAGAAATTATCTAACCTTACAAAAGGTCTGACGTCACCCTCATTTGCTGTTTGCAAGTGTTGATAATATAGATGTCTGTGCTGCTTGGCAATTATCACTGGCGGGTACCCTGCCTGCATCAGTAGTAAGTTCATAAGTAACCGTGATGTGCGGCCATTACCGTCTATGAATGGGTGAATGTGAACTAATTTGTAGTGTGCTAATGCTGCATATCTGAAATAAATATTTTTTCTCACTTACTTTGTACTCGTAATCTTAAAAAGCACACATTAATAACTTTTGCACAAATTTTTAAGGCCATTACAAGAATACATTATTATTATTATTATTGAATTATGGACGAGCAGCAAACTTGCTGATGTGTCCACATCACTGCACTGGAGTAAAAGTCTATGGTGTATAAGTTCATGTATATTTACCCATCTCATTTTATGTTAATAGGTCTTTCAGTCCAGTGGGTTGTATTTTTCCAACCATTATCACAAAAGTTTTAACATCTATCAATAGTGTGGAAAGAATGTATACAAAATTTTGCAGTTATTTTAAAAAATTCATTGATAGTCTAAAAAATCTTTTAATTGACATCAAGTCATGTCAATCAGATCAAGTTTTGATTATCCTTTTCATGACATGGGCGAAATTGTGGTAGCTCCACAAAGCCACAAATCAAAAGTTGAAGTTGAAGTAATTGTATTATATAGGTTTTGAACAATTGGTAAAATTTGTATCATAGTGCTCACGAGTCTCATTAAAAATATAATAAGACATGATTGAGTGTAAACAAAAGTGTTTTACCTGACAGGGTGCAAGTCTAATGCATCTTCTGAATTCAGCCACTCTAAAAACTGTGTCATAAGTCTTCGTATCTCTGATGGCCCAGGAGGTATGTGACCTCCAACGTAAACTTGTGTTCTACGAAACTGCCCTCCTTCCACTGGGTCCACATGCCCTAAAACTCTTTTATGTATCTCTAATATATCGCCCATAGTTATATCTCGTAAACGGTACAATAATGTTTGATTTATATACTTCATTGCGGCATCTAGACCTAAAATTTCATTATGCTCATCTATGCTCTTGCCAGAAACTGCTATTCTGGTCTCCAAAATACTTCTAGTTTGTTGCAATGTCATTGTATTGCCTTCAATTGCTACTGTATGATAAATATGTTGGAAGTATGCTTCTTTCTTGGCTCTGCGTAGAGCAGAGTTGTTTTCGGGTATTGATGAAAGTGCATCCCGTTTCTCTTCAATTTTACGAAGCACATCTCTGTCCAAGTTCTCAACTATACTTGCGGTACGCTGTCTATTCATTAAAGCTCCTGTGTGGTCAGGGTAATTAGTTAAAGCTAATGTATACAGCTGATCTGCTTTGACTACATCTTTTTTAGTATCTTCCAAAAATTCGCCATAATGATTAAGTATGTCTGCATGTTTCGGTGAAAGAGCAAATGCGTGTTGAAACAATTTTAAAGCTTTATCAGCCTTCCCTACTTTCTTCATTTCCAGAGCAGCATTTAACGAAACTACAGCTTCCGCATCTCGAGTCTTATCTAAAGGCTTAGGAGGGGGTTGATCTGAATTTTGCTCATATACAGGCTCTAAGTAGTTTCCGTATAATCCATCTGGTATGGGTGCGAATGGCTTTGCATATCTTACCTCATAGTTCAATAATTTCTGCAGAGATATCACAACAGCTAGTGTGCACACTACGCTTGATAGTATTAGCACAGTTTTACACCTATCAACTAGCATTTTTGATTTAATTTTCCATTTACATGCGCACTTCATGTTTTCAGCTTCTTGCGTTCTACCTATAAATAACATGATAGCGACGGTTACTACAGCGTATGGTCAGCGATAAAATCTTTATAATGACTGTAAACGATTTAGATTTCATCGTGTATTGCATTAATATTTCTAAACTCAAATAACAAAAAACCACGTAAGGTCATATTTGACAATTTTGACATTTGATCATCTGGTAAAATCAGTGACAGGTGATTCATAATAACATTCCATTTTACATAAAATTGTATTATTGGGCTACTTTAACTTAAGATATAAATGATGAATAAAAAAAATACAAATGTCTGTAAGCGGGGCTCTGTACATTAAATTAGTGGTGCGAAAATTCGATAAGGGGCACATGGATTGGCTATAATCATGGTTAGGTAGTAAAGTATGAGAAACGGCCAAGTGCTCTCATAGCTTCGGGTAGGTCCTGGAGATCAATTTATTAAGGTAGCGAGGACAGTTTGCGAGTTTGCCTAGGTTATCGACTTGAAAGGAAATTGCTGAAAGTGATTTTAATTTATCTGCCTTGATAGCATGTAGGTAAATGACACATATACATAATATATGATAAAGATAATTTACAAACTTGTAACGCTTGTTTATATTTATGTATGCTATCTACAATATAACTTTAAATAACATAAAACTAATCAGAAATCTTCTTATATTCTATTCAAGCATGACTTTTGAAATATAACAAAAAATCAATCTGATATCTACATACTTAATTCCAACTGAAATTGCAAGAATCTGTGACGTCCAAATAAATTGCTCTTTATAAATTTGCTAAATGATTTCATAATGTTATGATATAAATCAGAACTAAAGATTTTAGATAAGATTAAACATCAACATACATCAGGTTTATTTTTATTCTATTTAGGATAAGGCTGTTCATATCAGCTCTTTAAGTACCTATGGATATTATGTAGGTACTACGTAGAGAACTTTATCTGAAGTTGAGGTAATCTTACAGAAAATTTTATATTGCACAGCTTGCGCAATAAAATAGTGAGGTAAAAGTTTGCTTTTCTCCAATTATAATACAGACTGTTACAGAAAGGTGTGATCACATTTTAGGAAGGTCGTGTGTAACGGGCTGACGGCCAAATAGTTCATTTAGCTTAAGCATGCATGTCAATTTCAATGATTTTTTTTTTATGCAGACATTTTCAGAAAAATCTGGATATTCCATCAACATCCTAGGTATTAAACAACCATAGTTTCATTCATGTCAGTCTGCTCTCATACAAAATATTGGCTTTATCGTTCAGTTTTCAAGTTCGATTAACCAGTTTCAAAATAAAATTTCGAATTCGATTCGAATTTTCCTGCAATTGTTAGCGTTTTATGTGATTTACAGGATCCACTATATGACCCTAACATTTTTTTTTTTTATGGTATAGGGGGCAAACGAGCAGACGGGTCACCTGATGGTAAATGACTACCGCCGCCCAGGGCACCTGTAACTCAAGAGTCACACGTGCGTTGCCGCCCTTTAAGGTAGGAATAGGGGAAGAGGGGGAGAGGGGGGAAGAGCGGAAAGACGGGAGAGGGGGATTAGAGGGGAGGAGAGGTTGAGAGGGGAAGGACGGGAATAAGGGGAGAGGGAAGTTTTAGGGCCAACGGTAACCTCACTCACGCGGCGAAAAGCAATGCCAGCATTGTTTCACTACCGGTTTTCTGTGATATCGAGCGGAGTCGAGCCGGTCCATACGTGCCGAAGCATGGTTCTCCCACGTAAAAAAAAAAATTACCGCACCTGTCTGTAATATCTTGTGTAAGCTCATATATCATAATTAGCAATATTAGCAATAGCTATTGTACCTTCCGTCTTCACCCGCATATTCTAGCTCTGTTACCAGTCTGGTAGATTACATCTCCGGAGAACGAATAGGTTTTTTTTTTTATTTGTACAGTTTGTTACAAGTGAAGTTAATAAAAGCATGTTGAAACAGACTTTACCGATGTATACCGAGCTATAATATGTATGCATTTAGAAATATATAAGTATGTTTATCAGCAGTCTGGTTACCATAGTACAGGCTCTGCCTAGTTTGGAATCAGACGGCCGTGTGTGAGATGTGTCAAATTATTATAAAATTATTATTGCAGCACAGACATCCTTGAAGAAATATTTTTTCCGGACTTCTAATTAATAACAACTGTATATTTGATTAGTACTAATTAACCATAATAAACATAAGATCATAGAGGAAAAATGTTTTTATAATTCTTTTTTTTTACTTTCAAAGCAGGCCTAAGACGGCCTCGGTTTATGTATTCAACGTTGCCCTTCCCTGATTCCCTGGATAAGGACTTGTTAATCTCCAAATACCTAACACTGTTTTTGTTCATATCATAAAAGCTACCTAAAAAAAATTGTCGTAGATAAACAAAATTAGGACTTGACGATGTGTATTAATCCTTATTGACAAGACAGCCGTTTAATGGGCTAGGGATTAAACAGGCATAAGTAGATAATTTTATCATGTTTAACGTAAGCCTTCGAAGGCCTTTAAGATTAAGTTGTTTTATAACGATGTCAAAAAGTTAAGTTTTTAAAGCCTTTATATTTTTGTCTGTATGAACACATATTATGTCAAATATTAAGATGTACTTATTCGAATACTGATGGATTGAATTTACATGGACGGATGTCCATGTAAATTTGCAGTATAGTAGTCCATGTAAAATGTCAGTATCTGCACCATAAAAGTTAACTATATCATCAATAAGACATGCAGTGGAGTATTATTTTGCAGTTAACCGTTCCTCATTGGTTAACTGCCTTTAAAGGTTAAAATTCAAATCGATAAAAAGTTCAAGATGAAAACAGTCAGTTGAAAAAAAGGTGCCTGTTTAACTTCTAATGGCAATGCATTTCAAAGCGGCACTTCTTTTATAGAAAAAAGTTAACATCATGTACACCGACATAAAAATTAAGTTCTTAATAAGTAGATGATCACCTCACGAATTCCATATAGGCATCTACAATTCTACATTTATGTGTGTCACAGGCGATATCGCACGGAGAATCGTATAAATACTTGTATTTGTCATATTATTCTCCTTATGTAACTATTGTAAATGGGATTAGATTTTGATAACACAACTAACTGCAGTAAACTTAAAAACTAGTAGTAACTAATCAGTATAAAAAATATTTTTGTCGAGCGTCACGTGTTGCGGGTTGATCCTGGTCATAAACCTTTAAATGAACAATTCTTATATATATATATTATGTATGTATAGGTATGTAAAATCTGAAAATAAAAACCGAGCAAAGCGTTCCAGGCACTATTATTTTAACGATAATAACATTAATAACCTACGATAAATATTTGCTCCTGGCCATAATATTTAATGAAAATATGGTGTTTGATTGTTAATTTCATTAAAAGTTTATTTCCCAATATTATAGCTGTTGGTTTATAAAGTTTTTGAGTAATGATAAATCTTAATAAAAGTTTTAATAATAGCTAGTTAGTTAAGTATAAAATACTAACTCTAATTATTGCATAGGTGTTTGTTCATTCCCTACACGTCACATTATCATCATTCATTTAATTATTTTTATAAGCTTTAAAACGTAGAATATAAAAGAAAACAAATCAATGATTATTTCTGCTTTCTACTTTAGTCTTGCCTTCTTTTTAATTTCCACATTTTGTTGCATTGTCATCAATAAGTTAATTGAAAAACAATTACAAAATTGTACTTGGACATATATGCAAGAATGGTAGTTTTCTTGACTAGATTCTCCACACTTAAGTAAAGATTATCTTGAAGCGTAAACAGGGGGAGGTCTAGGTATTATGATTCCCAGTACGGCACTGAAGTTACGCGAACAATCTATCAAAACAAGTGTTCGGTGCCTAGCGTTTTGCAAAAAATGTTTTTTTTTTCGCAACTTCCATACGTATTAGGTGTAAATCAGGACTTAATCGCGATAATATTTATAGGATACTTACTATACTTTTTTAATGACCTGACGTTGTGGACTGAAATTCCACCTTTTCGATTAAAATCGGTCAAAACGTCGGGTAACTAAAAAGGTTTAGATAGAGTATGATAGATATATAGAAGTCGCGAAATTTAAAAAACAACAGCTGTCCGGTTGTTGCACGAGGACACCTTGATCACGTTTGCATTCAACGATTAACCTCGCCTTGCAAATGCATTGACAGTGGGTGGGTAGCTTGGACTTCATTTTGGATTGCATTATGCAATTATACATTGCATTTTTGATTGCATAGGTACATAATTATTTGTTTTTGTATTAAATTATTTAAAAACTTATTCGTGACATTAATTTAAATTACATTAATTCAAATACATATTTTAATACCTAATTAAGTGAATTATATTCACTAATTAGGTAATAAAATATGTATACGATCTAGTTCCCTGTCGATAACGCCATTAATTATTTTGAAAAGTGAATAATTATGCGACAAGATTTCGTACTATTCAATCTGTAACTTCTTAACTCAATTTCAATATAATAAAGGTCATTTTGGTTTGGCAATTTAATAAAAAAATAGTTTTAATGAAATTCTGTCGTATTACATCGTTTGTATATAATAAAGTACGATTTACACCGAACGCTTTTTTTATTACGGTGATGGAAATTGAAGTTTATGTTTATTAGTTTAAACTCATATTTGTATGGAACGTCTTGCCGTCGCGGCCGGTCGGATCCGACCGGCTCACAGACGGGTCTGCATTTTGCATTATTTAGCTGGCCAATATTACAATTCTCAGAATTACGCTCAGGTAAAAAGAAATGGGTTCCTCGAAAAGCCAGGTAGTTGGGCGACCCAACCCCATTGTTTTTATTTCACCTACCCCAAATTCCAGAGGATATGATCAGTCGGAACTCAGACATTAATTGTAGTGGTTGTTTGTTTTTGACAATTCTGTTTTAGAAATCATATTTTAACTGTTTGTTATTTTATTTTGTGATGTGAATAAATTATTTTTAACTATGGATTCTCAAACTGCTGGTAAGTGACTTATTTTACATGTTTATAACATTTCATTTTATCATTGTATTACATTATTTTTCGCCATTTTAAAATTAGTGTTTTTTTATTTTTCTTTTTCGTGCAAAAGAAGTTTTAAGAGGCGTTTGTTTTACTGCCCGGCTATGATTCTTATATATTCTTAAAATAGAGACATTCTATTTAAAAAAAAAGTTATAATGGATTCCAGCTAATTACTACAGCGATTTTGTATAATTATGTAATATATTAATAATAAAACGTGAAAAAAATATAACTTATGATTAATTTAGACTCGGTAGGAAAGGACATAGGAATGCACTGGCATGCGCGCGCGTCCTTTCAGATCCGATCCAACATGCTCCTGCGTGGCCTGTTTGGTGTGAATCGTACTTAATAGTAACTAGACACATCTCACACACGGCCAGCTACACGAAACACTAGGCAGAGTCTATACTATGGTAACCAGACTGCTGATAAACATACTTAAGTATATGAATATATTTTCTAAATACATACATAAAATAGAAAATTTACGCAGAACAAATTATCGTGCTTATGACACAATTTTATTTGTCCTGGGTGGGATTCGAACTCAGGACCTGTGGCTCAGCAGTCAGGATCACTAACCACTAGATGACTACACTAACAAGTCAGTCAAGTATTGGTTAATAAACCTTAATTAGTTTTATTGTTAGATGTTTGTTGAATTTTTAAATTGTAATATTTGGAAGTGTCTGTACAAACAAAAGCAACGATTGTATGTATGCGTTTATGAATATAGTGATATGTGAATGAATGACCTGAGGCTTAAATGACACGATAAACAGAACTGGCTGTGTTGTCTGTGGATTGTAGCTCTCCCAGTGTAAGAAGTACCTACACTTTCCCAGTTAATTCAGATGCAGCAGCGTGTCCCCGGTGCCGGCCGCCGGCGCCGTCTCGTTGCGCCCCGCTTCGCTTCGGTGCGCGGCGCGCCGACGACTGAAGCAGTAACTACGTCACGCAGCGCAGCGCGCGGTCATACGTGTCCGCCCGCGCCTTGTGCACCGGCCGCACCTACAGCGCGCACCGGCGCGCTCGACGGCGCTGCACGTGGCAGCCATCCGGTAAACTTTAGCACGGAGCTGGTGGAGGTGCTGATGGCGGGAGGCGCGCACCTGGACCAGCCCAACGACTCACCTGCGGAGCTGGTGCCGCTGGCGAACCTGGCGGCGCGCGCCCTGCTGGCACAGCCCACGCACGCGCTGCCAGCCACGCTGCAGGCCATTCTTCACATGTACTGGCCATAGGCCGCTTCCGCCCCCTGCGTGTGTAGCCACCGTGTAGCATTAAGGTCACACACTATAACGGCACTGCAACGGCACAGCTGGAGCACGGCACCGCCTGAAATTGAGGCTACCGCTGGCCGCCAGCGTGCTTTACCACGCATCGCCCGCGAGGTGCAAGCTCGCAGTCCGCGCGCCGCCCGACCCCGAGAGGTGCAAGCTAATATCATCGTCTTCATGTGCGACACGACGCGAAGTTTTTTCGCTAGCAGCTCGCAGTCGGAGCGCTGTAAGCACGCGGCAGCGCGCTGACTGCGAGTCGAGTGGTATGGTTCCAGCAAGCGCGCTTACTGCCCAACGTTGGCTTGACATTATGAAATATATTATACGACCACATTTTAATGCTAATGATTTAAATGACAACTTATTTTCTGGGTTGGAGTCGTGCCGTTACCGTGACGGTATAGTGTGTGATGATGATGACCTTTATTCAAAATGAAATAAATTATCGAGTAATCTTAATTTATAATCGATGTGTGATATTCGTTTTATTCTAAACAAAATTTGTTAATTCATATCTGGAGTTTTCAATGGCCTTATTAAACTATACTAAGTAACTATATTGGGAAGATGAGCTAGTTGCGAAGACGAGCTCAAAAAAATAGGGGCCCCCAACTGGATTAAAGTAGCCTGTACAATTTCCTAAAACGTCCCGAGGAGTCACATAGCCCAATGTAGAGAGGACTGGCAATCTTTGGTCCGGTTTGGCCTAAAGGCCAGGAGGCCTGCAGGCAAGAACCTCTCTGCAGGTAAACCTGCAGAGGGATTCTTGCAGATAACTAAATAATCAAAATAAACTAAAATCTAAACTAACAACTAAATTTAAAAACCAAACTTAATTACTAACAAAAATGTATAATACTAACATAGAATTTATCTTTTCTTTTTGTAATCTGCAACGAAAAAAAGGCTTTTTATTTATTTATTTATAAATAACTATATGCAGGTTTTGTAGCTATATTGTAATTCTAATTACGTCACTGTTCTGCAAAACAAGCAACAAGTTTTATAAGCCTCCCCTCCTCTGAAACGGTTCCCAAATGTTGTAATGACAGTATTCCGCCTAATACAATCAAATACTACAATTTCAAGACTCCTGTTTCTCAACGAGCAGCCTTTATTTAAATCTCTTTCAGTTCTCAGTGGCGCTCGGCCTCTGCAACGTATTAAATGTTATTCTTGGGAAAAGGAATAACTTTGTAATCGTTTCCATTGTTCAAAATGCGAATACGAATACTTATTAATATGAACAAAGTGTTGCAAGCGGTAACAGGTGCTTCGAACTCTTAAATTGCGAAAACTTTTATCGCTGTGGTAATACAATCCTAACTAATATGAGTATTATAAATGCGGAACTGTGTTTGTTACAAGCCCCGGTGGGGTGACGGCCGACAAAAAGGTGTAATCTTCTGCAATTATTCTTCCATTATTTATCGCAAATTATGCACGTCATCAGATTATAAAACTGATGGATTGGCTATTGATTGATTATTTGTTTTCAATTTTGACTTTTCGATTAATGATTATCGAGTTACTAATATTTCATAAACTCCTATCCTTTTCTGTAGGACCGACTGTTGTGGCGATCTTTGGGGTAGGCCTATGCCCAGCAGTGGGCTTCAACCGGCTGAAATGATGATGATGATGAAACTCCTTTTATCTTTATCTGTGGAAAATATTTCCGATGTTTCACATCTGTCAGGCGTCCCGCGGCGGTCACTTTTTTTTTTGTTAAGAGTTTTAGATGAAATTAAATGAAATTATTTATTTGTTGGTACTATACAATCGTGTTATAGATTATAAGTTGGCTAATTCTATTATATTAGGCTAAGACTGTAATAATAGATGTAAGCGTTGGATGTAAATAAATAAATGAAATAAAAATGTCAGAGAGTGGGTATTAAATTTTATAATTTTTATTTTACTAGCTGACTCTACAGGCGTTGGCTTGTCAAACAAGTTTGTATTTCATAAAAAAAGCACTTTCTTTAATTGGTAATCGATATTTCGCAAAAGATACGCCGCGCTGAGTGTCGGGGGTTCGAGTCCCACATGAGGAAAAAAATTGTGTGATCCACAAACAGTTCTCCTGTCTCTAAGAAATAGAATACTTATCTCTGTGTAAGAAACAGTCTCGAAACCACTGATATAAACTATGAAAATCACTAACTAACAGTAACTGCCAAGTTGTTCGTACCTCAGTTCGCACTCAAGTGAAGTTCTCATCTTATTTCTGCCGACAACATCTGTGTCCGTTAGTTGAATGTTTGTTAACTCCCCGCGACACAGGAGTTATTTCTAGTGCAGAATACCTCCAGCGCGTTTATTTTTATAAAAAAAGTTATACCCTTGTACTGATATATTTCGGCCCGAATGTTGACCTTTATCTTTATAAAGGGCAGGAGCTACGCGACCTGTAACAATATTGGTAATGTATTATTGCAATTAGAAGTTGTATGTAGAAGTTGTATGTCGAGCAAAGAATTGACATAAAAAATTATGATTACAATATGATTTCGTGTAAAAGAAACTGTTGTTTTTTTAAGGTGAAAACTTCTTTAGGCACGTTTGTGCACTTTTGCTATGGGGACAAAGCACTGAACTCGTTACCGTCACGCTAATATTACATATATAGATCCACTAGAGGGGGCTAATCTAAATATTGAGTTTTGTCAGCTACTTATTAATTAATCTTTTTTATTCGGTTTTTCGGTTTTCTTTGAGGCCGTTCCGTTCGAGCCAGCCCATTCGTGCCGAAGCATGGCTCTCCCACGACTATTGGTTTTATGGCTGGTTCTATTCTAACACGTACAAATTGTAACTATGCATTGAAAGTATCAATTGAGTGCTGAGTATTCGGAGTACATAGGATTAACACTTTGCGTTTAGGTCATACGAAATTATACACAGTATCGGTATTGTCAATGAACTGGCTTGTTTGATAAGACAATGATGATTATAAACACACCAAAGTCTGTGAGTGAGAACAAGATGTACTTATTTGCCTTTACTACGTATATAAGTTGTAAATTATGTCAAGTGGTAGTTTATACAGCTGTGTATTTATTATCGTCATTTGTACTGAAAATCCTTATGACGTCAGTAAAAAGATTGCGTTCAGACATCGCCTATTTCATTGTATTTCGAGGCAACAAGACTGCAACTGTTTCGTCTTCCCTTAGATTGCTGAGATGAGGTTAGAATATATATAAAAATATATATCAGGGCCATCGACATACCCAGCTTTTAGCCCAGATGGGGCGAAATGATTTTTGTCAGCCCATTGGAGCAAAATTTGTTTTTGTCGGTCCAGTGAGGGGAAAATCAAAAATTTTACTCAAAATTACCTAAGCACTTCGTAAGTATACAAAAGCCAGAGGGGAAGGGGCAGCTGTTCTCCCCTGCCTTATGATAAGAACCTATTTCATTGTCGTCTCAAGACAGCAACCTGTTCGAATCAGTTGAATATCATGTCCGATAAGTGCACGTAGTCTTCAAATGACATCCTTTATCAAGCTAAAGGTCGGTATCCCGATCTGATGTCAATTTCTTCTTTTTCTGAACTAAACTTAAGTCGGAAAGCAGAAGGAAATTAAAGAAACATCATTCAGGCAGAAATCTTAACATGGGTTGATGTTGGTGAGAACGGTGTTTATTAGCGTATTCTACTTATTTTCCACAAATAAGCTATTTCAATACGCATATTTAACGCCATGACTATAAGGGCAGGTTGACTTCACGGGCACATGAAAAGAATGGCATATTCATGCTGTGACTCTATACTCGTACGTTAAGGCTGATACGGGCTAAGTAACGATGCTAGTGTAAGGAGGACTTTTGTAACTTTTTTTTCTTTTTTAAACAGACAACTCCCGCATTAGGAATTACTCCAGTGTCGCGGGGAACATTACAAACATACAAACAACGTACACAAAGAACACAAAGACTCAGGTGGGAATCGAACCCACGACCTGTAGCATAGCAGTCAGGGTCAGTAACCACTAGGCCAACAAGCCAGTTTTATGTACTTAATAGCTGCAAGAATACTTTATTAAAATCTTGGGTCTGACATATTCCTTAAAACTATTTGTTCTTTTTAAGTACGTAGTAAGTTTTAAGACTCGATTTTATCGTAAGCAAAGCCGCAAATGGAACTAGTTCAGACAATATATTCATAATTCCTTCATTAATATTTTACAAGACATAATCAGTGTTAAATAAAGATGCTATCTTATTTAGTCATTCATTATTCTGTCTTAGAGACAATTTGCGGTCATCGGTGGTCGCCTTGGGCGCGGTAATCCATAAATTATTGGCGCTAAAGTGACCACAGATCATAACAATTTTACAAATCTAACTAGTTTGGCCGGATGTTATGGTTGCCAGACTTACCAATTAAATCTAATACCTTTAAACGGACAATTCCTGTATATATGTAATATAAAATCTAAATCTCGGAAACGGCTCCACCGATTTTCATGAAATTTAGTATGCAGGGGGTTTCGGGGGCGATCTATCTAGGTTTCATTTTTAGAAAACGAAACAAAAAAAAAACTACATATCATCCAGGTACTACATATTTATACGCCGTCGTTCTCTCTCAACGTATTTATTTTTTAAATAATTTACCTAAATAGTACATTTTATTTTCTAAATGTTTCGTGGAAAGTTTAAGTTTTATCCTTATTTTACCAGTACTTCTAGACCTTAAACGTCACAAAATAATGTTTTGGTGTAAGGGGCAGTGGAATGATGTATCTCGTCTGAGCCGACCGTGGTACGTCACTGCCAAGATTCGAAACATACGAGAACAAGACCGGTCTCCAAGCAGAGGGAAATTCCCAATCATTGTCTGCGGTAAGCATGGACGACAGATAACTACGTCTAAGTACTTTTCCTGACACGAAGTATTTTGCTTTTATTAGTACTGAGCTTTGATCGGAATGTATAAATACAGTCTGATGTTTACTTCGTGCAAATCCTTTAACAGTTTGACAAAAATTCGTGCACTTACTGTAGCTAGTAGCTATTCTTTTCTTTAACAAATTACACACTTGTGTTAAGAAAGAAAGAATACCGACACGGCACGTATGGGCCGCCTAGACCGGAGTGATAACACGGCCTCACAGAAAACCGCCGGTAAAGCAATGATTTCATTGCTTTTCGCCAAGTGAGTGAGATTACCGGAGGCCCAAATCTTTCCTTCTCCCCCATTCCCCTCCTCTCCCCTTCTTTCCCCCTTCCCTTACTCCCACCTTAAGGGCCGGCAAAGCACCTGTGACTCTTGAGTTTCAGGTGCACATGGGCGGTGGTAGTCATTTAACATCAGGTGACCCGTCTGCTCGTTTGACCCCTATCTCATAAAAAAAAATAGCGCCCAGTACGAAAAGAGTAATTAAGAAGTAATTTAGTAGGTATGTAGGTAATTTTAGCTGCCCTGAAATAATATAGGTATTTATACCAAAATACATAAAAACTGTGTTAAATTGGACCATTTTTAATGTCCCCTAGTCGAACACACTTGTAAAAGTGGTTTCCATCACAGAAACGGTCTGTAAGCGGCTTTCTTCCACCACTGTGTTCCGCGGGACTCGAAGTGTCTCTACTACTTTTAACCGTATAGCAATGGATACCGTTCAATGCGAGCATGTCAGTAATATGCAACTGAAACAGAGGTGGGGCAGCGCATATTCAAATTGGAGTCCAGGGTTTATGGTCGATAGCAGCTGCCATATACAATAGCCTTGTTCTTCTATTTAGACTTTCAATAGATTACTTCAATTTCTTTTTCTTCTTTACAAGGGTGTTGCAAGGGTTTAGGGGGACAAGGTCTTAGGAATCTCCAAACACGTAGTTCTCTCCTACAGGTTAAATCAAACAAGTCACTTAGAGACTGACTGTTGCAGTTCTCTTGCTTGCAAAGCCGAGGAAGAAAAAAAACTCAATCAATTTCATAATAATTGTATTTTTTTATTTTATTATTTTTAATACTTCTTTCTTACGATTCACAAATAAATAATTGTTTCACGTGAACACTCAGATCATTTACCAATTGTAAGTAAACAGTAATCTAATCTAACACATAATAATATTCACATGTTTGGATTAAATAAAATTTATCTAAATTATTAATTTTATAAAATTAGATTTACTTAAAATTAGCTAAACAAACCCTCTGCCAAATAGGCGTAAGCTGCTTGACATTAAAAGTTATTATTTAAACATACGTAATAAATAATACATATATTTAAATGAAATACTTTTAAGTTCAGGTTTCACTAACGCGCGAACCTGTAAAATGTTAATTTTACGTTCGCGTCGTCGTCGCTGACTAGACAATTCAGTCATAACAACGATAAAACATTAGCGGGCATTCGCTTGGCAAGTCATGAACACTTGCGAGTTTCCTAGAACATAGCACTTGTCTACAATCAAGTAATTGTCTAGCGCCAAAAACGTCATAAAAGTTGCGTGCTCGTAACTTCCTGCGTTCAAGGAGCATCTAACATTTGGTGCGCAGGGAATGCGTTGGCGAGAGTTTATACTACTTATTACTACACTTAGCGCTATACTATGGCAGTATTGCAGGAAATTAGAGAGCAAACAACATGAGTCTCATTATATAAATCAAGCAGCTTATAGATCGGCCGGCTGCTTCTATCGGCCGAATGGGCGACATTCTGCATAAGCAAGATTACAATTAATTTTACTATTTTTACTATCTAAGCCCGTTAATTTGAAAAAATCTTGTTAATTTCTTTATAAAACAATGTTATGATCTCTACAGATGAGTTAAATCAGGTTTCCATTAAAACTTATTACTAGAGATGGCGTATTTAGTCGCCTCTGCTAAACTATAAATAATTTGAAACATTCACTTTCACGTTTCTCTTGGAAACAATTTGTGCGTCCAGCGCCTGTTTTCACCGTAATCCTTCTATTTACCCTTATCAAATCATCCTTCTCGTATTAATACTATGAAATTTATTAACGTTAATAACGCAGAAGAACAGACTTTCACAGCCTGAATTGGAACTAGAAAAGTAATGCATTATTGAAACCAACCCTTAACATTAACAGTAGCTAATGCTATGCAAACTTACAAATTCGATCATGACTTACAGATCTAAACAGATACAACCTTTAGGTAAATTAAATAAACTGACAAATATTATGTTGGTTGTAAATAAACTGACAAATATTATGTTAGTTGTAAATGAGTATAAGCAAAAAAGAAACAACCATTAAAAAACGATTGTTTAATTGTTGCCATTTCGAAAACGTCCATAACATGGTCTTTTAAAATTTTCTAGTCCAATTTAATACTAATTTTTCAAATTAGTACTTTTAAATTTCAGACGTCAATATTATAATTCAAATTTAGGTAAACAATTTACACAGCATGCAAACAGTAAATATGTTCATGTAGTGCTGCGAATATCAATTAGCGGCACATTGCATCGACAATAATCATGGTCGAATATAAGGAACAGCCTAGTGCTATCATGGTACCCATTGCTATACTCGAGTGGAAGGTCCTGAAGCTCTTCAGTACACGAAGGTAGCGAGGACAGTGTGCGAGCTCGCCTAGGACTAGGCGGCCGACCTGCAACAAGGAAACAATACATTAGTAAAAGGGAAGATTACAAACGAAATCAATTAGGAATTTCACAGACTTGATTTGTCTTCTTAAAGAAGCTTTGAAGAAGTAACTTTTCTCTTAATGATAGAAGGATAGAAACACAATAAATATAATCTGATACATAAATCAAACTTAAAAAAAAAAAAAAACAAGAACGAGAGTGGAAGAGCGGCAAGACAGATTTTGTAATGTATAATCCAAAGTTGAAAATGAGCCTACAAATTTTATCTGTATATTAAAAAAACTTAGTTGTCTATGGTAATGACTTGATGATACAATTTTATTTCAACAGTCCACGAGAAGCATTTAATTTTTATTTATTATATAAAGATTTGTATAACATTGTTTAAGATTGATTATTCGTACAGGCTGTGAGAGTACTATAGATATAGTGGGCGTAGCCTATTTTATCAAAAATTGAGATAACATCTACCAGAATGATGTAGTTTTGTTCAAAATTGCGAAATAACTGGTATAAATTAAAACAGGGATATTTTTACTTCCCAATATTGCAAATATGCATTGTATGATGTAAATGTATAACTTGGCTTATCAGTAATTATAAAATATTCACTCGCTATGCGCTGTAAGTAATACACGTGTAAAAATGAATCATTTGCTGCCATTTTGATTGTCAACTTGAAGGAGAATCCATAGCGTCAGGTGACGTACAATCGTATGTCGTCAATATTTTAAATACTACTTGTTGTCGTTTTAAATATCTGTTACAGCAACAGCATCAGCATCTTGAGTGTTTACTGACAATGGAAATATTGAGCTATTCACTCACTATCATTTATATAACGGTATTACAGTTTGATTTCATTTTACAAATTGCCTATGAATATGAACTACTAAATGGAAGGCTTCTCCTGGCTGTAAATATACATCTGAGTTCTTTAATAAATTGTTAAAATTAAAATACTAAAAAGGATACAAGTACATGCATGTGATACAAACATCTATATGGGAATAAAATTAATGCCCAAGATTTTTTAACCAGCAATGGGATAGTTAACAATTTAGATAAGTCAAATTGAATAACTTTAAACAAGCAATTATTGTTTACATCTATATTTATAAATGTATTTCGTGTATCTCGGAAATGGTTCTGACGATTTGAAACAAATATGGTATTTAAATTAGGTTTTGCTTTTTAAGTTTATCTACATAGGCGTCTTTCCGATTAAAGTACCGATTTAAAATAAAAAATACGCGAATTACTGATCTATAGCAGTTTCTCTGTTTGAGTTCAGCTTTTTCCCCCCTGATTTGAAAATATCTTTGGGATTGAGAGTCCGTTTATTGAGTACCGTACTCACGTTAGGGCACGTAGTAGCAAAGAATTTACTATAAATGTACATCTACCACGTGTGAAACGGCTGGGCACGGCTAAATATATAATACTTCATATATGTTTGAAGACTCGTTTTTAAAAGAAGAAACATTGAAAACAGAAATGTTTTACACATTTTCTTTGTATAAACCTTCAGTGCCTTAGCATGTGACTTGATAAGGATGTAAGATAGCAGAATACAAAAGAAATAGAATTTAAATTTCACGACTGTTTAGCCTTTTAGAAGAAATGTCAATATTCTTAAAATAGGGTAGGAAAAAACCTTTACTTCTTAAACAGAATAGTGTTTGAGACCGACTTCATTCAAATACGATACCGAGATCTTTTTCAGCCTTGTTAACTATGTCCAGAAGTAAGTCAAGTTAGCTATAATATAATTTGCTTCAAAAGTATTACTCACTTCAGTTCCGTTTCCTGCAGCCTCCTCCATCTGTGTCTTGACGTGTTTGGCGCGAAGCATTGGCCGCACCAGACGCAGGCGCACGTAGGCTTCTATGCTGAATACGGCTAGCAACAGTGCTAACTGTAACAAAGAGAATATGTACATTTAATAAAATACATGCATACATACACTCATGCTTGTATCCCTGAAGACCTAGACAGAGGTGAATATTAAACAACCACATTTTGCCATCGATAATAATTTAGTCCCACTCATGGGATAGGAGATAAACCTTTGGGAATTAAAAATGGGAAAATTAACAGAATATTGTGTCAGGCCATAGCAGATATCTGCTCTGAAAAAGACCATTCAATATGAAAACTGCCAAACGCGAATCTTATTTATTAACAATAAATAAATCAGCAATGCTTGCACTGCTTTTCGCCGAGTGAGTAAGGTTACTGGAGGCCTAACCCTTTCAAACCCCCTCTCCCCCTCTTCCACCCTTCAACTACTACCACATTAAAGGCCGGCAACGCACTTGTGACTCTTGAGTTGTAGGTGACCATAGGCGGCGGTAGTCATTTAACATCAGGTGACCCGTCTGCTCGTTTGCCCTCTATACCATAAAAAAAAAGTATAATTACGCTTTATAATCGTAACTTAAATAAAAAAATATAATCATCTTTTTCTTCAAATCAAATTAGTAGTACTCAGAAATACTAAGAAAGTTAAGAAGTAGATAAATTCTCAGTAAACACAATGACCGGAAAGACTTTTTCTATGTTTGACATGACTGACCTATCATGTCACTTCATCAATTAAAAACTTTATCGTTACCTACTTCCTTATATCCGGTTCCGCGAGTTTAATAAAAAACTGGGGCCAAGTTCTTAAGCTCTTATTAATCTGTCAGTTATCCGGAGCAAGTTAATCTTTTGGCCTTTAAAAAAATAGCCTTGATTTTACAATATACGTATATTACATATGTATTTCGCAGATTAAATATTATCTTGTAATTTATTATCTTTGTGAACGGCCACAAATAAAATAAAAAAATAATGTTAATGGCAGTAACTCAAGGTTTTCGCCTCTCTTTTTGCATTAGGTAATGATGGTGTATTCTCGTTCAAGTTGCTAATTGTTTAGAAATACTAATATTTGAAGCTGGTTTTGGATCAAAAGATACTTATCCTAATGATATTTTGATACACGATACATCTTAATAAACATGAAAGAGTTTTTATAGTACCTTTGGCGCTGGTATAAACCTACTATTTAGTAAAATCGTTACGGTATTAAAGAAAAAAAAAACGTGAATTTTAGCGCCATAATTACTCTAGCAGTTGCATCTCAAATGTCAAACGTCAATATCCTAGTGTAATCATGTTTTAAATTATGTTTTTAATGTTTAGCTATGTTGACTCTAAGGTCATGTGGTGTTTATTATCTAATTTACTACTATTGACCGCAAATAAGTTATAATAATGTGCTAATTGAAGATGGCAGGCATAAAACTGATTGATTGGTCGTGGCACTCATTAAAATTATGCACTTTACCGTTATTAAGGCGACGTAGTTTTGAAAATTTATATTTTGTAATTAAAATCTATTGAAATAATTGCAATATATATGATGTACCAGCTTTTACCTTATGCAGGGACTTATACAGGAGTAATTAACTTAAACCATAGCTATTCATTTAAGAATGTAGTGGAAGTGTTAAAAGATATTTCCACCTACGTTCAGAAGTCTTACTATTTAAAATTTTATAAACCTACATATTAAAGATATACCTAAAAATAAAGAGCCTATGCTGTCGGATATACCTATACTACGGGCTCTTTCTTTGCTTCTGAATTGAATTAAAATGACGACAGGCCCTAATAATAAATAAAAACGCTAAAAGAAATCTCATTCGTTCAATGTCAGTCATTATTAAATGAAAAATATCCAATCTCACACTATTTGACTGTTTATCTACTTTCATTTATGCAGCGGAATATTAGTGTCAATAGCATTCATTCAAGCAAAAATTTGCGAACGTTGGGTTGGCTCCATTTAACTCCAACTCGTTTTTAAATACGTAACTTTGTAATACAATATTTATAAAAAGTATTAATTTTATTCTCTACGTAGCTTAATGTAATTTATAGTCAAAAATAACAAAATATTGGTGCCGATTCTATTGTACACTCAACTAAACTAAAACCTGACTTAATTTCTTCATATGCAATCAACCTAGTGTTCTTCGTGATAAGGTCTATTTGTTACTAGCATCTATTTCTCAGCTCCGCTAAATTTCACTAAAACCTGTCAACGTATACTCAACTTTATTTCCACGCAGCGAGAGTCTTTATTTATTCAAACGCTGTATAATTGCCGTATAAAAACTTGTTCAAAACGACCAAGGATGACGTGTTTTCAAACTACACCTACGAAGACGCTTACTAAAAACACAGAGCAAAAGAGATGGCATTCAACGGATAGCGGCTCTCGCTACGTGGTATTAAAGTTTATTTAAGCGTATCAGACTTTAGTCGACAAATAAATGGCTTATTTCGATAGCGACATATGTTACCTACTTGTTTCAATTTGAAATAAAACCTTGTTTCTAAGTATACAAGGTTTACTTCTTATATGAAGAAAATTTAGTGAAGTTTAATTTAGCGAGTGAAGTAACAGAATTGGGGCCATTATCTGTCAGACTCTGTTACGCGACAACGAGGGCGACTTTGATAAAAAAATACAAGTATCTAGGGATTCTGCTATACGTGTTTTGACAGTACAGTGTTTTTTGTTCTAGAAATTAATTCAACACTATTGTCGGTATGAACTTGTGAACGATGGAGATATTCCGACTTGTTCTCTGTATTTGACCTTTCTAAAAAGGGTTATAAAAAGCAATATCTTACCTGTACCCAGGATGTATTTTCAAACTTTGTAAGGCACTGCATTCTGTAGTAAGATAGCAGTGCCAGAAAACTGATGATGGAGTTGAAAGTGTAGTACACGGGAAACAGTACTGTTTGCACGCGGCCGAACTCATGGCGTGGGAGTGAGAAGTACAGCACAATACCTGGAAAAGAAATGGCGATTAGTATCTTAACTCAATGTACAGCATATGTAGGTACGTAAGTCGTTTGAAACAGATTTTAACTCTGGAGCAACTCAGTACCCACTTAAACATCAAAATAGTGATAGGAACTATTACGGGCCATCTGGCCCTAAATCGACACCTATTCACCATCAATGCGACAGACAGTCCTCTATGCAGAGGCTGTCTCAACGCGGAGGAAACGGCCGCCCACGTTGTCCTGGAGTGCGAGGGAGTGGCCACACAACGGGCAAATACGGGTCGAGGTCGCTCCTAGAAGCCTGTGAATGCCCCAGGAGGCTTCTGCGCTTCGCCCTATACCAATACCCACTTAAACAGTAGGTAAAATCAAGAATAAACTAAAATATGCCATATGTCCTGGTCCAGTCTCATATATTTGTAGCTAAGTACGTAATAGGTGTAGAGGCTACGAAGGTGAAATTGATTGGAATCTCTAAACGTGCATTGCGGTTAGGTGAGGTCATATTGATATGACCGAACCCGGAATGCGTTGTGTCATTAAATTACACAAATGCATGCTAAATAACTGTTTTTAAAGAAACAACCGTTCTTATGCTAAACAAATGTTACTATGCTACACAACTGTTTATAGCAGTTGGGACTCCAGTGATAGAAATGATTGAATGTTTCCCCTCTATTTCTCTCAGTGAGCTGACTACGAGGGGCTCTGTTACTGACTATAACGTGACACATTCCTGAACGGGATTCTACAAAAACATTATATATATATATATATATTTGTGGAATCCCGTTCAGGAATCATATAATATATATAGTATATATTATTATGTATACAAAATTGACGTAATTGATGTCGAGGCGAAGGGAATTCATGTTATGGGAAACATAAAATTTCAGAATTCAAAGAAACAAGCAAGGGAATGTAATGGTACAATGTTATACACAAGTATGTTTTGCGATTTGTAATGGAAGTTATGTATTTGTAAATCGTACAGTACGATTGTCGAACTTGTCCTAGATCAAATGAGTGCAATACGAAGGGCCGCTGGTAGTAGTACAACGATTTTAAATTTGGATGATACCAGCTCTGTATCCTACTGAATTACAAATATATTTTATAAATAACTTGTAGAAAGTTTAAAAACTCTTTTTAGGGATTCAGGTCGCCGCGCCGGTTTTATGAGAGAAGTCATTGAGAAGTAAGTAATATGTACTTTGAATTAATTTAAACTTATTTTTTACGGCTAACATAACTGAACTTCAAAATTCGAAAGCTGAAAGAAATAAGCACAGTTGTACAAAATAATTGTTCCTATCTAGTAATCAGATTAATAAATCCATAAATACATGTTTGTGGAGATTTTACGGATTAATTGAGATTTAAGGTGTAGTTAAGAAACTCAGGACTCCTAAAATAGAAGGTCACTGTCAGCCATGCAATCTTCATTATTATGCTAATTTACACAATTACTCAATCATTCGATATATTCGGTAAAAAAAAAGGTTTTCCATCCATACCACAGCATAACAACAAACTGCATTGGTTATAAGTTAAATGTATAAGATCAAAATCCTTTGGATTTTTGTGTTCAGGCTAATAAAAACTTTAAAATGCAAATTAGTAATCGTAAAGGCTTTTAAATGAAGTTGACTCCGCCTACAGTGTCTGAGATTAAAAAAAAATATATAAGCGTTTTTTTAACGTGTGATCGGTGTGATCGATTTTAAATTTGGAAAAAGAACAAGACATTGTAATATATGTATATAAATATATAATTATATATATTTCAAACTAAGACTATAATATTATGGACCATATCGGTGCTCAAACGAGGTTCGCACCAAATAATTTAAATACAGCGTTATAGTTTTTGAACTTATTATATATGTGTACCTTTTTCAAATTTAATTAATATATTGTGAATAAATCATTCTTTCGTTATAAAATACTGCAGAAATGTTATGTGTGGCATCTTCTCAATGACAGAAATGACCTCACAAAAGCTCTTTGCTCCCAGGACCTTGTTCGCTAATAAAATACGACGGCGACGTCTTACGATAATAAAACCTAAGGTTTATTTTCCAATAATTATTATTGTTATCGCTAATAAAGTTACCATTTCCTTATTCCTTGACATAAATACTTTGATTATCGCCAATGAAGTGTTAAATTGTAGTTCATGTACGTAAGTGAGCTTATCTTGAAGCATAAACAGGAAGAGCGGGAAGGAATATGATTACCAGTAATGTATAGAAGTAATCATAAATAGTCTATCGACACGAGTGGACGGTCCTTGCCTTGAGCAAGCCTTGGTCACGTTTGCGCAGACATTTTTCACAAACTATTAATAATCTCCTTGGGTTAACTCGCATACTACTATCATAATCATGATCATTTGATCGTCATTTATTTTTGGTAATTCGAATTTCGAAATACAATGTGAAATATTTTAAATTTATTTTCTTAACTCATTGATACACACATAAACTTCAATTTGTAATTTACGTAATTAGATAATAAAATACCGTTTACCGTTACCAGTTTTCGTTCAAATGTTAATTAATTTAATCAACAAATATGCGAGATGTATGATGAATACATAATTAAATAATATGTTTTTTACTACTTTAGTATCGAGGGTTATAGGTTGCTGGATACCCTGTTATTGTATCTGGTCCTGTGGCATGGTTAGTTTTAACATTATGGTCGGATGTTTGCGAATTATTTGAAGTCTTTTTTAATTGTTTGACAACAAAAGCAGCGATTATAAGCATGAATGTGTTTTGTATTTATTGCCAAAAGAATGTCCCACGCATAACCTTTTACTGTCAGTATTTTGAAGATTAGTGAGTAAATTTTATGTCTAAAGGTTCAACAACAAACAAACTAAATATACAAATGAATTATGTAAGTAATTACATAATACATATGTATGGGTATTTTGAAATGTGCATTGTATCGCTGCGAGCCAAAGCAAAAACTTACAGCAACCTGCTTAAATATTTCAAAGGAAACCTCTCCCAAATTTAATAATGACAATGTTCCGCCTTCTTCAAATACTGGTTGCTTTTATAAAAAAACTTGTGTTTCTCAACGAGCGGTCTTTTTTAATTCGCCCGCGGTTCCTTCACGTACGTAATGCTCATGCAGCGAATCGTAATATACTTCTTCGAAAAAAGAACGTGTTTTGAATCGTTTCCATTCTTCAAATTTCGAAGGTGATATATTAAAATGTCTAAAGAATATAATATGTATATTTCTAAATACGAAATTGAAAACACAGTTTGTTGTTGTTTTTAATATAGAATATAGACTAAGACTGTGATCTGATGGGCGTTTTTCGACCGGTGAACGCGCGTTGTCGCAGTTCAGTTCGATTTCTATATTCGTTGAAAATGGGCCTAAAAAAGATATTTATTTCTTTATTAATTCGGGGTAGTTTCTTGTATTTTATAATTCATTTTATACAAAAATAAACTGCGTGATCTCATGCTACGTGAAAAATGGTATTCGACTTTTATTTACATAGCTGAATCCTTTTATTAAAATCACGTGTTGTTGCGTTGAAGACGCGCGCTCATGTGAATGACTTGAACAAAATGTGTGTTCTTGTTGACGTGTGTCAACACGCGTTGGCAAAACGTGCGTTAAGGCCCGTCATCTGAACGTGGCCTAAGACTATATTCAGGGCGTAGGAACCTTGTAACGCGCGTATTGAACTTTTGATCCGACTTCATCCAAAGCGCCGCTCTTAAAACGCACGTTAGCATGTGGACGATTTGAATGAAATCCGTGTACTTGTTAAAACGCGCGCTTAACGCCCGTCATCTGAACATAGCCTAAGCGTAGTTTTTTTACCTTTTGACATGGACAGAATAAAGTGTTTATAGGACTTGTAATACAAAAAAAAAAACTATAAAATTTAATGTGAATAAAAAGAAAATTCAGTACTTACCAGAGATAAGTGTCATCCAAATTTGTGTTCCTAGGTGTGTGGCCACTGCACCGACGTATAGCGCTGTCCAGCCGCGCATATTATTACTGCTGCCCCCGGGAGTGCTTAACCACAAGAAACAGACCAATATTGCGAGGGCGAAGTGGAAAGGCTGAGATGTGCGGGTCAGGATACTGTGGACAAAAGAGGAAAATATTTAGGAATTTACGTTTAGAGCGTTTTCGAACAAGGTGAATAATCCGTGTAATTTTTCATTCTTTAACGATATTATTTTTCATCACTGTAATCTGGTATTAAAATAAGTGGGAGTTTGTTTTAACCCACATGTCAGCTGCGTTCCTTAAAATAAATGAAGAATGTGGGGATATGTGGTAACAGCAAAATGCTTTGCTTTCAAAGCTAAGTCAAGGTTTTAGTAACTTGGTGACTAATACACAACAGAAATGTTGTTGTGTATGAAGTGTATGAACACATTTAAGCATACTTAGCATCGAATATAACAATAATTGAACATAATACTGTACTTGCCTGTCAAGTCAAATCAGATTGTCTTTATTAAACGTCAAAAGCGTAGGTTCTGTAGAACTTGTGTGAAGTAGCTGCTTGTGACGTGTCAAATCGTTTACTTTTAATATTTGTTTTTACAAGTAAAAAATAATAACAACTTGAAAATACTAACGAATGAAATTCTTCAGGTTTTATATAACACTGAATTGCATGAGGACTTTTAAATATACTTTTTAACAGTAGGCAACTACCCTATTGGATACAAACATGTATGCATATGACACGAGCCCTATTGATTTAGTATGGAAACGGAAAAAGTATTTATACTTTTTACTTTATCCTGTTATCTTGTTAAGATAATAGATACTAAGGTACTATTCACGGTGACAATAAATCAGATTCTAATCTGATACCTAAAGATTTTGTTAATGATATGTGTCGTAAATGTTATTACTATAATTAACTTTTGACTGTAATTATGACAAATGCAACTTGTCTTTATCTGTAACTATTAAATCTGAATCTAAAGCTTTTGGTTCAGGTCGACTCCTTTTGGTCCTATATTTGCAGTACAAAACTAAACTAAAAAACTTAAAATGTGTATTATTCGAAATTTAAATTCAAATTTTATTTATTTAAATCTAGAACGCAGCCTATGGGCTGCCTAATACTTCCACGTGGAAACTAAAAATCCATTGTGTCCACGTGAGACCGGGCCTACTCTAATTGATTTTGACACGTGAGCCATTCAGCTTATCGAAAATGGATCATGGCGTGTAAATTCATTTATGGCAGTTTGGTGTAGTTATTAGAAAAATAGGTTTCAAATTACAACTAGCGTTGTTCGAATAGATATTGATTCACAGGTTACATACCTTTTACCATTTCGAGATTTGAGATTTACAAGATTTGAACTGCAGTATGGGTGACTAATCATAATCATATTCCGTTATTTTACTTTGAACGGAAATTGTTGTATTTAGAATTTACTAAAAAGTGATAAAATCAATTGACGTTGTCTGTTTAAGAGGATACCCTTGCGATTTAAAACTAAATGTCTATAAAACAACGTATATAGAAGTCGAAATAAAATCGACAAAAGTTTTTGAAAATATGTGTGCTCAGCCTTATAAAGTTAATTGCCATTAATTAATTTAATTGCAATGAATTGGCAGGCCATCGAGATTAATTACTTTGGTGGTGTTTACACAGCGATTGGTCAAGTTTTCATTACTGTTAATGTATGTTCATTATACTGGAAGGGCATTCATACAGCTTTAATTACACAATATTGAAACATACATTTTGTTATACCTACGAAATACAATACTCGTAGCATATTAAAAAGCGATTGTGGTATGAAAATTATCTAAGTAGAATATAAACAAGTCATTGAATTTACTGTTCGAATATTAAAATTAGCTAGTAAGGATATCAGAATTGCATGGTGATCGAAATTTGAACGGTGTGACCATTTTAAAATGTAACTTCATAATTAAAAAGTCACGAGTCAGAACAAAGCGCCATCATTGCACCACCTGTGCAAAGGGAGTAAAATTGTTTATTTTATCATATTTTTATACTTTTCGTAAAGACTTGCAAATTCGATAATCACGAAACACAAAGTGTTAATAGGCTCTTTAAATAATATATGCAGCCGGTTTGTATTTTCAGAGTCTTAAAAACCGGAACGGAATGAGCTTTCAATAAGTACTACAGCTTTTGGGTCTTTATTTCGGTATGAAACCTACCGACTTATTTTGGTTCAGTTAAGAGTTTTAAACGGAGTAGAATTATTTATTTGTTTTTTAATATCCATTCCATTTACAATAAAAGCTTTTGAACGAGAGTACATAAATGTCGTGTCATTGTGACCTTAAAATATGTATACGTAGGTATATTTTATCTACCTTCGTGAAAGCAAAGTGCCACAGCCTGACAATAATATTTTTCAAGTAACTAATAGTTAAAATTAATTACTGAGGTACTTGACGGCACTAGAACAACTTTTACGTTAATATGAATTAAGTTCACTTCCTTTAAGTGGGGCAGACATGTTTCATAAGCGATAGCGCGCGACATTTATTTGTGCGTTGGTATCCGTATATTCTCCTACTTAGTTCAATATGTATTTACGAAATTGACGTCATCAATCAATGTGTAGTATGTATACATAACAAATCAACCCTTATAAATCAGATATCAGTAACACTTATTACGGCAAAAGCAAACCACAAACATAGGCAGATATTTTTAAACAACGCCCATGTGCGCGCGTAGGTATGTAATGCAGTGATATGAAATTGTAAGCTGATACGTAATTTTTCAATACTTATGTCTTAGGTGTAAGATGAAAACTGTTCGATATTGAATTAAAGCTATCTCCAGGAAGAGTAAAATATAGTTGATATGTTAAAAGTCTGGTTTGTTTTGATAGACGTGCCGCCGTACATAGTATCTCATCAGGAATTTGATTTAGAAAGATGCGTAAATCAATTATCATGCTTAACTATTATTTATCAATAGATAATGTTCCAACTACTAACACTATTTATGGTCTTGCGTGTGTTTCTATACACTTTTAATCAGTTTACTTATGTATATGTAAGTACTTATGTATAAGAAAAGCAAAATGAGATCAAAATGTTACTTCTATATAATTCTAACTGGGGTTAAAATAAATTTTATTTAAAAGAGATGTTTGGATTGACTTCCTGTCCAAAAAAAAATGTGTCAATCATAAGTTGGCACAACTATTGTAAATTGTGTCTCTGCGTAAATTGCGATAAGCTGGAAAATTAACGCACTTGCTGTCGGTGATTTAATGATAGTAATTATAAATTTAATTTACGATAAAATAAACAATAATACCGCTCTGAATGGACTTAAAACAAAAATATTATTGAAATCAACATTTGATGATTTTGGCTTTTCGCCACGTCACGGGATGTTAATGGTGTTATTTTTGGCTTAGTTCGTAACCCAGTAAATAATTGTTATTTATTGTGTACACGATCTTGAAACGCACAGAATATTTTATCGTAATATGGTTCGCAAAATATTGCTTCGTATAAAGCAAAACAACTTACTTGGTTGATAATCGATAAAGGAGAATACGTCGCTAACTAAACATTAGTTTTGGTTTTGCATGTCTTGAAAATGGTTCGACACTTACTCACATAGACACTTTTAGAAGCAAAATTTAAATATGAGAAAGTTAGTTCAAAACAGATCAAATGCAGTAACAAAATTTGTCATCATCTCGTAAATATGAGACATTATTTCTTGAAGTCAAAACAATGTATTTCTTTCTTTAGATATTTAAATCGAAATGGCTCGATATCTCTATTCGAAATTCAAATACTTACAGTTTTTTAGAACCAAAATTGAAACTAAAATTATAAATGAACCTACCTTTCTCTAGTCAAAACATTTAAAATAGTTTTATGCTTGTTTAATCTTATCCATCTTCGTTAAATCGGATATCGGATGCCTCCCTCTGGATTAAATGTCGTTATTTTACATTCGTTATCGATAATAATATAGTATGAGTCTATTTCTATTTATTTTTTTCCTTTTTCACTATACAATCACACAAAATTACGCAATGTAATCAGCGTGACGTGCATTGCTAATAACATTTATCGATTAGGATTGCTGGCCGACGTGCTTCGACTCGCGTGCTCGCAAATTCATACTCGTCCATAGACATATAACTTTCTTTCAGTAGAATATTTGTGCCATCATGTCAGAATATTTTCTGGGTTATTCGTATTTTCTTGGCGGGCGATGACATTTGGCGCGTGATTTTTAGTAGGTAGGTAGATATTAGACATATTTGACGAAAATAAAGATTTGGTAAACGTATTTCTTTGTGTAGTAAGTCCTAGTGGTTTATTTTGTGCATTAACTAAAATAAGATATTACCTATATATTAATTAAATTAGTTGGGTGTGAACCTAATGACATTTCTCGAAGTGTGTTTCACACCATATTATCGTTGCTGTCTTGAAATTTACGAAGTCCGTGCTCGAGTGTTAAATAATAATAGGAAAATGGCGCCCAACAAACAGACATCACGTATACCGTCATGTATGTGGTCGTTGGGCGCCATTTTAAAATTCTCATACCTAAAATAAACAGAGATAAAAGGCTAGTAGACTAAATTTGAAGTTGGTGAAAACACATAATGGTCCCAATTCTGTTACTTCACTCGCTAAATTAAAATTCACTAGATTTTCTTCATATAAGATGTAAACCTTGTATACTTCAAATCAAGGTCTTATTTCAAATTGAAACAAGTAGGTAACATATGTCGCTATCGAAATAAGCAATTTATTTGTCAACTAAAGTCTGATACGCTTAAATAAACTTTAATACCACGTAGCGAGAGCCGCTATCCGTTGAATGCCATCTCTTTTGCTCTTTGTTTTTAGTAAGCGTCTTCGTAGGTGTAGATTAAAAACACGTCGTTTTGAACAAGTTTTTATACGGCAATTATACAGCGTTTGAATAAATGGAGACTCTCGCTGCGTGGAAATAATGTTGAGTATACGTTGACAGAGTGTTAGTGAAATTTAACGGCGCTGAGAAATAGATGCTAGTAACAAATAGACCTTATTACGAAGAACACTAGGTTGATTTCATATGAAAAAATTAAGTCAGGTTTTAGTTTAGTCGAGTGTACAACGGAATCGGCACCAATACCTTTGTGTGTATTTTAACCAAAATACTTATTATCCTGCTCTACTGTATAAAAATGTGTGACTAATTTTGCTTAATTTATTTTCCAAATATATGAATAATTTTTAGATTTTGTAATAAATAATTTGTTTTTTTTCGTTTGCGTAGCTACGAAGTACGTACCTACATAGGAAGGTAACAGTATATCTACATTACCTACACATACTGTTATGTAAGTTTGTCAAAATAAAAAAAAGTACGCAAATGGTCTTGCAGAAATAGTTAAAAGATTACTCATTGCTGCTATGGAAATATTGTTTTTTAATAAAGTAGGTATTTAATTTTAAGGTAGTCTTGTCTGGGGTCAACTAACCCGTTCTGTATTTAAATGACCTTGCGAGAGAGTCACGCTTGCGTGACGTAGATTGACGTCACAGCTCGTTCGTGATGTTGAATCGCGACACTTCGCATTCAGCGAGAAAATTTCAAAGGTCACATGATTTACTGAGAAATGCTTAGATAACAATTATATTTAATAAATCTGTAGATACTTGTGAAACTGTAAAAGCATTTAAAGGCTACACTTACATAAAACTCGGCTGTCCAAATCTAGTACCTAACACATGATTACAAAAATCTTCAAGAGAACCAAAAAAACAGGTTAACCACTTTGATCGGTTGCTCTGATTGAACCATTATAGTTAAAGTTATGGGTGTCGGACCAAAATATGCGTTATAGAATCAGCTACAATAAAATTATTGTCAATATGGCTTGTTGGCCTAGTGGTTAGTGACCCTGACTACTATGCTACAGGTCGGGGGTTTGATTCCCACGTGAGTCTGGGTATTTTTGTATCCGTTGTTTGTATGTTTGTAAAGTTCCCGCGACACAGGAGTAATTCCTAATGCGAGAGTTGTCTTTTGTCTCTTTTTTTTTAATATTCTTAATTACAATAAAGTGAATAGTACATCTTTAAACCCGTTTACTATAGAATAATGTGTTTATTGATAATTATTATAACGTAAGTAACAAAATCAAAACATTGTAAGTGTATTCGCTATTCCCCAACACTTGGGTACGTGCCTAGTAAGTCAAAATAACTAAAAATATTGATTTTTCAAAATATTGAGTTTTATACTAGATTTTTACAAAATATAAATACTAGGTTTTGATTTTGAACAGCCGAACTGTCACTTCACATGTTTTTATTTTTTGCACGTAGGTAAGTCACAATCACAATACATTTTGTTTGCACATGGTAAGTAAGTACGTCATAAACGGTAAATGTATTTACATTGCATGTAGCTTGTACGTAACAATAATTGTTCGCATTATACCTGAAACACTTCGGTTATCTGTACTATAATATAATATTATAAAGATTTATTTTTGGTCAAACGCGTTAGTCTGTAAATACCAATGGGATTTGAAAAAAAAACCTTTTTGGTTTAAACCTCATTATTGAGAAAAGGTGTAGGCTATTTAATATCACGCTACGAGCTTCAGGAGCAGAAGAACCCAAGAGAAATAATGCGGTTGAAAACTGCGAACAACACCTACGAGTAATATGAGAAGTCCTTTACACATCCGAAAGGCGGGGGGGAGGGTAACTTTGTTCATGAATACTTTTCGCGTGATCGTATTCCTTACTAGCTGACCCGCGCAACTTCGTCTGCGTTTATAAATTTTCCCCGTTTTTGCAACACTTTTCATTGATGCTCCGCTCCTATTGGTTGTAGCGTGATGTTATATAGCCTATAGCCTTTCTCGATAAATGAGCTATCCAACACTGAAAGAATTTTTCAAATCGGACCAGTAGTTCCTGAGATTAGCACGTTCAAGCAAACAAACAAACTCTTCAGCTTCATATATTAGTATAAATTCAAATGGAGTGACAATACTTACTAATGTAATGTAATCTTCGTAACTATCTTCTTCTGATTTTAACATAACTGAAACTTCCCGCCTTCACTTGGTAGATTAAGAAGCTAGACTTGTAAATGATTTAAGTTTTAAATACCTATTGCAATTTCTTTTGTTTATGGAACTAGACCACGATATCGCGTGTTAAACGTATAGAATGAATGCTTTGATCTGTAACACATGGGTGGTTTAAACACGACTGCTTTATCGGAACCTACTTGCGTTACCAACAGTAGCGATCTACTCGATTGAGTCGATATTGATGATTACAACCGCTAATTACGACTAATAACTCATTTAGTAAATGATAGGAATGATGTTTTAAATTAGTGCACAGCATAAATTGTAATAAAAAATCATCGGTAAAAAATGGGGAAGTGAATGAGATAGCACAATATGTGCTTACAAACATTTTACATAGGTACATAATGTTCAATCTTATTATTATTATATTTTATTGACAGCATATGCCACGTGCTACCTTTTTTTTTAATAAGTACTTACCTATTTGTTCTATTTTCAAAGACATGGTAACGTTACACATATTTGACAGTTGTTTGACAGTTTTACAACAATTTTGGTGTACCTTTAAACATACCACAAACCTACACGTAAAATAAGTTATATAACCAAAAAAGGGCTGATATAAATAACAGCCACCCATTGAATCTAAAGACCGGTCCCTCATCAGGTTACGTAAGTAGCTAATTATAATTCTTTTCACGATAAATGCGGTTTCAAGCTTTTCGGTTTGAAGTTTTGAATCAAACGGGTTTCTCACGGAACTTTTTCAAAGTTTTTTAAGGGTAAAGAAATTATGCACTTTAAACAATGCGCGCATATGGCTAAGAACGTTTACTTTTGATGTACTTTTCTTTTCATCGATTGAAACATTTCTTAGTTTTTACTAGTTCACATTTTATACATTTCTGTATTAATATGTATTGCAATTCTCAGTACAAATATTATCAATTAGTATAATCTACTTATTATAGATAGAGTGGTCAGTTTAAAAATAGAAATTTATTTGTGTAATATATAAATGACTATTTCGAACTTTCAGGATAGTCACTATGGAGTGAGAATAGTTTTAATTTTAGCGTGCCAAGAAGAAAGTTTTGTGTTCTTCAAATATATTTTTACTTGTGTTTATATAATTTGTTGCATTAATAATAGCCAGAGATGTAAAAACTTCTCGTGTTTTCTGCGATTCATTGTCGCGTCCTCGTTTTATATTGTAGCGCTTTAAGACTATTCTAGGGGTGGGCCAGCACGTGAATATAAAAATGCAATTTACTAAGCATCATTTTTATTTCTCTTTAAAATTGAATGAATAGATATGTACATATTCTTCTTAGACATCTTTTGAAAACAGTGCTGTGTACTACGTTCGTCTAATTAGGCACTTTTAGAAATGATTTTTGACAACGAGGGATTTTTAATACGAAATGTTATTCTTAGCATGGCCTTAATGTACCATAATGTAACAAAATCCTGATCAATGATACTCACTATCAACGTCATCCAAACAACGACAATATTGAATGCCCTTTAGGCCTTGGACATGAAGTCAGCGGCGGCGCAGTACGCCACTCGCCGCCCGCTCCCCGCGCCGCTGCGAGGCCAGTTCCATATAAATGTATGCATTGAACTGCCGCCCCGCTCCCGCTGACTTCGTGACCGAAGCCTTAAAATTATATGATTTCTGTTGGCGCTGACAACTGCTAATCTACTGTCAAAATTTGACAGAAGATTTTTTTTTTATGTAGGTACATGTGTGAAAGTAATTTGAGAGATATTAAACTGATGAGAGTTACCGACCGCGATGTGTCGCATTGATTTTTCACTGCTGTCCATGTATCACATTTAAAAACGGAATTATATCAATGTTTAGATTGGCAATTCGTTAAACGAGTACAATATATATATATCCAAATGTCAAATGTCTTAAAAAGACACTGTCACTGATTGGCTACGTTGAATTTTTTTTTTAATATGTTAAAGGTGGGACGACAAGAGTTCAACGATACAGAAATTACAATCGCTTGACTAATAAAATAAGTTTATTTTAAGATATGTTCAAGTTTGCACAGCCCTGTAGCAGAGAATTGCACTCGTGAACTCAAACGACACATGTAACAATAGCTATATTTATTTATACATGTGTAATATCTTTTGACGGTGCAGTGCCATGACAGTGCCAACGAGTGGGTTGCTCACACATAGTCGCACGCTCATCGAGATTTAAAAATTAAAAAATTATTTAGAACGGTTAGGCGTTGCTTATAGATCCCTATAGGATCACATTATTCACATCATAGAACGGTTTGCATATGGTTTAGTCTATCGCTACGTAAACAATGTACCTGTTAGGCAATGTTGTTGAAATCAATTTGTTTCTAGGAAAATTTTACGATGTTTATGGCAAAGAGTATACTGTTACTACCGTTGTTATGGGTTCGTGATCATTTTCTTAAAATAAAACATGGATCACGTGTAAGTTGTAGCTTACTGTACTTAAATTTTACTTTTATATTTTGCGTATCTAAGTTGTAGGTCACTTAGAGACAAGATGAAATAAATCTAAACATTATTAAAATTTTATAAAGCTCATAAACCGAGCTTAATGTTATTGGTCCCGGCATATAATTGGAAGGCCAATGGACTACATACGATTTTTGCAATGTTTTATGAATTTTGAAAAATATAGCATATATATTTTAGCACATAGATACTTTGTTCTCAAATATTTTTAAATTAAATGTAATAAATTAGCAGTACCCGTGCACTTTTAGTCATTGGTCCGCTCCTATGTATTTTATTTATTAAATGTATAGATTATAACCTTAACCTTATACAAACAGGTTAACGAAAATGGAATTTTACAAAGTCGACTGATAGAAATGGGGAATAGAGCGTTAAAAAACTGATCCTTAACTTTAGTATTGCAGATTTAATTTTCGTCTAGGGTCATTATTTTTTATTTAATGCAATACACTTTTAAAGTTTTTATGTAAAATTAGTACTTGCTGATTGAAAAGCTGTGAAGGTCGTTCGTGTTAGAAGGGGCCTTTTTACCGTTTGCCGCATTGACGCTAGTGATCATTGATTGCAGCCATTTGTTTTCATTAAAATATAATTGTCTGCCTGAAGGTGATGATTGGAGTTTAACTAATATGTCTTATAAGAAAAATAAATGTAATATAACCTACAGTTTATTGTAATCCAAAGAATAGTTTTATATGATCGCAGTTTACATGTAAACGGAATGGTTGTATTGTATTACATTTTTGTCGATGATGTATTTTAGGTTTGAATTGAACACTTGTCTTTTCGGAATTAATAGTCGTTTGTTTAATGACAGTTGTAATTTTGATGTTTAGTGATACTGACATATACGTTATCAAAGTTTCTACTATTTCTTTATGTGTCCTGAAAACCAGTGTAAAATAAATTTGATGATTTCATTAAACTATTTTTAAATATAAAATCTAGTACTGTTGCTATGTATAATCTTCCTAATGAAATCCTATGAGTTACAAGATAATTACTTTCTTGCATTATTTGAGAAGAGTTATTTGTATGTTACTGACTCATATTTAACAAAATACATCTATAAATTGAGAAGTATTCGTTGCTATATGTTTTAAAATGAGAGATTAGGGTCACCCCAGACTCTAAAACGCTTTATGCTTAATTTAAATAATAAGCGAAAATTCTAACTTGAAGTGACAGCCTAACGTCATCAATATGTTTAATAATGCAATATAGTGACCGAATCTTGACATAAATATTAACTTATTGTTAAATGTGAATTTATTTGGTGTAAGTATTGTTACAAATATGAGTTTCAAAACAACATGTTTATTTATGAAAATCGAACCACAGATAAGATATCTGTAAATTTTCAACATGTCAGTGGCAGCAGAATTTACTTTGTCAGTTATTTCTTGGAAGTATTGAGTTCCAAACTGATATGGTGAAAATATGATAGTTTTTAATCTTATCCGCCTAAGCAATTGATGAGCCTATCACAGTCCACCGTTGAGCATAAGCCGCTCCCAACTGTTAGATGCTGACCGCTAAATGCATTTTTTTAGCCGACAACACTAAACAGAAAGAGAGAGTTTATACGCAAAAGAATCGTTGGCTTCTTAGAATCAAAAATTTTCCAGGTGTACATGTGTTTGTTTCCTGAATGACGAACAAACGACGTCACCGGTTTGATATCGGTCGTTTATCTTGTCCTATCGCTTAATGTATCTCTGACAAAGAATAATTTTATCTTATAAGAGATGCTTATGAGTATCTAATGTCCTAAATATCTTTTATTCAACTGCGTTAAAATTTTAACTCCCATAGTATGTTACACCATAGAGGTTTTATAGTTCTTCCGACCTATCTGACTTTGTCAACAATGTGGGTCATAAGAAGAGACTACTGTGTGTACACTAACACTTTTAGAAAAATAATTTCCTATTTGGTTATCAAGTTAAGGTAAATTCTGACGTTCTCCTGATGTTAGGATTGGAATGATAACCCCTCTTACAAGCCTATGTTATGTCATTTGCAGTACCTCGTGATTCCTAAAGAGTTTTGAACTTGGAACAATAGAAATATTTTTGATATAGAATCTTGTATTGTTCTCGGCGATTGCATCATGTTTACGACAAGAATCGCACAGCAGAGAAATCAATCTTTTAGATAAGCCTGATTGACGGATTTATTAGAATCTTGACAATTTTGTATTGAACTGTATGATAAGAACTTCTTGGATACAAGAAAGAGTATCGTATCGTATTAAATTAAAGACAATCGATAAACTCAATAATCACTTGTAATAAAGCCCTCTTCAGTTTATTAATTTAATCAAATGAGTTACCTTATTCCTCTCAGATTGTCTAATAGTTTATCTATTCTAGCCTTCACTACATTGACTTTGAGTTAGAGGTCATTCTCCGTAACAACTGATTGATAGGCAAGTATAATCTACTTAGACAGTTTGTAATACAAAAAAAATACGTGTGTGTTGTACTTAAGTAATCGTGCAACACAGGAAGTTGATTTGTTATTTATTTGGCTTACGGTTTTTTAGCAAGGTGATTTAATTATCTCCTTTAAAAGATGAGATACAGTTTTACAGTACACACATGTGTGCACAATAGAAATAAAAAAAAATGAGACAAGATTGGGATAGAGATCCCCTAGTTTCATTTTTCTTTATATACTGATATGTATCATATGGTATGGGCACACTTAAAAATATCAGGAATATTAAAATACCTTTTAAAATTGTTGACTCAAATAACTGAGAATTTATTTGTCCAAATTTAAATAATAAGTAATAGTTTACAAATAACATTTATTCTTAAAAACAACTATGTACATCATATAATTTAATATTGTAATTTGCTACCTCTGAGTTATTATTGTACACAATATCTCGATGTATGCTACCGACGTCTTATTATCAGTTTCTGTTGTTAAATGTAATGATAATTAGACTTAATCTTTAGGGTTACATGATACCTTTATCTTGTCACGTCTAATACTAATTATGTGTAATTAAATTAAAGATAAAACTTCCATGTATTGACCTTACTTTTTATCTTTAACCGTATTATGTATTTTATCTACTTATAGCGTAAATTTTTTAGGATGATAATATATGCGTAATTAAAATTTAGTACCTAACTTTTATCCTTTTAATTTACCTACAAAATTTTAAAGCGATATTTTTATAATTAGACCAGAGAACCGTGCTTTAAATCAAATTTCTTTATTACTACGATCTTTTACGCATTTCACTCATCGGTCAAATTAAAGTGATTAAGCCAATAAAATACATTATTTTACATTTAAAATCTGTGGATTAAATGTATCATGTTTAGTCACCATGACATTTTTTATTTGTTCCTATTTCAAAATCAAAGTAAAAGTATCACACTTAAAAAGGGCAAAGTCTAATCTGATATCATAATCAGATTAGACTTTAACCTTTTAAAAAAATTAGGCTATCAAATGCGTAAAGATTTTTTTTTAAATGGTAGTTCCAGTGATAAACGTAAAAAAACAAATTTTTATTTCGTATTTCGCATCGCCACTATCAAGTATTTTCAGCTTTATTTCTATTAGTATAGATGTCTTGTGTTCTTGTGTTTCGTTGATAAACATTAACAAGATTTTACGCATAGAATAATAATATAATCTTTAGATGCGAGATTAAATTGTTTATTTTTTTATACGTATATCATGTTTTCTTTACCGATTGATATTGTTATTTATAAATGTAATGACGCATATTATTTTTGTAAATATTATTTGTTTGGCATTCGTACAACTTAAGTTCAATGGACACTCTCCAATAGCTTATTTATTTATATTGGATCTTATTCCGGCATTTTGTTTGTACCGGTTTGATTTGAATTTAGTACCTATACAATCTCTGTAACAGTTTATTACGAGTGAAGACCCATGTATCGCAAGATTAAATTATTTGATTTGAAATAATATAAAACCCATATTCCTCACGTTGATAATATTATCGGTATCATTAATGGTGGCAAATCGTGAAAGTTTAAAATCACTTCTTATCAAGAAAGACAGTAATCAAAACACTTCTATTGATTTAATGTTTGTAATCTAGCTAGCATATGGTCTTACAAATAATTAATTGTACTTATCAAGGCAATTGGCAGACTGATATAGGTTATATCGTATCGTATCGAATCTGTATTGTATCGAATAAAATATGAAACATCATTTGTGTCCGGTTTTTTCTAGTTAATTCATGCTGTTAAACTCTTAAGTTTGGAAGGTACCTACTTAAGTTAGGCGACTTTTAACTATATTCTAGTAATTGACTGGCTGATATAACTAACCTGTAAGTGAGAAAAGTTATAATATGTAAAGTGATAATAAAATTCCGCATAAATAATGGGTCACCATCATTATTATCACTATCATCATCAACCACCATTTAACTCTATTTACCCTGCAAACGCAACTCGATATTCTTTAACCACGTTTAAAATTGATGGTTTAAGAATCAGCTAGTTCCTTCATTAAGACTTCTCGTATCGAATTTTGCGAGCAAATCAAAAGAATACCATATAAACATGATTAAATTATGTCAGTGGAGTAACAATGACAAACATTATGTAATCACTGCATGTGTTTTAATTAAAAGGCCTTTGACTCCAAAGCATTAAAATGTTTATATAAATATGTAGATATGACTCAAGCCCACATACCTACATGCTTTAGGATATTCATAAGGCAATTTAAACTGTAAGACACATGTTTTAAGTGCATTTTAGATTGCTACGATTTATTTATTATACTCTATTAGAAACTCTGCAAAATCACTTACACCGTTTAAGTGGTGTGTGACATAAGTGGTAATCAGATTTATATTCTTATGCAAAATTTATCATTAGATATTTATTAGTAGTATTGTAAAAGAGTAACTAATCAATAAAAAAGTACTATAAATAATTGTATGGCTTTATCTTATCACTAAATGTTATAAAATAAAGTCCCCCGCCGGGTCTGTCTGTCTGTCTGCTGTTCGCGATAAACAGAAAAACCACTGAATGGATTTTCATGTGGTTTTCACTAATAGACAGAGTGATTCATGAGGAAAGTTTAGGTGTATAATTTTTTAAGATTTTGTGTAAATTGATTGAAACATGATGATGATTGTTGAAGATGTCTCTGCTACTCGTGCGAAGCCGGGGCGGGTTGCTAGTTACTACATAAGCCGCCAATATGTTAAAGTTTTTATTGAATCACGGTGATAAGTGAATATCATGCGGTTTTCACTAATAGACAGAGTGATTCATGAGGAAAGCTTAGGTTGTATAATTTCTACCCGTGCGAAATCAGGGCGGGTTGCTAGTATTTAATGTTTTGAGGCAAATATCTCACAGATAATTACAGTTTTTTATTGTGTGTAACCATACTAATTAAATACGTCGTTTTGAATACTTGCTAGTTCATTCTAAATTAAGTATTCCTGTATTTCTCAGATATAAATGAAATGTATTCTTTTGAGAAATCAATTGTCGAAAACAATACTTTATAATATATTAAACAAGACCAGTAATCAACATTACGTCAATAAATAAATATCAACATATTTCAGACAAACAAATATGTACTCCTGAAACATTAATGTATTATTGCTTAGACTCGAAATAGATCCATTACATCATCCAATACCGTTAGTTGGTAAGGCAATGCATCTCAGATTACGTCCTGTACACTTCTAAACATATATTCACAAATGTTACCATCTGAAATACTATGCCATACTGAAATGAGCTTCCTATTGTTGCAGCCACTGTGAGAAATAGAGGCACGAGCCTCCATTCAATTATGGTGCCAATTAAACAATGCGTTTTGTATCAAATGTCATCAATTGAAACAGGGGCGATTTTTCTCTGCAATGTCGCTTCAGTAAGTCTGCATATATTAATAACAAGATCAGGAGGGGGGTATAAACAGTGTACAATGACAGTGGTACGTGCTTGTCGCCACGTTTTAAGACCACGTAGCGTTTTGTTTTAAGATCAGTAACGTCTTTTTCTATTTCGTTTTCAGCTTGAGAAATGGCGTTAGACGTAGGACTAATAATCTCTGCAGTACCACTTACGATATTTTTGCATTCCTGCATACTTATTTTACGTGTATTTATAACAATAACATGCTTATTGAACTAAGATGAAGTCTAAACTTGTCTGAAAAAAAAAATTACGAGAAATAGAAAAGAGTTAATGTAAACTATAGACGCAATTTTTTTATTTTATATCGTGCCTATTGGATGTGAGATAAAGACCAGTAATGTTTATTTCTTAAACTGGTTCTCATATTGATCCTAAACGGGAAGACGGTTCGGTATAAGTATCAGTAAAGGTAGGATTTACCGCTGTAAGTATTAAGATTTTGAGTTTCTCAAATACAGATAGTAAATATATGTAATAAACAAAAATAATGAAAATTAATATTTATGGACGACTTCGCTGCTCTAAAGTTACACATAAATCGAGGATCTGTTCAAAAACTGACCTGATTACGTCTAAAATTATATTCCCTTTGTAAAAGAAGAAGATTCATGACTAGATGTAACTAGTTCCGTGACAGTCGACCTCATTCATCCCGATGTTGACACGTTCAAAATTCCACTTCCGTGTGATTATTTAAATAAACCGGAACATTCATCTCTGTTATACTTCGCTAAGGACATTTATACATAATATCTGTATAATATTGTTGTAAACGATTATACATATTTGCATACACGTCATGGGAATGCAAATATAAGTGGTTTGCTTATCAATACTAAGTGTTTACATATTTATATTATTATTTATCTATAATACAATGCCATTGAGTTACGTTGAAAATGTCACGGATTTTTCTGTCAGCAGTGATCTCGAAGATGCTAAATGCTAGCTTTTCTGGCACATAATGTATAATGAACACAGTGCTATATTAAACCAAAATAAGCACAGTTTGTACTATGGGGTCTAGAAGACAGACAAATAGACTTATGTGCATTTATTTTGTAAATAGATACATAAAGCTGCAATAGAATATATATAAAACGCAGGAAACGCGCGACCTCTGACGTTGTAATGAAATGCTCTACGACCGCCCCACATAGCTCAAAGTCAAAGGCAAGTGAAGTCTTTAAACACATTTTTAACAAAATTCCGAGAATGCAGGAACGTGTAATTTGGAATATGTCGCCTCCCGGCAAAAAAAGTGTCATATCACATGTTAGGTACGTTTGACATTTTTATAGCATTGAATAGCAAATGTTGCATTTGGTAAACACATCGTTATTAGCTCAGAAAAAGGGAACAAAGTTCCCTTTTTCACTGTTGTAAAGCCTGCTGTTTTGTTCAATTGACAGGCATAAAAGTTTTTTGTATTATAACACTTTTTTTTTGCCGGGAGGCGATGTGTAGAATGCCAAAAATTGTAAACAATATGTGTTACAAACTTAAAAAATATGTGAAAATGGTTACATTAAGCTACAAGCGTCCAGTATAATTATATTCAAATAGAGAGACACAAATATATAGATGATATACATTATATTATAATAGATAGACTAACACGTCGAAACTTGAGTTGTAATTAAATCTGCGACATTCTAAATATGCGTATCATTCAATTAAATATTAAAGTAATAGTGACACAATTTACCGGTACGTATAAAACTATTACTGATTCAAATTGGTTGAATTAATGTGCCCTATATACCAACATTATGTCTAACGATGACTTGTCGTTGACAGTTTATTGTTATGCGGGTTTGAATTGACGCTCGAAGACTCATTAACCCTTGCTTCATATATATTATGTGACATTCTATAACAACTGGCTAAGATTGGAATGGTTACTTATATAGCCTGTAGTATCATAGATAAACTCGGTGTTATAGAAAGGTAAAATATAATCAATGTTTTAGGGTCGTCTTTTTACTTCTTTCCCGTCTTAAACCGACTACATTCTCAAGGAGGGTTATGGTCAGGCAGGTGGTTGGCCATAAAAAATAAACCAGCCAAAACCCTTCGTAATGTTTTTACAGCCAGGTTGGGTTGCTAGTAATATTATAAATGCAAAAATGAGTTTGTTTTGCTCGACTGATCGTCATAAAAAAAGATTTGCATACATGTTGTTATCGGTATAAAAAAGGAAATAGGGTGCCTTTCATCTAGTAAAAAAGTATAATTTCCTAGCGATAGGTCGATTGACAATCTACAATGACGAGAACGAAGCCGCAGGGTAATGATGGAATATGCAGATTGGTTCAAAACGTAGATCTATACTAATATTATAAAGCTCAAGAGTTCGAATTGAAAATTTCTTTTAGTATTGGATATTTTTTGTTTGTTTGGTGTAGTGGCCCATTTATGGAGGAAGGCTATCGGTTATATAACATCACGCTACGACCAATAGAAGCGGAGCAGTGACCATAAACGCAGATGAAACTGTTAGGACGGCTAGTAAAAAATAAAAATCAAGTAGCGATGAGGTCATAATTGAGGTTGTCAGCAGTGAGCTTGTAATCACTTACTATCAGTCTAGCTAGTTCTATGTTTGTTGCGCCTTGTTAGTATAAAAACACTCAGACGAGTTATTTGTTGCGTTACCATAAAAATAATAAAGCGACTTTCGCCATTGAGTTTTATTACAAATCATACGATGAGTACAATTACATTCGTTCTGTGAAACACGAGAGAAACGCATTCCCTTTCAACTTCATTTAAATCACAAACTTCTTAGAATTGCAGATAACTCGTATCTGGATTACAAGAAATGAGGTTGATAAAAAAGCGGTTGATGTTGCAATTACCATTGAACGTGTAATAATGTTTGCTTAAACATCGGTCGAATGGTCAATTCTTAGTTATTTTAGTCTAACCCGTCGCGAATAACCAAGGGCGAACCAGTAGCATTTTTTGTTTTTTCGAAAGGTGTGACTAGGGTTGCTGCAATAATAATTTAAAGTAATAGATAGATAGATAGATAACTCTTTATTTGTACACTATTTTTACAATACATTTACATAATAAAATTATATCAAGGATAATATAATGTACAAAGGGCGGCCTTATTGCTAGATGCAATCTCTTCCAGGTTTATTATTGTATCTACACATATTTTAACCGTAATTTCTATTAAATCAGAAGTGTCAATTGAAATTACAGTTAAAATATGTGTAGATACAATAATAAATGGCATTAGAAATTACGAATAAGATAGGAGATATTGGAGAGATATTAGAATACGTTTTTTACACGGAACTTCGAACTGAGCAAACAGTTTTTATTATGATACATACATTAATTAGTTAAATTGGATATGTAACTCATTACTAATTAAAATTATTCATTCATTTTTAGCTATCTGATGCTGTTGAGTTATTTATTTATGTGAGAGCCGTTGAACGTGGGCATTATAAATATTAATTTCTTTTTTCCAGCTTAAAGGCTTAGATCATTTATTTAAAGTATGTGCTTTAACGTATAGTTTGGCAATGTTGCCAGTATTTTTATCTACGAATGTTATAAGTCGATAGTGATGCATAAAAATTCTACGATGCCCAAAGTGCTGAAGTCCTTCTGTCTTCAACGTACGAACGTAACTTATTTCAAATGTAAATTGCTAGTAATTATAATATCTATCAAAATGAAATGAAAGAAGCCAAGTTCTATATATGAGTTGTAGTTGTATTATTTGATAAGAGACCTTAAAACAAGTAACATTATTTTCTGCGTTACATTTATCATTATCATCTATCATCAGTCATCACATTCATGATGTATCTAGAAATTGACCTTTTGTGTAAAGATCTCATCAATTGTTTTTCTTATTTAATAATCCATTTAATTTTAAATTTTGAACACAAATCACAGTCCCAAATCGTTCAACAATATGTAATAAATAAATATAGATATGATTTTATTAAAGCAAGCGTTTATAATATTTAGGTATTTCTTTAAATGCAGGGCAACCCTACGAATAAAATCGGTGTTTGACATCGACCTTGTTTAACCAGACATTTAGATCCGTTCTATACTCTGCACCAATTATAGATTAAGTTAAAATCTTAATCAGCCGTTAAAAAAATGACGCTTTCACGTGGTTAGTATTTAAATAGTAAGATCACATGATTTCTTGACGTATGTTTAGCCAAATCGTTTTATTTCTTAAATCCAAGCATAAAGTTTGTATTCACTGTAGTATTTAGCACGCAATGACCTATAGATGTAACTCTTATGCAACGTACGTGGGATTCATGACGTATCTGCTATATCTAGACGTGTAATATGACGGGACGAAAACTGGTATTAGCAGACTTCGTAACTCTTTAGGTATAATGAGTCCTCTTACGTGGTTTAAGAAAGTTGGAGTACCACAGGGCCTAGATTGCATTAAAGCAGAGCCTGCAGGACATTAAAGAGCCTATATATCTGTCAATTGAAGTCTCAACTTAATACTCTTTGCGTTTTATTAATAGAGCCCATTTTTATTATAGTAAAAGACAGTACAATAGAAGAGGTTTATGGATTAGTCTCAGAATGAGCATGAGCAACGAATTAAATTATCTAATAAAATGGTTCAGTTTAATTTAATATAATTGCAATGGATTCTGTCAAGACAATTTTTTTTCTAGTATTTGTTCTAATTATCGTTTTTAGATAGTTAGGGTGACTTAATGTTCAAAAGTAATTTAGAGTATAACTAATAAAATGTCTACTATTACTATTCAGCTAAACTTTTTACGATTCAACGTCATTTTTCTGGTTGCACGTAATAAAGAAAGATCACCTTATAATATTGATGTTCAATCATTGTACTAACCTTGGGTAACCTTGGGTGGCATTTCTTTTCATTATCTTGATGTTAAAGGTCGATAAAAAATCTACTTTGTCGGGTACCGATCATTTTAATCTTGTCTAAAAGCTGTGTCGTCATGAGAGAATACAAGAAAGTTCCTTTTTCTAATTAAAAAAAAAATGGCCAGGCATGATATTGGAATATTTTTTCTTTAAATTTCGAAATGTGTTAACCAAGTCAGCGCTAACATTTTTGCTGAATTTGATGGTGGATTAATACAAACACTTCTACTGTCAGTAAGAGTAATAACTATTTGTAAGACACATACCTCTCGGGGACAAATGTGTCCCAAAGGGTTAAAGGCAAAAGACCTCTCCTCCTCATTAAAAGATATATTTCGGAGAAAAATATGAACCGTAAAAATTGCTGAGGTAGTGCAGACCTTGTTATACTAATGTCTTAAATAACAGATAACTACAGGTGGAAAGGTTCTCGAGGAACAGTTTGACCCGCATTATTGTTGATATTGATGATAATTTATCAAATATGCTGAAATGATAACAGTTATTTTGAAATTTTAAAATCGTCTAGACTTTCTATAGTTATTCAACTTGCGGTAAGAAAAACGTACGTATTATAACATTAGACAGGTCGACAGAGAATTTATTGAGTCCTCCCGTCGTAAAGAGACAAGGCTAATCAGCACATAGTCAGTTTATCCAATGTCCAAAAAAAAAAGCATTGAGGCTTTTTCAAATGTAGAACATTTTGATTGATATAAAGCCAGTAATAATTATTCAGTACGAATTGGTATGAATCTCCCGCGCTTGCTTCGGTCATTGACTGACAATTTTTTGTCCTTAACTTTTAATCTCAAGATTAGTTTTTGCGATATCTCTCAATATCATTGTTGCCTTGGACTCGTAGTTTAGCACTGACAGAAGTGAAAAGAATAAAAAATACATAAAGATAAGTATTTTCCTTTGCTTTTATCTCAAAGAACCTGAGATTAATACCATTGTGATATCACGAGGAACGTTTTTACTGATAACATCAAATGCTAATAACTTGTAACTGCAATACAAATCTATGAAGGCCTTTTATCAAATATTTAGCATATTTCTTTTATATACAAGTACATTTTATAAAACCCAAATAAAACTAAATATGCTTAGAAGTGATTATTAAAATTATTCTTGGTATTATGGTAAGTAAAGTAGCAATTTGTATTTGTTTCTTCTTTCTACTTCTTTACATACTTCTCTTAATCTTTAATTCTTTTTAACTTGTCATAATTTGAATTTAGAATATAGAACATCAAATTTTCGGTGAAGCGAGGTTCTACAGCAATGAATAAATCGCGGCAACTTTTCGAAGTCTTTGAATTACAGTGATTTGAATATCCAATAGTATCCTGAAAAATAGTAACACCTACCAAGGTTCAATAAAAACGCAACGCGACCAACCTTAAGTTTTCACAATCGGAAAATTCAATCGATAATCGCCATTCATCCGCTATCGAACTGCAAGTGCGTCGAGCAGACGGGTATTATACACGTAATCTTTTTCACATGCCATTAATTGCAAATATAGACTCGATTAACCGTTCTAAATTCCACAATAATTTAAAATGACACATTTTTACTGCTTCACTGGCATAACAACTCTTCTAAAAAGAACATTGCAAACGTAATTTCGTAAAAAAAGAAAGTCAAATACTCACACGTATGCTTTCGTTTCCTGTAAACGCACCGTGGCCTGTTTGAAGAGCTCGTAGGCCACCTTCGAGTACTGAGTAGACACAGCGAGAAGATCAGGTTGGTATTCAACCTTCTTCTGTATTTCTGAAGAGGATGGGTCCGTGACGATGTTGTGTTTCTTCTTCATGCGTTCTATAACCGCAGACGATGTTTTCTTAGGCTGCGCTGAGGGCGCCTGTATTTCAACCACATCACGATGACACATATTGCACATTTTTTGCTATATTTCGTACGAGCAACGTTCACTGTTCGTTTGAGGCAGCACGGCTGCTCGATCGAGTATATAAGTCTATGAAATCGTGCCCCCACTACCGCGCTGTGTGACGTAGACGTGTGACGGCGTGTGCATGGCGACGCGCCGTGGTGGCCGGGGGCGGCGCTAGCGCATGATAACGTGCGGTTTAATTAAAGGAGTAAGAAGAATATTGTATTTGCCGTTAGAGGTTTCGCGATAGTGTCACGAAAATAGCGTAGCTGACTTACTTTTTACATAGAATGGAATTAAAAAGAAATTAATATATATAAATAATAAATACAATAAAACCAGATTACAAGTTTTGATAACTTTCAATCAAACATTTAAAATTTGTAGTTATATGTAATATTTGTCCATTTAATATATTTTACAAAATGTAGTTACATATTCTTATTATTCTTAGAATAGGTACTTTCCGAAGGCACAAGACGTTACTTTACTATAGATCCTGTGCAACGATACACGTGTACGTTTCAGAAACTCTGAACTGATTTAACACCACTGTCACTTAACAGTTCTGTTAGTTGAACATTATTTTGATCAGTCTTTCAGAAACCGGGTGTGAGACCACAAATGACATTTTATTTCATCTTAACTCTTAGTATGAGCGCATATATGAGGTAGGTAGTCGTTTTCGGTAATTAATTTTGCTATATAATTTAACTATAAATATAAATACTTTAAAACTTTTTACATTATTTTGTATTCAACAATCGTAACGGCTGTACGGATTTTTTTTTAATTTTAAAAGGTGTTTAGGAGTTTATTTGTGCAATTCGTGGCAATCGCTCAATGTTCTGACCGCAATAAACATTTTCGAGAAATTTAAACATGTAAATAGATTTAAATGAAATAATTAGCACAGAGAAGATTGTTTACTTCCTTCAAGCTATGCCTGTGGAACGCTCTGCCATCCTAACTAATTTGATAAAAATGCGAATTGGAGGTTGTTTGTGTGTTTGTTACTCCTTCACGCACAGGTACACAAAGGGGTTTGTGGGTAATCTAACTTTTTTTACATTATACGCTAGCGAAGCCGCGTGCCAAAGACAGTTGACGACGAGACGTGCCCAATCGTTTACGCCTCTGTAGAACATGATGTAGGAGAAATATTTAACATAATATCGTAGTACATATACATTGCGTAAGTAAGAGTAGGTACTTACAAATACCGCAATTTAGTAACTATTGTCTTATCTGTGGCAATATTTGCATACTACTACATACAAATTAAGAGTAATTATGTGCACGTATTACACTTATTTGACCCATGTGCAAATATTTTTGACATGTGACAATTGATATATTTGACTTCAATTGTTTCAGATTCAGATTTTTGATATGGTTCGAAAACGAATAACTGGAAAATTGCTAGTGTTTAAATAACTAAAATACAATGTTTTTCAAGGCTGTCGAAGAATTCCGAAAGAAACTGAATTCATTACTTTATTCAATCCCACACAACCCTTATTTTCCTTATTCAGATATGAAGGAAAATTAGGGTTGTGTAGGGTTGTGTGTGTCGTAAGCGCTTCGAGCACTTGGTCCCAGGAGTAATCCCTGTCGCTCCTCTTCTTCTCTTCTCCTTCGAACTCCTTCCCATACGTCTACTCGTTACGACAATTCTTTTAGTGTTTCTGCTGTCCGTCTATGGAATGCCTTACCGCATTCAATACGCGATAGTCCTTCTCTAAGCGTGTTCAAGCGGAGAACCAGGGATTATTTTATCTCCCAACAATAAATCAGACTTATAATATTCATAAGTATATCTATGCGTATAATTGTTTGTATGTATTTATTAGTTATTTATTAGTTTCATATATATTACTTTCTAAATATGTGTAAATATAGGTATTTATATTTCATAATGAGTATACGTGTCGGTATACATGATATTTATTTTATCCAAGTTATATCTATTAATTGCTATTTCTAATTAGTTTAACGTTCACATGACTTTGCCTCTACCGTTCTCTACTATCCTCTATTCACTCTAAGGTTTGCTGGAAGAAAACTCAGGTTTGGGTTAAGTTCGCCTTTGTACATACCATTTCCTTGATTTTAAGATATGTAATCTACTTTTAGTGTACAATAAAGAATAAAATAAAAATAAATAAAATGATTTGGAAGGTTGGACGTAACCTTGTTAAAATATTTTACATACGGGTATACTACATACCTACTAATCATAATTCATAATCAACAATCGTAATGATAATTAACAATTCTTTATAACAATAGTCGCTTTTCGAAATTCACGCAAACAAAAAAAAAAATAAAACAATCACAAAAATCGTTCAGGAATCAAACAATACTGAATCTGTCGATATTATGTCGCTAGTGCCAACACTCCTAAACGCGAACGCGAAACCGTGCCGCGTGAATATCCATCAATACAAATAAACCTTAAATGTGTAAAGCCTTCATAAATAAAAACCTTTGAAAAACTCAGCGGCTCAAAGATAGATCGACGATGTGGTCAAAGTGGCAGGGAGACGTTGTGTGAAGGCAGCGCAAGATAGCTCAGCCTTGTGTCCACCAGTAGACGTCCCATGGATACGACATCCATGGGACGTCTACTGGTGAGTGATAGTATAAATCAAATTAAAAAAAACTACGTCACAAACAAATTATTTACGTTCCGTAAAGTTTAGTCGTAATCGCGGGGCTTTACTAAATTGCTAGAACTCTCATTTCAATAAACCTGCGTCATCGGATCGGAAATTCTTAATTCCTTAGTTCAAATTTAAAACTTGTTCTTATGATCTTGTTTGCAATAAGCCTGACGTCGCACCTGTGCCTCCGGTTGATAAGGTAGCGGTGCACACATTATTAAGGCTATTTTCACACGTTGGTACGACAAAACATATTTGTTTCAATTTGGCCACAATAAAAAAAAGTTTCGTTTTTTAAGCAGTTTTGACCACTAAGCTTTATAAAAATAAGTTCTTTTTCAAATAAGCATCTTTGGCAATATATTAAAAAAAAAATACATGTTCTATTTTCAATACGGCATACAGTCTCTTGTTCACCGGTTTCAATGCAAACTGTCGACTCATACTACAAACATTTTGGACCATTTGCTACTAAACCCGTCTTTCATACAAACTGACCTTCAAAAAGTTCGCTTGCAGGTGTTCAATGCACTTGAAAATAAATACACAGCACTTTCTTTGTACATGATTGTGTCAATTTTTATATATTTGTCGTCCAGATAATATACAAAAGACTGTTATCGCTAAATGCAATCTCTTGTAGCGTAATCTCCAGTACACAGCATTATATATTTTGTTACGTAATGTCCCAACTATTGTTTCAAGGAAAGTAAATAGTTTATCCCATTGCAACATTATTGGTGAAGGTTAAAACCTGTCCTTATTGTTGTTTCAGTTATCAGTATTTTTGGATATTTCAGTTATTTTCCATAGTGTATAAAACTTTGATTTTAGGACCTCGTTTATTGAAGGAAAAGTTGTAATCAAGCATTAAAAAAAAGTGACCGAGTTTATTTATTACCTGCTTCGAAATTCCCTGGCTGTTTAAATATAAAATTTGGATTGGATATTCCCCGGTCGGGCAGTTACAATTTGAGCTGACATGTTATCTCTTTTATACCATTACCAAGGGGTCAAAAACTGCTCTCATCTTTTCCTTGTATTCCTGAACCTGATTTTTGTGCAGCATTATCTTTGGAGAAGAATGGCAACACCACCGAAATGGAAGGCGCTCTACTGTCTATGTAAGCATATAAATGAAGAAATTAGAAGTAAATAAAGTAGGAGATTGGCCAAGGACTTAACGGAGAATGTATATAAGATCGTAAAAGTCTTATAAATAACAACATTTATGTTGTATTTGATAATTAATTAAAGATTATGGGTAATAGTGTAGATAAGTAAGAACTTCTTGCATTAAGTAGTTTTCCAATACTTGAGTATTAGAACGAGTTTTCACACGACGACGACACGGTACAAGCAAAAATTACTTTTCGACGTATTCTATTTAAATGCGTTTTTTGTGTGCAAGGAAGAAATCAACGGAGCCAGACAGCTGGGTTCATATGGTTCATATGGGCTCGTACATAGAAATCATTTTTGTAGCTACTTATTCTGATGGTTGTCTTTGCATCATGCGAGTATCGCTGCTTTCACAATGCAAATACATAAAAATATACTATACAAATTAATCTGGTGGCCCACAAAGTCTTACCTGAGGGTAAGTGGTTCCGAGCCTTCATACAACCGTATATAACTATATATGTATAGGCCGTGGTAACCTTTACACGAGCGTTGGCAACCCTAACTTACCCTGTGTGTGAACAAAAAGGCGTACAGCGTCAGAATACTGTGTTTAAACAGTATTCTGAAAACTAGAGGTGTTATCATATTCCAAAATCGATTCCAGCTGTTAAAGTTAGCTTTGTCGATTTTGAAAAACCAAGCTGTTGGGTTTGCAAAAACCTATTCAGATTCAGACTGATGATAATATACTAAGCAGGCCGCTGTAATTCTACCTGGTAAAGGTCCACCATTGCTGACTAGCAGTACTTTCTACCATAGACAGCCATTTAAGACATCTAGTGTGTGCTACCCTTGATAAAAGAAACACAGATAAAAACACCCTCGCAATCTGTCCAAGTGTTTATAAATAGTAATGATTACCTTGATCGAGGATATACAGGTTTCTTCACACTAAACACATATATTTATTTATTGATTGATTACTAAACAGAAAAAATCTGACGTCTTTTCTTGTGAAATATTTTATTTGTGTTCGTTATGTGTGTATTGCAATTGACGAAGATAATGATAGAAAAAAATAAACTCGTTATCAATACAAGTAAATCAAATTGAAGTGTCTGTTTGTAATGTCAAAATTATACATATATATATTATATATATCATACAGTTATTTGCACGACACCTATGCCTGAAAATCAGTTTTTAATATTTGTATCTGTCTGTCTGTTCCGGCTAATTGTGGAACGGGTGGACCGATTTCCACAGGACTTTCACGGGCAGATAGCTGGTGTTTTTTAATTTTGGAAAGAGAATTAGGGTTCCGCGCAAAATATAAATAAATATGTACACACGAGAGAAGCCGCGCGGGAACTGCTTTTCTATACTAATATTATAATGCTGAAGAGTTTGCTTGTTTGGTTGAACGCGCTAATCTCAGGAACTGCTAGTTCGAATTAAAAAAATATTTAAGTGTTAGATAGCTCATTTATAGAGATAGGCTATATGATATATAAAATCACGCTACGACCAATAGGAGCGGAGAATCAATGAAAACTGTTGCATAAACGGGGGAGATTTATCTCTCTCTCTCAGTGACGCAGACGAAGTTGTGCGGGTCAGCTAGTTTATAATAATGCATGACATTGTACTATCCTAAAGTAATGAGTTGGTTTATTTCAAGAAGAAGCAATTTAACCTCTTTTTAATAGTTGTAACTTTTTTATTAACTTTGAACTAATACGCTAGTACACCAAGTTTATGATTGAACTATGCTTTATTTACAAAAGAGTGTTTGTTTATAGCTCCACCCGCGCTCATTGTTTTGCATTCGGTCTAACGACAGAAATGTTTTTTGAAAAAGGAAAAATATTTAAAATAACTATTGCAGAACTTAATTACATTCCACAGATGAATGGCTCGTACCGTGAAATAATCTCAAAGAAGTTGTGGAATGCATTGATATTCTTATCATCTTACCATCAAAGACTAGCTATAATCTCCTTCCTGTGTTTTACCAACAGACTATTCTGCAGTTGATTATTTCCTGTATAGAAAATGTTTTTTTAAATACATAACCAAGTTTTAACCAAGCACACGAGCCGAATTTTGATAAGCCCTTATCGGTGTCTATAAACATTTGCCACTCTATTAGACGCACAATATGTATTATGCAATACTAAATTTACATACAATTTTGCATTTTTCAAACATTACATTTCGTGATCGCGTTAATTCCCGTTCATACGTAGATAATATTATATCATGGAACGCGAAAGTTTAAAAGTTAGTATTACATTTGAGGTAGAATATGGCTGAAAAATTTAAACATCTTGTATATGCAGGGGTTAACAATGCTAAAGAGGCAGCGGAAAGGGAACGGGAGAGGGCTAGTACTCTCCCGTCCCGAAGGAGAGGCACCAGGCGCCGGAGAGCGCAGAACGATCTCCGGCCTCCATGAGCGCTGGCCTGGGGGTAACGGGTGAGGCTGCCCGTTACTCTAGCAGAAGCAGGCCTTAGACGGTGGAGCGCCGTGTTCCGAGCGCGCCTCTCTACACTGGAAGGGGGGCAAGGCCCCCCGCTCGCAAAGGCGTGGCTGCCTTTTGTTTAAGAGGCGGCCAAGGTCTGTCAGGGTTCTCGGGGACTTCCTTCCTATTGTATACCCGAGTCCCTTGCTTTCCCTTGTCTTATTTATGACAGAACACCGTGTGGTTTTAGTCTTTTCGATTAGGACATACCACTTCACTGGCAGCCCCAGGTGTTAACAATGGTTTGGCTGAAAATGTGAAAAGAGTTGGTCAACTAAAAAAGGAATCTCTTTCTACCGTCAATGCTCAAAGCCTATAATACATATACATATTAACATTTTTACATTGATATATTTTACCCTGTGACTCATATAATTTTAAATACATAAGTCCTATTTACGAATACAAATAATAAAAAAAATAATTATATATTATAATTTGCATACAAGTTATGAACACCTTTTTAAATCATCATCACTTTGATATTTTACGTGAAGCGACTGCCATCAGACCTCCACAACCCAAGTACTAGGCGATATCGAAGTTCTGTAGTTAGACCAGGTTGTCGGACTTCTTTTTTTTTAGGGCTCCAACTACCCGTAACGAATGCCACAGATGTTTGTATGGCACCCGGGACCGACGGTTTAACGTGCTCTCCGAGGCACGGAGGGGTCTCAATTTGTTAAGAATGGTCACCCATCTTAGACTGACCTGGCTAGTATTACTTAACTTTGTAATGTGTTAACCTACTCGGTTACCACTTAGCCACGAGCCCCTCTTTTTTTTTTAAATCAATATCCAGGTATGAGGCTTGACTTTGTATATTTACTCTGCAGTTAATACGTTCACACTCACAAAACGATGGCAAACAAGAATACGTCCCACCTGATAGTAAGCGGTAACCGTAGTCTATGGACGCTTGCAATTTTAGAGGACTCACATGCGCGTTGATGATCCTTTAAAAACCTTTACACTCCTTTCTTTATTTTTTTAATTTTGTTGGTTATTTGCAATTTGAAATTCCCATTTAGAAGTATCGAAAGTTATCATCAGATTTAACCTGTCTTGAGGAGAGAGAATAAAAAATTGATGAGCATGTTTTACTGCAAAAGGGTGGATGTAACTATTATCAGCTCATTAATGTGTTTTTTACTCACGAAGTTAAAGTGGTCATTATTTTTTATTTACATCGTGATGCATATCTATTTGTTTATGTCTAATTTCATCTTTATGGCCGAGATATTATTTAGTAAAACATAATATAGAATACTCGAGAAGCATTTACAGGCAAAGTAAGTGCTGCTTAAAATGAATGCAAGAAAAATAACCTTTCAAATTATGCTATTGCACGTTTTGGTTCTATGTCAATGTCACAAGGCTTCTTTCAATTCAATACCATAAGAAATTGTAAGCACTGTCCTTGAGCGCGCATTGTGAGAGTATGTTCCATTCTCTGTGCCAATTTTTATCTATATAAAATCAAAGTCGTAAAGGCTAATAAAAAAATTCCGCCCCTACCGGTCGGTCTATCTAATTCGATCCCTAGCACAAGACATAAAAATAATGTAGGGTCCCAAATTTACCGCCCCTAAAATCTGCCGCCCTAGGCTCCAGCCTATTCAGCCTGCTGGTAAATCCGCCACTGTATAGAGTTCTTGTTTAGGTACTCAAAACTTAGTTACAGTACTCTCCAAACTTATTGGCCGGCTTGAAGTTGGCGCAACCGCCATCTCGCGCATCGTACAATCGAGTGGAAATTACCAACTCAAATATGACTTCGATGTTAATATAGTATTAGATCAAAGTTCCTAAATAGATTAATTAAATACCTATAATTAATTGAATACCTTGATTGCGCATTCTGCGCACCGGCTCGCGGCTGACTTCAGCCCGGCCAATGATTTCACTTTGTTAGTGTTCACATGTACAAAAGGCGGCCTTATCGCCCGGCCCGGCCGAATCTAGAACTTTTTATTCCGGGAAAATGTACGCAAACGAAATAAAAAAATACGTACCATTTAAAATCTATAACTTTACACATTCCACCTACTTTTATGGAAAACTGAGGCAAAAATACCTGGAAATTCAAACCGTCATAACTTGTAAACGGATAGTTTTTTTTTCAAACATTCTTATTGTAGCTGCATGCTAGAGCCATGCCCTTTCAGTGATTCCTGTAAGTGTTCCTTTTTCAAATACACCCCGTATATCACCAAACCAAAAATCCTTATATTCCGACAAAACATCGGTCCTTCCACATCAGCAGCGATAACGTCACACTTATAGGAATTCAAATCTATATTATCTGTAGTTATCTATAATATATATGTATTTCGAAATATATAAGTATGTTTATCAGCTGTCTGGTTACCATAGTACAGGCTTTGCCTAGTTTGGGATCAGGCGGCCGTGTGTGAGATGTGTGGAGTAAAAAAAAAAAATTATAGTTTATATATTAAAACAAACCGGTGTATTTATAGACGGCTTAAGAGCTTAACGGATTAAGACAACTGGTGTGTGTACTCGCAAATGTAATACTTTTTCTATCATTTCTATTTTCTAAATTTACACGTATCTTTAAAAATGGACAACACAGAGATATGAGTGATATGACAAATAGGTTCCGACACACTACCCCACCGAAAACCCCGGTGGGGTGAAGCCCCAAAAGGGTTTCCACACGTACAAAAAAAAGGTTCTAAAATATTTTATGGTCACGTGGTATTTGATCTTGTGACAGAATTAACTTTCCAAGCGAAGTTCAAGGTTAAGGTTAAAATAGAAATGAGAACATTGAAATGAAATTTGTATGCGTTCTAAGAAGTACCTAATATTTTTTTATTGATTTTGTCCACAAGTCGTATTTTTACTATGCAATTTTCTTTCCGTTCTTTATAAATAACTATAACTTCACACATCTTACACACAGCCGTCTGATCCAAAGCTAGGCAGATATGATGATATGTATCTAAGTATTATTTATGTTCTTTCTCATTTTATGTGCACACCAACCTTACACGTGTAACATCTCAGACGTGTGCGTCGGCCTAAATGTAGCTTAAATCTAGGCGAAACTGCGGAGAACGTCTAGTGTTTATAAGGTTATTAAGTAACTTCCATAACATAAATACTATCAAATATAATCTCACAAGTTAACCTTAACCCCATAACTTTACGTCTAAAGTAAATTTGTGGAGAATTAGTTTCGGGACGTGCTTACATCCACGTCTCGCATTTACGAATTTGATCTCAATTTAGCGTATATTGGGATCAGTAGCTCATGTTCATGCACGCTGTTTAAGGCCAACTGGGGTAATTACGACATAAATCAATCTATTGATTTAACAAATGGGCATTGGAATTTGTGTGAAATATACAGAGTTAATTTGTGGACATATCTGTTCCTGATTGACTTCGCTATTAAACCGTTGTGTATATCTCATTTTGCGACAATTTTGTGAAGATTTGACATGTTTGGAAATTTCAACATACCAAGATGCGATGGTAGTTTAGTTAATTAGTCAGTGTATAGCAATAAAAGCTCATTTTATCATGTGTTAAAGTTTCATTCTGAGACTTCACATTCCAAAGTGATTTCTTTTTTATTAAACATCTCTCATTTTGGTCTATCTCTTCTTTAGACTGAAAAACACTTAAAGTCGTCTCATGTGCACTGAAACAAAATCGAGACTGCAAGGAATACGTTATGCCATGAAAAGTAATTCACTTTAAAAGCTAAAACAGTTATTGCGACAAGAAAATCTCCACCTTACTGCTGCTCAGTGCTAACTCTCCTACACATTAACAGTGCAGTTATTACTTATCGTTATTATTATTGTTGTTAACTTTCTGAAATGGTTACGACCAAATCATATATCCTGTCGTAATAATATGTAATATCAATATGCACGTTTTAGTATCTTAACACGCTTAGAGAGTGTTTAATTTATTTGAGCGTGACCTTGAGCGATAATCATATGTATAGGAGACAAAGACTGCACGGATGGCGCAATGGTTTAAGTGGTCACCTCGCCACTACGCCGCGCCGAGTGTTGTGGGTTCAAATCCCACACAGGACAAAAATTTGTGTGATCCACAAATATAGTCTGGGTGTTCTTTGTGTCCGTTGTTTGAATGTTTGTGAAGCCCCCCGCGACACAGGAATATTCCTTATGCGGGAGTTGTCTTTTTAAAATAGATAGAAAATAGAAAAAAGAAGCAAAGATTTTTTTTCTCTAATTGGATCTATCCAGAAGCGGTAATATCTCTGCTCTATAGAAGATTGTTAATTCGCGTTTAAGCGCTTGATCAAGCGGGTGAAATTATATGATAGAAAAGAAATGAGCACTACGTGACTAGCTACATGAATCTGGAGTAAAACATGTTTGTGTCTTTAAGTCTTTATTACAACCAGGGATGACAAACAGGTAAGTAATTAATTTATCTCTTGGAAAATCCTTGGACTGGGACATTACCTGTGTAAACGTTTTATTAATTTGCAAACTGTATATAACTTGTAGGAAATGAATGTAATTAGTTATTTTATAGAATTTCTAGGCAATGTGTATAATGAATAAAATCGACATGTATTGTGTGAAACTAATTTTACTATACACATTTCCTAGGAATTCTATACGCCAAATGTGAAATGTGCCAAATTCGAGATGTCGCGTGCGTCGCGTCGTGTCGGTAACTAAACGCAGTGAGGGCGCGGATGAGTTATTGCTATTGCGTCATTCGTTCACGTGTTAGTGAAAATTTAATGAATCGAATTATTCGGACAACTATTCATCGTCTCTGTATTGTATTGTACTATATATCATGGATTGTACTTAATTACAATGTTTGTGCTTCAAAAATAATTAGTAATTTTGAACGGTAAATATATCCAGTATTCTTAAAAAGAAAATTATAATAATATGTTTGATTGTAGTTGCATTATTAGTCTGTTGTGTTCTGTGGTACCTTTTTTTTAACGTGTGGAAGCTCCCACGGGTACCACTTCACCGATTACTTGATGTGGTTATGTCGAAATCGAACCGACTGAAACCACACGTAAACCGTGTGGTTTTACCGTAATTATTACAATTATTACCTTCTTTTTAAATTGATAACTTTGTATAGTTGTTTATAAATATCAAACTTACCCGTTTAGCAGTTAAACTTTACAATAAATAAGTTTACAACTGATCGTAAACTGTTGTCTTCGATTATGCAGTCTCTGATCCAAGGTCTCCGATAGTTATCAAAGGTTTTACTTTTCACATAATTACGTAAAAATCAATCATTTGTGTATTTAACGGTCGGATTCGACGACCCGTTCGCGGACGGTTTCAGTTGGTTCTCCAACTGAAACAATGAATATTCATACAAATAGTTTTCACGTTTTAAAACGTAGTGTTTAATGACTTTAGATGTTTGGAAGACATTGCGATAGAAATGTAATTGTTTGCATACGTTTGGTATTCGACGCAAGATACATTCAATAGAATGTTTACTTGAAAATTCACCTAAAATAAACGTTCTGCCGTAAGTTGTGCCATATATTAAAGTTATGACGTACAATCACGTACTAGCCGCGAAAGTGTTAAAACTATGAGGTAATGTAAAATAGCATACCCAACAATAAGCAATTGTCAAGATAAGTCATGCAGAGCGGCCTATTTCTAAGGGTATATTACACCTTATCTACACTAAAAGGTAGTCACTGAAGTCCTTATAGAGACTATTATAAATACGCTATTAAAGGCATTTGATAAACCTGAAAGATTACAAAACTAATATTAGAATTACCAGTAATAGTAGTCATTTTATGACGTGCTTGTAATAAGGTTTCGCAATTTTAATTATCAATTAAACTATTGGAAGGGAATTATGTTAATATCTCTACATAGTATAAAACAAAACCGCCGTCTGTATGCTTAATTTTTTTAAATAAATAGCGATTCTAGAGGAAGGTTTATATGTATAGTTTCACATTGTTTTGTGCTAATTTGTATACCTCGCGAAATATATAAATAGGTTACACGCGAGCGAAGCTAAAAAAAATATTTAAATTTAATCGTGGGAGAGCCATGCTTCGTCACGTACGGGCCGGCTCGACCGGAGTGATATCACGGCCTCACAGAAACCCGGCAGTGAAGCAATGATCTGAGTAAGTGAGGTTACCGGAGGCCCTAACCCTTCCCTCCCCTTTTTCTTACCCCCTCTTCCACCTTTCCCCTACACCTACCTTAAAGGCCGGCGCCGCATTTGTAACTCTTGAGTTGCAGGTGCCCATGGGCGGTTGTAGTCATTTACCATCAGGTGACCCGTCTGCTCGTTTGCCCCATATATCATAAAAAAAGACCATTCCTTACTTAAAGTTCCATAGTATTAAAGCTTAACTGTTCCACACTTACTTCCTGAAATACCTTCTCGTGATTGGTTATGAGCTCTTGGGCTAAATGTACCTACAGTCGCAACACCCGTATCAATGGCCAAGATCAATTGACCAGTTGTGTATAATTATCTTAATATATAAAATGTATGCACTACATATATAGTTTAACGCTTGTAAACAAACCTTGGTAGTCAATTTGAATCTACTTCTAATTGAAAGAAAGAAAGAAGAAAGAAATATTTTTTATTCTGACTCATATAGGATAAGTACATGGTTTTTGCAAGAAAAAAAAAATTAAAAAAAAAAAAATAATACGGTCGAATTGAGAACCTCCTTTTTTTTCGTCGGTTAAAAATAAATTGTCGTATCGAAATGAAACTTTGTATATATATAACTAGCTGCGCCCCGCGGTTTCACCCGCGTAAGTCCCGATGCCGTGGGAATATCGAAATAAAAAGTAGCCTATGTGTTAATCCAGATCTCCAGCTATCTACATACCAAGTTTTATTGGTACATACGGTTCAGTAGTTTTTGCGAGAAATAGTAACAAACATCCATACATCCATACATCCACACATCCATACATCCATACATCCTCACAAACTTTCACGTTTATAATATTAGTAGGATAGTTTCCATGACAATAATATTATTTGTCATCTTGGAGTTGATCTGATGGTAGCCAGGAGGTAGTTCGTGGAACTCTTCAGTGGCTACTAGTAAACTCTTCGAGGTGTGGCTTAGATGATTCGTTTCAACGAGACTAACAGATTGAAAAAAGCATGTTTTTTTATATTTACTAAACTGTAATTGTTATATCTGTTATTAGTCCTACTAATATTATAAACGTGAAAGTTTGTGAGGATGTATGGATGTGTGGATGTATGGATGTTTGTTACTTTTTCACGCCAAAACTACTGAACCGATTGCGATGAAACTTGGTATGTATATAGCTAGAGACCTGGATTAACATATAGGCTACTTTATATCCCGATATTCCTACGGGATCGGGACTTACGCGGGTGAAACCGCGGGGCGCTGCTGGTACTGTATAAATCTCCCGTGACCACAATCCATGAATATTGGTCGAAACGTCGAGTAACCAAATATGCTTCGTAAATAATAAATATTATCGAAATCACATTATCACATAAGTTATTTTAATAATTTGTAAAATTTTCGCATGCTATTTTCATGGCTGATGGGCCCGTTCGATTTATATCAATCTTATAATACCACACTTTGTTACCCCATTTAAAGCAAATAAATAATTTGAATTTGAATTTGAGATGATTCGGTCGATGATTTACCCATCTAAATATACAAAACTGCTACCGACAGCTGGACAGCCAGTCGTTATAATGGGAGTCTTCACTACCGATAGGACGTGGAACATAAAACATTTCAAAAGAGTGGCAGTACTGTTCCACAATGGAAGTAATTAATTTGTTATCAAATTCAAATATCTTCATTGCAGTAATATTGTGGTAATACAACAAATGTGGTCTAAAAGCAATGACATATTTACAAAAACATCTTAGGTCTAAATGTAACAAAGTACAGCACAATTTACCTCGGTACGCATGCATTAGGTTGTTTATAATAATATATTACATGCTATTAATATATCCAAGGTTAGTATTGTTAGAAACAGCTTCAAAACCACTGATATAAACTATGAAAATCACTAACTAACAGCAACTGCCAAGTTGTTCGTACCTCTGTTTGCACTCAAGTCCATCGTTCTAAACATATTCCTACCCTTTTATAATCCCACAATTTGTTAATATTTATCCATCGACCAATAGTATTGCGGTACCGGTATAACCAGTCAAAATAATATCTATTAACTTATTTTTATTAAATAGTGAACTGTGTTATCATCTATTATAGTTTGTCCCTATTTTTAATAAAATAAATAAGAGTTTTTAATGTGGCGACAACAGTATTGTAGTAAATACTCGTTCAGGTTGTAGAAACATTGCTCAATTAAAACTCTTTAAGAGTCTTCTTAAAATTAAAATTCTTGGTAGTTTTTTTATTGTAATCTAAGACGGAAAGACAGTAGGTACAACGCTTCCAGAACCATTTTTCCTGGGACAAAAGAAGTCATAGTTCTGTATCAATGAGGGCGGTGAGGTTAACGCGTAATCTGAGAATGGGAATGATTTTTTTTTTGGGAATAGATGTTTACGGGAACTTATTAGACTAAATGGAGCCATTTCCTATTCCTATGACTATCCTTGAGCAGAAACGTCAAAACAAAATCAAAGATCCAAGTGTTCATAATTCGAAGTCACTGCATAATGTCTCATTTCTTGCGAAGCTACCGACATTGACAACAAATGTCACTTGCGCAAAATTCTTGTTAATACGTTACCCAACAAACAAATTATACAAACATCCATAAAAAAGATTTGCTCGTAAAAGTCGTAAACCAACAAAACGGGTCAATAACGACGCGACGCCTAAAATACATAGATGTACCATTCACACAAGTCGTAGTAAACAGTTATTTATAAGTTGCTAAATGCATATAGAGTTGTTACTTTTGCGGTTCCAAGATTAAACGGAATATGTCGTATTTCCTGTTGACGTGTGTATTTTTTGTATTTTGTGTCTGTATAATATAAACACGAGACGCGTCTCGTGTTTATATTTATATATAAGTTTCGGGATTCTGAATCTTAATAATATAACGAAGTCTAAAGTTTGTTGGGATGGATGGATGGATGGATGAATGTTTGTTACTCTTTCACGCAAAAACGGCTGAACGGATCGGGATGAATTTGGCGCAGATATAGTTTAGAGTCTGGAATAGAACATAGGCTACTTTTTATCAAGGAGAAATGAACGGTTCTCGTGAGAAATGCGTTCGGCGAATTAGTTCGCAAACGAATTCGAGAGCAACTTTCGGGCAAAATTAGTTCGGATATCGAAACAATATTTTTAATATGGGAAAACGATAAAGTTATTTTTTAACACACTGACACACTACAACACTGACAGTAATGAAAGTATAAGTTATAAGTGCAAAAGATGTTGATTGAAGACCTGGATTTGTCCGGACCAATCAAGTTATTTTCAGTTTTCAATTTCCTCATGCAGTAAAAATTTTGGAATTTTCCTAAAATTGTCACCGTTTGATGTTATTCCCGATTTCTATTATACGCCCCTAAAATATGACTATACCTTACTCTAATACGTTTGTATACAATTTTAGGATCGATACTCAGAGTTGGAGTAGGTAACTCTTGGCTAAGAATAAACTTAAGATTATTCTTGCGTGTATCTGTAGATTTACAGGGATCAGTCGATAGCGATAATCTCTACCGATTTATACGCTTCCTGGACATTTTTATTTCATTTTATAACAAACGTAGATACTAGACACTTCTTGTTATCGCTAACCAAGGTGGGTCACTCGTTCACTGTCATAATACGATAAGCATCAATGCCGCCACAAGTCGGACACACCCTCGATTTCAATGAGTGCTTCTTAGAATTTTGGTACGACATACTGCAACTCACGTACGCCAGATTAGGAGAAGGCCTGTCGTTAAATGAGATCAAATTAGTCACACATACCAATAAGCTAAATGCTTATTTTAAGAGTGGGATCTACTGTTTTTGGATTTTAAGAAGCAACCTCATACATGCAGCAGAGTTTTAAAGACACTTCAGTATTTACGAGCCAAATGTAAAATAGCTTGCGCGGTAACCTGTTTGCAAAAACAATCAAATTGCAAATAGTAGTGGATATACGCAGTTTAATTTACTGGCCTGTTGCTCTAGTGGTCAGTGACCCTGACTGCTGAGCCACAGGTCGTAGGTTCGATACCCACCCAGGACAAATAATTGTGTAATGAGCACAACCATTTGTTCTGGGTCTGGGTGTAGTTTATCTATAATATGTATGTATTTACTAATATATAAGTATGTTTATCAGAAGTCTGGTTACCATAGTACAGACGACAGTGTGAGAGGTGCCTAAAAAAATTGCATAGAACAAGAGTTTATTTGGCTTTTACCATTTCTTGTTGCCAAGAGATAGGGTTATCATTAAATGATTGTGTGTGGGCTAAAATAAACAAAATATAGATTACAACCAAGACTTTAACAGACTCGAACCAATAACTAGGTAATGAACTACTGATCATTTCTTCATGATTACTGTATATATATTTTTTTATGTATGTTCACCGATTACTTTATTCTTTTGTTTGAAAGGACTTCCGGTGGTCTCGTGGTCATTAGGTTAGGATCTGCTGATGGGATTCTGGAGAAATCGAGGGAACTCTTCAAATTTTATAGGCACACTTGGATTTGGATATTTTGAGGCGCATTGAAGTCGGTGATACTTTTTTTAAAGATTTATGTTTGTGTATTTGTAATCATTTTAAATTTCAAAAGTACGTTAAAAATCAATTACTTATTCTTGACATGTACTTACTTCGCACCTATTCATGCGTCTCTAATCAATGTTCACGGTGATTACAATTACAATGGTTAGTGTGTTGAAAATAGATTGCAGACACGTGTACATCATTTGTATCCACTTTGTATTGAACCTTGCAAATAGTGGAAATTCTCGATTTGAAAATTTTATTAAAATGCGATTCTTTTAGTAAAACACATACATACTCACGCCTGTATTGTCGACGAGGTAGACAGTTTCTTCATTTTACATATTTTTTAATTCTAAATTTTTCATTGCATTTTATATTTTTATTCATAACTAGCAGCGCCTCGCGGTTTCACCCGCGTAAGTCCCGATCCCGTTTGAACATCGTGATAAAAAGTAGCCTATATGTTAATCCAGGTCTCCAGCTATCGACATACCAAGTTTCATAGCAATCGGTTCAGTAGTTTGGGCGTGAAAGTGTAACAAACATCCATACCTCCATACTCACAAACTTTCACGTTTATAATATTAGTAGGATAATGCATACGGAAATTAAAGCAATCACGTAATGATAAGAACTTGAGACACCTGCCAGTACCATAGGCTCACATACAACTCTTGAGTAAAAGTGACGTATGGTGTTGAGAACTTGCTTACGGTGAAATCATATCCAGTGATTTGGTGCCTGCTTGAAGTGCATGTTCTGTTTACTAGTCTGGCTTGAACGATATGTTCTTCATTTGGCCTATGTAGAAACTACCAAAGCTACATTAAGACTGTGAGAAGGACCCACCTGATTTCACGGTTACTTTGAAATCTGGGAAAGACAACGACCTATCCGCCTCCATATCATATGTGAACCTCAACATGGAGTGAATAGAGTTGAGATGTTGTATACAATGGTCTACTTCTTGTTGTTCTTCCACGAATCACTTTCAAAGTCTAATCGTTTTTTGGGCCTAGACTCGGCGCCTTCTCTTCAAAATGTTCCATCCAGATGTTGCCAAGTACAGGCCTACAAGACTTTCTATTGCAACACCATCACTCTGAAGATAATGTTGACCTTGGAGGACTGAGGAAATAATTGCCATCTAAACAGTGTACAAGTAGATCAACATAATTGTAAGGCAGTTATTTTTCTCTCAGCAAGTCTTTCACGACGTTCAAGCACTCTTTTATTGGAACATTGGTGTAATACCACTCCGCCTCTAAGCTGATCATGACGTCATCACAACATGTTCCAGCGTGAGATCTTTTATAATTTGTATGGAGTGCTGCGACTCTTTCACAAAAGACGGTGTTTTGTATACAAATAGTTGCAATATTGACGCAACATGCTTCGCGAGATCGTAAGTAGAAAAAGCAATTTGACTTACAAGTGGCCGCAGCAGCACGTTGGCCTTGAGTGTATTAGGCAGACCAATAACTTCGGTGGTTCCTGTGCATAATTATATATCATGGAATGCGAAAGTTTATAAGTACCTAAGTGTTTTTATTAATTTTCATTTGGATTGAAAGATCTTTTAGGAAATTAGGACAAATTTAAAAACGTTATTTTAAAAGATTTTGACTTTCTATGTGGCAAATAAGACTAGCCTCAGCTGCTGATGCACTGGAATTAAAATTTAATAATTCCATTCTTAATGTTGTCAACAACTGTAATTATTATTGTCCTTGTATGATAAATATTGGATATTCAAAGAATGTAATTCAACTAGAAGAAATATGTTACACAACCTGTATGCTGTACTGGAGTTTTCCTCTTCCTGGCATCATTCGTAGTACCTTCCAACGTTACGCGATTTCAAATCGCAAAATTCAATTGAGAATGATAGCGATTACTTCCTCCTTCAAAATAAACCTAATTGTAAATAATCTTACTGTGATGCGGTTCGTTCGTTGTTAACTTTGTTGTAAAAAAAATGTGGCTGAGTTTTTACCTAAAACCCAGCATTTACGCAACAGTTATAAAAGCTGTCACCGAGATCAATGGGTAAGGATCTTTGTATCTGCTGCGTGGTAAGGATACACCAAGAAGAGGTATTTTAGCCGAGCCAAGTTTAGTGTCTACAAAGCTAAAATATCTTTGGTGGTGCTAGCACCTATATTAGATCCGAGAGCGTCTCTGCAACCCCTTAAAGCCCTCCCTGCCAGGAAAGGTTTCGGACTAGTGACAAGTCCAAAGTGGAAAGTCTTTATCAATTTTACTGTACTATTTTTTTTAAGTGCTGGGGTATTAACTGGGGTAGGCATTTAATACACCTAATATTTCAGAATATATGTATAGCCAAAAATTACATTTAATATACATATACTTTTTGTTTGAGATTGGCGGAAACGAGGGAACTATTAAAATACTATAGTTACCTCGATTTCTCCAGGAACCATAATCATCATCAGATCTTACTCTGATTACAATGGGATTAACTAGAAAGTATACCCTTTCAAACGAAAAAAAAAATGTGTGTGTGTACCAGAGTACACAGGTAAGAAGTGAAACTTCTTTACGACATATAATTTTTCTACTATTTGCAACTTCACGAAAATGGGGTAGATAAGGCTTAAGCCTTAAGAAATTATAAAACGAAATATATAATCACTCTCACTTTTCTTGTAAATTCACTTAAATTTGAATAAGTCTTTTTATTTTATCACTTTCAAATTAATATATTGTTATTCTTATTTAAAACCAAACTTCAAAACTAATATATTGTTGTTATTATTATAATATATTACATTATATTCTTTACGTCACTATACTAAACTTTGATAAAAAAGCAACATGGCGCGTAACCGAAAAACGTGACGATTGCTACAAAAATTTCTCCCATACGTCGATAAAGAAGTTTCACTTCAATGATTTTCCAAATCAGTCCAGCCATCTTCGAGTAATCAGGTAACATACATAATCCCAATGAACCAAAAATCTCCTCTCTTTTCCGTTAAAAAAGTTTGGTAGACATTCACTTTGGGCTTCTGGTGTGAGTTTAAAACTGAAAGATGTACTTAAAAATATGATAAGTTTGTTTTATTTCCCCTTTACTAGACCGAAGATTATCCGATATGTTATCGATAAACAAAACACTACAAACCTCACTAGATCGCATAGAAACATCATATTTCCTGGATGATAAAACACAGTGACCTTGCTCAAATGTTATTTATGACAATAAAGTCGTATAATTAATTGGTAAATTTGTATTACTATGTCTTATTGTGTCATTAGTTCCTTTAAATAATACACTCACGCCTGTCTCCTCGAAGCCTCTCTGCCTACCACAGGCAGACGCGTATTAAACACATATTGACTACTAATATTTGGTCTTACTAACGTCATAAGGTCAAGCCTATTGCCGTCACCCGAGCACTTAGGGATTGGTAATATGAAGATGTCAAATTTGTGTTTTTTATGGTATAGGGGGCAAACGAGCAGACGGGTCACCTGATGGTAAATGACTACCGCCCCCCATGGACACCTGCAACTCAAGAGTCACAAGTAGGTATGTTGCCGGCCTTTAGGGATGGAGTAGGGGAAGGGGGAAAAAGGGGGCGAGGAGGGGAGAAACGGAGAGGGAAGGGTAAGGGCCTCCGGTAACCTCACTCACTCCGGTATCACTCCGGTCGAGCCGGCCCATACGTGCCGAAACATGACTCTTCCACGAACAAAAAAGGAGCCGATAAGAGACTTTTATCTAGGGATGTAGCGACCTTCCGCGTCAGTTACTTAGCTAAAGGGTCCGAGTCCCATAGGGTCCGAAACTCTTATTTTACATATATGTGATATTCATATATGTTACTTTAAAACGAAATTCACTTCCACCTAAGTAAGGTAACCCGTTTTGTAACAATACCACATTATGTTATATATAAAATATTCACATGGTTTATATCTGTCTGTATTTGACTCAGAATCATATGACTTGGGGCACGTGATGTCTCACAATGGAAATAGAATGTCATGTGCTCCGGTTTGTTTAAACTATGGTGTGTAGATATTTTTAATCGTAAGTTCATCATCGGAATATAAATAATATCTACATGTTCCTATATTACGTGTAGACGTAACTTTACTATTACCAAATATATTATTACGTCAACTTTTTGTATATCAACAAAAAAGTTATTAAAAGGAAATTATGATGTGCAAATGGCGGTCTAGCGCTAGTTGCTAATGGAAAATTCTTGGTATAACTTTTTTTTTAAATTGGCGCACTGGCAAATGTGAAATTTGAAAATTGTTCGGTTCATTTTCTTCTGTAAATACATACTTTTATTTTATTTTATTTATTTGGGACAAAAAACAGTTACATGATATATGTTACAAAAAAAGGAAATATACATATGTTTGGTTTGTTCAACATATAACCCACATCATTGTCCACGAGTTAACATTAGATTAAATTAAACTAAATAGGAGCGCGATGCGGACATTATCGCTACATACATAATAAAAAATCTATATATGTATATACACAACTTTCAGCAGAATCAAAAACATATAATATGTAGTTAAGCATTCAAATTCAACTTCGATGACAATGGTTTTCCAGCAAAGCAATAAAATTGTTTTTGAATTTTAGGTAGGATTCAGGAAATATATCAATGACGGCAAAATGTGTGTTAAAATTATCTAGAAGACGACGGAGTGGTGCTCGCTCTCCGGCGTGTGTTCTACACTTTGTAGTATGGAACAAACGAGGCGCACGCACCCCTCGCATGATCACCGTTCTGGGCACTACGTAACAAAGTTTATTCGTGAGATTAATACAGTCATATCTATTGTTGCATATTCCATGCAACATCATTGCCTTAAGTAGTTTACGCCTGGATTCGAGCGTTAACAATTTATATTTCTGTAACAGTTCAACATATGGCTTTCTTGAGTGAAAGCATTTATAATGCATGGTGCGTAGGATTTTTTTCTGTACCATTTCTATGCTCTGTGAGTATTTATCGTAGTAAGGACTCCAAATGGGAACCGCATACTCTAGTTGAGATCGAATTAAAGTTCTACATAAATGTAGGAAAGTAGAGGGTTTTTTGAAGTCGTTAAAAGATCTAATAACAAACCGTACAAGCGAAAGGCCTTGCTGATAATGTTCTCAATATGAACATCCAAGTGAAGTTTAGAGTCTAGTGTTACGCCTAGATCACGAACGGTTTTAACAGTTTTTAATGGAACATTATCTAAAGAATAAGTATAAGTATGAATATTAGATATTGTATTCATGGTGAAAGTTATATGATTACTTTTATATCATCCGCGTACATTAAAATTGGAATTGATGAAGCATGATTTAACGTCATTTATGAAGATAAGGAATAATAGGGGCCCCAAAACTGAATCATATACATATTCCTAAATCGTCTATACTAATATTATAAAGCTGAAGAGTTTGTTTGTTAGTTTGCTTGAACACGCTAATCTTAGGAACTCCTTTTTCGAATTGAAAAATTCTTTTAGTGTTGAATAGCCCATTTATTGAGGAAGCCTATAGGCTATATATCATCATGCTACAACTAATAGGAGCGGAGCAGTGATCATAAACGCAGGTGAAACTGCGGGGACAGCTAGTAACTGATAATTATATAACCAGTTACGAAATGAGGTTTTAGACTGTATTTTACGATATTGGAAAAGGAGGATTTAGCGTACTGGTTATGGTTAGAATCAGAGACCACTCGATTGCAACTGCGCCACTTTTGCCATTACTCTACTGCAAGTAGAGTAAGTATATGGACATAGTTCTATATTAATTGAGAATAATAATACAGTCTTACGTTTTATTTGAATAACACAAATACCTATTATAATGGTATGTTATAATAAGTTATGGTATGTAATAAGTTTTGTTTTCATTATCCATATTTTAATAGTTTAATTTTAGGTTGCTTACGTTGAGTCTGACTAATATAATATTTAGCGCACAACAAAACAGTGCTGTAATATATATTACTAAATATTGATTGTGGCCGTCAGGTTGTTTGCCTGATTTCTTCTGGCAAGGCTCAACTATTTGGAAATGGGCGGCTATAGATTTTTTTTATTTATATGTATATATTGGCTATAGATTGGCAGAATGCGACCATTTGCAACACGGAGTTATTGTGTTATCATTATTTTACTTTCGACAAAGCAACCTATTGTTTCGGTGACATTGTGTTTACATATATTATATATAAGTACATAATCATTTAAATATATTAAATATAAAACTGCCCAAAAAACGAATTACGCGCCATACAGTCACATATATAACAATACCCTACACATCCAAATCTGTTCAGGCATTTAAAAGTTATGGTGGAATTCATAAATTCGCATACATTATATATGAGCCCATTACACTCCCTATTTAAGCAATCGTGTAAAAAAAGTCGATTTCAAGCAATTTTTAAGAAATTTTATAAAAAAAGTTATGTGTTTGAGTTTTATGAGTCTATATTTGACCCAAAAATTAATTTTATTTCATTATAGAGTTAAACGTTCTGTTCTTAGTTTTGTACTATGTTTAATGGTTCTAAGAAGGTTTGTTACAGCTTCCGTCAGTTAACTATTAACTCTCGAGCGATAGCACTGGAACTCCGAAAAAAGAACACCTCCACAAGGAATGTCTCCTGAATTCCTGAGTCATGGGGACTTTACAAACATTTAAACGACGGCTACAACGGCATACCCAAACTCCGAACAAATATGTGGATCACAGATTTTTTAAGCTTGTATTTCGGCAAATATCGTATTGTATCTGGTCAATGCTAATTTCAATATATTTATTATAATTGTTGATAGGTCAGCCGTAAATGATATGCAGTGGACTGTATAACAACTGGTATATTGTGGCTAACAAAAATAAATACAATTAATTCGGAACGACAATAGAAATATGTAAGCGTGAGCCGAGTGTCGTGTTCGGTAGCGGAGTGCCCGCCGCGCGGGCGATGGCCGAACTCCCACGCACCCGGCGACCAGCTGCCGATGCGTGACGAAGACGCCCGAACAATAATAAATTTAAAAAAATGTGTTTTAAGGATATTAAAATTCATCATTTAGTTATAACGTAACATAAATTTGTTATCAACATCCCAACAATATAATGGGCTGCCAGATGCAAATACATTTTTTATTGGTAGAATTGTTTAGCGCGTTCAAGCAAAATAATAAACTGTTTAGCTTTATTAATATAATAGATTAATTGCAATATAGCGTAATTTATATGTATCTAAGAATATCCAACGTAGGAGAGCCATGCTTCAGCACGTATGGGCCGGCTCGACAGGAGTGATACCACAGCCTCACAGAAAACCGTCAGTGAACAATGATTACAAACACAACGATTCGTCAAGTGAGTGAGGTTACCGGAGACCCTAAACCCCCTACTCATGCCTTAAAGGTTGGCAACACACTTGTTACTCTCGAGTTGCACGTGTAAATGGGTGGCGGTAGTCACTTACCATCAGGTGACCCGACACATAAAAAAAATACCCTGAGATACGAAATCCGTAATCTACTACGCTTTATGTGTATGTCGATAAATCGAACAGTTGATTTGTTTTAATATCGATTAAACGGATTATAAGCATTAACAGGATCAGTGGTATGATATGCTTTTATCAGTGATGTACAATAATAAATATCGATTAGACTATTTGCCTAACCGAATGAGAGTTACATCTACGCATTGGTGATAAAACTGGTCGGTGATGAGTCCCAAGTTCAGTCCTTATCTACTGAAAGTAATCGTACATTACTTTCTAAAAAATTGCTTTTAGCGATAAGGCTGCCCTTTGTACATAGCAATTTTATGTACTCGCTGTAAGCAAAATTTTAATGGTGTACAATAAAGTTTTTTCTATTTAACATTTTTTTAGAGAGTCTCCTGGAATTGCAAGCGTCCATTAGTTACGGTTATCGCTTACGGCGGGCCGTACCTATGTTTGTTTATAGAACAAAACTTATATGATTTCATGCCTATTTTTATTTTTTAACATTGTACACCATTACAGTAATAAACAGTACAGACATGACTACAAACATTTCTTGGCGGTCGATCACGGCGATCTCTTCCGTAAAATAATTATCTTTTAAGGTTTGGTTTTATGATTATAAAATTATAACTAGTTCTTCAAAGTTTTATAGAACACTATTATGAGGACTAAATCTTAAACATGTTTTTTAATCATAGACAACTTACCCTGTTCGATATTATTCAGGACCTTCACATCAGAATGTTACTTTACTACGTCATGAATAAATGTGACTGATATGGTGTATGGGAGAGGGCTAGTACTCTCCCGTCCCGAAGAGGCACCAGGCGCCGGAGAGCGCAGAACGATCTCCGGCCTCCATGAGCGCTGGCCTGGGGGTAACGGGTGAGGCTGCCCGTTACTCTAGCAGAAGCAGGCCTGAGACGGTGGCGCGCCGTGTTCCGCGCGTGCCTCTCTACACTGGAAGGGGGGCAAGGCCCCCCGCTCGCAAGGGCGTGGCTGCCTTTTGTTTAAGAGGCGGCCAAGGTCTGCCAGGGTTCTCGGGGACTTCCTTCCTAGGGTATACCCGAGTCCCTGGCAATAGACTTATTTATGACGGAACACCGTGTGGTTTTAGTCGGTTCGATTCCGACATACCACCTCACTGGCAGCCCCAGTGGAGTGATGACCCGAGGGGGTTTCCACACGATAAAAACTGATATTCTGCCACGTAAAGAGGTTTAATTTAAAAATTCGAATTGTAAAATGAAGAGGAAAGTTAGCTCCCATGTTTACACTATGTACTATACGCAACAATCTATCACGTTCAAGATTCATCAACGCATTTCCCGAGCAATAATAGACATGGATTGGATTTTTATACCAGGTGACAAAAGAGCACTCAAGGCAAAGAGCCTCAGCTATCATGAAAAACTTTTTTTTTTGTGCATGCGGAAATCCCCTCGGGCCGTCGGGCCGTCACCCCACCGGAGTTGTCGGTGGGGTGGTGTGTTGGAATCGAACCGACTAAAACCACACGGTGTGCCGTACTGCGCCTTAAGTAGGAGGGATCCGGGCGAATCATGAAAAACCTAACCTAACCTAACCCTTCTTTTTTTTACTTGTGGAAACCCCCACGAGCCAAAAACTTAAAGACGTTTTCCAAAAAATAAAGCCAAAAAAAGGAGTTTCAAGGAATTTTATGAAATAAAGATATGTATTTGATTTTGACTTTGCCGCCACTATCATACCACCGGAGCTTTTCGCAGTTCCTTTCCTTTCCTTTCCGGTCTCCTTTTCGAAGGATTAACTTTTCTGAAATTCAACTTTGATATTTGTTTTAATGGTTAGTCAATCCACTTTACACAAATATATGCACAGATAGACTTTAGCATCAAATTTTAGTATCACCGTTCACTGTTTGCAATGGCTTTGTGATAAAATAAAATCGATGGACACTTCACATATTTGTCTGCTGTTTATTTGTTTGCAAGATCGCCTGGTGGTCGATCTTTCATCATAATTCTTTAACTTTAAATGTTTTGTTTTTCAATTGACCCGTATAACTTCAATTGTCATTGTGCAGAATGTACAGGGCCCCTATAGCCTCCGTAGCCTTCCAGATCATCTTTGTATGAAAACCACAGAGGAAAATAAGCTGGCGTATACTTAGAATGGGAACACTGAAACAAAACAATACAGTAGGTACTCTCCAAACTTATTGGCCAGCCTGAAGTTGGCACAACCGCCATCTCGCGCATCGTACAATCGAGTGGAAAATAACTAACTCAAATATGACTTCGATGTTAATATAGTATTAGACCAAAGTTCCTAAATAGATTTTATTTTTACTGATACTAACTCATACCTTAATTTAACATTTTGTGCACCGGCTCGCGGCTAACTTTTTGCCTATAAGTAGCCCGGCCTATAAGTTTTGGGATTGCTGTACATTCATGTATATCCTACTAATATTATAAACGTGAAAGTTTGTGAGTATGAAAGTATGGATGTTTGTTACTCTTTCACGCCAAAACTACTGAACCGATTGCGATGAAACTTGGTATGTAGATAGCTGGAGACCTGGATTAACATATAGGATACTTTTTATCCCGATATTCAAACGGGATCGGGACTTACGCGGGTGAAACCGCGTGATGCTGTTAGTAGTGAAATAAATATAATAATTAGTAAGACAATTTAGTGGAGTTCATATGGAGTTTATTGCACAAAGCGAGAGAATTTTACACCAGTTATAGTGTTAGATAGTGCTCTTCCACAAGTGCTTTAAAAGAGCTTAAGGTATTTAGGTTTTAAAACGTTTTGTTTAAATAGTGCTATGTTATATGTCCTAGAACATTTCTTACCCAGTCGAGTCGTCATTAGCCATTTCAGGGGAGATGCTGCTATTTATTATTTATGCATAATATAACACTACATTTCATCATTGTTTTCATAGATATATCTTCTGATAACCAATATTCGTCATTTTCAGATACGTTAGTCATGTTTAAGATTATCCATATTAAAAACATGTCAACAGTAATCCAATAATGATTCATTACTTGTCTTTTGGGCAGTAGTATTAGTCATTTCAAGATTTATAGCCTAATATTCCCCATCTTTAATGGGGTCAAAATCTTAATTCCACATACGATATAAAACTGCGTGCATATCTATAAGTACGTAGTACTGCTTATGTTTAAAACACAGGTTCCTTGCCTTTTCAATGTTCTCGACGACCCCCTACGACGACTTAGCTACGGAAACTAATGTAAAATGTTATCAGTAGGAACCTATATAGGTTTCCTAAACCTAATGTGTGTTTAGTGTGAAAGCTGTTACCATTTTGCATTCACAAGTTTTTTAAATGTAAGCTTTTGTGTTACATAAAGCGCATATCAAGTCATGTTCAACATTGAGACGATTTCTGGCTTTTGTTTTAGTGTCACTAAAGTTAGGAACTACTCTCACATCTGTAAGCATTAGGAAACAGTCATCATCCTCCGTGCCTTTTCCCAATTAAGTTGGGATCGGCTTTCAGTCTAACTACGATACGGCCGAACTTCAATGTTTTACGTGAAGCGACTGTCATCAGCATTAGGAAACAGTATTAGCATAGTAAATTCGGTCTTCTTGATCTAATCTTTCTTATCACCAGAACACCAGTTTTAACGTATTCTTTATTGTACACCATATGGAATGGCGTACTATAAACAACTGGTTTACAGATTTTTGTTCTGTGGTTACACCCAGTAACTTTGGGTGTGTCAATTCTATGTTTGTACCTACATTTAATTTCCCTTTATTGTAGGAATTGTGCTTTAAGTAAAGGCGGTCTCAGAGACATTTAATATTTTAACGGTAGATAATGAGATACCCGAAACTATAAGAAATAGGAAAAGTGTCGTGAAAGTGTAGGAAAAGTGAAATAATTTTATGGTGCAGCGTAGTCATCCATAAAAAGTATAACCATGGCAAAAAAAAAAAGATATATAAATTTATTTCATGGCTATGGTAGTGTGTTCCAGCAGTTTCGTGTAAGGGTAATTTAATGTAATGAAATAAAAATTCGAGACCACAAAAGTTAAAAAGGTCAAAGTAAGAAATATAATCCTGGAATTATAATAGGTTCCTGACTTTATTTGTCACACGGATTTATGTATGGGATGGATTTATTCATGGGCACAGGATGTGCACCATGTTATAAAGTTTTAAAGAATTGTAAAATGACAATATGGTACCAAGAAGAATCTGCCTTCACTAAAGTGTTACTCGTTTAAAGGTCTTTTAAAATTATGGCCTGACTTCGACAGTGCCGAATTATCAAATTACATGGCAAGTTAGTTGTAAATTATATAATTGTGGGTCTCTGTTTTATTTTATGATTTGTTACTTACAAATCTCTCTTTTCGCATACTTACATATTAAAAAAAAACATAACTGAAGGAGTTCCACTGGTTTACATTTTAGTTTTACATAGAAACTGCATTTCTTTGTAATTACTTTTTTTTAGTTACTCGCCGCTTTGAATGTATTTACAAAGTCTACCTATTGGTTTTGTACCAATTGTCGAGTTTTCCAAAAATTTCTTCACAGGAAAATCAACAGGGCAAAAATGAAGGTTAAGTTTGTGAATGGGGAATATTCCTCCAAAGGGGGGGACTGGGGGCAGATTTTCAAAAATCAGTTTTTTCAGCATAACTTTTTTCCTATGGAAATTTTTTCGACCGTTTAATATTAATAGCATGCCCATAGTAAATACGATTTTTTTTTTATATGAACGCTAAATGATTCCATCCTTAACTTGGGGAGGGGGGAAAACCAAAATTTGTTGGAAAAAAATTCGTAGCTTCGAAACAGTAAACTGAAAGCTCATTTTTTTTTCTCTACAATGTAGACTAAAAAGATTTTAATGCGACTTATATTTTTGGAGATAAAAATTAAAAAACTCGAATTCTACCTCTGCGGGCCTGCTGCGGGACCGGATTTTTTTTTATGTGATTCGATTTAAGAATGTGTGTAGCTTGGTGGCTCATTGAATATCTGTTCGTAATAAATAGTTTGTTATTATAATAATGTACATTATAATAATTTAAAACTGGAATCTTAGTGTAATACACTTATTTCTGGACTTGATGTCTTTATTTGCAAAAGGAAATTGCTTCTCAATAACAATGTGATTTTACTGTTTGTATCGTTTCTTTAACTGTATTCGTTAATCGCTCGTTATCTCTTAGACGTTATTTAGACCCCATTTCCCGATGCGACATGGATAGATACAAAAAATCGTCCATACTCTTCTTGGCAGATGTATAAGAACAGGAAGTTATAATATTATAATACGCTTCGCGTTCAAGGACAAAAGGACCGCTTCGAACTTAAACCGGAATGAATTACCCTTCATATTGGTATTTCCATACGTGATTTCAAAGGGAGACTTAATACCAACTGCAATGGACCAGCTCGAGATATAACATCTCGGGCTAGTCCATTGCATTTCGAGAATTATTCACGCTTTAATCATTTTAATTAATTAATTAATATTCCTTCATAAACAAAGTGCATACCTGACTTCTGTACCTTTTTCCTGTCTATATTATTCTTATAACTTCTAAGAAGTTTAATAAATCATGAGTATTTTGAAAACAAACAAACAATTCAAACCATAACTCTGACGCATAGATTTATCTTTTGTAAATACGTAATGCGTGTGTGCGTATTGGTATAGGTATAGGGCTCGGTTTCCGCATTTAGACTTATAGACGGTCCATTATGCGTTCAGATAGGCTGACTAGTTGAGCATAGCTCCTTCCAGAAGCACAGAAGCCTTCTGCGGCGTTCGCAGGCTTATACTTGACCGTTGTGTGGCCACTCCCTCGCGCTCCAGGTTAACGTGGGAGGCAGTTTCCTCCACGTTGAGACATCAACATCAATGGTACCTACAACTATTCTGATGTCGAATCGGTTGACACTGAGCAGTCTGCCAGTTAAACGTGGTGAGACCTCCTCCGATCTATATATAATATGTTTTTCAAACTGTCTACTACGGTAACTTGCTCGTAATGCATGTGTATTAAAATAATAGTGTAAACAAAAATAAGATAGACATATTATTACAATTCATATGTGTATATTAATACTATCAAAAGATGACAGGCCTGTTCGTTTAGGCTCTAGTGGTTAGTGATCCTGACTGCTGAGCTAGAGGTCGTGGGTTCGATTCTCACTCAGGACAAATAATTGTGTGATGGGCACGATCATTTATTCTGTGTCTGGGTGTAATTTATTTATAATATATATATGTATTTAGTAATGTATAAGTATGTTTATCAGCAGTCTGGTTACTATAGTACAGGCTCTGTCTAGTTTGGGATCAGACGGCCGTGTGTGAAGTGTCTCAAATTATTATCTATATCTATCTATATACTCGCTCGCAATCACATATCGTTTTTATAAATTTAAATTTAAAATAAAATAATAAATTCCTTAGTTGTTACGGAAAGCGCCAACTTTTTAACCGTGTCCAAATTAAGGTTCACATCTAAATCTCTACTATTTGTAGTATTCTCAGTTTGAAAGAGGCCGTTGTCCAGCATGCGTACGCTGATCGGTTTAGTGCGGGTTTGCAGACTTCCTTTTCAAGAACATTAAAGAGAACTCTCAAGTATGCATATTTCCAATTCAATTTTTAAAGCTAAATTAGAATTACTTGTAATATACCTACTACAAAATTGAATTAAAGTGAATGTCCTTGCTTATTCTTATTAAATCTGGAAGCTTGTAATTGGCATCTGCTACTACGAATTTCATTGTAATACTGTTTAAGCCTGCCAAATAAAAAAAAATATAAAAAACAAATGTACGGTTGAATTGGCTTTCCCTCAAGCTTTTGAGAATTACTATTACATCCCTGAGAACTCGAACTGAAACTCTGAGGCCTTCCACAAAGACATGTTTAATTAGTGACTCATGTTGTCGTCGATCGTATGTAGGGCTGTCAGTAATTGTTTTTATTTCAGTAACGGGTCACTATAGCCCGAATAAAACCCGATTTTTCGACTCTCAAGCCCTAGTTCTACTGATAAAAGGAGTTTCTTATCTACATAGGCCAGTAGCGTTAAACATAAAAATTAGACGAATCGAACAAAATTGCAAAAAAATAATTGCAGTACAACTATCCCAGGTTTTCGAAGAAGGCGAAGTTGTGCTACAAATAATAAAAATGAGAAACGAAATGAACCCACTAAAACGATAAAACCTTTTGTAGCAATTCAAAGAATTGGAGTTTAAGCCTACTGGCCTAAAAAGCCTTTGTTTTTGCAAACGCTTGTTAGTTTAAGTTTCATATAACTATATGGCTTCTTATCCTATTACTACCTGTTATAAGGTCAACGAGATTTTATCGAGAGTTTTTCACGGAGCGAATCATCCATGTCCCAAAAATCATGGTGAGTTTATCCCTTAAAAATATAAAAAAAAAAAAAATTCTGTCACCCTATCAATCTCCAATTCATGCGTATCCCACTAATATTATAAATGTGAAAGTTTGAATGGATCAATGAATGGATGGATGGATGTTTGTTACTCTTCACGCCAAAACTACTGAACCGATTACGATGAAACTTGGTATGTAGATAGCTGGAGACCAGGATTAACATATAGGCTACGTTTTATCCCGATATTCATACGGGATCGGAACATGCGCGGGTGAAACTGCTGGGCGCTGCTATGTATGCAATATTTCCTTATCTTAAATCGCCTCTTCTTCTCACCTACCTTTTCCTTCAATATACCTACTCCTTATTTTCCCATATTTAATTCCCGAAGTGCTCAGTTATTGCCAATAGGCCTCTATTACGTGAGTGAGACCTAATTATAGTTTAAATTCGTGAGTCATCATATGCATGGGCGTTCCTAGCTTTTAGCACAGGGGGGACAACATTTTTTTCTGTCCTCCCAGGGGTGGGCAAAATTTGTTTTTGCCGGTCCAGGGTATCACAGTCCATATGCATTGTAAATCCCACTAATATTATAAATGTGAAAGTTTGGATGGATGGATGTTTGTTACTCTTTCACGGAAAACCACTGGACTTCGCGATGAAACTTGATATATAGATAGTTGGAGACCTGGATTAACGCATAGGCTACTTTTTATCCCGATATTAATCTATTTATTTATAAAAAGACAACTCCCGCATTAGGAATTACTCCTGTGTCGCGGGGGACTTAACAAACATAAAAACAACGAACACAAAGAACACCCAGACTTCGGTGGGAATCGAACCCACGACATATGGCATAGCAGTCAGGGTCTAACCACTAGGCCAACAGGCAAGTCAAATTATATTCCCACGGGATCGGGTGAAACCGCAAGGCGCTGCTAGTATTATATATGTTTAAAAGGATTTTAATACATATAAACAGCTAAATAAAATCTGTCATTCAAAAAAATTTGTTCCTATACCAATACCAACTGACCCACATCTAAATGCGGAAACAGGGCCCTATACCAATACCAACTGACCCACATCTAAATGCGGAAACAGGGCCCTATACCAATACCAATACCAACCAATACCACATTTTCTTGACAGGAATATGACTACGGGTGAAACCGCGGTTTCACCCGCGTAAGTCCCGATCCCGTGGGAATATCGAGACATACCAGGTTTTATCGCAATCGGTTCAGTGGTTTTTGCTTGAAAGAGTAACAAAAATCCATTCATCCATCCATTCATCCAAACTTTCACATTTATAATATTAGTGGGATTATTTACGAGACCTCCTGCAAACTGATAATCGAGGACTGACTCTGATGAAGTGTTTACGGCCTACGGGTATTTCGTCAGCAGCGGGTTCAACTCGTCAATGGTGGTAATCTTGTGCCAGGTACCACCAGGTACTTTAACGACTACGATGCCGTCCCTCAGGACGGCATCATCCAACAAGCAGTGACAACAAAACGAAATCTCGCCTTACTGAAGACAGATTGCCTGTTTTGTCAGGAACTCCCTAATAGTAATGGAGGAGCCCTTAAGACCCGATTTAGCCTTCCATACTGACGATTTATCATGCACAGATAAAAACTTGACAAGCAAAGGCCGCTGGTGCTCCTTGCCCGACACGCCAAGTCTGTGGCAAGCTTTGATAGAGGAGGCAAATATATTTTTGAGGCCTAGCTTGCTGTTGATGATTTGAAGTGCGACACCCTTGCAGTCCTCCTTTTCAGCATCCTTGACACCTAAGAAGACCAGTGACTGCCGCCGATGTCTTGTTTCCATGGCGTCGATCTGTCTGGAGCATTCACTGATTTGCTTCCGGAGTAAACCCAGCATTGAGAACATTAACTCCTGAAAGGTTCGGAATTCTTTCGCGACCTTCGCAACGGTATCTTTATCAGTCATCATTTTTGTAAATCTCACCTCTAGGAGTCTTCTGCGCCGATAATATATCAGTGATTTGTGACATCCTTAGTTATTGTTGTGAACGTAAAGTAATGGCTGTAAAGTGATGTACTGCCAGGTGGTGACGACTAAGTGGCTTATTATCACATTAGAATGCGCTCCAAACGTGAGTACTAGTACTTCAAACTGTATATGTGTTTCTAAATGTCCTTTATCTATAGTTCCTAATAAAATTTAACAAAACCAAGAATGGGACGAGATGACGAATGAAAATAATATTAATTTTGAAATTCGTCAACTCGTTCCAATGGGCCAACTTTGTTTTGGGACGAAATGACGAACGACCCGTACAATTTCCATATATATCTTAGTAGGTATATAATATATAATTTATGTATCTAATACCTTTAAACGAGCAATTCTTGTATATATATATATATATATATATATGTATATATTTAATCTAGGAAACGGCTCCAACGATTTGGATGAAATTTTGTATACAGATACAGTGTCGCATTTTATGTTCAACTGCAACTGCAAAAATGAAATTTTACAAAAAAAAATACGATTTTACAAAAAGCTACCGTAAGCTACACAAAGAAAAACATTTATGCAATATTCATCAAATCAGGACTGTTCCACATGAACACCTGATTCTACAATTCACTCCTTTAATATATATATAAGGTAAAAATATTGTAAATAATATCACTACATATTATAAAACAAAGTCTCCCGCCACGTCTGTCTGTCTGTTCGTGATAAACTCAAAAACTACTGAACGGATTTTCATGCGGTTTTCACCAATAGATAGAGCGATTCATGAGGACGGTTTAAGTATATAATTTGTTTAGGTTTTGTGTAAATTACTTGAAATATGACGATGATTGTTGAAGATGTCTCTGCTACGTGTCTATGAAGCTGGCGTAGCCAAGTCATAGGGCCGTAACAAAACTTACACAATATTTTTTTTTGCTAATTATTTGCTATTTTTTTGACAAAAAATTGATTTTTTTGCTATTGCCATTTCCGAAAAACAATGGTCCTGCTGACTTGATACTTAAGCCAGCGTAGCCAACCCTATGTCTTCGGATCTCTTACACTTATCAAAACAGGTTTTACGGCATATTTTTTTGCTAATTATTTGCTATTGTTCGCTAAAGAATTATTTACTATACGCACGTACGCTTGTTTGAGGGAAAAGTAGGTATAGCACACCTTACGCTATACATGTCGACTAATCACCAAAATATCGTAAAACTGATTTGTACGCATTACTTTTAGTTTATTTGTGTTGAAGACTGTTCAGAAGAGCCTTTGTAAGTCATTTAGTAAGCGTAATACCCAAATTATTTAATAATTACTTATTTCCGATAAAATATAGGTTATGTAAACTTCTTTGCTCATACCGGTAAAACCAGAAGATATATAAAATTCCGCTTTCATTTCCATTTTTATGGTAATTCTTACGTGGGAGAGCTATGCTTGGGCACGTACGGGCCGGCTCGACTCCGCTCGATACCACGGCCTCATAGAAAACCGGCAGTGAAGCAATGTTTGTATTGCTTTTCGCCGCGTAAGGGAGGTTACAGGAGGCCCTAACCCTTCCCTCTCCTCCATTCCTGTCCTTCCACTCTCCCCCTCTCCTCCCCTCTAATCCCCCTTTCCCGTCTTCCCACTCTTCCCCCCTGTCTCCTCTTCCCCTACTCCCACCTTAAAGGGCGGCAACGCACTTGTGACTCTTGAGTTACAGGTGCCCATGGGCGGCGGTAGTCATTTACCATCAGGTGACCCGCCTGCTCGTTTGCCTCCTATATCATAAATAAATTTTTTAATAAATAATACATTTTAAAATATCATTTAACTAATCGAAACTTTTAAGGTTACTTTTTTTCAAGTGGGGTTTTAAAATTTCTTCTTCCTAAACTTAAATGCTAAACGCGTAGAATCTTATTCCTTACTAGCAACCCGCGGCGGCTTCGCAAGGGTAGTAGAGACATCTTCAATAATCATCATCTTATTTCAACCATCCTTTCTTGAATCACTCTATCTATTGGTGAGAACTGCATGAAAATCGGTTTAGTAGTTTTGCAGTTTATCGCGAACAGACAGACAGATAGACGTGGTGGGGGACTTTGTTTTATAATATATAGTGATACGATTGAAAGAACTGAGGCCTCCTTTACAATAATACTTAAAACTTATTACTATTTTATTTTGAAAAAAAATCTGCAGTTTAATGAAATTAAGTTAAGTGAAATTAATAGAGTTTAATTTTTACCTTTAGTGTAGCATTGACGTGTGATGAAAGTGATCTTATTAATAATATAAGATAGTTTAATAATATTAAAATGAGAGATTACTAATTAACTATGATGTAAAAACCAAAATGTCATTACCACATAAAAAGTACAGGTATATTATATATGAGGAAATCCAGAATTAATATCCCAAAAATGTCCTTCGTTTTTGAAGAAATATTTGTTTTGAGGCACAGCTTCGGGACTGGTCCCCATTTTACTCGCATTATTATGTAGTATAGTAGAAGCATCGTGAACATGAGTTTCAGTGGAGGTGACACGCTTTTATCGAGTTTTAATACAATTAATATTAATATATATATATAATGTATATATACCAACTTAATTCATCATCAGAGGAGCTCGTGGCTAAGTGGTAACCGAGTAGGTTAATACATTACTAAGTTAAGTAATACTAGCCAGACCAGTCTAGGACGGGTGACCAGTCTTAACACACCTCTAATGCCTTTCTCCCGTTTTCCCGCTCTTCCCCCCTCTTTCCCTCTTCCCCTACTCACACCTTACAGGGGGACAGGGGGGAAGAATGGGAACAGGGGAAAGGGGGATTAGAGGAGAGGAGAGGGGGAGAGGGGAAGGACGGGAATAGGGAGGAAGGAAGGGTTAGGGCCTCCGGTAACCTCCCTCGCGTGGCGAAAAGCAATGCAAGCATTGCTTCACTGCTGGTTTTCTATGAGGGCGTTGTATCGAGCGGAGTCGAGCCGGCCCGTACGTGCCCAAGCATGGCTCTCCCACGTAAGAATTACCATAAAAATGGAAATGAAAGCGGATTTTTATATATCTTCTGGTTTTACCGGTATGAGCAAAGAAGTTTACATAACCTATATTTTTATTGGAAATAAGTAATTATTAAATAATTTGGGTATTACGCTTACTTAATGACTTACAGAGGCTCTTCTGAACAGTCTTCAACATAAATAAACTAAAAGTAATGCGTACAATCAGTTTTACGATATTTTGGTGATTAGTCGACATGTATAGCGTAAGGTGTGCTATACCTACTTTTCCCTCAAACAAGCGTACGTGCGTATAAATAATAATTCTTTAGCAAACAATAGCAAATAATTAGCGAACAATTATGCCGTAAAGCCTGTTTTGATAAGTGTAAGAGATCCGAAGATATAGGGTTGGCTACGCTGGCTTAAGTAGCAAGTCAACAGGACCATTGTTTTTCGGAAATGGCTATAGCAAAAAAATTTATTCTTTGGCAAAAAAATAGCAAATAATTAGCAAAAAAATATAGTGTAAGTTTTATTACGGCCCTATGACTTGGCTACGCCAGCTTCATAGACACCTCTGCTACCCGTGCGAAGCCGGAGCGGGTTGCTAGTAACGTTTGCAGATAGTCTATCTGTAAATAAATATTACAATTATTTACGTTTCGTGGATTTATCAGAAAATATACTTACTTTGGGAAGACTTTCGGTTCATTTTCCCATGCATCGGTACCGGCACAGTAAGCACAGATTGCTAAGTAGTTACTACCTCCGTAAGTGTGATTGTTATCAACAGACGGACTGTTCCTTTTTGCGCTACAGAATAATTGCATCACAAATTACGCACTTTTTACAAAATTAAATTTTATTATTGAGTTATGTTTATGTAATCAATAAACACTGCAAGCTTCGCGCCAAGTGTTACACAAGGAAACAAAGCGTCATAAGTAGTATTTTAAATAGATATTTGACTAATCCATGCGAGAGATGCCATTCATAGAGAGAAACATACGTCTATTTGCTCATGTGAGTCATTACGAGATGCCAATAATCAGTAGAGGTCACTGCACCCAATGCAAATATCAAAACGTGCGTCATCTAGAATCATGTTATATCACAATATGTCCCAAGCCGAAACCAACTTTATAATAGAATGTGTAGGGTCGTTTTTTAAATGTGTTGTTTCTGACTTAACTCTTTTAGGAATGGTGATGCAGTGGTAGTAATGGGTGTCTTCCCGGATCGTCGGTGTAGTATGTCATTCGATCTCAAATCTTAATTCGATGTAATAGATGGGGAGCAACGTAAATAGATTTTATGACTTTGACCATGTGATTCTAAAATGATTTAACTCCTTGCGTACCTAATTTTATTTTTTATAGATTTATATTTGGAACGTGATTTGAACCTGTGTTGAAGTACTTTTGGGATTTACAACCATATATGACAAAAAAGTGACAACGTATAAATTGCGATCCATCCTTCCAAAGTTGTAAGACGGCATGTAGCTTAATGATGGACGACGGCAAAGTATCAATTAGTGATGCTATTAAAGGACTGTACTGTCAGCGCCAGAACTATTTTGGTCCCTTGTGTAGAAAGTGCATAAGAGACTTGTTTAGGGACTATGCTTGCGTTTACGTACAGTACACTTCAATAAGAAAAAAAAAACTTTATTTGTCTTTTACATCACATACTATTAAAAAAGTTCAGTAGTCGCTTTGGCAACTGCCGTTGTTATAGAATGTAGACAGTCTCGTCTCCTGTTTAGCAAAAAATTGTGACCTTAATGTAATCTGGCTAATATTTCTTTCATATAATATTTCACCGGATAAGTATAATAAACTTCATTTTTTGACGTGATAACGTCTTATAAATCGATGGACGCCGGCTGCATGCACGAAAAAGCATGACTCATGGTCACGTTCCGCCTGAGTCGAGCGTGCAAGCGAGAGCGCGGAACAAGCGATAGAGAGGCACTATCGACCTACTTATGACGTTATCACGTAAAATTATCGTCCCTAAACCGACTTTATAGACAACCAATTTCTTTTAAGTTAGGCCTGCTTGATCATATGTGTCTATTTCCAACGCAGGTATCCACTCTACTGTCCAATCTGTCCATCCTAGCCCCCGAACTCGTTAGAATTGTTCACCAGCTGGTAGTAGTCGTTAACCACGGGCTTCCATCGAATGGACACGGCGACACTTTAAAGTCGTTGGCATCTTAGAGCCATCCTGGATTTTTTTTAAATAAAAAATTAAATATTTTTACGATTTCAGAATTATACATTTGCGTGGAGCTCAACATGTGTCATAAAACTCAACCGTTTACGGGTGGTGCACTGGGAAAACCGTCTCTCAGTTAGATCTATATCAACGAACTTAGTGTTGAGGTTACAAGGCAAACTTGTATTTAAAAGACAGTAGAGCTTAAAGCTCCTAGGATCACCAGGATTTGTTTTAGACAACTTGACTTCCTTATTTATTTTGATTCAACTTGTTGACATTCCGTATCAGTTTATCTATATCTTGGTATGTGAAATTATTAACATATATTTTTTTTATTGTGTATTCTAATTTAAAAATAATTTTTTTTTTACCATTTATACGCCGCTATAGAAATGGCTAAACACGATTGAACCAGAATTAATTTTTAATACCTTGCATGTCCATGTTAACACGTGTTTATAAATCTATAAAAATCTTTTGGGGTCAAAAGGAAAAAGGAACTCTTTTCTATCATTTTGTTGTCTTTTTTTAATGTGTTGAAATCCCAACAGGTCATCACCTCACCGGTGCCGAAGATGAAGTGGTATGTCGCACTTGAACCGATTAAACCCACCGTCACAAGTGGATCTATCGCAGTGGACCCGGGATACTAACCTAACCTTGGCAACCAGATCACGCGACCACGCCGTAAATTATGGGGGTCCTTGCCCCCTAAAGATCAGAGCGTCACCACCGTAGTGTGCACCCATCATCATCATATCATATGTTTATATGACTAGGTTTAAAACCATATATATTATGTACTAGCTATTGTATTATTGTGTATGGTGTTTTCTTTGAGCTATCAGCATTTCAGGCTCTTGTTTCATACCAATATCCAGATCATTATTCTGAATGACATCGCAAGCTTCATTATCTTACAATCGAGCGGATAATAAACTTGCCCACCTTATGAGAGTCAACTTATTTTGTAACCAGTGGGGACTAGAGAAACTCAGTCTTCAATGAAAATGGACTAGTTTGATAGTTCTCTGGTCATTTATAGACATAATTTGTTGGATGTGTATAAAAATTACTCTGAACTAACTCGGAGTAGCCTTGGTCAGAAAGCCTTTTACAAGGTGCTACTTAAATGTGGTGGCGTTGAAGTATTTTAGGGGCATATAGTAAACCCCATTAAGAACGCAAGGGACTAACAAATTTAGGAAAATTCTTCATTTTTAATACAGAAATTGACAATTTGCCTAACTACTGATATTTCCAGTTTCAAAACAAGATTTCTGTGAGTAGATAAATATCTTATTTTGAAACTAATAACTTAAATCGAAAATATAGGGTTAAAGCTAATATTTAGTAAGAGAGAAGAATGATTTTTTAATTTTTTAATACCTACCAAGAATCTTCATGGAATGTTTGGGACTGTTAGAAAATGTCAGTATAAAAATATACAATAGTTATTTTAATTGGTATAAGTTTCCAAACTTATACCATGAAACCATTTACCAAAAAAGAACCATTTAGAAAAGCCAAAAACATGTTTATTAAAATAAAATAAACAAATAATTGAGCTACAATATTTATTAAGTACGATACATCTTCTTTAGCTTTTTCGAACATCGCCCTCTGGGCTACTTCCAGTCTGTTAATGGTGTCTTTGATGAATACTCAGGTTTCTGCACCATGAGTTACAACCGGTAGGATACACTGGTTAAATATCATGGCTGCTTATTCCTCAGTGACCAAGGTACGATTCATATTAATGTATAATAATTGTTTAGATTAACAGCTGAAATTATAACCGAATAGAAATCAATATTGCGTAATATTGATTGCTTTACTTTCTTCAAGAAAATAATTATACATATACCTACCATATCTGTAACATAATATATCTCCTTCCAAATACCTTTGATCACAATATTATTGATCGACACATGTAATTACTTGATTGATATAACATATTACCTATTTGTTATATTAATCAAGTACAGACGGAAAATCCACGTCTAGTTTTTTTATAATTACATTATGATTAACTGAACGTGTTTTTCGTTATCTGTGGTAATTACCACAGATAATTTTTAATTAAATATTTCAACCAGTCTTTAGATTTTCATGTTAATTAGTTAGGGATAATGAAAGTCCATAATTACAGTGTCACGTTTAAGCGATAAAAGATGGACCATACAAACTACAAAATGGAAAGGCCCTTCTGGGTCTTTCCATTTTGTAGTTAGAAAGGAAAGAGGAAACTTGGTAGACCCATAAAACGGTGGCTCGATGATATCATTCAGGTATCCGGAATAAATAGATGGATGAGAGAAGGGAGAGATCGAAAAAAATTGTAAATGTGTTGACATGGATAATGGTGGTCAAATCGAAGAGGCCTTCACCCAAGAAGGGATTCATAACTAGATGAAAACATATGCATATGCATAGATTAAACACGTATATGTATATATATTGTAAACAGTTATCACTACATATTATAAAACGAAGTCCCCCGCCGCATCTGTCTGCCGCAACTGAAAAACGACTGAACGGATTTTCATGCGGTTTTCACTAATAGACAGAGTGATTCATGAAGAAGATTGGGGTGTATAATTTGTTGAAGTTTTGTGTCAATTGATTGAAATATGTTGATGATTGTTGAAGATGTCTCTGCTACCCGTGCGAAGCCGTGGCGGGTTGCTAGTAAAGTAATAAAGGGCTTATTTATTTATTACTATAATTAAAGGCCTCGGTACATTTAAAACCGATATGATCTTATGATCCGCTTAAAGAAACTTGCTTACCTTATATGGAAGACATCTTTGATTCACACGTCTGAATAATATTTTATCACTGCTATTAATTTCTTTTTTGGCACAGCAAGAAAAAAATGTATAGGGCTGGCAGGACTTGAGTATGAATTGACTTGACTATAAATATACATGTAAAATCGTTCCATAAACGCAGCAAATATTTCCAGGATATACCATCGACATGTTGGGTATAGTGTGACCTGCTGACGCCATCCGGGTTCTTCTATTAACTACCTGAAGTCTCAAACGGTGTGAAAGTTGTAATATAAATTCTTGAGCGTTCGACTGTGGTCTAGTGTCTCGAGAGACGTGCCGTAACTATATATGTACATGCAAATTTGCGGTTACCCTCATTACAAACACAGGATAACATTTTATGTAGGGAGCTTTTAAATATCGATAGAGAAAAAATCATCATTTGCTTGGTGGGCTCTTTTATGATCCTGGATCTAGTAGCACAAGGCTCTGTTGAACATTTTTAACTCCCGGCGCAAAAATGAGGAGTGTTACCTATAAGTTTAACGTATGTATCTGGGTGTGTGTCATATCATAGCTCCTCAACGGATAGACTGATTTGACCTGACTCTGCAACATCATCTGGAATCAGTAGAACACCCAACTCCTCACCAACTTATAGTAGAGGTATCGTGTTTGACTCATTTTAATACTCTCTGATTGACGTGTCTAGTGTGATTAGTCTCTAGTTTGGTTATTCAAATTTTTTAATTTATTTTTGTTGCAACCAAGTTGTAGGTAAGCGATTACCGGTGCCTGTAAACAAATACTTACAATAGATACAAAAACACTCAATTGTGTATTATTAACCCTACCTCACCTTGCAAGACCTTGCTGTCCCTACTTATCAGCAAAGGAAGCCAGCATTAGGCTATATCACTACACAGATAGTAAAGTCAATGTACAGTCTAACGACGGACTTCTGTAGCGTAAGGTACTTAACCAGTCTGGTGAAAACAAGTTGACAGTCGGTGATGGAGGGCTCGGACAGCCCGCCGGTTCCATTTACAGGTATGTGACCCTGACCTTCTGGTGCCATTGTTTATGCTCTCCAATCCTCCACTTCTTGCCGACCTCTCCCTTTGAATATACTCCCATTTTTTCCATCTTTAATTGTGCCCATGTGCCCGGTTGACGGCAAAAGGCATGCCCCTATTACATAAGTCTAAAATGTGGGTGTTAATTACGCCTCTGCCTACCTCTTCGGAGATACAGGCCTGAGTATATTTATTTATTGAGGATCATATTTTTGGTCATACTTAACGGTAACCAGTTTTCCGTTACGTGGGACCAAAAATATAATCATCCTCCGCACCATTTCATAACTAAGTTGAGGTCGGCTTTCAATCTAACTACGATACGGCCGAACTTCGATTTTTACGTGAAGCAACTACCATCAGACCTCCACAACCCAAGTACTAGGCGATATCGAAGTTCTGTAGTTAGACCAGGCTGTCGGACTTTTTATGGCTCTGACTACCCGTAACGAATGCCACAGTTGTTCGTGTGGCAACCGGGACCGACAGCTAAACGTGCTTTCCGAGGCACGGAGGGGTCTCAGTGTGTTAAGAACGGTCACCCATATTAACACCAACCCGACTAGTATTACTTAACCTTGCAATGTGCTGACCTTTCTTGTGCTTAAAGAAATATAACATTCTAAATTCAAACATTTATGAGCGACCAAGAGCGTAGAACTTTGAGTGTGCCCTATGAAGGTCAAAAGTTATTACTATATAAAAATACTAGCAACCCGTCCCGGCTTCGCAACTTCAACAATCATCATTATATTTCAACCAATTTCCACAAAACCTTAACAAGTTATATATTTAAACCTTCCTCATGAATTGCTTTATCTATTGGTGAAAACCGTTCAGTAGCTTTTCAGTTTATCGCGAACAGACAGACGCGGTGGGGGACTTTGTTTTATAATATGTAGTGATGATTTTATTGAATAAGTAGTAGTGGGCCTAATTACACGCTTTATATTAGCTTCACTTGTATGTTTGTTTGTAACCGACTCCTTAGGGCGCGATTTTGGCCCACTTTAAACGGCCAGATTTCATTCAAATTTGGCACACCTGTCAAATACTAAAAAAAAATAATAAACTAAAAAATAGAAACATTTTTAGTTGGATTTTCTATAAAAGTGTGTTTTTTTTTTGTTTTTTGAAAATTCATAAATGTTGGTTTATATCATAGAGTTCCACCAAAGTTAAATTTGTATTGCCACAGTACAAATTATAACACAAACTTCCTTCTTAACGAGCGTTTATATTAAGTTATAAAACATATACTTGTATTTCATAATCTGTGAGTGTTTGTTGTTTATACTTAAAACAAGTTGTGATATTAGTTGTCAATTATTTTTTTTAAATATGTCATGATCGTATACTACCTACTCTAACAAAAAAAAAATTAAAGCCATCCTGGCCACTGCGAAGTAAATAAGTGTAGCTTGAAGCTACCTCGTCTCGTCCTCCCAATCTTTGTAATGTTTCCGAGTCAAATGTACTTTGTTCATGATTTTTTTTATGTTAACAATAATCAATTTGACAGACTTACATTCATTCTTTGTTTATATAGACTTGTATAAATAATAAAATTGTGAAAGGTTCTCTAGATTGTCAGCTTATTGATAAGTTGAACTTTAAGACGCCAACGCCATCTGTGCGCACACTACAAATGTTTACTTATACCAGCTAGCAACAACAATGTTTCATGCAACGCAACAATCCAGTTTCGCGAATGCGAAGTCGTTACATGTCCGTTACGATATACATATATCGAGAACATTCTCGAGTAGATATTTTTAGTGGTAGTATTAATGTATTAAGTGCTCTTTGTATTAAGCTGAAATGTATTAACCTATCAAGACTTAAATGTAAAATTATAGTAACACATTGGTGCCGATTCTGTTGTACACTCGACTAAACTAAAACCTGACTTAATTTCTTCATATGAAATCAACCTAGTGTTCTTCGTAATAAGGTCTATTTGTTACTAGCATCTATTTCTCAGCGCCGCTAAATTTCACTAAAACCTGTCAACGTATACTCAACTTTATTTCCACGCAGCTAGTCTCCATTTATTCAAACGCTGTATAATTGCCGTATAAAAACTTGTTCAAAACGAACAAGGATGACGTGTTTTTAATCTACACCTACGAAGATGCTTACTAAAAACACAGAGCAAAAGAGATGGCATTCAACGGATAGCGGCTCTCGCTACGTGGTATTAAAGTTTATTTAAGCGTATCAGACTTTAGTCGACAAATAAATTGCTTATTTCGATAGCGACATATGTTACCTACTTGTTTCAATTTGAAATAAGACCTTGTTTTGAAGTGTACAAGGTTTACATCTTATATGAAGAAAATTTAGTGAATTTTAATTTAGCGAGTGAAATAACAGAATTGGGACCATTGTAGATATAAAGAATTAGTTAATTTACTGTATCTCATTATCCTTCTTAATTTTTTTAATTTGCATCTGTTTAACACCTAACTGAAGCGCCATTACCGCTATTGTGAATGTTGTGTATAATTTCAATTCAACTTCAGATTCGAAATTGTACGTTGTTACCTACTTGTGAGTGTGAGATATGATCTGTTGTCTGTAACTGTACCAATTAAGGAAAAATAAAAAATTAAAATAAAGTATCGTTCGCGACAATTTTGAGTTTATTGTCAAATATTCTTCTTTTTCGGATTAATTGTAATAGATCTCCGAGTCATCTCCGGGGCTGGTCATCTCCGGACTACCATTACTTTAATAGAGCAGTAATTTTACGCAACTGGTTACATTTTAGAATAATATCGCTTGTTTGCGAGTTTCGCAATAATTCAAAATTCAGTCGAATTGAACTAAATATGCCAAACGATCATAACGAATCTTTGATATTTGATGGTGAACAAAGATGCAACGCCGATTTCGTGCTAACTTTCGTTAGAAAGCGACAAGTTCAATCCATATTTAGAACAAAATACTCTAGCGGAAATCACAAAACTTTGCCATTCTCTAAAATCAATTACTTTTAGTTATGTCGCTATTGTCGCAAACGAGCGATATGTTACATTATATTTCACATAAACAATGTAATAAGAATCTTGAAAAAAAAAAAAAATGAAAAAGAGTGTCCTCGGAGTTTCTTGCCTGTTCTCTTATATAGGATCTACGTATTGGAACAGGTTTGGCGACTTCCACAAACAGCAAAAAGAAACATACTCCACCATCATCTACAACCTACTAATCCTGCATCGCGCTATGAGAGTTCTCGCGCCGATTAGTATATACACAACTTCCCAACATCAACCGTTGGGCCGCGGCCCGCCCGGCATGATCACCTCGCCTGGTCGAAGGATCTTCCCTTTGTGTTGGAGGGACATGACACCCGTCCCTCCACACAGGTAACTAGCTTCACGACTGATTTATTCTAACTCCTACTCCTGACAATTCAAAAATACCTACAATTCTTTTAATTGAAATAATTTTTAATACCGATATATATCACTGAAACTATTCGCTGAATTAAAATTTATTACACTTTATTGATTGGTTACATTCATGCAAATTAGATAAATATAAGTTACTTACATATAAACAGATATATGAAAAGAAAATACTACTGCTATTAAAACAAAAAGTACCACTCCTCTTGAAATCATTAAACAAAATGACATGTTTTAATCTTTTACAAGACTTGTTTTATACAAACTCCAGGGTAGCGCTGAAATACCTCCGACCTCTATGCGCTGTAGTCTTGGGGCAATCGGTAGGTCGGCCCCTAGAGAGAGCGACTTGCCAGTCTAAACTATACTGGAAAACCGTGGCTCTAGCTAGGCAATCCACTATTTATCTCTCTAACATAGGCTATTCTGTAGCCTAGCTGGGAGAACAGGACTCCCAAAACGGACAGCCAAAACATTATTGTGGATTTATAAGTGTAACAGAAACTAACCTTCTGTGAAAAATTGTGTAAACCTACAATCTTATTTATAAAATAAAAAGATATTATTAAAAAAATATATATTTTTCTGTTTGCCGCTAAATATCAAGTGGATTGTATACTTGTTTATTTGTTCCAAATCATGTATGATGGCGAATGCCGACCGCAGACTTGCCGCGGCGTAGTGGCGCCGTGGTATCACGCACTCATATTAGTGACGTATTTTCCACAAATTTTTGGTAAAGTATTTTTAACGGAAAAAGAAGCGGGTTATTTCGGCTTACTGATATATAAAGGAAGACCAACAATAAAGGCTTTAATTAAATAATATTTTTCCAAATAAAAAAATTGGAAATTGGATTTACCATGGGAAAACCAGTATTATTTGAAAATAACACAATCCAAATAATTTATATTAGTCAGCTTACGTAACTCGACCTTAATCCGAACTAATAATATAAATGCTATTTTTTTTTATGGTATAGGGGACAAACGAGCAGACGGGTCACCTGAGGGTAAATGACTACCGCCGCCCATGGGCACCTCAGTCACAAGTGCGTTGCTGGCCGTTAAGGTGGGAGTAGGGGAAGGGTGTAAAAGGGGGAGAGGGGAGAGGGAAGGGTTAGGGCCTCCGGTAACGGTAAAAGCAATGAAAGCATTACTTCACTGCCGGTTTTCTGTGAGGCCGTGGTATTACTCCGGTCAAGTCAGCCCATAAGTGCCGAAACATGACTCTACCACGACGATTGGCAGTTTATTTATTTGTTTCGCTTTCACGCCCTAGCTACTCGGCCGATATCATAAAATATCGCATACATTTACCTACCACAACGTACCTACAACAAAAGAATAAAGGGACATACCTTTCATGTTAATTAAAAAGTACTGCCCAGAGGGATTAATTAGGGTAATTGAGGTAAGACCTGCCGTATAAGGGTCCCTGTGTCTCGGAACCTTAGTTTGGGGAACTTGATGCAGGTTTACTGACCCTGCTCAGTTAACGATTACATTAGGGCAGTATAAACAAATACGTAGCTGTAAACTGAGGGGCTAGTTCAGAGGGATACCTGAATTGATTGACACAAACAATCTATATTCACGCAAGCGAAGCTAGTGGCAAAAGCTAAAACATACATATAAAGTGTAGTTGATCACTTCCTGGTCTGATACGGAGTTGTACCGAGAACCGGATGAACCAATGTCACAGTACAAACTTTGTATATTTTCCTCTTCATGATATCATAGCTAGTACGTTAGCGTGACGTAGATTTCTATAGAAGTCGCAGCGACGCTGGAGTAACGAGCTATGTCAATGTAATGGAGGTTAGGTCGCGAATTTACTTTCTTCTTTCAGTCGCATGGAGATATGCGACTGAAAGATACTAATATAATGAAGCTGTTGAAGAGTTTTATTGTTTGAATGCGCTTGCGCTGTCGGATTTTTAAAAGTTCTAATTTCAAATAAAGATTATTTGCTATTTAACAGCGCGCTTTAAAGCAGAGTCGAAACGACTTATGGCTACGACTGTTGGTCTAGTGGTTAGTGATCCTGACTGCTGAGCCAGAGGTCGTGGGCTCGATTCCCACCCAGCACAAATAATTGTATGATAAGCATGATTATTTGTTCTATGTCTATGTCTGTCCATAGTACAGGCTCTGCCTAGTTTAGAATCAGACGGCCATGTGTGAGATGTGTCAAGTTATTATTATAGTTATTATTTTACGTATTTTTAATTTTAGCTAAATTGTTTGGAGATAGGTACTATTATATACTTTTATTGCGCGATGCAGGATCTGTAGTTACTTCGTAGTTCAGCTGGTCGTCGCTAGATGGCGTTAATGTATTTATGTGGATGCGGCCACATTAAAAATACTTTCATGGGGATTAGTTAAAGGCCACCGCCCCGCTATACTCTCCGCTGCCATGAAGAATAGCTTAAAGTACAATAGCAGTTATAGTCGTCATAGCATTTCTCAGTAGTAAAGGATGTCAGTTATAATATTCCGGTCGTTACATGTGATAAAATAGTACACATGTACAGTTCACGGTGCTTCCTTTAGCACTGTTTTGTCATGCGTCATTTATAGAACACACGTTTAAATCCCGGTGCCGTGGGAATATCGGAATAAAAAGTAGTCTTTGCGTTAATCCAGATCTCCAGCTATCTACATACCAAGTTTTATCGCAATCGGGTCAGTAGTTTTTGCGTGAAAGAGTAACAAACATCCATACATCCTCACAAACTTTCACGTTTATAATATTTTGTGGAATAGGATGTAGGAACTATTATGATACGAAGAATTGTCTATTTCCATTGGGAGTTTTATCCTTAAACCCAGCTTCTCCGTTCTTTTCTTTTTTAATAACAAAATTGTAATTAATGTTGTTATTAAAAAAGAAAAATAAAAATAAAAACACTTCTTTTGTGATTTTTTATGGTATCTACTATATGGAACTGGGTGGACTATATATCGGCTATACATATTAATCCTGAAATAAGATCACACGTTTCTATAACAAATTGTACATATATATCTATCTATCTATAACACATTGCACACACGCTTAATATCTACACCGATCGGCTACTACCTTGACGCTCAGTCAGTTGGCATATGGACCACACCCGGCGTGACGTGCTTCGATCGTACACTGCAAGCTGGCCGATATCGAAAACAATGTATATAAATTGCGCTCCGACATCACTAGATGCAGCGATTAAGCATAATACAGATATTAGATTCTAGTTTCTTTTTTTCGTACTGGTGTGTTTGATTTGATTGATTGTTATTTAACAGATTGCTACAGCTACTACTGCATGTTATATTATTCATAAATCCTTTCGTATAGTACCTACTGTGCTGCGGCTATTCGTTTGGTATGTACGTGGTCTATGGTATGAAAGGGGTGAATGTTTCATCAGTGTTTAAATTTAGTTAAAAGATTTAACAAGTATTATGACGTTGCTCATTCCGATGTTAACACAATTGACCGATCAACAAATCATCAAAATGTTTCTCACATGTTTGTCTACGGTATAGAGATACAATGTGTGTTTACCGGTCTTATATGAGTTCCTAGTATTTTATAGAACAGAATAAAGTGAAACGTGTCGGAATTATTATGGCTAACATAGTTGGTATAAAGTGTCACTAGCGTAGCGGTAATCTTGGCATCATCATGGATCGTGCATATGTGATAAGTGTTATTTCCAAGTGCACACGCGGCATAATCAGTGCAACAACTTTAATGGTGAACTCCCTAGTAGACGACTACAGCAAGTTAATATTGTCGTATGCTTTACGGTACAAGCATTTCTGTGACCAACATGTTGTTAATAAAGTTTATTTTATTTCAGAAGAAATTCCAAATTATAAATAGAAACCAAAATACCTATGTTACTCTCGCAACTAAAATGAAACTAATGGCACTTCATAATTATGTGCGTACTTTAGAATTAGTGAGACACACATACTGCTTCTTTTGTCAGTCGGGTAATAAGCAAAAATGTAGACAGTTAAGAATAAGATACACGTCTACAATAACAAATCTTACATCTAGACAACAATTTCGTTTTAAACTTAAAGTGTACCTTTTCTTTTTTTAGTGCGTGTAGAAACCACCTCGGGCCGTCACCCCACCAGGGTTTTCGGTGGGGCGGTGTGTTGGAATCGAACCGACTAAAACCACACGGTGTGCCGTACTGTCACCGGAACCATATATTAAGTTAATATTTGCAGTTATACATAATTATAGCACACTTTTATTGGCGGCATGTAATAAAAATACATATAATAATATATTATTACAATAGAGTAATCCTTCGTTGTCGTTATTATACATGTGTTTAGTTTAAATAGTTGCGTCGTTTATCTACGTACGGACGTACTTTATCTACGTACAATACCGCTAAGTGCTTCATTTGTATTGTAATTGTAACTATCCTACTAATATTATAAGCGTAAAAGTTTGTGAGTATGGATGTATGAATGTTTGTTACTCTTTCACGCCAAAACTACTGAGCCGATTGCGATAAAACTTGGTATGTAGATAGCTGGAGACCTGGATTAACATATAGGCTACTTTTTATCCCGACATTCCCATGGGATCGGGACTTACGCGGGTGAAACCGCGGGGCGCTGCTAGTGTAAACTAATTTTGTAAGTCAATTTAACCTACTTACAACTGTCGCATCGAAATGAAATTTGGTTGACAATACTATAATTTGGCATCCTGGACCTGATGTGATGATAAAGGCGGAATGTTGATAGTGAACTCTTCAGTGGCTCCTTGAGTTTGGTCCCATATATGTTTCGTTTTGACGAGTCTAACAGTTTGGGCTTAGTAACGATGGTCTGATGATGGAGTTAGGAGGTAGATAGTGGAAATTAAAAAATCTAAATCTAAATCTAAATCTAAATCTAAATCTAAATCTAAATCTAAATCTAAATCTAAATCTAAATCTAAATCTAAATCTAAATCTAAATCTAAATCTAAATCTAAATCTAAATCTAAATCTAAATCTAAATCTAAATCTAAATCTAAATCTAAATCTAAATCTAAATCTAAATCTAAATCTAAATCTAAATCTAAATCTAAATCTAAATCTAAATCTAAATCTAAATCTAAATCTAAATCTAAATCTAAATCTAAATCTAAATCTAAATCTAAATCTAAATATAAATCTAAATCTAAATCTAAATCTAAATCTAAATCTAAATCTAAATCTAAATCTAAATCTAAATCTAAATCTAAATCTAAATCTAAATCTAAATCTAAATCTAAATCTAAATCCAAATCCAAATCCAAATCCAAATCCAAATCCAAATCCAAATCTAAATTATTTATTTCAATTATATTTCAATTAAACCCATTGTAGGTATTTTTGAATTGTCAGGAGGAGTCAGTCAGTAGAAGTAGGTCGTAAAGCTAGTTGTCTCTTCCAAAACATAGGTCCTATGGAGAAGAACAGGCAAGAAACACCAAGGACATTCTTTTTCAACATCGTTTTTTTTTTACAAAGTTACTTTTTACATTGTTTATAAGCGCAATTTAATGTGAGGACAGAAACTCTTTGCTACTTATTAATTTGTTTTTTTTCTTTTTATATTATAGGGGGCAAACGAGCAGACGGGTCACTTGATGGTGTGTACCGTCGCCCATGGAGACCTGCAACAATGGTGGTTATCTAAACTATAATTTATAAATAGAGTATAAATATCAATGCAAGGATGAAACGGTCATAACCACGTCGACGATTGCGACGGATGAAGTACGACAGATATTAAACAATAAATATTTATTTTATTGTAAGTCTATAACTATAATTGCAGATTATAAACCTACAGTAAAATGTACTTCATTGTGCGAAATTTCCACGTGAACACTAAACATATAGTTAGTAGAGTTGTAGATTTCGTGGGAGGCCTAATAATAGACTTGCGAATCGTTTACCCATCACAAAGTTCGTCAAACCGAGCTACGTGACAGGACGGTGGTAGGGACTATTCTTACACAGAAATCACACAGCAAATGCAGTTTATATTTATGTTTGGAAGGAATTCTTTCGCCCAGCGGTGAGTGACGGCCGCCGAGACAAAACATCGATTCTTTGTTTAGAGAATGCGGTTCAGTAAACAAGCATTTGATCATCGGATTTGTAATGCACACTTGAAATTACTGGGGTAATTACTTATAAGAAGTGGAAAGTGGTTTTATAATATTTTAAAATCCTCTAATATTTGTATTTCTGAAAAAAGTAGCTGGTTCCGAGACAGTTTAAATTTGACTGGGACTCATTGAATGTCGTACACGTAATTTAAAGGAATGTGTGACAATTTAAGTTTCTATATATGTAGTGTAGATAAGTTACTAATCATCATAGCTTGTTTTATATATTCATTTATAGTTCTATTATTACTACTGATATATTTGAAGTTTTGATGTTTTTATTTATTATTATTACTCTGATGAATGTTGATGATGAATTAAAAAGCTCCTCCATTTTAAAATCTATTAAAATATGATAGCTATGAGGCTTCGATTTGGACAGGAATATGCTGAATACCCTCTTCAACGATCTTTATTTATCTCTCAACAATGTTGCATAATCGTGTAATGTGTTTCATTTCAATGTTATATTTTAATACGGACATTATAATCCTACTGAAATTATAAACGTGAAAGTTTGTGAGGATGTGTGGATGTGTTTTTTTTTTTTTTTAAAGACTACTAGTAACGTGGGTCACACATTACTAGTATTCTTGTTAACCCCTCCAGCTAAGCTGAATATGCTTGTGTTAGGAGTGGGTAGTGCACTGGGTGGGGTTCGAACCCGCAACCACTTGATCGCGAGTCCGACGCCTTAGCCATATATATATATATATATAATATGGATGTATGGATGTTTGTTACTCTTTCACGCCAAAACTACTGAACCGATTGTGATGAAACTTGGTATGTAGATAGCTTTAGACCTGGATTAACATATAGGCTACTTTTTATCCCGATATTCCCACGAGATCGAGACTTACGCGGGTGAAACCGCGGGGAGCTGCTAGTATATTTTATACACACTTTACTATGGACAGTTTAATGAACGTACATTTAAGTCAAATGGCTTAAACTGTACACTGTACATCAAAATAGATTTAATAGTAAAGGTAACGGAACCATGGGTAGATAGCCCGGTCATCCGATGCTCTTTTAATAATTAATTTATTTTATTTCTGATACGTGTGATATCAGTTAACGTCGATTTGAGTTTGTGACTTATAAAGAGAACCATGTTGTGAAGTTTCTGTTTGTTCAAGACTCAATTTCATATTGAAGAGGCTGTATATAAAATAAATATATATATTATTTAAACCAGATTCATTTCCAAACGGATAAGCGGACAGATGGACCATTTCAAGTAGGTATAAGTTTAGGGAACCCGGTTACCGTTAACCTGTGTCGGCAAATTTAGGGGTATACTCTGATAGACAATATATATATATATATATATATACTAGCAGCGCCCCGCGGTTTTATCGATGCCCTTGTTACAAAAGAAATTAAAACATCACATTTTAACAAGATGTCCTAGCATATAATATAATAATACAAAAAAATAATTCTATACTCACATGTCTAATATTGAACCAATTGTCTTCTAAAATAATGTCTATAAGTCTAATGTTAATGTGTTCAAATAAAACAATAATTTATGAGTACATAATATAATAATAATATTCACATAGTCAAACACACGTAATTCAAAACCTCAAGCACTATTAGGTACATACTATTAACTTATGAAGTTATGACCAACAGTTGCTAATGTAAATTGCTATGGGACACCAATATTGTTCCGTTACTTAATAGGGGCCTTCGTCTTAGAGTGTGATGCCGTTAGCGATATTGACAATTTGTTTTTCTTGTACCCACTTTATTTGATATTTTATGATATGTTTGTTTTTATTGTTTATATTCCTTCGTCCTTCTGAATACTCGCTAGTTAAGTTTAAGTTTAAATTAAGTAATCCTGTGTTTCTCAGATAAATGAAATGTTTTCTTTATGAGAAATAACAGTCTTAAACTATATAAATCGATCTCAGAATATCAACCAAATCCGATGATTTTATGAAAAAAAAAAATTCAATAAATAAAAATAAAGCTATGACTAGCAAATGGCCGTGGTACCTTACACTATTTCTTCCTTAAACAACCTGAAAGGCGTGAAATTGCCACCTGGTCATTACAGAACATGATTCACGTCTCAGCATTTTTATTAAGGCATAGAAATAGATGGGTCGTTTACTTCCACGAGTGTTAAACCGATATTAGAGTGTCACTCATATTTGTTATTTAAGACAGAATTTGTTTAACAAATAGGAACGGTTAGAGTTACTGGGTAGTGCACCCTTATATGGCAACTTGGAGATGAAGGGCGGGGCTGATTTACTGGTCCATAAATTTGTCAGATGTCCCTTTATTAATAGGTGATAAGGATCTCGTAGTTTATACCGAGATAAGGAAATACCGTTGGATGATTGATTATGTTCTAAGTTCGTTATATCTTAGAGTCCTCGTGATCAGCTGTCGATATGAAAAGGACTTCACCGATGTTCTTTCTTATGTAGAAATATATGGTATGTAAAAATAGTAATAATAATAACAATAAGTTGCCAATAAACATGACACAGTCGTGATAGATCGATCAGAGCGCTGCGCAATGATTGTCGATATCGCTGTTACTCATGACGAGAATTTCGTAAAAGATGAAAAAGAAAATCAAATATTTGGATTTGTCTCACGAAATTGTCGATATGTGGAATGTCGGTTCGGCGATCATTGTTCCGATTGTCATATCTGCTCATGGATTGATAGCCAAAAGCCTCGATCAACACCTTAAGAGTCTTGCGTTAGACGGCTGGATCAAGGGACTGATGCAGAAGGCAATTCTCCTCGACACGGCCCGTATAGTGAGGAGGTTCCTGTCTTTGGAGCCCTAACCACCGGTGTCTTGGTCCCTTGTACCCGATGTCGGTGGTATACTATTTTTTTATATTTGTAAATATATATTTGGTTTTATACGTATTTAAAAATGTAATTAATAAGTTTTATGATGAATAAAGAGAATAACAATAACTTCACACACGGCCATCTGATCCCAAACTGAAAGATTCTGTACTATGGTAACCAGACTGCTGATAAACATACTTATATAATTATAAATACATACGATATATCGAGCGAGGTCCAGTTCCGCGGTCACCTGGAGGGTAAGGCCAAATTAGCCTCGAAGAAGCTTGGTGTTTTTTGCCTCGCACAACCAATCTGGAACAAAATTGTCGCCTGCGGTATTTCCGGACCGATACGACCTTCAAACCTTCAAGAAAAGAGTGACTCTTGAGTTGCAGGTGTCCATGGGCAACGATAGTCACTTACTATCAGGTGACCCGTCTTCTAGTTTGCCCCCTATAATATAAAAAGAAATATTATAGATAAATTACACCCAGACACAGAACAAATGATCGTGCTCATCAGAAAATTATTTGTCCTGGGTGGAAATCGAACCCACGACCTCTGGCTTAGCAGTCAGGATCACTAACCACTAGACCAATAGGCTAGACGAAATTAGACCATAATCATTATTATACCTCGTAGTAGATAGACCGAAATAATTCATAAATGTCCTATTCATAACAGTAAACTAGTTAATAGTTTCTAAACAAAAAAAAACCGGCCAAGTGCGAGTCGCACTCGCGCACCAAGGGTTCCGTAAAATATTTTTATTATATGATGTAACTAAAAATTTACGGTTTTCGAAATTTTTCCTTTATCTGTGCTCCCGTATTAGGAATTACTTCTGTGTCGCGGGGGACTTTACAAACATACAAACAACTGACCAAAAGAACACCCAGACTCAGGTGGGAATCGAACCCACGACCTGCAGCATAGCAGTCAGGGTCACTAACCACTAGGCCAACAACTGGCTTGTTGGCCTAGGCCTTAAGAATAAGAATTAAGAAATGGGTATTTGTGTCTCCCATGTCACGTATTTGTAATGCAAAAGATTATGAAGCCAGAAATTTGCGGCATAAACGGCTGTATCTGTTGATTGCGTTACCTTAGAAGTTTGATTTTTACAGCTCCAAGGGACAGTAGACCTGAGTATTTGATATAAATTCCATATACCTCCACGCGTTCCTGAGAAAAAGGGTCTTGACAGACAGACAGATTGACGGACGGACGGACAACAAAGTGATCCTATAAGGGTTCCGTTTTTCCTTTCGAGGCACGGAATCCTAAAAACGGTTGACAAACAGAAGAACATGGTACCGAACACTTTGTCTTCGTCTATCTAAATAGCGGAGCACTGCATCTTGTGGTTTTAGTTGGTTTGATTGCGATATATAACTTTAAGGTTAAACCCGGTGAGGTGATGACACGTCGTTATCACTTTGATGGCATGTCATCTCTGAGCACGGATGTATCAGGGGTGATCCGCAGCAGGGATGATCTGTACGTTTAGTAACAGTCCGTGTTTGTAAATAATCATGGTCCTTCTATATATATTATAATCTTGGTTCTAGGACCCAGCTCAACAGTTATGTAGCAATATGATACATATTCAAGACAATGTGATAAATAATAAAGTTTATATAATTAATAATCGCTTAGTCATAAATTGTCTGTGCCTTCGATCATAGGTCCGAGCATAATAAATAGTGCAATGTTAAATCACTTGGCCCATAACAGAGATACTATTAATCTTTTGTATTACAAATATGTGACATGGGAGACACAAATACCCATATCTTAATTCTTGTTCTTAACTCAAATGTCTTCTTATCTCAATAATTATGGTGATCCTGTAATAAACCTAATTAAAAGTAATCAATAATGTTATTTATTTTTTTAATCCTACTTTCTAAATAACAAAATTGGTCAGGGTGTTCCAAGCCGCAACAGATTAAATGTGGTTTTTAAGATTTTACTTACCGGGTTTATCATCACACCCCTCGCCACCGATATTGCGCAGTGTGAAAGAAACTTTCCTGTGCTGATGCTAGAGTCTTGGACTAAAGTATTCTTTGAGTTTTTTTGGGATAGATGGCAAACGAGCAGGCGACTCACCTGATAGGCACCTGCTACTCAAAGAGTCACAAGTGCGTGAAAGGCCTTTAAGGTGGGAAGAGGGGGAGAGGGAGGGAAGGGGAGAAATGTTGTGAAAGAGAGGAAAGGGGGGAAGAGGGAGAGAGCACAACACAACGTGGTATCACTCCGGTTGAGCTGGCCCATACGTGACGAAGCATTTTTTTCCCTCCAAATAAGTGTGAGTATATCCGTGTAGTGTAGTCAATGTATCAATTTACTTCTAACGATATCTCATTTGTCAAGTTATTGACCTAGGTACCATGGGTTGCTTCAAAGATATAAGGAGTACGATAGAGAATACGTATACAACTTGCTATGAACAAAACCATCGTGTGTGTGACGTAAACGATCATGGATTAGGGTCGCCGCTTACCATAAGGAAGGAAAATGAAAAGTTTAAATATTAATGCGTTACATATGCATTCTAAATGTTTTATTCGCTTGCGTAAAAAAATAATAGATTTTAAAACTAAAGGAATGGTTTTTGTGCCAAAAAAAGGGTATATTGAAATAGGCTTTCCATTTCCTCAATGAAATCTTGCGCTCGTTGGATAAAGCTGGTACATGTTAGTTGCTCAACAGATGTATATCTGTTTGCTAATTGTTTTACAGTTTATAATATACTACCCACTGCTACTAAAGAAAATACTAAAGAAATTTACACTCGACCACACATTCGAAAATCAAGACCAATCTCTCTACATTTTGCTACCAACGCATACTCCGCTATCTCTTACAAAGCTCGAAGACAGCCAGTTAATCTCGACAAAACTGGTCGTTGTGAGCAAAGTGGATGGTAAAAGACCTAGACGCAAATCACTTGTCTGATGGTCTGACACCATACAGAAGGTTACGTGCATTCTGCCATCCACTTTGCTCACAACGAACAGTTTCTCTCAGACAAGCTAAAGACATGGCGTGTAATCCGCTAGTCAGCTTCTCTATCAAGGCTTACGAAGACGCACGACTTTTAGCTATTGAGAACACGATTGGTATAAACTTTGGCGTAAATTATTAAGGTCAAACAGTCTCTTATCATAAGTATAAACAATTACAAACGTATACATATACAATCAACTGCATGATATTCCCATGCATGAGACGTGTTATCTATCTTGAATCAGTCGTACACATGTGCAGATTAAAGTAATTAGTGGAACTTGCAGACATTGATTGTAATCTTATCTATGTACGTAAGGGAAAAAACGTATTGATTACTTTTTATCATGTGTAATATTATGAAAGCTTTTCGATATGGGGGAAATACGTGTATTCTAATTTAGGAAATGATTGATGATGTGATTGCCTAAGTATTTCTCTCAATAAATCACGGCAAAATCAGTTGTAAAGTCCTAGAAAGATTATTTTGGACTTTCGGATTGATAAAAAAAAAATTCAAATGTGTCATTCGAAATATCAACATCACATAAAAGGCAAAAATACCGTCAAATCAAAAGGAAAAAAGTAGATAAGATGAGGCGTTTTAGGTAATAACCGTAACGAAATAATTAAAAGGAAAATTCAAGGTTCAAATTATTCTAAAAAACTGTACAACTAATGGCAACAGCCCAAGACATATTCAGTACATAAGGAAGTTCCTTTTTTTTTAATAAAGTTTGAAATTATTGTTTTTAAATCAGTTTTATAAATGACTAAGTTAAGTAGCTAGTTCCTTCCATTTGAACGGTAATACTCACGGGACCAATGCAATGCTATGACCTCACAAATATCTGTCTGTCAGTCAGTAGTTGAGTTATTTTAAGGCGGGGACGCACATGCCCGTAAAATGGAGCAGTAGCTTGCACGCTCGTTAAAGAACTACGCTGTGGACACATATGCTAGCCAACTTGCACGCCATTTGCTGCCTTGCATGCCTGTTACTTGCAAAAAGTTTACACTAGCCAGTGCCACGCTAAGCGTTCTACTGGTTCTACTTTTTGGAATGGAAAGCATTTGATGTAAATACATAGTGTCATATTATTACCAGCAGTGGAACGTGTACCCGGACATATGAACAATGACAGAACAAATGATCATGATCATCACACAATTATTTGTCGTGGGTGGGAATCGAATCCAAGACCTGTGGCTCAGCCATCAGCATCACCGACCACTAGACCAACAGGACAGTCATTATGGAGCGGAGTCGTTGTTTGCTTAAAGAAACCATTTAAAAATGCTTCCAGACATGATGATGTATGCAAAAATCAGGAAGGCTACTGGCATGCTTGTAGCTATCGCATACGTTTAGACTTGCCAGCTCTGCAGCCCCATATTTCCAATACCTCATATTGCATACCAGAAAATCAATGTTGTGCAATAGACTTGCTTGCCAGATACAGGCATGATAGTTAACGTAGAAACGTGTGCCGGCTTTGAATCGGTGGCAGTTATGTATAGATCGATTATCTATATAGATTATCAATGATTTATTATTTTTCTATCAATATTACAATTGAAATAGTTATCATACGTAGATTTTTCGTTCAGAGATAATTTACTATTCGTTTCTGAATCATCATCATCATCATGAAACTTGTCTGGAAACTGTCAATAAAGTATATTATATATTCAATGTTACAAATAGGTGTTGTCAAATATTAGGAGCGTTATGTGTGGCCGACAAATAGTTTATTAAGCTTGAAAGACAATGGATTTAGCGTGATCTAAGCCATTTTCCATTAGAAGCTTAATCGTGGTAATTTTTTTAAAAGTCAAGTGACCCCCCAAAGCAGGTAAATGTTTGGTTTTGGATATGTGACATTTTACGAAAGTAATACATTTAAGAAAGTTACAAATAAAACTATCACAATTGGATAGACTTATTGAGTAATAACGAATTGCCTCTTGGCTTAGTGGTTAGTGATCCTGACTGCTACGCCATAGGTCGTGGGTTCGATCCCCACCCGAGTCTGGGTGTTCTTTCTGTCCGTTGTTTGAATGTTTGTAAAGTCCCCCGCGACACAGGAATAACTCCTAATGCGGGAGTTGTCTTTTTAAAGAAAAAAAAAACTTAAAACTAAAAGACTATCACCTTTGTGCGCTTATGTACCATGTTCCTTTTTCTCAATCGTTTTTTGGAAAACGTGCGCATCGTCACCTACCTTTTCTGAAGGAGGTCAATTCGCACGCAAATGAACTCCATCTCTACGAATTAACACCTCAAACAAACATTATGTTTAGAAAGAGTCGACTCGCACGATTCGTGCTAACAGATTCGTACGAAACCACCACTAAGCCGTATGTATTAGGTAGGTCAAAGACATATGACTCATTACGTTTATTAAGGTAACGTAGTTTTTAAAACATAATATTTTTACATATATTTTATGTGAGGGGAACTCTATTGCAATTATTATGCACTAGTTTGTGGCCGCGACTTCGTCTAGGTTAAAAATAAACTTGCGGTGCCACAACTTAAGCGACTATTTGATGATTTTTTCTAAACTTCAAAAATAAATGGTCTTCCTAAATGGAAAGCTTGTACTTTCATCGGCTATGAAACTTAAATATGTGAACCCTTTTAAAATGTTATTTTCTCAACAAAAACTATCGTCAAAAACTAATTATCCCGGTCCTTTCTATCTCTCATACAAAATTCATGAAATGTTTTAGGGTTATTCAGGGTTACTTTCAAATGTACTATATTAGTGGTGTCCTGCTCCAAGGTCCCATCTATCTCCATTCCAAAATTCATAGATTCATCGGTTTAGGCAAGAAAACGTTGCAGACGGACAGAGTTACTTTCGCATTTATAAGATTAAGTATAGAGTATGGCGCCCATTACACGGTAGGTTTTGCTGTCAGTTTTGCCACAATCAAAAAGGTGGTTGACGAATAACCTTTTGTCTAATGCAGTGATTGACGGTTGCATGATGAGATTTTAATGTCGATATTATATAATCAATCACCAACGAACATCCGTCAATTATGACTTTTGGTAATGATTGACGTTTGCATGAGCGTCTAATGGATGGACGATCGAGATTCGACGACCTCTGTGGCGCGGCCGTAGCGACTGCCACGCTGGAGATCGTGGTTTCGTATAAGCAATCTCCTTTTCCTTCCATTGCCTTCCCTTCTTACCGACCTTTCCCTTTCAATTTACTCCCAATTTTCCCATTTTCCCAAATTTACCAAAGTGCCCGGTTGACGGCAATAGGCTAGGTCCCTATTATATGAGCGGGACCAAATTATAGTTGGGTGTCTCTGCCTACTCCTTCAGGAATAGAGGCGTGAGTGTATGTATGTATTTTGTATGTCTTTTGAGATTCACGGTTCCGTGATAAACTATAAGAAAATCACTTATTATCTATTATTATCTATCAATGATAAGGTTCAGCTATGAGAAGATAGTGTTTTGTAATACGATATCTGTGTACAGGGACAATTGTCAAGACAATTATTTTAATGTAACTTGTGTATTGGAGAGTTCTAAACAGAACGTTTCTTCAATAAACATAAATGGGCTTAAAAAATATTTGTGGAATGCAAATAGTTTTATTCCTATCTTAATTGTTCCTCTAATTTAAAGTCAACTCTCTCAACTGGATCTAATAGCATTATGACAGCCTTCTTATATAAAAAAATTAATTATAGTTTATAAAAAAGAAAAAACCCACTTTAGTAGCAAACGGTACTAAAAAGTAGAAAATATTTTTTGATTGTAAAAAGCGTGGGGTGCTTTTTATTTCACCCTATTCTTATAAATAGCTGCTAATGAACTATATGTTACATTTGATTTCAAGCATACCACGCTTTTTTCACAATCAACAAATATTTTGTACATTTTAGTAGGTATGGTTTGCTGTTGAAAGTGTTTTATTTATTTTTTAAACAAAACTTTTTTTTTAAATTACTTTTTAGTCTAGTATTGTCATCGGTCCTTGAAACTTACAATTGTTGAAATTAATTGAACGTCTTCAAGTTGGTGAAAAATATGTTGAAAGATTCTGTTACATCTATCTACATAAATAAAAATGAATCGCCAAATCTGTTGTTAAGCGCAAAACTCGAGAACGGCTCGGCCAATTCTGCTAATATTTTTTTTCATATATTCAAGGAAGGTTCATAAGGAGAGAAAAACGTAAAAATTGGGAGGAAAATAGTAAAAACAACACTTTTATTTTCCTATACAAACCACATACTAAATAAAAACACATGTCTCCAGCTGTCAAACTTTTGACAGAACGAAGTCTGTCGGGGCAGCTAGTAGATAAATATAATATTATCTACGTACTAACGGGAATTAATGCGATCACGAAAAGGTATTACATACCTCTGAATTGCCTGACGTTTCGACCAGGTGATCGCGTTAATTCCCGTTAATACGTAGATAATATTATATCATGGAACGCGAAAGTTTAAAAGTTAGTATAGTAGATAAATAGATATAAAGACGTGTTTGGGGATGACCGAGTGAGAGGTCTTGGTCTCAACAGGCCAACTGCCTTTATCAAGTCACTTATACTCCCCGATCTATGCGTATAAGCAATATCTTTTTCCTTTCATTACCTTCCCTTCTTGCCTATCTTTATATGAACTCCCAATTTTCCCATCTTTGATTCCCAATTGGCGGCAATAGGCTTGCCCCTCTTACGTGAGTAGGTTGAAATTAAATTTGGGAAATGTGGGTGTTTAATCACCTCAGCCTACTCTTTAGGAGATACAGGCTTGATTGTATGTATGTATGTTTGTAAATAGTACGATGTTCTCACAAGAGAAAGAGAAAATCCGGGCCCGCGGCAGACCCGCAGAGGTAGATTTCGTGTTTTTTTTAAGCTATTATTTATTTATTTATTCTTCTCTTTTAACTTTAATGGTCACAGTTCTAACCTAACTCAAATGGCACCTAACCAAACTACTTCTGGGTGGTTTATAAAAAAATAACCACGATGGGGATGGCGGGGTCTATTCGCTCGCCTCGCTCGCTCAAACGACCCCGCCATCCCCTTCTAACCTAACCTATCCGAGTCGGGGTGCCCTAAAGTCCCGATTGCATCCAGTTTCTCCTGATATAACAACCGTTACACACCCAATATCGATGGCAAATGATGTTATGGCATATGATAATTATGGCATGTGATAATTAGGGCATGTGATAATTAGGGCTTACAATGATTATGACAAATGATGTTATGGTAAGTGACTTTATGGGAAACAAAGCTTCTAGCACGTGATTAATATAGCAAATAAGAGTAGGGCAAATGAATATTACGTCATTTGATATTAAGGCTGTTGACTATTATGGCAAATGATATTAGGGCAAATAAAATTAGGGCAAATAAAATTCGGGCAAACGGCGGTATACCGAAAAATCAACAGGGCAAAAATTAAGGTTAAGTTCGTGAATATTTCCCCAAAGGGGGGAACTGCGGGCCTGCAAGCCTGCTGCGGGCCCGGATTTTTTATATATATAATATTATTATATGTTTTGGGGTCCAGGGATCATAACTGGACCTTCTGTGAAAAATTTTTTTGCAAAACTCGACAACTGGTACAAAACCAATAAACCAAGACTTTCTTCGAAATCTACCTAAACTATACCTATTGAATGTCTCTTTACTATAAATGGGTTTCTAAATATCTGTGTCAATCCAAGCATCCATACTTTAATAAAAGATATTACCTTTCTCCACATGTGGATGCAATTACTTTCTCCAATACGTGTAAATTATGTATGTAGTTACTACTGATCGCTTAAGGTATACTGTATTAAGGTTTATTATATATCGTAAGGTATATTAATTATATATATATATTGTATATACTATAGTTAGGTTTATGTATGTATGAGTGCCTATTGGTATTTAAATCCGAATCATTTTGATCCATCCTAAGGTTGCCTGGAAGAGATTGCATCTAGCAATAAGGCCGCCCTTTGTACATTATCTGTTTACTGTAATTATGAAAAAGTATCTTCTACTGTATTGCTAATGTACAAATAAAGTGTTATCCATCTATCTATCTAAACTAGCTTGTAACATTGTCATGGTAATGGCAACTTCTATGGCAAAGGAAAGATCCCTAAGGAAGGATCCAGAACTTTAAAAGTTTTTCCATATATATTTTGAAAATAAATACTAATAAGTATGATTTATATTACATGTGTATGAGAAAGTTTCAATCATAAGAGTAAAACAATGTCAAGTTAAAGGAACATAGGTATGGCTCTTCTAATGAGTACTTTATTACTAGCAGCGCCCCACGGTTTCACCCGCGTAAGTCCCGATTCCGTGGAAATAACGGGATAAAAAGTAGTCTATATGATAATCCAGGTCTCCAGTTATCTACATACCAAGTTTCATCGCAATCGGTTCAGTAGTTTTGGCGTGAAAGAGTAACAAACATCCATCCATTCATCCATCCAAACTTTCACATTTATAATATAAGTGGGATGAAGCGCGAAGATTAACATGTTGTTTTTGCCCTATTATCTGGCAGATCTGGTGGTAAATATAAACAGGATTAATGATCACCTAGCTTGGTCGAAACCAGGCAAGGAGTTGCATTTTATACACCGAATCGACTGGAACTGCCGAACAGACCTCATCGCAAATGTTACTTTTAAACTAATACTGTGGGTGCATTGATATCACCTGTTAACCTCATCCTCCCTTCTGCAACCTCTCCATACAATACTACTCTTAGTGCTCGTATATTTGTTTCTAGTATATATATATTTTAAAGAATACTGGCAACGTGGGTCACACATTACAGGTATTCTTGTTAACCACTCCAGCTTAAAATAGGAGATGGTTTACGTCGGTAGTGTACTGGGTTCGAACCCGCAACCACTCGATCGAACTACCGCCGCTTTACATTCGGGAACCATTTATCACTACATATTATAAAACAAAGTCTCCCGCCGCGTCTGTCTGTCTGTCCGTTCGCGATAAACTCAAAAAGTACTGAACAGATTTTTATACGGTTTTCACCAATAGGTAGAGCGATTCATGAGGAAGGTTTAAGTGTATAACTTGTTAAGGTTTTATGTAACTTGGTTGAAATATGCTGATGATTGTTGAAGATGTCTCTGCTACCCGTGCGAAGGCGGGGCGGGTTGCTAGTCCAAGTTTTTTTTTTTTCTACGTAATGCCTGGAAAGTGAAACGAAAAATATATATTTCAAAAACAGTTACCAAGTAAACGAAGTTGTGGACAGTAACATTGATGAAAAGAATATCATGACCTCTATGTCCAAGACATAACTGTCGCTGTAATGTACATACATTTGTCGTCTAGACATGATTCTTTATGTAAATTATGAGCCATTGCGTTTATAGTTCCAATGATATGCGTCGTTTATAAATTTAGCGCCTTACGCAGTGCGAGTAGTTGCTTTAGATCTCCAGGTAACTAAAATGTAAGATATGTATTTTTGATTATTTCTTAAGAAATCTCCCGTATGTAACACAAAGATGAAGTATCTTTGTGAAGGTCGTCATCAGAGAAACAGAAACAAATTGCGCGGTTCTCACTCACAACCAACGGTTGTACATCGACAACCAAACTCAAAACAACCATCTGTAAATTTCACAAATTATTGTAAAATGTTGGACTCGAACCCACGCACCCGACACAGTGTCGTTTGGAGAGGGAACGCTATGCAAATACTATAGTTGTTAACTAGGCTAATTAGTTCAGTTTTAGTGCGTCACTTTTAGAGTGCATATTAGCTATATGTATATTATTAACAGATCTCAGAAGAAAGATTAGATTGATATTAAACTAGCAACCCGCCCCGGCTTCGCACGGATACAAATCATACACCTCAACCTTCCTTATGAATCACTCTGTCTATTAGTGAAAACCGCATGAAAATCCGTTCTCTTTCAAAATATAAACTTTAAATATGTTAAATATCACACTCCTCTGTGCACGTAATATGCTTAAAAAGGGGTACAAAGTTTCCTCTTCATTTCTTAATATACGTATAACCTTTTCCAACTAGGCTATTTTTCTGTAGTATATTTATATCTACAAAATGGTCATAAAGACATTCTTTATGACATAACACAACCCGCACGCGTTGAAGTCTTTTCCAAGACGCATCTTAAGTATAAGTATTTTCAAGTTACATGTTAAAACTTCTGTAGCATTCACACAAGTTGTTATAATCGCAAATTTTATTGCGAATCATCGACTAATCGAGTCGTCCGGTCTGTCTAGAATGGGAACGCGCTCATTTCGCGTTGTATACGAGATAAAAGTACGTTTCCATTGTTCAGTACGCCACGGCCTTGTTACAAGGTTGTCAGTGGAATGTCATGTCTATCATGTATACTTATACTATGATCATTTCCTCCCTAATCACGACTCTCTCATGATCTTACATACTGGAACATAATCATGATGATGAGATGAAGTTTTCTCTTCATTTTCTATTTTTGCCTATAGATATCATATTACGAAACTAGGCAAGCGATATCTGTCGTTCTCGAACTCACATTTATCAAATCAGCTGGACATAAGTCGTTCTATTACTCACAGAAAATCGGCAGTGAAGCCATGCATGAGGTTACCAGAGGCCCTAACTCCATCCTCTCCTCCCTTTTCCCCTACTCCCATCTTAAAGGCCGGCAACGCACTTGTGACTCTTGAGCTGCAGTTGCTCAAGGGCGGCGGTGGTCATTCACCATCAAGTGACCCGTCTACTTGTTTGCCCCCTATACTATAAAAAAAATTAAGCATAAATATGTAAGCAACAATAGTGTACAAATGTGCATCTCAAAGCCAAGTATTTGTGACTCCACTATTTGCAACTGTTAAAATCCAGTTTGCAGCAATCGAGGTGACAAATTACAAAAAATCTAATGTTTTTTATTCAAAATTCCTCATCGCTAATTATATATCACCGATATTCCGTTCAAATTATTTAAAATAATCCGTAAAACATTTCTCGTGCCGCATCGTAAGTCATTGGACATGCGCTCCCGAGGGTGGCGTACGTGCGCGCGCTCACGTCGCCTCTCTAGCGCCGGCTCCTATTCCAACAGGAGTTAGTTAAGGCGCCGACACGCGTTATCTCTCAATCATTATTACACTGATACCTTGGTGACCTTACATAATGATACTATATGTCAGTATGTCATAATCTTTACACATTTAAGATAAGTCTTGAGCGGTTTTAGTTATTACATATTTAATGTAGTATATGTACAACAAAAATTTTGTTGTATATAAATTACCAGTGATCGAAGAAATAGCACAAACAGACCTCGACCGACATACGACGATTTCTGTGGCGTGGCGGTAGTGTATTCGACTGCGCCATTGGGGTTCGTGGATTCGATTTCCGATCAGTGCAAATACGTGTACATAAATGTGTCTATTTGCATTGGTCTGGATGTTTATATGTATAAACCTTTTATAAAAAAAAACTGTCGAAGGACTGCACGTCAGAAGTGTAAACACGTACACACATATATAAATATATACATACACACACACACACACATCTGTATTAATTCACCTGAAAATAAAGTAGGTTCTTGGAATTACTGAGCAAGGAAGTAGTTTACGGGACGTACGGTCTAGTGGTTGGCAAACCTGACTGAGCCAGTGGTCGTGGACTTGTTCCACAAAGGAAAAATAATGGTGTGATTTGCTACATCATTTGTTCTGTGTCTGGGTGTAATTTATCTATAATATGTAAGTATATATTTATAGTAATAAGAATGTTTATCAGCAGTTTGGTAACGATAGTACAGACTCTGCCTAGTTTGGGATCAGACGGCCGTGTGTGAGGTGCCACAAGTTATTAATATTATTATTCTGCGAATGGAAAAATCTCAGTATTTTTTGTTAATAAACAGATTTCCGTGTAAGCCGTTTTATAGGTGTCTATACATACTTGCAATCGGCTCAAATGAAGCAGAATCTTATCCACTCTTAAGAATAACATCTTGAGATAGACCAAATGATGTTTATCAGATAGAGGCATTCAATTTGACACACGTCGAATTACAACCACAGGAAACAATCGATATACTGTAGTTAGCTAAAGGTTGCAGCGACTTTTAACTTAATTTTAATACGGTTTTAAATAGATTAATTAGAAACAATTTCCTGCCATTGAGTTTTGCTACCTGAATCGCATGGACTTTATTCATGTAGATAAGTGGTTAGCCGTCATCTTTATCTAAATTGCGCCTGTTTTTTTATTATATCGTTTTTTCTTTTGCTTTTCTGCGTCACTGAATGTCATTTGTATTTAAATTACACGTTTATGTACTGAGTACTGACACAGTAATATTTAAGAATATAAATGAAAAAATCCGCAAATGCTGTTTAGAATATGAATGCTCTTGAGCGCTGATATTGAACCCAGCATCTTGCATGTTTGCAATTATAATAATAATAATAATAATAAATCTTTATTTCGGAACAATTATGTATGAACAATTATGTATAATTATGTTTCGACTTTTTCATATTTTCAGTGAAAAAGTTCATACACACAGAATTTTCACCTAGTCTTTGTTAAAAGGGTTGCCTCTTCACACTTTACTATGGTCTCGTAAACGTAAGTCAGGTCTGGCAGGCCTATGCCACTCTATGTACTTACGTGCGCTGGCGGCCCTTATACGCAGTCTCGCGCAGTGGGTTGCCGACAGCTGTACCGCGCGCTCACGCTTTTGTTTTTGAATTTTTACGTAATTCGATATCGTATTTTTATACCTTTGTATACTTTAAATACAGACAAATTGACATGGTTTCTGGTAGTTTATGTGCTGTACATGGACGTAGATCCAGTAAGAGAAAAAATTAACAAAATTTATAATTGTTTTTGTTTTCAAATATATTTTGTTCTATTTTGATGTTTTGGTTTCTGTTACAAATAAATAAGAGTTAATACGGTTTTCACTGTCACATAGTGTAGTAGTAGTGAAAACGTAAGTTCACGTAGTGAATTCCACGCGTTTGATTGGGAAAAGATTTGGATGTAGGTACTCAACTTTAATTAAGAAGCTTCAACAATATACATATGCAACATTGTTCCTTAAATTTATCACTACGTCACATCTATACTAATATTATAAAGCTGAAGAGTTCGTTTGTTTGGTTGAAGCGCTAATCTCAGGAACTGCTGGTTCGTAAAATTCTTAAAAATTTGTGTTGGATTGACTATCCATTTATAGAGGAAGGCTATATGCTATATAACTTCACACTACGATAAATTCTTTAAGTTTCTTTTCTCGAATAGTTTATTGATGTTTCTCGCTAGAAGTTTGGTTAAGCAAGGTCGCGTGGCTTCGGCAATAAGTTTTTCAGAGAAGCGATTTGTTGTTAAGTGATTCGTATTAGTAAACTTACGGGGACGTGGTATTAAGTGTTACACTTTTCTAAGTCATGTAACACACCCGATTTTTTGTGTAATAAAACTTAACTTAATTAACATACCCATAACCTTTTTTTATAAAAATATAGATATTTAATATTACATAAAAAGAGGTAACCCTAAACTCCCTTACGGCAACGCAACCATGCGTTATTGCGAGGCAATAATAATCGTGTTTTAAGAACATTAAAGATCATTTTCGCATGCAGGGGTCGGCGCTCGGAAAGAGTAGGTAATTAAAACGGTAGGTATGGACGGTAGGATTTTTGTAGGGAGTGATTTATCTGTTACGTAGAAACTACTTAGTAATCTGTGGTTCTGGTAAGTCCGGAAAACTACTATGAATTACCTCAGTTGCAACTAAAATATAATATGATAATTCCAGCGGCTAATATTTGTTCCCGGAATAACAACAACCACTGGTCAATTATTCATTTCAAAATTTCCATTGAATAACATGTATTTTTCAATTTCATGGAAAATTTAAGCATCGAAACTCAAAGCTTAAGCCATAGAATTGTCATGAATTTTTGTCATTAGAATTACAATGTATTCATGGATCCAGAAAGAAAAAGAAAGTTGTGAAATGAGTAAGTTACGTGTAGGTATTATGATAGATAAATAGATAGATAGATAACATATTATTTGTACACCATTGTTACAGTAGAAGTATCATACGTACATGTGTCAAACAGATCATGTACAAAGGCCGGCTTTAAATTGCTAGATGCAATCTCTTCCAGGCAATACTTCAGAAGACGAGTTGGATTCGCGGAATTATTATGTTTTACTATCACTAGGATATATAACAGTATTGTAATTGACATTACAGTTTTAATAGCGCATCTTAATACTCATACGGTAATTAATTATAGGTTGCAGACCATTGCCCTACCATTGATTGTTACAAGTTGCAATTATAATTCTGTTATACAACAAGCCTACAATGTAATACATAAATTTAATGTGTAACGACAGCGAGCTATCTGTCTGTTGATAAGTGTATGTTTTGTGTTCCAAATATCTAGATGTTTCATCTTTATAACAATATATACATAAATCGTTAAGTATTAGTATACTTGTCTATGCACGTGTCCACTTTATTGTCAGTATTTGTTTAATTTTTTATTGAGCTAAGGTTTGAATAACTTCATGGATGATATCCAGATTCAGTAAGACACGTCTAAATGATGATGTTTTTATAAGACTGCAGAAATGTAAGTCACACTGCACTGGTATCCTTGTTAAATACTTGTGAAACGTGGGTCCCACAAACTTGGTACCTAAAATTGTAATGACAAACGGGTCGCCTCATCGCTAATATTCCAGATAACCTCAGGAATGAAACTAAATTAATAACAATGCATTCCGTAGGCGTCATACTTATACAGCAAATGATTTAACGTAGTAGAAACTTAAGTGCATTGGCCTTTCCAAGGTTTAGGTTAGTTAGAGAGATTAATAAGGATACAAGTTATGTTGTGACCGAGGCACTAGTCATTAAGTATATTCAAAATGTTAATGTGAAAAACGTGACAGCAACAAACGATACCAGTCAGTAGATGAATAGCCGATTACAAAAAGTCACAAATACTGTGAAATTCTGGACATGGGTAAAATCGTCAGCCCTTTACGTTACGTGGGTAAGACGATGAAATGATAAATACTATTATCACGTAGGATTATTGCTGGTGATTGGTGTTCAAAGAGTTCCATGAGGAAATAAATTTCGCAATACACAAGCAATACAGATAGTACTGAGAGACTTTGTATGCACAAAATAAGGACAAGCAGTCCTGCAGCAGTTTGTTTCTTTTTACCCGACTGCCAAGGAAGGTTTGCCAATTGCAAATTATAAACTGAAAATAAAATGGGTCCCGCCTGCTACAACACTTAATGCACCCGCATTAATTTAGCATTTACCTTAGGCTTTCAGCTCATAATATTGTCTGTTAAATCGAAGTAGAATTTACTTTGTTTATAGATTATTTTATTTTTGTTTTCTATTCTCAATCTTGTTTCGGTCCTTTTCGTGCATTACTTTTGAAGTGTCTTTTTTTTTTTTTTTTTTTTTAATATTATAAGAAATTAGGAATATTTTAATAAATTAAGAATATTTTAATAAATTAAGAATATTTCTGCGTTTTTGACCCATGAAGGTAAATAGGAAGGACGAATATTGATGCAACTTTGGAGAAAAAACAGACCATGTGAGTTTGTTTGTTTCGCTTTCGCGACTTAACTAGTCAATCGATAACCATTAAATTTTGTATAAGGATGTCGTCAGGGGCACAGAGAGGGACAAAGGAACATCCAAAATAAGTATTGTTCAAAAGGATTACCTAAGTTCACAGAATCCTAATTAACACGAACAAAAGCTAGTCTATATAGATAAAAATGAATCCTTATTTCCCTTGGTCATGCCATCACTTGAGAAAGACTTTACCGATTTCATTGTGACTGTGCCACCGAATGCCGGGAGCGAACTGTCCTTGAAACCCGCGCGACACGCGGCGGCATACCCGGGCGGCTTCTTTGTGCGGCAAAGCCGGTGGGTTTATAAGCCGCCGGACGCACCGCGGCTTTCCCGGCGGCAAGGCCGGCGGCCATAGTGTGTAGGAGCCATTACGATACCAAAAACAAATTAATCTCCTGTTATCAAGACTACGAGATTTCTTTTTTGGAAAATACAGATAAACTTTATTAAACAACTTAAAACCTTGAAATTAAAAACTGTAATAAAGTAATATTTACAATTCAAACTTACCTTTTAATTATTATTTTTGTTTAAAAAGACAACGGTATGCTGTGCCCGACAAGATCCAAAATTGAGACTATTCTATTTTTAAGTTTTTTACACCTTTGTAAACATTTTGTAATGCATAATAAAGAATTGAATTGAACAATGAAAACATATTTAATCATTGCTGCAAGGCAGGTCTTCTTTACATGACAGCGTTAGCTACAAAAGTCATAATGGTGATATTCTAGGACATATTACAGACTTCTATCTAGACCCAAACTAACCATAGCATGTTTATTTATTTATTTACACTTTATGCATATCAGGCACATAGGCGGACTTAATGCCTAAGGCATTCTCTACCAGTCAACCATTGGGTGATGCAGAAAAAACAGGAAGTTGAATAAATATACAAACAAAATATTATCTACCCCTCTAAACATCCTAGTAATATGCATGTACACATACATAAACATCATAGACGTACCATACATAAATCCAAAATATATATTTATATATACAACAAACATACATACACAGATGACAGATACATATATACGCATATAGAAACTTCTAACAACGTTAGATGACAAATGATGGGCAAGTTGATTCTGGTAATTGTTTGAAAAGATACTCTTTCACTTTAAATGAGTATCGATTGGTGGCCATCTTGATTTCGAGGGGAAACTCATTCCAAAGAAGAAAGGACTGAACGAAAAAAGATGAGCCGACAAACTTGGAAGTGTGGGAGGGACAGCGAAGAAGAAGATTACTGATGGAACGAATTGTTCATGTTTTATGGTTTCTAAAATAATATTACGAGCTGGGGTTCGGGATTAGATAGGTACACCAATTTATAACAAAGTAGACACAATTCATTTAAATAATTAGCAATTAACACAGTTACAAGTAATTCTCACTATTACCACTCACTATTCGCTATACTTCGCACTTATTAACTCGCAGTATCGCTCAACTAGAACTGAACTTCCATACCGCAATGCAACTTTCTTATATACTTTGAAAAACATCTTATAAGAAAGTTCAGTAACTTTACTGTCAATTTACTTGTATCGACCGCTGTTCGAAATTGGTCGTAGCGTGATGTCACATAGCCTTTAATATTAATCAATAAATACTCTATCCAATACAAAAAGATTTTTTGAATTCCGACTGATAGTTCCAGAGATTACGGCTATAAACAAACAAACAAACAAAAAAAACTCCTCAGCCTTACATATATAGCCTTATATAATATTATAGACGTGAAAGTTTGTGTGTATGGATGTATGGATGTTTGTTACTCTTTCACGATATTCCCACGGGATCGGGACTTACGCGGGTGAAATCGCGGGGCGCTGCTAGTATTAATATATATAAATTACAATTCTCAACAAACAACGTGGCCTTAAGAATGAAATGAAGTTACGAGACAAAAAGAAGCAAAGTGTTGCCTAGCAACCGCACAGTTCGTATTACTGAACTCACGCGAATCGACCGCGGCCCGTTCAGTTCACGACCGCTAGCTGATGCAAATAATTGTGTGAATGTCTGCATTGCTATCGTTAGAGCGATACAGATGTTGTAAATATTTCCTTTATCAGCGTGTTACATATTAATTAAATAATTGATAGTACAGTATAAGAAGCTACATATTTACAATTAGTTTTTTGTTTGTTTTAAGATTATTCATTGAGGAAAAAAATACCTATACTTTAATAAACTAAATAGGTACGTAAGTTTAGAACCCACCAGGGGCGTTTTCCTGTCTCCATGAGGTACGCTGTTGGATGTTGTTGTATAGATGATATAATAGACAAGTACTTTGATTAGCCAAATCCAAATTTGTTCAGATTAATTGTTAATCGTGGGAAAATATGGGCCGGCTCGACCGGAGTGATACCACGGCCTTACAGAAAACCGGCAGTGAAGCAATGCTTGCATTGTTTTTAGCCGAGTGTGTGAGGTTACTGGAGGCCCTAACCCCTCCATCTACCCCTCTCCTTCCCCCTCTCCCGCTCTACCACCTTTCCCGTACTCAAACCTTAAAGGCCGGCAACGCACTTGTGACTCTTGAGTTACAGGTGCCCATGAGCACCGGTAGTCATTTACCATCAGGTGACCCGTCTGCTCGGTTGCCCCCAATACCATAAAAAAAAAAATACAAACACTCACTCCTGTATCCCCGAAGAGGTAGGAAAAAGCGTATTAGACGCCCCCACTTTTCCGACTATAATATAATCCCACGTAATAGGAACAAACCTATTGCCGAGCACCGGGCACTTTGGGAATTAAATGGGAAAATTGGGAGTATATTGAAAGGGATATGTAGGTACAAAGGGTGGGAGGAAAGGGATATTGCTTATAAGGATGGATTGGGGAGTGTAAGCGATAACTCGAGCAGGTCAGGCATACCTGTAATTGCCAGAAAACTGTCTTTTGCCAGAAAGCCCGAGTTCTCTAACCATTTGTTCAAGTAAAATTTAAAATTGTTGTTTAACTGTTCTTCAAGATTTTTCCAGCTCAAGGTTGCAAGTTTGAATGCATATTACAAAAATCAAACGAATTTATGTGACCGTGAAAATTCTTTAATAGGTCATGCACCTGTCAATACCACAAAAACTGCTACGTAATGTGTATTAGAATTTTTAATAAAGTACCTAAACATATCAGAGAAATGCCACTAAGATGTATGAAAGTAGAATTAGAAAATGACTTGTCAAACACACTTTTTATACGCTTAAAGAATTTTTTGACAGTAGTCATTGACATATAATTATAATTTTATCCTTTAGTATATAGGTATTTCTAATTATTACTGACATGAAACATCTATTATTACAAATTATTTTAATATTTGCACACCTTATACGGTGAATTGTGAAAGATCATATAATATTTTGTTGTAACACCTTTATTTACCTGTACCACATTTCGGGCAAAAAAATAAAAATAATAATATAATATACAATTTATTTTCTCACTACAATATATATATAATACAATATATATAATACAAATATATAATACAAATATATAATAAAAGATTATTATTATTATTGAAAAATAAATGACGTACTAACAGAGACATCAGGTATGTTGTTATAAATCATTCATCCACCACGTGTACACCCAGACATTTCATGAGACGTAAGCGATAAGTTGATATCTTATATTGTTTAATATTCCACACTGGCTAAGTGCATGCAATGTCAGACATAAATACCAGCAGTATTTTCTTCTTTCAATAGTTTCTACAGCGTTGATCGTCACTGCTCTGCTTCTAAAGATGCTAGCGTAATGTTAAGTGACCTGTAACCTTCTTGAACAATAGGTCTATAAAGTTTTTCAAATCCGGTTAGTTAGTCGAATTAGTTGCAAAGATTGGCGCGAAATTATGTCATTATATTTCTTTCAATGACAAAGTAACAGCTCTCTATCATGAAACTCTTAAAAATTGATTTATAGTTTTACCATGACAAATAGAATCAGAGACAATGCAGTCGTTATTGCCGTAACATTATGGCAGTGTTTCCATCCGATATTGAGGACTTGAGTTCGATTCTCCAGTCGAGAAAATGGTTTTTCGATTATTTGTTTACAAAAGCACTCACTCACTCAGTAGGATGTCGTGCTCTGGAAACATTCCGCGTGCACAAAAGAAAAATATAGCTGTCAAAATGTATCCACAACTTGACAACTATGTTTTGCTTTTGAGTGGATACATTTTGACAGCTATGTTTTTTCTTTTGTGTGGATACATATTGACAGCGCTGTTTTTTTCTTTTGTGTGGATACATATTTATATTTTTAATAACAATAAATATGTATACACCTGTGCCTACCAATAACCGTGTAGAAATTGTACATAAATATAACGGAAATTGTAATCACTACAAATTTATTGTAACGTCAAAACCTTTGGCTAAATAATCATTCCAATGGAGTCGAGTTACATTCAGCCATTGACCTTCTCAAAGTCATGGACCAATCAACGAGATCACAAGATTACATTTGTAAATCATAGCTTTGATAAACTGATTAGCATTAATGAACGATATTCCGATAAAATTATGTTAATGGTGATTGCTTGAATATTCAGACTGTTTCGTTGCTATGGTAAAAATATTAGTTTAGAGTTGGTTATTAATTCAAGGTTTCTTGTGTGTGCTGTCAATGTAATATTTAAACTTGAAAATTAACAACATGAAAATATGTTGGAATATTTTTTGAATAGAAGAATTCATTTTTCTCACATCAAGATGTGGGAAAAATTTATCAGAACAGAGCCTAAAACCAATTTGATGATTTGACCAATTGTATAGTCATAATAAACCAATTAGAAGCAAGATTTTGTAGGTAATGTATGTAACATATCTGTATGGTATTTTACTCAAATGGTATTAATAATAACTTGAGACACCTCACACACGGCTGTCTGATCCCAAAACTAGGCAGAGCCCGTACTATGGTGACCAGACAGCTGATAAACATACTTATAAATTACACCCAGACATAACATACGATCGTGCTCATCACACAATTATTTGCCCTGCGTGGGATTCAAAACCACGACCTCTGGCTCAGCAGTCAAGATCACTAACCACTAGATCAACACTACAGTTAAATACATCAGATGTGTTATATGTAGGTACTCGATTTTTTTTTTCAGAATTATAACGCGATATGTTTTTAAAGATATACATAAATTATTGAATACTCTATAAAAATAATATGTCAAAGGCGTTTCATATGAATAAAGATTATTATTATTATAGAGTAATGAAAAAATAAATAACAAATTGTTGGTCTAGTGGTTAGTGACCCTTTCTCGGAGACTTTCTTCCTAGGGTATACCCGAGTCCCTTGCGATAGACTCACTTGTGACTGAACACCCTGTGGTTTTGGTCGGTTCGATTCCGACATACCACTTCACCGATAGCCATGGTGAGGTGATGACCCGTGGGGGTTTCCATACAAAAAAAAAGTAGTTAGTAACCTACGACCTATAGCATAATAGGTCGTAGGTTCAAGTCCCACCTGAATCTTATTATTATTTTAATATAATAATATTACACGTCTAGAATCTGTTATGTTTCTAGAATACTTAGTTTGAATATATCATAGCGTTTCTGTTTTTAATACATATATCTGATACGGATATAAGGTACGTCACTTTTACATAGAACCTTTCTCAAGAATTTAACTTTTTATTGCAAAAAATATTTTTTCTACTCCGATTTGTAGTTCCAGAGATTAGAACGATCAACAAAAAAAAAACTTCAGTTTTATGGTTACGTTGTTTACGTTGTTTATGATTATTTGTTAACTCTAAATGAGTATGAGTCACTCTTTATCAAAGTACGTCAGTTGTATTATATGTAGGTACTCGTAATAACTATTTTAAGAATTATCTCGCGATAAATTTTTACGTGCTTGTAAAATCTGATATTTTGTTTTTGTGTGTTACAGAAAGGTAAGGTCAAATAAATTTAAGGAGCGCTAAGTATGTGTGCGTAATAATTGATTTAGCATTACAAAAAAATATTTTAAAAAAGACATATTTTTAGTGCTTTTCCTGGTGTAGGTCCACATTTCTTAACGACGTATTATGAACTGTCATGCCAATTTTAATGATTTCTATATATATATAACTTCTTAATGGAGGGTAAACTGCTTCGTTACGTAACTCGTTACGGCGCCAGTCTGTCTGGCTTCCCTTTCTCAATAGTTTAACTTAGATTACTTTAAGTTATCACTTCTGTCGGGCGTCCCGGGCGTCTTTTTTAAGTGAAAACTTCTTTAGCGGCGTAGTGCACTTTTTGGGATGGGTAAAAAATGTTAAACTCGCGTCAGGACACGTGACCCTGATCGAAAATTCGTAAGACGGAGCCGAGTTTCTTATATTTACAAATAAATATCACATTCGAAATTCAAACATTTATGAGCGGCCAGGAGCGCAGAACTTCCAGTGTACCCTATGTATACATTTAGATATGTTATTTATTACCTACTTTTGGTTTTTAACCTAATTATGTATATACAGATGTGTGTGTGTGTGTATGTATATGCAAATACATTGTGAAGTTATGTTTTCACTTCTGACGTGCAGTCCTACGACTGACTGTTTTTTTTTTTTATAAAGCTTTATCGGTCAGTTTTCAAGTTCAATTTGATTTGGTTCAATGAAACGGGCATGATTCTATACATTTTCCGAAAAAAGTACCCTTATCTTCCACGAATGGTCTTGATATTTTTTTTGTATTTCGAAGGTCTATAAATGATCATTCTAATCGTTGAAATGTCTACTGTAAATTGTCTATGTAACTTAGTGGTTCATTGATCGTTAAAACGCTTAAAATGCGAAAACCCGATAAAAGTATCTCTGAATCATGATTTTCTCAATATTTTCAATGATTTTTGAGTTTCTTGATTTTCATTTTCAACAACATTTTCCACCTGGTCCTTGTCTGTTATTTTTTTTCTTACTTTAAGCCTTTAAAATTCATTTTCACCAGCCTTCCTCTCACACACCTAGTAAACATATTAATTTCCATTCAAATCTAAATAGATTTTATTCAAAAGGCTAAAATAAAAAAAAAATTCGGCCTATAAAAAGAAACCACTTGAAGTATGTCATGAATGACGCCACTGTCAACCAACAATGAATTATAGTTTAGGAATTTCTGTATTTAATCGCAATATATCATTATACACATATGAAGAGATATCGTAAAACTACTAAAACCAGCATTAAAGCTGACGTCATTGTTTTAGGATGCAGCCTCCCTGGAATCGTTACAGCACACAAACTAAAGAAAAAGTTCGGTGACACCATGGATATCGTCGTATTGGACATACAAGGAGTATCCAAAGTATTTTCCAAATGTAACGTAGCTTTCAAAGAAGATACGCCTTCCGATGATGATTCAGACGGTCCAGAAGACGCTTTCAATATCACACATGCAAAGACATACGAACCCTCTTTAGTAATATTGGACTCATTAGCTAAACACTATCTCATAAAATATACCAATGAATTCAAAATCCCAATTCCAGTTGCTATCATCAATCCAACGGAGAACGAGTCTTCTTTAGACAAGCTATTTGAATATTGCGATGGAACATTCGTCCGGTTCAATAATCGCTTCCATGATTTTAAGTATCTTAACTTTCTGGAGAAGTTTGAACTGAATCAGTACCAAAATTTCTTAGACAAATGCATGAAACATCTATTTCCAACTAACACATTTGAGGACCCAAAGCAGAGACAAAGATTACTGTATTACGACCAAACATCCATGGAGACAAATATTTGTCAGGCTTTACTGTTTTCTACTCCTAGAGAAATTATGAGAACCACCGTAAAATTAGTGTGCGGAGCACCAGCGGATTCAGTGTCTTTATTGTTCTATCTTCATCAGTGTTACAGAACTAGTGGTCCGAAAAATCATTTAGATGGACAAAATACTAGACTTCGAGAAAGACTAATAGGTCACTGCAGAATACGACTGTGGACCCAACTCGCAGAAAGCATTGCTGATATTACATTGCCAGCGAAAGCAATAAAAAATATCCGCACGTACTATGATGCTGATGTTGAACAAGTCATGTTAGAAACTATGATGGGTGAAACTACATATGTTTGCAGTTTACTAGCTATGGCTTTAAAACCTGATCAGTTACAAAAAATCAAAGTCGAAAACGGGTTGTTACCAAAACAAGAGGCAATGATAACTACGGACTTAACTCCCGGGAAAGCCAAGAAGTTTTTAATACAATACGAAGAAAGTTTTTGGGAACAACAAGGCTTCAGTGGTGACATATTGAGTATACGTGGTCCAATAATCTGGGCTATGGAAAGACCAAGACTGTCATGCACGGGAAGCGTCCAGAAATATGCTGCTCTTATTGGTTATTTAATGGTGAAGGATGATGATACAGATTCCAAAGAAGCTGTAGTACAGCAGCTCATAGGCTTATTTGGACAGGATGCTGGATCTCCTGTTACGTACAGAGAATCTGCTATAGCTGATATATTTGTTCCTCGGTGTGGCAATTACGTTGGATTGCGAGTATTGACCAATGAAGTAAGTCCGAGAGGCTTGGAATGGGGAGCATTCGATGTGTTTGCTGACGGGGACGTTGCAGCTGCTCTAGAGGCTGGGCATTCGGCATACTTACACTTGGTGAGTTGTCTCCGGCCGCAAGCTCAGACGTTTGAGGATTTATCTGCAAATGATTGGCCATCATTTCTTAGCGACTCTCCTATCCAGTGGTGGTTATCACACATTAATGTTGTGAGTACAATCAAGATCACTATATGCGCGACCGCTTTAGTTGTTGCTTATAAATTGATGCGTTCATATATAAAAAGTAACTGATTTTTTTTATATCGAATTTATTTTAATACAAATATATACTGTTTATATTGATCCACAATCTACAATTAATTTCTTATTAAACTTCCCGGAATTGACCTACATTTTTAATGAAGAATGGGAGGACTTAACGTGGGAGAGCCATGCTATGGCACGTATGGGCCGGCTCGACTCCGCTCCATACCACGGCCTCACAGAAAACCGGCAGTGAAGCAATGCTTCCATTGCTTTTCGCCGCTTGAGTGAGGTTACCAGAGGCCCTAACCCTTCCCTCTCCCCTATTCCCATCCTTCCCCTCTCCTCCTCCTCTCCCCTCTTCCTGCTCTTCCCCCTTCTCCCCCTCTTTCCCTACTCCCACCTTAAAGGGTGGCAACGCACTTGTGACTCTTGAGTTACAGGTGCCCATGGGCGGCGGTAGTCATTTACCATCAGGTGTCCCGTCTGCTCATTTTTTCCCCTATATCATTAAAAAAAAATGGAGAGAGAAGAGATATCAAATAAAACAGCAAGATAATACGTTGGAAGCTGTAACGTATTAATATCCTGTTTATTGAATGCCTTAACGCTCTGAATAGCATTGTTTTATCCGATTACTTTTGTATTAAGTAAAAAAACACAAACAAGTCGTCAGTCTAGAGTAACAAGGCCTGAAGTGAACAAAGCAGTTATCGGTTTGGCCACCTGCTCTTAAAGAGGCGACCAAGCTCGGCCCGGGTTATTGAAGACTTCCTTCTTAGGTTATATCCGGATTCCCCGCAATTGGCCTATGACGGAACATCACATAGTTTTAGTCGGTTCGATTCAGACATACCACTCTACCGTTACTCCCGTCAAAGTAACTATTATCTTATCTGTGCTCCCGGTTAGGTGATGACCCGTAGGCATTTCTACATCATTATTAATATCAAATTATTTACCAAAATTCAGCCTGCCTAATCGTCATCATCTATGGTGTCATTCTAATCGTCTTAACAACGGTAGCCCTTTTAATATGGCTAAAGCAAAAAACCCTTATATTTATAATTTGGCCTGTTTAATAATTGTGGGGAACGAGTGTTACGTCCCTCTTACACAAAGGGAGGAACCAAGCTGTGCATGGCGGACCGGGGCCCAACGGTTAATATTGGAGTTCTACATAATTATACTTATCGCCACGAGAATTTTCATTGCGTGATGCAGAATCATTAATTACGTAGTTAAGCTCATTTTCGCTAGATGACGTTGAAGTATGTTTTGCTAAGTGTGGAAGACGCCCAAGCCGGTGAAGCACGGCTAGTAACATAAATACATAAAGAAGTGTTTTTTGCAAGACGATAAAATTTTTTGATTGACAAACTTGTAATACCACGTTATGTACCACCGCACTTAAAACAAATAAATAATTTGAATTTGAATACAAAATGAATTAAAGATATTAGGACGTTTAACAAACAAGGCCTTATTAAGGTGCGTCTAAACACGTGAGCTGTACTGGTTCAGATATATTGGCGAGATATGTATTTGTCAGACCTAACCTGATGATAAAATGTTTTCATAACGGCTGGACTATAGTTGACAATATTGTGGCCACATATTGCAGTAAAAATTTTGCCAGATGAAACTAAAATTGAGATAAAGTAATGTACATGAATTCATTATACATACAAAATTACAGTCATTCACCAGGAATAATGTTCTGCATAAATGTCTCTGTACGCATCTAGGCCATGAACTTGACCTTCTTTTGTGCCCACGCCCTTGTTGGACCTGAGGCCGACCCATCCTATGGACCCTTATTGTTCAACGAAGACGAGACTGGAATTTGTATCATTGTCCTTAGAGTTATTAACTTACTAATTAATGACTAGCATTATTAATTGGTGTGGTTGTGTGGTATAGAGTTTAATAACTTATTTGAAGATTTGCGATTCATTACCAACACGTTGTATATAAGTAAGAGTTTTTTAAACGAAATTATAGATAGGTAGCATACAATTTCTTCTATGTTCGCTTATACAATTCAGGTGGCAAACAAAATTTTTTGCTGTGTCTTCTTCTTTCTTCTGCCAGCCTACTAGCAGCAGGTCAGCCCTCCTAGTACCCCTGCGACGCACTGTATCGTTGTGGGTTGTCTCTTCTGTTGTATTTCGGAACCGGAAGAAAATATTTTTTAAGTGATATTTAATAAGAATAATAACTTGAGACATCTCACACACGGCTGTCTGATCCCAAACTAGGTAGAGCCTGTACTATGGTAACCAGACTGCTGATAAACATAAATATATATTACTAAATACATACATATTATAAATAAATGACACCCACATAGAACAAATGATCGTGCTCATCACAAAGTTATTTGTCCTGGTTGGAATAAACATTTTGAAAATGGTGGTCTTTACAGTACATGTACCGTTAAAATTAGAAATCTTACTCCTATATTTTAACTTAATTCACATTGGCCCCAATTCTGTTACTTCACTCGCTAAATTAAAATTCACTAAATTTTCTTCATATAAGAAGTAAACCTTGTACGCTTAGAAACAAGGTCTTATTTCAAATTGAAACAAGTAGGTAACATATGTCACTATCGAAATAAGCAATTTATTAGTCGACTAAAGTCTGATACGCTTAAATAAACTTTAATACCACGTAGCGAGAGCCGCTATCCGTTGAATGCCATCTCTTTTGCTCTGTGTTTTTAGTAAGCGTCTTCGTAGGTGTAGATTCAAAACACGTCATCCTTGTTCGTTTTGAACAAGTTTTTATACGGCAATTATACAGCGTTTGAATAAATGAAGACTCTCGCTGCGTGGAAATAAAGTTGAGTATACGTTGACAGGTACTATTGAAATTTAGCGGCGCTGAGAAATAGATGCTAGTAACAAATAGACCTTATTACAAAGATCACTAGGTTGATTTCATATGAAGAAATTAAGTCAGGTTTTAGTTTAGTCCAGTGTACAATAGAATCGGCACCATTATCTCATATTGAAATCAAAAGTTGCCAATTTCAAAATGTCAGGCAAAAATGGCCGAAAAGATGAAGGCAAATATCAGCCGGGGTTTCACAGGTTGGAGAATACACTTCGTCCTAGAGGTACTCATAAAAGTTTATAATACTAATTATAAGCGAAAACCAATATATCTAACCGCTCACACAAATATATGAGCTTATATAAGTTACTTAACAAAAAGTTTCAAAACATATGATGACAAATACTTGAGTTATGAATTTAGAGAAATGAGAATTTCTTACGATAATCTTTGGTTAATTCACCGCCAACCACGAAATGATGAACCAGGGATGAGAGTTTCGTCTTCCCCATTTAGTACTAAATTGGTTGAGTGTAATATTATTTTAATCGAGTATTTTTAATTGCAGTATAACCAGCATAATAGCTTTTATAGTTATAAATCGCCTGCAAATTACTGTGTAGCAAATGTCTTTCTTAAATGATTGCCTAAAGCTTCGCACAGGTTCAGACTTCTATTATTTACCATTGAAATTAAAAAATACATAATTCAAATTAAATATCTTTATTTCATACTTATTATTCAAAATCTTCAATATTTTTTTTTTTTATATAAAATTGTAGATGGAATGCTTAGTCGAAAGGAATATTAAAAAGATTTGAAAATTAATTTTCTTCTAAATTTTACTTTTAATTTTTATCCGACTACGTCAAAGCATAAAGGAAGGGTTATAATAATAAAATCTTACTAATATTATAAAGGCGAAAGTTTGTGAGAATGTATGGATGTTTGTTACTTTTTCACGAAAAAACGGTTGAATGGATCTGGATGAACTTTGGAACAGAGATAGATTATAGTCTGGAATAGCACATAGGCTACTTTTTATCCCGGAAATTGATCCCAGTTCCCGTGGAATACATTTCAGAAACATTTCCACGCGAATGAAGTCTCGGACAACAGTTAGTATTATAATAAGTTTATTTATTTCTCTTCACCCATTCTACAATTTGATTAACAGTTTAACAGATTACCATTAAGAGATTTGTATTTTTCTAACAATAAGTACATATAAAAACAATTTTGTATTGACCTGTATATGGGAGGAATATTCCTATTAAACATTGAAATGACTTATATAGGTGTATATATATATATAATACAATTATAAAAATAAATAATATACATAACCATGAAAAATATAAAACAATAACTTGATAACCAAAGCACACCTAATACGTGTGTCCCTATGTTAATAAACATTCTGAAATATTTTTGAAAATCAAAATGGTTTTTTTTTTTTATTTTCCCGCATTAGGAATTACTCCTGTGTCGCGGGAGACTTTACAAACATAAAAACAACGGACACAAAGTACACCCAGACTAGGGTGGGAATCGAACCCACGACCTCTGGCTCAGCAGTCAGGGTCACTAACCACTAGACCAACAGGCCAGTCTTAGTACCTAGTTACTATGATTTTAGCAGTCTATGTCATGTATTATTTCAATCTACGTGTGTTCTACTGAACCGATTTGATGAATGAGGTATCGGTAGATTCTTAATAATGGTCCGGGTAAAATAATCTATATAAATTCTACTTAAATTTAAAATGGTAGACTTTACACGTAAATATCTGACGTCGCAAAAAAATAAACTGAGATCATGACATGTTTGGTATCGAAAGTAAGGTCTTGACGAGCACATTATATAAATTTAAAATAATAATATATAAAAATAAATATATGATTAAATAACTTATTAAATTAAATTAAACACAGTAAACTTTTAGAGAGCGATGGTATAGCAATGAATCATTGATTTGCTACAAGTTGCTATAAAATATATTTAAGGCGCTATAATTTTTTCAAGCAATTTCCAAGTGACTGTTGCAAGAAATTGAATATTTCTTTAAAGAATCGTTTATCCTTCCACCTTCAAACCGGCAGCGCACTATAAAACGTACTAATATAATTTACACTTTTTACAATAAGACCTTGATGCATGACGACGAACCTTGAATGAATAAATGAAAGATGGCATAATATGTAAGGTCTTTATGGTATTTTAATTCATTTTAAAGAAAGTAAGAAAGAAGAAAGAAGGAAACATTAATCGCACGAAATATGGTTGTTTACATGTTGTTTTAGAAAAGTTTGTGTCGTCAGCACATTTCGCCTTTTATAGGCATGCGAATACTTATAATATACTTAAACTAATAACATTTATTTACTTACTAATTTGTTATATCCTGTATCCATTATTTCTTACTAAATAAATAAAAAAATACCTACTTATAATTTTCACACGTATTTTCAAAAATGTATTAATTGTATAAAAACATTTCTCGACAAGCCATGAATACAATTTAGCTTTAAACGTAATTAAAATTGTAATATAGAAAAGATAGGTAGGTAGTACTAAAATTAAAAAGTTAGAGGTGTCCTAAATGGCTTTTGCTTGGCAATAAATATTTCCCTCATTACACAACACATATGGCTTTTGCTTGGCAATAAATATTTCCCTCATTACACAACACATATGGCTTTTGCTTGGCAATAAATATTTCCCTCATTACACAACACATATGGCTTTTGCTTGGCAATAAATATTTCCCTCGTTACACAACACATATGGGTTTTGCTTGGCAATAAATATTTCCCTCGTGACATAACACATTACAGTTACAGTTTGAGGTTGCATGTTAGTTATAAATATCGATAGGCTTATGATAAATTCTTTAAATCGATACGCGATCACCGATGTAACGATCGCTTCACTGTATGCCAATAATTTCTATGCTATTTATATTAACAAAATGCTCTGGACCAAACCGAAATAATGATGCATTTGTCGCACATGGATTGTCGAATCCGCTGTTTTACAAAACCACTAGTTATTTTACAAAACAGATCTATTAAGTAAAACAGCTGAACGATGAACACTTTGTGTAAATATCATGTACTAGTACTAGCCCTTCCCAGCAGTTTCACCTGCGTTTATAGCCAGTGCTCCGCTTCTAACGGTCGTTGCGTGATGTTACATAGCCTATATCCTTCCTCAATAAGTACTCTATGGCTCTATGCAATACAAAAATTTATTTTGAAATCTGACTGACAGTTCCATAGATTAACGCGTTTAAACAAACCAACAAAAAACAGCGTAGATATAGATTATACTTTCTTTAGAGGTACAGACACATACAGGACAATGCTCATAAATGTATGAAATCCTGTACGGAGTTGCATCAAAACCAAAGTTGGTTTTTCATGACATTTAATAAACAAACACGCACAACTGTTTTTTTTTATTGAAACCCAGGTTTATCTATTTTTTTAAACTTTTTTAATGAAAATACCCTGAATGACAGAAACGGAACGTCAATTCCCCATTCGAATATAAATAGATATTAAATAACTGATTGTTTTCAAATTATATCCCCTGTTGACATACCATACTCCTGACGCTAGTTGTATAAAAATGTGAAAATAATTACTACAATAATTTGAGTTTGACGCGTGAGAAATATTGGTACCACATTTGGTCATTGTCTTTAGTATACTACCGTAAAATATACTAAGTTTATGGGGTGACATGATCTTTTGATAAATATGTACTTTTTAACGTTCGTGTTTTATGATAACTATATGGAATAATAATGATAATACTATATGATTTAGATATGGTTCAAACGTGTACTACATAAAAAACCACCATCTTAATTCCCGTCACTATACATACACTCTCACACTCTCCCCGAAGGGGTAGGCAGAGACGTATTAAACACCCAGATTTTGCTAAAAATAATTTAATAATTTGGTCCCACAAACGTAATAGGGGGCAAGCCTATTGCTGTCAACCCTTTGGGATATTAAAGGTAAGAAAATTGGAAGTACGTATATTTATAAGGAAAGGTAGGTGGAAGAGAGGGCAATGAAAGGTAAGGGTGGATTGGTGAGTATGCAATAATAGCTAGACCAGGACAGGATTACGAGCACCTGCCTGTAACTCAAACTGGTTGTTGTCGGAAAACTCGAGCCCTCTGATCTATTAACCTCCCGATCATGTAATCATATTTATGTGCAAGCAGTTCCCGCACGGCTTCGGTCGCGTCTACATATTTATATATTCTGCGCGGAACCCTAATTCTTTTTCCAAAATAAAATTACGCCAGCTATCTGCCAGTGAAAGTGCTATTGAAATCGGTCCACCTGTTCTGAAGATTAGCCGGAAGAAACAGACAGACAGACAGACAGACAGACAGACAGACGGACGGACGAAATTTTTAAAACTGATTTTTAGGCATATGTATTGTGCAAAGTGAGCTTAAAAAACTATTCTTTTGACATTACAAACAGACACTTCAATTTTATTTATTTGTATTGATATATCCGCACTTAAAGAAATTAAATAATTTTATTTAATCACTGATTGTTCAGTGGCTTAGTTCCGGAACTAATTCCGCATTAAAAACTCAATTCCCGTATTGGAAGCGGAAATGGTTTTCTTTTTATTTATCAACGCTCCGCTGCTCTTAAACGTGACATTTAGTCAATTGTTTGTTCATAATAAAGTTAAATAGTCTTTTTCCGGTATTTTGTGTAGCTGTTTTAACTTACTTCTTATAAAAATAAATATGTGTCGCGCGGGACTTTGCAAACATTCAAACAACGGACACAAAGAACATTCACACTCGGGCCAACTATTTGTTGATCACACAAATTTTAGTCCCGTGTCGAATTAAACCCACCACCCTCGACGTTGAGGAGGCGACCACTTTAACCTTTGCATTACGCTACAAATCTTTATTTCAAAATACAAGTTTTTACTAAACTTAAGGTTTTGTCATTTAATAAACATATACTGATTTGACTTATGCCCGGTTCCTATAATCAAAAAACAATTGGCTTTGCTTACGGACAGTGAAAATTCAACGAACTTTTACCGTCCGTAAGCAAAACGAATCGTTTCTTGATTATAGGAACCGGACATTGATCAGTAAGTATCGTATTCCTTCGTAAAAAAAGAGCACTGCGATCACTGTACCACTTTATAGTTATGAAAGGCTATAAAATAATCTTCATGTCAATCAATGTCTACGAATAAATACATTATGAATTTAAAATTTGTATGCCTTATGGCAGAATGTACCAGGATCTTAAATTGTTATATACCATTTTAATTATTCTTACCTACATTATGTATAAATAAAGACTGATTTGATTTGATCTGATTTGATTCATTGAGTGTCTATCGTTCCGATCCCTTTAATATAGTTGAGTTGGACGATGGTTGGCGCTCGTGATATCTCATACTCGTGACGAGTCCCATTGGTCGGGGCTGGTCATCTCCGGACTGCTATTAGTTAAATAAAGTAGTATTTCGCCTGACTATGTTACATTATCCTCATATTTAATTTGTGCTTATGAGAGGCTTTGGAGTGTCCTTCTCTATAGGATCTTCGTATGGAGAATACACCTGACCATTCAAAAGTACCTTTAATTGGTTTCATTTTGATTTTGTTTGTAAAGGCGATGTGTGCGATGTCATTGGTCCTTTAGCCAAGAAGCCCATCACCTGCTAGTTTAACTAATTTGTAAACCACGTAGCACAGTCAGTATAAACCAGAACGGTTCTGATGTTATTATGATGTTTGATAGTAAGTGGTACAGTAAGTACATAACAATATTTTGTTACAAAACTCCCACGTTACTTAATATCCGGGTTTCCCACAAGTGGACTGTGATGTTTATGTTCACTTAGGTACTATTGACATTAACGATGTAATACTTTTCCTTCCTGGTGATTATATGATCCAGTATGTTTGGGAACAAAAATTAATTGAATGCTGCCAATGACACAGGTGAATACTCTGCACATCTTGAAGAAAACGTCTCTATACTGCAAAAACTCGACATCAAGCAGCTGCTATCTTCTTTGGACATCTCTCTTTACTTTATAGAATGCTGGGTAGTAGAATACAAAGTTTTAAAGAAGTACAGTGTGCCTTAGGCAACTCCTGCGATGAAAGATTAAATGAAGTCTGCCATGAGTGGTGCATGCTTCCACCTGATATCAGATGAAGAATCTCAAGTCATTGTAAGGCAAGCGGCATCTGCCTGTGACAATCTCTTATGATAACCAGGACTGCTCTGCCACTATAGAAAGGTCGAGCAATCGATAAATTAAAGAAGGTTAAAGTAGGTAGGTACTTTAAAAGGTTCTCTCCCACTTTGTGTTGGCTTGGTCCTATATTTTTTATTTACTTAGGTTGCCACAATTAATGATTTATAGATATAATATAATATATTCATAACATAATGAATGCACTTCTTAAGATGAAAATCAAACTTGTCTGTGTTTATAATCAAATCCACAACTCACAAAAATCACCATAAGGATAGTGTGCACAGGAGAGTATGATCATACTCTCTTCAGTTTGTCTGTCTGTCAAAATCCTTTTTCTCGGGAACCTGTGGACGCATTAAGTTAAAATTAACATTAGACAGACAACAAAGTGATCCTATAAGGGTTCCTTTTTTTGCATTTTGAGGAAGGGAACCCAAAAAACAAAGGATAATGGTCAAGTTGCTATAAAGCCTCTTCACATTAAATAGGAGCCCAACACTGACCAACGAAACGAAAACCCACCAAATTTTTAATGGTGACATTCCGATACATAATGTAACAAAAAATGTAACTTAGTAGGTCAGTACCATACACGCAATACGACAATAAGTCGCCCATAATAATTAGACATGCGCTTGCACAAACACTTTCCATTCCACACAGCCAAATATATTATATTGTATAACTGATATTATATGGCTTGATTTTACTATTATATGTTGTGTACGTTTAAAAGTGACTGATCACTGGTGAAGAGACACTACTTAACACCGTTTATCGAAATGAGTAGACAAGTATAAATTAAAAATATCCCCGACTAAAAATCCGTTCAAAAATTAGAAAAGCTAATGATCTTCGAACGGCTGAACAGATCTGTCTATTTTCTGATTAGCCATATGCTACAGGCAGATATACCCGCATACTCGTTATACTTATAACACCCACATATTATGATATTTTAGGGGTTATGAATAAAACAAGCACCAGTTTACAGAAAAATATTGTGGCTATCGATCGATTATGTCAGTAACGCGTAATAATTTCAATCAATACGAATTGGCTGCTAAAGAAAAGATGACTATAAACATAACTACAAAAGAAAAATAATTTGCAGCACACGCATCACCTGAAAGATGATCAGAGTCTGTAGAGTTAAATGGCAGAGAAAAGTTTCAAAACAACTTCAGTCACCTCATTTACTGTTTTGTACTTTACATTTTTGCCCCAAGTTCTTGTGTGCCCAGGGGCTCCGGCTTACCCAAAGACGACCTTGGAATTAAGAATCGGTGCTCGCTACCAGCCTTATTTGTGCTATAATCATGTATTATAATTGAAGGCGTTTCAAACATAAAAACAAAAGACCAAACCGTACAATCGTATGAAATAAAAAGGCGATGTCACCTTAAATTCAATATTTGAAAGATTTTAAAATTATAATAGCCCAGTCAAGGAACTAATATACTTAAATTTTGGATTACCACGCATTTTTATTTTTGGATAAATTTCTATATTTTTTCAAATAATTGCTTTTTACTAAAATTTAATAAGATTTTAAAAAGCGGTTATTTGAAAAACAATTAAATGTAGTTTTATACGTCGCGTAAAAAAAGATATACATCAAAATTTCGTAAAAAGTTTAAAGTCGATCTCGCTGAAATTTCTAGCACTTTTTAATATACAAGCTACAATTTCAGAAAGTTTTAGACATTACACGTACTTTCCTTTCAAAGTTGAAAAAAGTGCTCGTTTTTAACTATGACCTTCATAGAAGTTAGGTTTAAAATATCAACAGCTGATAGGCTTGAGAAAAAAGAAAAAAAATTGTGCTACAACAAGCATTTGATTCAATAGTTTAAAATACTATATTTCTACAAGTGTTACCAATATAGCTTTGTTTTGACTTTTTATCATCGATTGTTTTAACCCACGACGCAAAAAGGGACGACGCAAATTATTGTGTGTTATTAGTTTGACGTGTCTGTGTGTCTGTCTGTCGCATCATAGCTCCGAATGAACCGATATAAGTGCGGTTTTTTTATTTAAAAGGTGACTTGATCGAGAGTTTTCTTAGATATAATTCAAGAAAATCTGTTCAGCAGAAGAACATTAGCTCTATTGTAATCATTGAAGGGATTTTCGAGTCGGTATTTTTAATTTGTAATTAATTATGATCATATGCTGAGTGGCTCTATAAACGATCTGTAAAAAACGATTGTAAGCATACTATTATTAGTACTACACTGTCTATAGACGTTCAGCAGTGTGAAATTCGTACCAGAGGTTCTAATGTTATCATACAAGACTTGAAAATAATTGTATATGTATTATGATTATTATTATTGTTTTAAGTGCCTAGTGCTACTTCGACCATTTCTGGGCTTTTGTAGCGCACTTCTACTTTATAGTTCACTGCTCAGACTTATGGCTTCGAGAAACCTCCAGATCCTTTCAGCAGTGATTGTTTGTATTTCCTGTGGTTGCATGATGTGCAACCCTAGGTTGATACTTCGATGCCGCATTAGTGGTATTATGATTGCAAGAAACAGTCTCACAACCACTGATATAAACTATGAAAATCACTAACTAACAGTAACTGCCAAGTTGTTCGTACCTCTGTTCGCACTCAAGTTAAGTTTTCATCTTATTTCTACCCTTTTATAATCCAAATATTCGTTAATATTTATCAATCGACCAATAGTATTGCGTTACCGGTATAACCAGTCAAAATAATGTCTATTAACTTATTTTTATTAAATAGTGAACTGTGTTATCATCTATTATAGTTTGTCCCTATTTTTAATAAAATAAATAAGAGTTTTTAATGTGGCGACAACATGATTATATTAGGCTTTGTCTTCTCAAGCGATGTCAACAAGAGTGTATACTTTCACGTTTCTCATTACCGCAGTTATCAATTCAATAATACAACGGGTTGATCGCCGTCGGTTTCGGGGAAAGGTTGCAAGTTGCACAACAACACAACAATAGCAAACATTACGCCGCCGGCAACAACACCTTGGAATGATAACATTGTCTTTAGGCTCTTGTGTAGCGTAATATCATCTGTACATATAAATGTAGTATTTTTATTTTTTAATTTTTTATCTGATACCGTCTGATAACTAAATCCTACTAATATTATAAACGTGAAAGTTTGTGAGGATGTATGGATGTATGTATGTGTGGATGTATGGATGTATGGATGTTTGTTACTGATTCACACCAAAACTACTGAACCGATTGCGATGAAACTTGGTATGTAGACAGCCGATATTCCCACGGGATCGGGACTTGCGTGGGTGAAACCGCGGGCCCTGCTAGTGCTGTATATTTTAGAACTATGTTATGATACTTTGAACAAAATCAAAATATCTCCACTTTTCACATCAAAACTATGCATTCTTTCATCTATTTATTTTCGTCTTCGTTCATCCAAAGACGAACATTTTTAAAACTTACCTGTAAAAAATTGCTTTGAACGAAAAGACAGCCCTTTGTACACATTCAGTAGATGTATTCCTTAAAAATTGTGTACAATAAAGTTTATTCTTTAAAAAAAAAATTATAAACGAAGTAATATGTTGGTAAAACTACTATGAAATTACTTATGTGAGTGACCATATTCGCCAGAAGCGCTAGTTGGTAAGTGGTACTAATATTATAAAGAGGTAAAGTTTGTGAGTTTGGATGTTCGGGGTAATCTCCGGTACTACTCCGATTTTGAAAATTCTTTTAGTGTTGGACAGCCCATTTATCGAAAAAGGCTAATAACAATACGCTACGACCAATAGGAGCCGAGCATCAATGAAAAATGTTGCAAAAATTTACAAACGCAGACGAAGTTGCGCGGGTCAGCTAGTAAATTATAAAAACGTAATCTTGGCATCGGAATCGAGGATAACATACTAATACAAGGTAGTACAAATCACTACCTAGCCATGTTAATGAAAGCTAGAACGGACCTCTTTTGATCGATTTATAGTTATTTCTATGAGGTATCACTTCGGCTACATGGCGTGAGTAAATACCTCCTTTCAAATTATATTGACATATTGACAATATGACATGTCATTTACTGTATAGGTACGGCACATTCTCCTAAAAGTTAAAACTTAGAATTTAAGTTTGTCATTTCATTAACATGCCTTTAGGTTAGCAGTTAGTATATGTAGGTACGTTTTTTATTCCTACTAATATTATAAACGTGAAAGTTTGTGAGGATGTATGGATGTATGGATGTTTGTTACTCTTTCACGCAAAAACCACTGAACCGATTGCGATAAAACTTGGTATGTAGATAGCTGGAGATCTGGATTAACACATAGGCTTCTTTTTATCCCGATATTCCCACGGCATTGGGACTTACGCGGGTGAAACCGTGGGGCGCAGCTGTTTTAAATATTGATAAAAGAGAGTCTTCAATAAAAAAAAGTCTAGTTAATTTTATTTCCACTACAGAAACAGTTTGCATGCTTTATTTCACTTATTTCAAGATATCGGCTTGAGTTCTATCCGTATAACCGACTAATCGTTCCCCACAGTTTCACCCGCGTTTATGGTCACTCCTAAACTCTTACAGGTCGTAGCGTGATGTTACATAGCCTATACTATTCCTAATGAATCTGGCTCCATCCAAAAAGATTTTTCAAATCCGACTAGTTCCGAAACGAATCGAAAAAATCCGGTAGTTAAAGAGATTAGCGCGTTTAAACAAACGAACAAAAAATTCAATGTCGATAGTTAATCGGTATACCAAGAGATTATTTAGAACTAAAATAAAATTAAAATTAAGGTTCCCATAATAAAGCAACGATTCATTTTGCTTACGGACGCTCGTGGACGGGTGCTGCTTGGGGTGACTGGTCGGCCTAGTCAGCGATGCTTTAGCCTATACTATTATTTTGGTTCGTTCAACTGCAACTCTAGCCTCTTAATCCAGTCACGAATTATTTTTAACTGTAGCGTATATTATTATTAGCATATGTAATTGAATGAAGGTAGATGTGCACCTTGAATGATTTCTATGTTTAATAAGTTCAAACCTTCAACGGTATCACTGAGTGATTTTTATTTTTAAGTACGTTAGCTTTTGGAGCATTTCAATAAATTGAAATTCAGGTGGCATCAGCTTGCATCCTGTTTACCTTTCGTGTAACACTAACACTATTGTACCTGAAGATCTGACTTTTAAAAAGAGTGGCCATGAGTTTCTTTGCCAGTATTCTTCTCATAAGGCTCTACGCATTTTGGAAACTGGAAGTTATAGATCGACACAAGCAGGCAGTAGATTTTGGTGTTTTCACCTAATTTACCTCGACAATCCAGCACATGCTGTGGCGTCTGTTTGCGCCAATCTATGATTTTAACTCTAGCTTCAATTTAACGTTCATTTGAATTTGAATTTGAATTTGGACGGTAAAATTTTCGTTGAAAATTCAACGAAATTTTACCGTCCGTAAGCATAACGAATCGTATCTTGATTTTAGCAACCGGGCATAAATAGGTAATGTAGATAGTCATCTGTACAATACCATATCTATCGGGACCGGTTTATCATAATATATTTTTCAGTGAAATGAGTATCAGAACCAGGGACGGCCATATACCTTCGCGCACTAGAGATGTGCTGTGATGAGCAGTAGTATTGTTCCACTATATTTTTTTATACTGCGTCGCGTCGGTGGCAAACAACCATACGGCTCGTCTGATTGTAAGCGATTACCGTAACCTATGGAGGATTGCAATTCCAAGGGACTTACATGCTCGTTGCCAACCCTTTAATAATTCCTTTTACTATTTACTACATTCTAGAAGGTTCCACGCTACCAATACACATACAACCTCAGTAAAACACTAAACAAACTAATAAATTTTTCTCCAGAACCACAAATTACCACGTGCCGAGTCATAATAGCTGTTGTCAAACGTTCACGTTGTTATGACAAGTATACGTGCGGTACAGTGCTGTAGAACTCGTATTCATACACACATAGGTACTTATAAAAGGTAAAGATACTCCTTTAAGTAAGTAACTTACGTGCGCTCCGGAAGGCTAAACGTGACAGGAACCTTTGCCCTCAAGGATACAGGACAACGTAGGTCGATATAATATTATCTATTCACAACAGTTCTACTTCATATTCAATCATTCGAGTTCTATTTTCAATCATACGTGGGTCACACTGAAAGTTTTTGAACTGGCCAGTAAGAAACGCAGCCGATGAAAAATTTATTTAAATTTCGAATTAGGAACTCTTTGCGAATCTGTAGTTGTTTAATGATTTCATGTCTATTGTTTTTACAAATTGGCGGCAATTTAAAAAGTGTCTGATTAATGAGTTTAAACATGGTGTAAAAAAAAGTTTTCGAGAATCATCATGAGTTTAAACGTCACTGATAATTCTCGAGAAGGTTCTTCTACGGCGACTACTGAAGATAACATAAGTGTTGTGCGGCTAATGATAGAAGCTGATTTCGAAACTATAATTTATAAAACGAAACCACACCTCTGATAAGTACCTAGACTGCATGAAGCAGTAGCAGTAGTAGCAGGTACAAGATGACCCCACTCACGACTGCGAGACTAACTGCTTTGTGGAAAGCTAGTCAAGTCGGTCGGGGGTCCAGGGAGTTCCTTCCTAGGTTATACCTGAGCCCCCGGGCCATAGACACCCGTGACGGAACACCGGGTGGTTTTAGTCGATTCGATTCCCTTCCACATAATCACTTCGCCGAGTGCTCATTGAGGTGGTACCCGATAGGTGTCCACTCGATAAAAAATAAAAAATACAAGAAGTCTTTAGTACTGTGGCGTAACCACGATTGGACTAGTCAAGGCTCAGGTCTATTTATCAAGAGGAAAATCATTGACCTTCTCTGTAGGAGCATGGTAAAATGCACAACTTTGCACAAGTGACCTAAACGATTATACAATATAAAACATTTTTGTATAAATATCTACTTGTGACAGTCACTAGAGGAGGAAGGATAATCTTTAGTGTGGTCCTTGTCACTCCTAATGTTTTGTTAATGTTAACAAGGACAGGAAGTAAGTCTGTCTCCGTTGTGCAACAGAACGTTATTGAAATTGTTAAGCAAGATAATTATGATTCTTTTATTAACTCCATTTGTAAATAAATAATTAACTATGTTAACAAATCTTATCTAACCTTCTTCTTTGAATTTAATATATAATTTAATATGTACCTACTACCTACCTAGATGCCTTCTGAAAACCGTGTAGACGAAAGTAAATTTACAAATATATTATGTTATTTTTAAGTTACTTTGTACATAGTTTTAATTAAATACTCACAATATGTCATTGATTTGCCGCGCTGTCTTTGTTTTGCATCGCTAAGTGCATATGACGTCATAGCAGGCACTTAGGTAGTCAAAACATTGCACGCTTCGATCAACTGCACAGTGCACGTATAAATTTTTATACACTAATGATTGCGTTATCTACAATGACGTATTAACTAAAACATCTTAGGTTATCTACACATGTTTATCTATGGGCAGATGTTCAAAAGCATGTAGGAATGCTGTAGAAATAAAATTGTTTTAAATATATTGGAAAGAGGCGTGGGAAAAAAAAATGTAATGATATTGTGCGTTACATTATGCGGGATATTTTCAATAATACAGTGACTTCCTTTAAGCATGAGTCACACATTAACTTAAGTCACCTCACACACAGCCCCAGATCAAACCAGGCAGAGCCTGTGCTATGGTAACTAGACAGCTTATAAACATACTTAATTATACGTTACTAAATACATACATATTATAGATAAATTGCACCCAACAAATGGCCGTGCTCATCACACAATTATTTGTCCTGGGTGAGAATCGAAACCACGCTAGAAGCTAAAACGTAACCCCTAATCCTGGACCGACAAAAACAAATTTTGCCCAACTGGACTTAAACCTGGGTACGGCCATGCACAGGGCAAAGTGCTATATTGGCACAAACTAAGCATAGCTTGTACAATGGGTTCTTACTATAAATAAACAATAGAATAGACATATTGCATCCTTAAATTGTGTGTAAACGCATGTTTGACAAATAAATTATCTTTATCTTTTATCTTTATCTAATAGAAATGGAAGCACCCAGACTAACGCAAAAAGTTTTTTTTATGCATATTGCACTCAGCGAGATTCGAACCGGCAGCTTTGCAGTCACGGCGGCCGCCTTTATGGTTCGTCATTCACAAGAACTGGATCTACTAGCAATAATTACAGTATAAAGTAATATAAAAAGTTATAAAAAAGTTTTGACTTCGTAAAAAGTATTGACAAACCGCTAAAAACATTACCTTGTAGGCGACCGTGGTTTTTACTAAAACTATTTACTGCCGACGAATCAGCTAAAAACTATAGAACAATAATAGGCTTTATTTTCGATTGTCATGTGACTGTTATCATATATTTCCTCCTCACTATACTTAGAACGACTTATCTATTTGAAGGCTATTTCTAAAATGAGTAGATATAAAGAAAAAAAAGTTTGTTTCCTTAATCAGGCAATGTTATGGCTTGGCACTTCTTAACATTTTATTGTCCTTTTTTATTTTAACGTTCAATAAAAATAACTTAAAATACTGTGAAAATTGTCATCCAGTTTTATTTAAGCGTTTTTAATTAATTTTGTAATCGTCAAATTAACATTAAAAGAGAATGATTTGACCATAGCACAGAATACATGACAATAGTAAGGCGTGACGTCATGCCTACGTATTTCATACAAAACATACCGTTTTGCTGTTTACTAAAAAGATACTGATTTGATTTCATCCACCATACCATGATCAAACGTAGTAGGGTCAATTTTGCGTTGTCAACCTTATAAGCTCAATGCAACAGTTACTGTTTATGGTAGAAGTAAAAGAGTGTGACACTAGAGATTCGCAATACCATCCTCTACAAATTATTTATTACGAACTTTTCCCCGGGTTTCGCTAGTGTAAAAGTATTTTTTTTATTCCTTGGCAATAATACCTTTTTTTTAAATGAAAGGTACCCTATGTCCTTTTCTGTATTCCTTACGTGTTTGCGAATTTTTATGATGATCAGTTGAATAGCCAAGATGTAAAAAAGCCTAAAAAACAAACGCTATATTTTACTTTTTCACTTGGCTTCGAGCGGCTAGTTCTTTTGCTAATAATGAAATAACATTGCTAGTTTTACGATAATGTTATGTTCCAAATTTAAAATTGTAAGGTTTTGAATTTGGAACGAAATTCAAGATTGTAAATATCTTATGTGCCTACTTACAAGTTCCTTTTCAATTGTGAGGAGCCTTTAATTAATATTCTGAGCATCAATTTATGTAGATTCTTGCTTTACCAGTTAAATGAGGAAACATATAACCTAATCATAACTATGAGTGAAGGTAAATCTATTAGTCTCAATGCCAAAGGGAGGAAAACCTTTCCTGTGTATCTAGAGGCCGCCCTTTGATTATATGACACATTTAATACCACAAACAAGCATAGCCTGTCTGGATGGAGGGCAGTCACAAGAAACACTACCAAGACAAGCATTTAGCTTATAGCCCAGTCAACCTAGCTGCTTTATGATAAAAAATGGACATTTCGATTACCACGCGTTTTTATTTTTGGATAAATAGTGAAAAAATGCGCTGGTTAAGCATTTCGATATCCGCAGTCTGGACAAGTTTGGCATTTTTTTTTTAACAATTTAGCGAAGAAAAATACTTTTGGAGTTTACTCCTTAAGAATCGATTTGCATATAAGGCGCCCGGTATGAAAAAATATGAAGAGTAAAATGAGAGACTCCAATAAATTGTAAACTCCAGTCGTGCGTCGGAGCTGACACACACATTTTTATTTTTACATTTCGTGTAATATCTCGTTTCCAGTACGTTTTTTGTCGTATGTGCCCAAAGCTTTTTTGTTCTATCATTTAATAACTTTGAAAGGAACGTATGTAGAAGTCTGAAACATTTTGGAATTGGAGCTTGTAAGGATATTAAAAAGTGCTATAAATTTCAGCGAGTTTGATTTTAAACTTTTTAATTTATTAACGAGCATTTATTTTTTTAGCCTTAATTGCAAAATGTGATTTTTTTTCTAAACTTAAAATTTCAAAAACCAATTAAGTTTATGAGTCCGTTACAAGTTTTAAGAAATATATAAACAATATTTCTTAGCAGGTTCGTGCAGGGAGAATCTATCGTGATCGAAGAAAAAAAATTTAAAAAAGGTAAAGTAAATTTAGATTTCTGTGATCGTGATCGAATTGTGTATGAAGGAAGAGGCAGGACCAGGCCTATGCCACTCGATGTACTTACGTGCGCTAAACACCTACCGGCCGCTCGTCCGCTGGCGGACCTTATACGCAGTCTCGCGCAGTGAGTTGCCGACACACTATGTTGTAGAGACCTCGATTTTGTGTCAAGTCCTTTTATTAAATCCTATTGTTTGTATCATTAGAAACATCAAAGTAAAACTCCCGCGGCGATACGGCTTCTATATTATTATTTTTTTAAATATCAAAGTTAAGTATATCCGGGTCATGAAATTACAAAAAAAAGTTTGAATGCAAACTTGATGATTTTGTTTAAATTTGATTGTACTGAATAAATCCACATATTATACCACATCTTTCTTCAAATTTTCATGGATTTACTATGATTAGTAACAGAGATATTAATAATTTTATCATATTAGGATTTTATTTTTTTATTCCACTATAACGGCGTATTAGCAAAAGATATATATATATTAAACGATAGCTTAAATCTTTCTTTACCACCAATATTAAAACCACATGCTAATTCCGCGTTATTCAAAAGTTATAAATAATTTAGTTTTTTTTTCAGGGTTGTCACTACCAAAATATAAAACAAATTTTAAGTATTCGAATATACCAGATGCTAGAATTAATTCTGATTTTGGTATATGATAATGCTTCGCGACTGATTTTTCTGCCATGGCATCCCTATCAAACCTCCAGTATTTGTTTCTTGTTTCTGCCCCTTGTTCTGAAAGCATTCCAATTGGTAAAATTGAAGACTTTATCATTTTTGCCCTTTATTATTATTGAATAAATCCACATACTATACCACATCTTTCTTAAAATTTTCAGGGATTTACTATGATTACTAACAGAGATATAAATAATTTTATCATTTTAGGATTTTATTTTTTTATTCCACTATAACGGCGTATTAGCAAAAGATATGTATATTAAACGATAGCTTAAACAGTCTTTTATCACCAATATTAAAATCATAAGCTAATGTCGCGTTATTCAGAAGTTACAAATTATTAAAATTTTATCCGGATTTTCAGCAGCTAGGGTTGTCATTTCCCCTACTTAACAATATCTAATATCCGGTTTACAAATTTTAAGGCATTTTTACCCGACTGCGGTGAAACCATAAGAAGGTTTATATTTATTTTGGCCTGTGTATGTATGTATGTATGCACGTATGCATGTATTTATGCTGATGTTCATTATAAATACATCGTCCATTCCAACATAATTTCTAAACTAATTATTATAATTTTACAAATGAGGTATTGTTAGAAGCGTCTTGTATATTCGTTGATTATAGGCTTTGTGTCATCACCCTAAAATGAATATGGCGCCCTCTAGAGGACATGAAGTCCTGAATTTAATTTTTTTTATTGATGCCATGTTGGATATCAAATTAAGGCGCCTAATTAGCTATTCCAAATACTTATATTTATATATTATGTATATATATTACTACCTTTTACTTTTACTGCTTTGCTTGCATTCTCTCAATAATTGCATATGAGCCAAACACTTAGGTAATATAATTTGACAAACAAAGTATGTATATGTAGAAGCGTCTTGACCTGTATTGCCCGAGAGTTATTTACTGCTATTTTATGATGTATGATATTATAATTAAATTTATTATTGTGTAAACAACTCACAGAATATTGTGGCATATGATCAAAAGTCGAAATTAGGGAAAAAAATGATCTTTTGGTGGATGTGGTACTTCCCACTGCAGGCACCACGAACGATGGCAATACGGCTCGCACCGCATTTTCAGATCGATATCGTGAGACTTTCAGCGAAATTTTGAAAATTGATAAATAGCTTCCAGACGATATTCATATTATTTTAACAGTATTATCATTTGCCTATTGACCCAGATAATTTTGGCAATTTTTGCAAGGTACTAGAGTATAAGTATGTGGAAAACATATGACTGGCATCCTATGACAGTTATCTTGCATAAAATTTTAGTACATGGGGCAAAAATAATAAAGTCTTCAACTTTACCAGTTGGAATGCTTTCAGAACAAGGGGCAGAAACAAGAAATAAATACTGGAGGTTTGATAGGGATGCCATGGCAGAAAAACCAGTCGCGAATTATCATATACCAAAATCAGAATTAATTCTAGCATCTGGTATATTCGAATACTTAAAATTTGTTTTATATTTTGGTAGTGACAACCCTGAAAAAAAAACTAAATTATTTATAACTTTTGAATAACGCGAAATTAGCATGTGGTTTTAATATTGGTGGTAAAGAAAGTTTTAAGCTATCATTTAAAATGATAAAATTATTAATATCTCTGTTACTAATCATAGTAAATCCATGAAAATTTTAAAAAAGATGTGGTATAATATGTGGATTTATTCAGTACAATGAAATTTAAACAAAATTGTCAAGTTTGCATTCAAACTTTTTTTTTAAACTAACTTAGCAAGGTTTTAGCGTAGTGGGAGAAAGTTTGCTCATGTACACTTACGTGCAATTAAAAATGTTCCCTATTATCATAATATTTTTTAATAAATGTTTATTTAGATGAACATTAAGTTCGTGTTTTTTTAATTTTTTTTTAAATCTGCCCCCCGGTGCATAATTGCGACCTCTATCGTTTTGGTGAAACTGAGGTACATACATATTTACATATATATATATATATATATATATATATATATATATAATCTTTTTAACTGGCAGTTGTTTTGGGGTCTAGGGATCATAACTGGACCTCCTGTAAAGAAATTTTTGAAAAACTCGACGACTGGTACAAAACCAATAGGTAGACGTTTCTTCGAAATGTATCTAATAACAAATTTCAAACAAAACAGTAACAATTTATAAAAATAACAAGTAACAAAAATTCAACTAAAACAAGCGGTACAATTTAGTGCACGCAATTGTACTCGGGAGCGAACGGGACGTATACACGTTGCGGGAGGCAGGGGTCGACTGGCCGTCCAATCACGCGCTCGGAACGATGTTACCTCGTTTCCCGCGTCCCGCTTGATAACCAAAGAGATCTAAAAAACGACTTCTGCGCATCTACGAATCTTGCCACGATAGGTGCCGGAAACTATAACTACTTAATAATCTGTGGCAGGACTAACGACTAACAACAAAGTACAATATAGCGGTTGAGTATTGACCTATTAAATACCAGTCTATGGCCGCATTACTAGTTGGCAAGAAATTATTTAAAACCTGAAAGAAACAAAATTAAATTTGCATAGTATCATGTATTTAAACAGTAAGTCATATGGTATGATATTGATTTACAAAATACATACCGTGCTAAGACACAATTCTATAACATGACGATGTATTACAAAACGATTGTTATTGTTACAACATTTATATTTTGACACTATATAATAACAAATCTGGAGTCTGTATTTGCTAGTGTTTACACTCGGAAAAATAACCAAAGCATAGTACGGCAATTTATAAATAGAACTACAAACGCATTGTTTCATTTAATTAAAACAATGTATTATCGAATATTTTTCTAAAAAACCAGACAAGTGCGAGTCTGACTCGCGTACCGAAGGTTCCGTAAACAAACAAACTTGTGTATCGTCGGTCTAGATGTGGCACCTCGTAACAAATTTTTTTTAGATTCTAAATTCTTTCTTTGATTTATAAATTAGATTTTTATGCAAAAAGTTTTAAATAATAATCAGGTGTTAACTCGTAAATGCCTTCTGTTTATTCTTATAAAGCGTATATTATTTTAGTTTAAAATAAGTAGAGAAATAAAAGATGTGTATTATACTTACTTTGTAAAGTAGTTTTTTGTCTGCACAGAAAAGTTTACCAGGTGTCACATCTAGACCGCGATATGTAGACACTGTAGACAGTACGTCCATCTCGGTAATCAATTCTCGAAGATTTTTGCCCGTCCGAAAGACAAACTTAACTTTGCGGTTGCGATGTACGACCAAGTCAACTTTCCAACAGCAAAATATAAATTTGTAATCACCAAAACTATTTTTTTATGTGATTTACCAATAAGGTAACTACTTTCGGATTTTTTCTTTTACTGCTGTGAGACTTGCTTCTTACCAAATTTCATGATTCTAGGTCAATACGAAGTACCCTACCTATAGTTACTACGTTTTGATTTACTTTCGAAATGTTCAAATTTGGTCAAATCTAAGGCTTAAATGATCATATCTTTTAATTGCGTAGAAGTTTGATTTTTTCACAGCTTCAAGGGACCGCAGACTTATGTATTTGGTATTAATTTCAACCTGATGCATCCAGGGTTTCCTGAGAAAAAGGGTATTAGACAGACAGACAGACGGACAAAAAAGTGATCCTATAAGGGTTCCTTTTTTCCTTTCGAGGAACGGAACCCTAAAAAAAAATGTTAAATATATAATTATTATGTCACATTAACAAATTGTTATAGCAATATTTTTTACATGAAACTGTAACGTTCCATTTTCAAAAATCTCGAATATGAATTCCGAAACACGTGTCCGACTGGCCGTGACTGGCTCAAACACAGCAGAGACGGCAGGCTGTGCTCACAATATTAATTATGCGTTCGGATAGGATAGTCTCCCGTTATGCGTTTTTCATGTAATTGCTTTTTAGTGGACATTTTGACTTGACGAGTGTACTACGAAGAATATCACGCTAAGTGGTTTGATATACATAGTTTTAAAGATTAGTTAATATTAAAGGTGGAAGTCGGTCTTCATCGACGAAGCAATAGGTAAAATGAAAGCAAATAAGTATGTATAAACAGATGCTTTGATGAGTAGGTACTGTAACACGTGGAGTACTTCTTCTAAATCACCTCCGGCGTACTCCACCATGTGTAACGCTTCCACCACGTGTAAACCACGTGTAACGTGTAAAGCTTGGGGCTTTAGGGTATCGGGAACGATAGATGTTAGCTAACGAATGAAAATTAAAATAGCAGGCAAACGCACTATGCGATATAATCAAGATCAGATTATTCATATAACAATTATAACTTCACACAAATTAATTATAAATACTATTTCTTGAATTATTCCGTGCACCTTTGGCACGACAGTCGTCCAGACCGTCTTCTGTCTGCCGGGCGACTCTCTTGTCTTCAAAATTTATTCTTCATAAAATATTTCGAACGTGTTCTAAATTAGAGTTTGGTGCCACCAGCCTGTGCCTCTCGCGTAGTAAAGAGTTATTCTTCCAATCGAAGGAGTATATAAGCTGAGCGAGAGTGCCGTCGCTACAGTACCTACTGAAAGAATTAAAGGGAAGGGAATAAAAGAATTAATTCTAAACAGAATTGTGACGGTTGATTTTTTAAATAAAGAATACTAGCAACGTGGATCACACATTACTAATATTCTTGTTAACCCCTCCAGCTAAGCTAAAATGCTTGTGTTAGGAGTGGGTTCACGTCGGTAGTGCACTGGGTGGGGTTCGAACCCGCAACCACTTGATCGCAAGTCCGACGCCTTAGCCATTACGCTACCGCCGCTTAGCTAGCAGCTCAGCTTAGTTAATCAGTGTGCGTGTTCCGGATAGCAACTATTTTGAGAGTGATGCATGTTGAAAACAGAACATGACATGTGATGCGGAGGGATAAGTAGAATGTGGTTAGAGAGTTTTTGTAGGAAGTAGACGAGTACAAAGAAAAGAGGAAAGATGGAAGGAAATCTTTTTTCGTTTCTCATTTAAAAAGAAAAGTCTTGCATTAGGAATGACTCCTGCGTCGCGGGGTACTTTACAAACATACAAACAACGAACACCCAGACTTAGGTCCGAATCGAACCCACGACCTGTAGCATAGCAGTCAGGGTCACTAACCACTAGGCCAACGGCCAGTCAAATGAAATGACGAATGATAGAGTAGAATGGAAGAATAAAACATATCGCGTATCACCCTAAATAAAATTGGGAGAAGGGTAGGTGTCGTTTTTTTAGTGGACCAACACCAAGAAGAGAACTATGTTGAGTACGGGATATTTAAATGTCGGATGTTCAGGGCCTTTTCTTGCTGCCTGTACTTATGTGGGCCAAGGATTTGTTATTATCTCAACATCATAATTAATTATATTAACAGTTTCACAATATAATAAGTACATAAATAACACTTCACATAAAATACTATTGATATACAAATCATTAAGATATAAAACATTTCGAAGTATACTTCAAATATCATTGTTTTGAAAAAAATACTTAAAAATTGCTTAAAATCGTCTTTGTCTTTAAACTAAAAATTATAGATAAACATAGTGTCACCGCAATCATAGGTTGTTTGTCGAAAGTAAAATTATTGTAAAAATAAATAACAAATAATACTCTGTTACAAATAGTTTAGATCCCTATCTGCCAATGTCGATCTATAACAGCCCGTTTTCAAATAGTTTGAGTCTTGTGAGAAGAAATCTGGCAAACAAACTCACGGGCTTCACGGCCTCTCTTAAAAATCATCAGATAGTTTTACCATATTTAGTGAAATGTTAGTGATTACGTTATTAAGATTCATTGAAAGTAAACTAAAATTAAAAAAATAATAGTATGGTTACCTACTGAAAACGAAATGCATATTTATGTATAAGAAAATGAGAAACATATTAGCTCCCATCAAATAGCCTGGGAATCCAATAACAATTTAATCCCAAGCGTTTTTATCTTCCATATAATCCACTATTGAGTAATAGGTAACCTAAAGCTGGCACACCGAAGTGAAGCAATAAAGTATGATGTAGGTGTAGATGCAATATAAAAAGCAAATTTAAAAATTTTGAAAAAACTTACGACGGTTAAAACGTAATCGAAAAAGGATAAAATAATTTAAAAAACCCCGACTTAACCAGATTATGTAACGAAAGATAATAATATAAGATAATTTATAGTAGAGTTGATCTTTCGCGAAGTCTGTCATATCAACAATGGAGTATCAGTTTTCATAGCACTTTCTTACGTGCCTATTTGTTTCTCGAAGATATACTTAGATGTGGCAATAATAAATAACATATTCAACTACCTCTGAGCTTAATAAACTACAAAAGAATATCCGCCGGGGCTGCCATTAAAAGAACTAAAGTTTTGCAGTTATATAGTAACGTGTACTTATATAATTATTGAAGATGTTTTACGACGACATAATGTACCATAGGATATCTTCATTTTAGTTGTAATTTGAAAGCGCGCCCCCTGGAGTAAGTTACCACCGTAACACCAATCTAAGAACCTGCACCAATCAACCACGAACCCATTACTGATAACCGTATCAAAATCGGACAATTAGTTTTGGAAATAAATGGAAACAGTGGTTTGCACAAACAAGTGTTTACTGCAGCGTCCCCTAGTGAGTTACCACCGTAACACCCATCTAAGAACCAGCACCAATTAACCACGAACCCATTACTGTAAACCGCATCAAAATCGGACTATAAGTTTTGAAGATCAATGACAATTTTGTTTTCCACAAACGAACAAACAAACAACCGTCACTCACCCTAAACGCATATACTTTCTCCGTACCGTTGGGGGTAAAAATGGGTATGAGGATGAAGTAAATATAAGAACTAGTTATTAATAAAAGAACTAATTAATTAGTACTAGTTTATTGCATTAAATTATATACATAACTAAGTAGTAAATGACCATCTATGATTTATTTGATAACACAATATCTTGTAACAAATTGTGAATAAACATCTAAAGAACTTTCCATTACGTTTCATACATAGTTTATACCTTGACGTCACTCGAGATATTATACTCCCCATTTCCCAGATTCACAAATAAGACCTTCCTTCATCTTCGAACCGAGGGTTGTGAACCCGTTCTGAAACATGTTTTTGTTTACCAGTACCTATAGTGCTGAAATACTTCTTCAGGAGGTTAAATAGTGTTTTGGAAAACTGCCCGATTGAGAAGTAATTTCTCAACAATTTTTGACTTTGAAAACAATGATGTCGTTCTATTTGTAAGTATGTTCGCAGGAGCTTAATCCAAAGGGAGACAATCGATGACCTACACACATGAGTACCTAACTACCTACACACTTAAGCTTTGTAAACAAAATATCCCCAAGGTGAGTTAAAAACCACTGATGTTCTGATATGATAGATATAGTGCAGTGCAGTAATGCAGTGCAGTAATACAGTGTTAGTACATGATGCTCAGACTGGATATTCATAGTATATTATGTATCAGTATAATGTGTGTATTCCATATAATGTGTACATTTAGTTAATAACTTGATAAATCTTATTATTATAAGAACCTTTAAATTCGTACCCTTTACCATATCTTACCCACATCTCTTTATTTCTGCTTCACCCTAAGGTTGACTGACAGAGAATGCCTAAGGCATTAAGTACGCCTTTGTACAATATGTGCATGAAGTTTTAATAAATATATACAAACATTTTCTTAAGGGCTGGGTCGCGGACTCGCCCACATTACACTTCACCTCTCTTCTTTTACCAAATTACTTTGCAACAAACTTATTGTTTTATAATATTTGTATTGGAGTTTATTGTTGCAATCTACCAAACGCGTCTTTTGAAATATGCATTAGTAGTTAATTAGTGATTAAGTTGCGTAAACATGGTCAGTATCAAAGAAAATGTTACGCACAAAGTAAAGGATATTATGTAAGTAGATTTATGTACCTATCAAATAACTGAAATCTTTGATTACATATAGTTAAAAAAATAATAGTTTTCAAATTACAAAATGATACAATCTAAATTATATAGAAATGAATAGTATGAATAATTGAATTCGCGTAATTCCTTCATGTCATCATTTGACATCGGAGGACGATATCTGATGTTCTGAGAGATTAGTATATCATTACAAATATATTTTATACTTTTATCGTATCTAATTTATTTAAAAAATCGCGTAATTGTACCGACATTTTTATAACTCCCTCCACTTCCTTCCATTCTTACCGACCTTTCCTTTTCAATATACTCCCAATTTCCATAAAGTGCCAAGTTGACGGCAATACGTGAATGGGACCAAATTATACATAGTTGGCAAAATATGGGTGTTTAATACGCCTCTGCCTACCCCTTCGGACTTTCAGCCCTGAGTGTTTGTAAAAAAAACAAAAAAAAACAGGTTTCATTCTACAGAGTAAGTAAAGGTGCTTTATACGTTTGATTTCGAATAGATAAGGGTACGTACCCATACTACGTGGCTCGTTCTGGGGGGGAGAGGGGACTTCAAAATACCACGCTTGGTCACAGGGGGGGGTTAGGTTTTCCTAACTCGTGCTTTTTCGAGCTGTATTCAAATATGGCGCGCAGTGTTTAGCGCTTTTTAAACTCAGGTGGCAACAAGCCAAGCAAGCGTTTAGCGCTTTTTAACTTTCTGTCGGCAAAGGGGGGGGGGGGTATTGGCATAAACTAAGGGTGGTCACCAAGGGGGGGGAGGGGTATAAAAAATGTATTTATTTATCTCTATAAATTACACATTTTAAATTATTTTGTGGGAGATCTGGTGTCTAAACTAGGCCGACCCCTGTATTTTACCCTCCCCCCCTTCAATATCAGTTTTTTAACTTTAAACAACAAGTCAAAATATTAATAAGTGTGTGTGTGTGGTGTGTGAGGTATGTAGTTTGGATACCAGTACTACAATTTTGTATCTTGAAGCTGATCTGTTGATGATGCCAGGAGATGCATAGTGTAACTTTTTTTTACTTTTTAATTCGGTATAATTATTTTTACCAAATAAGTTAGTAAACAAGCACACTAACCGCCAAGTTACAGGTGCCCAATCACACGCAAAACACCAATTTGGTAGGTATCACTTGTCCATTAACAACCCTAATCCATCTCCAAATGAGCTCGGAGAACCCCTGTTTCATTTCGTGTGAAAACCCTCATGGATTATCTCACCGGGGCCATAGGTGATGTCGTATGTCTCAGTTAAACCGACTGACCGACTAAAAACCCTAAAATCTCTTCAAAGACTAGAAAAAAGCTGATAATCTTTGAACAGTTGAACAGATTTTCTTGAATTATAGCCGAGATCACTCTCGATCAAGTCACCTTTCACAACAAAATAACTAAATCCAAATCGATCTATCCGTTTAAGAGTTACGATAACACAGACAGACAGACACACAGATACGCAGGTCAGGGGTAGAAAAATAGCCCTAAGGCATAGGGCTGTGTGATTGTTTTCACATAGTAAAATATATTATCATGAAATAATTAATAAAAAGGACTGAAAAATTTGGTTCGTTACTACGTTAATATTACTAAAGTAAATGATTGGACCATGGCCGCATTCAGGGGGGTCAGAGGAGGTCTCCTCCCGAGAGGCAGCACGCGGTGTTCCGCGTGGTCTGTGAGAGGAGTGCGGCCGACGGGTGATTAGGGTGAGATGGGTCAATGCCTGTCGGGGTTACTGAAGAACGCAATTCGCCTCCCGAGGACATCCCTGAGGAACTGTTGCACTGAACTGTGCATGTTGAAAGGGAACATGTAACAGAAGTTTATTTTAAATTCCAACTTAAATTCATTTCAGAGTAATAACAATATTCGAAAGCAATGCACGTAGTATAAAGGTCAGCTGTTTAACCTCGGAAAAACGTGTGACAGCATTTCAATTGCAATATTGTCGATAGAAAAAAAAGTTATAATATGTTAACTTCTTAGATAAGAATTTATTTAATAATAGTTTTTAAAATAAAAATGTAACATTTAGCATAATATTACAGAAATCATATCATACCGTAACAAAATGATTACCTATGCATCAGCACCCCGAATACTATCAGTTTTTCTTAGTATTACATAATATAGTTACATATTGTAATGTAATATTATAGGACATACATATTACAAAGCGCGATCTAGACACAAACATATAGCTTGTATAGCTTGTAAAATCGGTTGTAACCATACTTATGTCCTTTTTTTGCAACGACTCACAATGCGTGTTCCAGTAAGAAAACTAACAGAATAAAAATATACCTAACCGTCTAAACGACGGATTTTTTTGTTTTTTATGGTATAGGAGGCAAACGAGCAGGCGGGTCACCTGATGGTAAATGACTACCGCCGCCGCTTCACTGCCGGTTTTCTGTGAGGCCGGTTTTCTATCACTCCGGTTGAGCCGGCCATACGTGCTCAACCATGGCTCTCCCTCGCTAATATTACCCCACGATATTCAATTTTCTAGAAATAAATGGTATATTTTTGACTTCATTGAACCGCGTTTGGATATACCTATTAAAGATTCTCCGCCCAGACCGGGTGGTAATTGGATGACTGAGAATCAATAGGATATTACACCCTTTTTTGAAGTTTTTTACTTTGATTCTAAAGCAAAAGTAAACAAAATAACTACAAAAATTACTAAAATTATACCTACTCATTTGTTAAGTGCCATCCATTTAAATTTCTTATATTTTTAATTTTCACGCGTAAATTGATGAAAACGCTAGACCGCCATGTTGCTCATTCGTCATAATGTCATGTGCACTAAAAGCGTAAATTATAGCAATTTTGCCATATTTAAAATGAATTACTATCCTTAAGATTAGTGATGGAGATAGAACAATACATCATACATGTCACACAACATATCGATATTTACACATTTAGTAATTTGGTAGAACAAAAATCGGGACTTATGGCATTAAAATGTCCAATGAAAGAGAATGTTTTAGGTAGATTTGGACTTTGTTCTTTTAAAAAACCATTGTCCATGATAATTTGCTTGTAGATCGATTTTCTCTACTCATTTTTCATGTTATAAACTAAGACAATTTAAATACTTTCAGACGTGGCCAGAGAGTCTTAGGCCTAATTATTTATTTTGGAATCTACCCAATTCTTCTGTAGATTATAAAAGAGTAGCGTAGAAGAATTATAATGAGAATAATCCTACTAATATTATAAACGTGAAAGTTTGTGAGGATGTATGGATGTATGGATGTGTGGATGGTTGTTACTCTTTCACACCAAAACTACTGAACCGATTACGATGAAACTTAGTATGTAGATAGCTGAAGACCTGGATTAACATGTAGGCTACTTTTTATCCCGATATTCCCACAGGATCGGAACTTACGCGGGTGAAACCGCGGGGCGCTGCTGGTATAATATAATAACTTCACACATCTCACACACGGCCGTCTGATCCCAAACTAGACAGAGCCTGTACTATGGTAACCAGACTGCTGATAAACATACTTATATATTTCTAAATACAAACATATTATAGATAAATTACACCCAGACACAGAACAAATTATCGTGCTCATCACACCATTAGAGAGATCGTGGGTTCGATTCCCACCCAGGTTTGTCCTGGGTGGGAATCGAACCCACGATCTCTGACTTAGCAGTCAGGATCACTAACCACTAGACCAACAGGCCAGTTAACAGAATGGTAATCGGTGTACCGGAAACTATCGCTTCTTAAGATGAACTTTCTAATTAATATGTAGGGAATAAGGTTCAAATTTACATCAGTATAAGCAATACCCTCTTCCTTCCATTGCCTTTCCTCTTTGTCTATTAGGGAGATCCTAACAATGTACCCCAAATTTTCCCATCTTTAATTCCCAAAGTGCTAGGTTTTCGGCAAAAGGCTCTATTACCTAAGTCTGACTAAATTATAGTTGGCAAAATTTGAATGCTTAGATCATTAATAGGTGTCTAGATGTAGGTATGTCTAGATGGAGTATCGCACTACACAACAACTTAAATAAACGGGCCAAATTTATTATTATTAATGTTGAAATGACTTTTTAAATAGTTTGCTTGAACTGATATTAGATTATTTCATAATAATGATACTTACTGATCAAAAGTAACTTTTTCCGATGTTTTAGATCAAGCTTTGTAATTTCTGCACTTTTATCTGACAAACTGTCGTTGTATTTAGTGACAGAGCAACTGACAACTGACACTGAGCGCGGGAAAGGTACTAAGAGGCCAATTGGACTATAATTTTTTCGACGCTTTCACAGCTTTAACAGTCCATCTAGACATATTTATGATAGCAGTTCCCGAGCGGTTTCGCTCGCGTGTACATATCTCTATATTTTGCGGAATCCTAATTATTTTTCCAAAATAAAAGTAACCTAAGTTACTCCTTATCTACACCACCTTTCTGCCAGTGAAAGTCCCGTGGAAATTGGTCCACCCGTTCCGGACATTACCCAAAACAAACAGACAGACTAAATTAAAAGAAACTGATTTTTAGGCATAGGTATCATGCAAATAACTGTAGGAGCTTAAAAATAAACTATTATTTTGACATTACATTATATTTATTTGTATTGATGATATAAGTTTGCGTGTATAATATACGCCTATAATACGCTCTACCTGGCGTGTCTACAGGTGTGAGTGCGTGTATGTATGTTGTTTTCAATTCTCCTTGTCAAATTGGTCGAAGTCAAGGAATGTCTAAAGTGTCTAAACTGCCAGTGCACTTAGACTTAGACTGCTAAGAAGGGAAGCTCAGTATACATCAATAAGCGGTTATCGCGCGATAGAACTGATCGTGTCAATGACCTGCCAACGAGGTTCCAAGCGATCAAAACAAGTCCTTTATTATTTATTTCTAGGAACATTCTATATTAGCAATGGCTAGCTCAACGTGTTCCAACTTTTTTTATCTTAGATGCATTTTATGATTAATCTCTTGTACTAGTAGAGCATCTATAGGACGATACGGACGTATCATACGATTTTAAATGTAAAATTTATAAACAATGACATTTTATCATAATTTTTCTAGTATATCTCTTTCATTGACTATATTTACCCACAAACATGCAAGAACTTATACTCGTATAGAGCTGCCAAAGTTGATTCAGTCCACAGAAAATAGCAGGTTAGACAGCACTTCAAGCGTTCCTGGTGCTACTGCTCATTAGAAGAGCGCCATGAAGCAGACCGAAGGAATTTGCCATGTACTAGTAAAACCACAAGTTAGGTGTAGGCATCGGTAACAGCTTACCAATCTAGTTATATAAAAAAAGTTTTATCGTTTTAAATGTGTTCAATTAATTTGTTGAATTAGAGAGAAATAACTAACTGTAGCTTTTACTTAAGTTTGTCGTATGTATAGTGAGACAATATTTACAAATATGAATATTATTTTAACATATTTTTATATAGGTACTTAATGTATATACATACGTACAGAGAATTCCTTGCCGCACTCCTTTTTACGTAATGTCTGATTTGGAACACATACTTCAAGTGTATATGTAGAAGGAATACACAAAGCTAAAATTTTTAAACAACCTGTGTTATAAATTAAAAAAATATGTGAAAACAGCCACAGTGTATGTGTTGATCTGCCATGGTAATTCATTCCTCAACTTATTTTAGTAATATAAAACTAAACATTTGAAATTAATAAATTATGGTCGAAATTAGATTAGGCGATCTCTAGATACATATAAAAACAAAAATACATTTGAAAATATTCAAAAATGTTGTTACCCACTGGCGTAATAAAGTATAATAATAATGATTGTATATTATATTACTATGGTTTACGGTACAAATGCTATTTAAAAGATGTTAGAAGTTGACCTGTTTGGGGTGTACTTACAGTTGGCCTTGCAAAGTTTGCCATTGTGTTTAATTTTTGTCAGCGCATATCGTTAGGTGAGTAGGAACTGGACAAGTTTAGGTTAAAAGTAAGGCGATACAATTGGTTGGGATGTTATTTGGGTGTATTTTAGGTATAAATACAATATCACCGGCACCGCAACTTGTTAACATATAAAGAAAAGAAAGAAAGAAACAAGTATATTGTATAAAAAAAAGATTTTACAACAGAGTTATCATTAAATTGGAATTACATTTTTTTTTTAATACCTATGCATGAGCCAAAAATGGCCGTTAGCTCAGCGTAATGCCACTTTGAGGAAGTAGCGCTGGTATTCTGCTAACACCTAGTGATGTACATGGACGATATAACTTAACCATAAAGCTATTTGATGAATCTTTTTCAGTTGCATTATCATACATGAACGAAACTAATTCATTGTAAGGATGATAATAAGTGTCAAAAGTAGAACAGAAAATACTTCAGAGAGACCTATAATAATTATGCACTCATCTTGACACTTTTACTTTGCACTGTATTGCTCACAGAATTGAGTTCTTAGGCAGGTTTCAATTTCATCTGCCTTCGTTGCTGTGGGCTGTATGCTGGACTGGAAGAATCTGCTTTAAATAGCTACAGATAAGTAAAGTTATGCCATCCATTGACCACTCTTTCTGTCTAGTATCCCTTAAAGTTCTGTCTACTGCCTCCATTACCTTACGGTTTGCCAATGGATTTTGGTCGGTTTCTATTAAAGACGGCCGCCTGCCTGACGCCAACCCTCCTTAGGAATGTAGTCGTTGAAAGAAGAAAGAAGGTAAATTGTAAGGAAAAATGGGTCGGCAGAGGAACCTGGGCCCGCAAGTTCTCTTCTAAACCGCAAGTCTACTTACTACTTTATCGTGATTCCTAGAAATATTGCAAACCGGGTTTCTTGGGTGCAAAACAATTAACCTACTTTTAATTTGTAGATATAAGTAATGTAATTCGTAAATAATTAACACTTCATCTCATCACCCGTCACCCGGTGCGACCAACAACCGTTGGCTGCAATCGTCTGAGAAGCGGAACACTGCGCGCTGCCTCTCGGGCCTGTATGTGTTCGGACGACAATTTTTTTTTTCACAAAATTTTTAAAATGTCTAGTCTGAATTTTTGTTATAAATATGTACGTATTTAATAACCTTTGTGTGAAAATTAATGTGAAATATTTAATTAGTTTATTCTATTTTAATAATAATAAAGTTTAATAAATTAAAGTTAATAATTATGAAATAAAATATAATTACGTACATTACTACAAACTATAAACTTAGTAATTTAGCAGTGATACGAGTTCAAACAAACAGACAGACATTTCTAGATTACACTCGAGAAAATCATACAAACAAAAAATAATTGATTAAGGGTGCCAGCACGATCGATACTTCGAATGATTTAGCTTTTCCAGACCGATAGGTGTGATAACAACTGACGATCGACGAAAACTGATCCATTCCATCGGCAATCGATGTGTGTGGTAGCACAATAAGGGCGGGCCCCATCGGATGAATTAGCCACCGGCCTCAGATAGAAGGTATAGTTACGCCACTGGCAGTGACCATAATCGCGGGTGAAACAGCGGGGAACTAGTCGTTCCTAAAAACGAGGTAGGAATCATTTTGTCACTTTTTGAAGTGAAAACTTAGGCACGTTTGTGTACTTTTGTTATGGGAAAAAGCACCGAACTCATGATCGTCACGCTAATTACACATATATAGATCCACTAGAGGGCGCTTATCTTAACATTGAGTTCTGTCAGCCCCTTATTAATTAAAATCACTAACCTGCTAATGTGATGTTTTAAGTTCGTCGTTTCGTTTAAGTTTTCAGTTCTGTCGGCAGTATCATGACCATTTTTAATATATCTATGTGGTAATAAACTTTTATTTCCTTTATTCTAATTTATACCTAGACCAGAAGCTGGTGACCTAGAAATGTACGAGTTTGTGAGTTTACTTAACTAAGTACATATATGCGGTAAAATATGTTATCAGAAGCCCAGTACGGCAAAGTGTCATGCTACTAATCTGTGACCCCGCTATGTGTATGTTTATATCTTATTCTGTGTGACGCCTGCCTGACACCGTCGCGGCGATACGCTTCACTCCCTTAAAAGGGCCCCCGTTGGGTCCGAAAGTATACGGGCATCCCCGAAATATACAAATAAATAAAACCGAATATCTTTAATAAATATCTAATTCTTGTTTTTAGTAGTAAATATTTCTAGAATATAACAAATTAAGTAGGTATTTACTTTTTATCGCATTAGAAAAATGGATTATTCCTGAAGTAAGTGGTGATCCAAGGTAATCTTGACCTAAATAAAATAAATAATTATAGAGTAACTAGATGTTCCGTGTTTATTGAATAAATTACACTTCCTTTTATAAACTAATTGTTAAAGATGAGCTCTGGTGATTACGGTACATCGCATAATAGTCTCGTGCTATTCTAGTTTACGTTCCGATTCCGACTTTGAAATAAAAAACTTTTGCGGATCACGCTATTAGTCGGAGAAATAAAATATCCCGGTTGCAGTTACATTTCCAATGACGTGTAATGTTCTCTTAAACCGGGTCGTATGCTATATTGTTTTGTTCGGCAAAACGTTTGGTTTTCTTCGCGGAACGTCAGTCGCATCGCGTCGCAGCTGAGATCGACAAGTTTGTTGACGTGCGCGAATAGTTTAGTACGACAATATGTCATCTAATATAATTAACGATAAATATGCAAATGATACGAAATTGAATAGTTTTAGTGCGATTACTGATAAAAGTTTGGCACCAATAAATGGGCGATATAGATCTAAAAGTTTATCTAGTGATAAGTTGAATAAAACAAATGCGGATCGGGCAGCGATTTTAGAAGATATTGAAGATCATCATGTATCAGAGAAGTCTGAAACTCCAGGGTGCTTAGTGGGTCACAGAATCATAGATGAACAAGGACAGAACACGATAAACAGGTAAGTTTAATAATGAGTTTCAATTCAAGGAACGTACATTTTCATTTGTTCACCTGCCTGACCTTTAAAACGTTTGACATTAAACTTGTTAGAAAATATTGTGATAATCGTCAGGCGTGTTAAAGTAGGTATATTATTTTTAATTACGTTTTCAGTTACTAAATCTAATTAGAGATGTTAACACATAATTAGTCATGTAAACATTAGATTCGGGGAGATTGTTTTTATGATATATTCATTAAAAGATAATAATTAATTCATCACCTACTGTTTCACTACTTAAGTACTATATTGATTGAATTAGTTTCGACAGATAATAATAATTACACATGTTCTTACTTATTATAATACAACATAGACCTGTAATACCTAGGTAATATTAAAAAAATCAACACTAGGTATACATGTTAACTATTTTTAAATGAACAGGCGAGGGAAAACCTATGGTATTCAATCTTTATAACATAGCACACAGTCAAATTAAACAAGCTTTTTTGTACCTACTGTAAATAAAATTGTAGCTAGCTAGGTACTCTACCTAACTTGTTACAAAATCTTGTTATTTTTGAATTTAAATTAATTAGGCCAAGTATCATTTCCAACGTACAACAGTTGTGTAAAATGTGTTGCCAATTTATTAAAATAAATATTTAAAAAAATAGAGATAGCCTATTATTATAACAGTTGTTAAATTATACTATCTTAAATTTATGTTATGTTTGTGTATAAAAACACTTCATAGGTTATATTTTATTAACCAGAGTAAATCTAAAAGTAAATAGTTTATGATTTAGAACATTTTTCTTTTATAAACAAATTCCTTTTCATCTGAACATATCAAATGTCAGATAATATGTGTATAAGTGACTTTTGATAAGATATGATAGCTAATACAAAAATTACATAATTTTTTAACAAGAAGTTGCATCTGTAAGTAGAGAGATTACCCAGTAGAAGATATAGATTAGATACCTAATCATCAAAATTGGTTATCTCATTTCTCAAAACAATAGTTCCATTTTTTTAAGTATGTAAATATAATAAATTTATTTGACACCAAATGGAATGTTATCTATTTATGATCTTTCAGGTCTTAAATAATAATTGCCCTATATTATACATTTAGACTACAATTCATTAACAATACATAGAATTTTAAATGTAGCATTTACCTAGAGTTCAAAGAAAAAAAAGAAAACACATTTGGAATAAAATGCATAGACAATAGACAACAATTAATTTATATTATATTAAAAAAGTTTCATTGATAGATTGCTTTATCTAGATCTAGTTTTTACCATTAGTGACAAAAGGACTCCACTTTTGCTGCACTTATTATTTTAAGTTAATTTTAAAATCAGTACATTTCTTTTATTAGTAGGTAAACTTAACCTGCTACAATATTAAGGTAGCTTTTTGACATTTTGTAAAATATGCCTTTGTAACTTTTTCTTTGTAGAACAAAATCTAAATGAAAATCTGAAACATGCATTTGTATGGGTCATATCAGTAGGCACAGCTTTCTGCTACACAGTGACAGAAACTAAGTTAATTGTACAAAATGTTAAATAATCACCTTTCTTCTCATATGCCATTTTTCCCCACATGACCCTCATTCAATCAGACCGATCTATACTAATATTTAAAAGAAGTCAAATTTGTAAGTTTAGATGTGAGATGTTGTCTCTGAAAATTGTTATCTGACTCTTAGAATTCATACACTACCAAGCTACCTTCTTTCTTTTACTATTTCTATTGCAACACCTCTAAATTGCACCGTTGGCTAATCACTAGTTCTCAATAAAAACAAACACCTGTTATAATGTGAGCAACAATAGTAATATAATATTAATATAATAAAAATACCTTGTAAAATTAATCCCCAGATCGGTAAATAAACTTTTAATTGAAACATTCAAAGATTGGATTATTGAAGTGATACTGCAAATATGATTTGATAATCTTAATCAGTAAATAAACATAGTACTTATTTAATTATTAATTAATATAATTGATGTTAAACAATAATTATCTTTGTTATTCATACCTGTTCTTATATGAGTACACTAAAATGACCTCAAAATAGGCCGTCACTTGCAGTTAGTTTGTCCTCATATCAGTTAAATACACTTTTAATGATAACGGTTCTATTTCATAAGTAATGTTTGGACACACTGTAACATCTATTATAAATGATACTGAATGTATTATTATTTTAGTACTAAAGTATTATTATTATTTGCCAAAAGTAACATTTTATTTTATTCATAAAGTCACAGTATTGATTGCCTAAATTATTATAATTTATTTTTGACCTATTATTAACAATACATACTACATCTAACTGACAAATTGGCTTGTTTGCCATGTTTCACATGTGTATACATGGGTTATTTAAACAATTTTAAATTAGCTTGTCAGTAATTACTACTAAAGTAATTACTTTGCAGAGGTGAAGTGTCCATGTAACATGATAGCTACCGGCTTTCCTTTCATTTAATAAAGCACTGCCTTGTCTTTGGATGACGAAAAATTTATTCCCTGTCCAGTATTGTTTAACTCCTTGCCTAGGAAATAATTTATGTGTCAGAGATCTTTACAAACATACAACTATGAACAAAAAGCACATCCAAATTCAGCATAATCATCAGAGAAGTAACTGTCTCAGTGACGAACTAATCGAACAACTGACACAAAATAATTGAGGTGTTCTTAACGCCTTTTGCATACTGACTAAGAAATTGCAATTCAAATGATACCTTCGTTTCTATATATTCATTACAATGCCGGCTTCCCTTCTAAATCTCAGTAGTAAAACGTCATATAGGCCATCTGAATTCAGTTCTCTTACGTGCACGAGTCGATGGCGTATGTATTATGCTATGTAGCACACCGTGTTTGCAACTTACAACGTAATTTACGCAATATAAAAAACACGACACCAACTTCGTTCGGCCTCAGCCTTAAACTGCAATTACTTTTATGCAATCAGTTATTAGTTACACCTAGTACTACTTGCATTTGACATTAGAACAATGCTTATCGTATTCGCCTAATTAAAGAATTATATGTACTACTAAACTCTAGAACAAGCATGCGGCATGCTGCAACTAAGTGAAAGGAAAGATAAATGTTGACGTCACCATTTGCAATAATTCGGCCTCTTAGATCCCTACAAATTATATTTTTGACTGGTTGGGAGATTCTTTCGCTGACTACCTATTTTAATTGCCCTTCTTTTCAAAGGATTAATAGAAGCGCCAAAGCGATGAGACAGATTTTTAATAGCCTCTATATAGCTTGCATACATTGTAAATACTTTCTGCTTAATTTACCAGTCTTCTAGCCTGCAAATAGGTTTGTAGGTCATCAGTATTCAAATAATAAATACAATGAAAAACGTGTGTAGTAATGAGATTGATAAACATCGAAAATAATAAAGGGCCTAAAATTAGGCCTTGTGAAACACAAGTGACAAGACAACACCAACTCGATAAAGATTCATTGTGTAAAGTGTCATTTGTCATTTGCTGATGCAACTCGCTGGGGATATAATGTGAATTGAAAACTCTTCCAACCCTTGAAAAGGCTATAAGATGGGATAGGATAGATACTAGGACATCCTGTTTACAGTGTTGAAGGCTCTTGAGAAGTCAACTCTTTATTTTTTGTCAAGACTATAAAAATCAATCATTTTAAACAATGCAGTCTGCAATTTCAAATATTTAAGTTCTTTAATTAATTGTTTTCCATATCCATGTTCAGCGTTTGTACCAAGCTTTAAGAGGCCGTATACGAAATTTTGCCAATTTCGCTGATTTACGTGGTTTTACAGACGTGATTTTACAGTTAAAATACTATATTTCTATAAGTTTTTATAAACAACATAAAAGATCATTTCAATTTAGATCTAATGTATGAGCCACTTTTTTACTTTTATTATTCAATTTTGATTAATCGACCTCAAACCGGTGACTGTTTTGTAAATTTTGCCGTAAGAGGTTTAGAATATCACATATTTACGAACTGTTTTGAAGTACCAACGGTATGAAAAAATTACAATGTATTGCTGTAAAAGTCGTCTATACAATGTATGAAACACTTTTTACCATTTTAATATAAAAAAATTTAGTAAAAAAATGTTTAACTTAGTCAAATTTTACAGAAAATGGACTAAGTTTTGCTTTTGATTTCGGCTGCGTGGAACTTTCATTCATAAAATTACAACAACAGAAATAAACTTCAGTTCAAAGTTAACCCATTTTCTGAAAAAAAATTGCAAAAAAATAAAAAAATATGGTAATAAAAAATGTTTTAAAACAACCTAAATCTCGCATTATTATTTTTAATAAAAGTAAAAAAGTGGTTCACTCATTAGATCTAAATTAAAGTGATCTTTTATGTTGTTCATAAAAACTTATAGAAATATAGTATTTTAACTGTAAAATCACGTCTATAAAACCACGTAAATCAGCGAAATTGGCAAAATTTCGTATACGGCCTCTTAACGTAACTTTTTTTTAGTTTACGAACACTACATACAGATAATTCTTTATACAGACTACCCACGTTTTTTTTTGTTAAATAGGATTATGGAGGAACTATTTAAATTGATGTTTCTGAATAAGTACCTTTATATTTAATTACTTGTAGGTATATATTTAAGTACTTAAAACACTACATTCGAAATGAAACGAAGATGAGATGTTGTTGCATTCTTATGTTGCAAAACATAATGTAAGCGTCTAAGTATTACATTATAGCTACATACATTAACATGGCACTTATCCATAAAATGATAATGTATAGGTTTTTTATTATCTTTTTAATATCATTTTTTATTGTTTAATCACGAGCGTAACTACTTCGCTATGAAACTAAAATAAGAAGCCTACTACGGTAATTTAAAGATCTCATATTGTTATATGCACATAGAACGGAACGACATGCAACTGTTTTCGGCGGACTGTTTCGTCAGCTCGTCCCAAAACAAACACCGACCATTGGGACGAATTGAAGAATATCAAGATTAATATTATTTTCATTCGTCACCTCGTTCCATTCGTGTTATTCTTTAAAATGTAAATTGAGTACAGGCAAGAAGAAAACTTTTTAAAGTATTAAAATAATAAACAAGAATTAAGGTAATATATATATATTTAAGGTAGGGTATATTATATTATTAAAAATATAATATGTGTTAATTCATAATATTAAACTACAATAAATCTTACTAATATACTTACTTTAAAATAATCTTAATAATTTACTTATTTTTTATTTATTTATTTAAATTATTGCAAACTATTATACTAATATACTTACAAAAAAATATAAACTTTAATTGTAATTTCGCCTTTCACGAATTTGTTTATCACGTCAATAATGTGGTCATCGATTTCAATGGTAGATATTTTAATTTAAAAATCACAAGCTCTGTTCTATCAATGTAAAAATATCATTTTGAAATTCGTTAACTCGTTTGACGTTTTAGTTTGTTTTGGGACGAATTGACGAATCAGTTTTTCGGCGGTATATTATATTAATACATAGATTGCTATATGGTTCTATGTTTCCAGTGTTTATAAATACTATATTCTTTTGTTATATGGCCTTCGTTTGTCACCATTTATGGACTATTATGCTATTACGAATTGAAGACGTATACGTCAGTATGCTTGAAGTTTTGCGAGAAGATAATATGTATAATTGTAAATAGATAGCGCTCACGGGTGTTCTACTCGTGAACACGAAAGGTTGAAATAGTGTTTAAAAAGATTTAATATGCGTAGCAGTTTCAAAGGTAATAAAAACTCTGGCAACTTCGAATTGAAAAATCTGAACTGTATTTGCCGCACTTCAAGTAGCGTTTAATCATTAATTTTATATATTAATGGGTTCAATCCTCTCTGCAAGGGCTTGCTGTAACCAGAACATACATCTCGTAGCCAATTTACAAAATGTACTTCAAATATAATATAATGGATGGGTATATAATAATTAAGTGTCTGACTGTACCAAATAAAATATTCTTTCTTTGTTTCTTTCTTTCATTCTTTCAAATACGGACTCGCTAAAATTAAGATTATTTATCTCCGAATTATCGCATCTCTATATGGGTCTCACTGAAAGAGACAAATAATTAATTAGAATTTAAAAGCGCGCAAGGACTAGTGTTAATAATTTTCGATTTTTTTTAAACCTAGCATTTTTTTTTCAACTTCAAATATAATAGACAAAATAAGATACAATAAATAAAATAGTAAATAATATTGTAATGATAATGGAACATATTATTATAATATAAAGTTAAAATGATAAAACGTTTAGCAACTGTTATCAAAAAATCGGAGGAGTGGATATAAAAATATAATTATCATTTTGTATTTTTTTTTTCTGGTATGGCTCACGGTTCGTATGTAATATTATTGCATACGTAGTACAAATGCACACATGCCCTGAATACTCACCACACACCACATTACACACATACAAACACACTGTGGCGACTTCCACATACAGCAACAAGAAACATCTACAACCTACTAATCCTGCATCGCACTATGAGAGTTCTCGCGCCGATTAGTATATATACAACTTCCCAACATCAACCGTTGGGCCGCGGCCCGCCAGGCATGATTACCTCGCCTGGTCGGAGGATCCTCCCTTTGTGTTGGAGGGACATACCACCCGTTCCTCCACACACACAATATGTGTTTATGTGTATGTTGTTGGTATTCTTACATATTAATTACACATCACTTGCTTATTACTAAACACAATATGATAAAACGCGAAGTTGTAATTAGAAATACTATTATTTGATACGAAGATCTCGCTTCGCTCGATGAATAAGAAACCTGACTCAATTTGCCTGTTGGAAGGGTAAATGCATGGGGTATGAAAAGAAAATAAAACATTTAGAATGAATAAAAATATTTATATTTGTTGTCACTGGCGAGCCCAAATAATTTGACGTGACAAAAAAATCGGGGAAGTGTTTACAACACAGATGGTCATTCCATTTAGGACTTCAATTTTCCTTTTTCTTGTTTTCTACCCATGACTGATCTGAAAGTGTAAAGGAAACAAGTAAAATATACCGAATACCGTTGTAAATAGCTATTTACAACGGTATTCGGTATATTTTACTTGTTTCAATAACGTTAACATAAACCCTAGCATCTAACTAGCTAGTTAGATGCTAGGGTTTATGTTAACGTTATTGAAGAGAATAATGAGAAATAATTATGAAGAAATTTATGGACACATTATCGATATGGAATAATAATCTTTTAGGTATGATTTTTTTTTATAAGGGATCCGCCTGTGTCCTACAAATAATAAAATTCATTTTTTTTTTCATTTATTGTAATGTCGTCTATTATGCCATTGTACCTCACTTGTATTTATAATATATTATTATGTATAAGCTATTCTATTGAATAGAATATGCTGATAAATTAATCAAGCATTTAAATTGATGTATGTGTAAAATTTTTGTTTACAAAAAATCTGTAAGTAAATGTAAAGTGTGTTTGATTGTAATCAGCTATCCTGCTAATATTATAAACGTGAAAGTTTGTGACGATGTATGGATGTTTGTTGCTCGTTCACGCAAAAACTACTGAACCGATTGCGATGAAACTTAGTAAATAGATATCTGGACACCTGGATTAACACTTAGGCTACTTTTTAACCCGATATTCGGACCTCATCAGGACTTACGTGGATGAAACCGCGGAGCGCAGCTAGTTAAGCAAACTAAGCTATTAAGTTACTACAGGCAAGCTTAAGCTAAAATGTAAACAACTTATCCACACACTTATGTTATATCTATTATATTTTTTCTGTTTTCTTACCTTGTTTTCTTTATCTTTTGTCTCAAGCTTCAGTAAACGAACTATTAAGTTTAAATACAATACTAGCCGTGCTCCGCAGTTTCACTTACGTTAATGATCACTGCTCTACTCCTAAAGGCCGTAGCGTTATGTTACATTGCCTATAACCTTCGTCAATGAATACTCTTTTCAAGAATCCCAGAACTCTTTAAAGTACTCTCCTTGCATAAATTTATCCAAGCCCTGAAAGATTGGTTAAGTAATATACTTTTAGGTAAAGAGTTGTTGAATGGCAGAGTGTAGTAGTAATTACTGATAAAACGTAAATTATAATCAATACACAATAACTAATGAATGAAAGCTATAATAATATAATAAAAGTTATTTGAATAAATTTAAAATTTTCATATAATTTGTGTGGCTAAATTCGCTCTAAATCAAACTTGTAATACCACGTTATGTACCACCCCACTTAAAGCAAATAAATAATTTGAATTTGAATACAAAATGAATAAAAGATATTAGGACGTTTAACAAACAATTAAAAAAACTCTTTGCTTTATTATATTAACCATATAGTTAAGAATAAATAAATATTATCGTTGAAAATTATTTAAAAAGATAAGTACTTATTCATAGTAATTTTTTGAAATACAGTTTGTGGAACTACACAACTCCTATCTTAAAGGTTCTATGAACAAACATTCAAAATAATGCGAAAGATTTTTCAAAATACGAATTTGAGAAAATCTTCTTTGAATTCTCAAATTTAAATTGTTTGATCAATATAGAAATTTGTGGTATGATTAAAGACTTCGTTACAAAAGGAGTTCACTAAATTAAAAAAAAAACAGACTTTTTCATTCCGAAACTAAGAAAATCCATAAAAACTAACTTCGACTTTTTTTTAATTAACTTTCCTTTTTCTTTTTAATTATACCCTTTAGTGGCTTAAGTAAGTGTTCCTTTTTCAAATACACCTGTATATGGTGCTGGCAATCATTCTATTCTACCACCTTACAGTATTAATATCATACAACACATTCTCATTCTTGTATACGTCGACAGACATTTTGCAGCGACTGGTGGTGCCGCCAAAACTTTAATATTGTTGACTCACCGATATCATCATAATATGATGTACGGCAATATTATGAAAGACATTCAAAATATTGATATAACCATATCTGATTGTTATTAATTATATGAATCATCTGTAAGGCAGGTGGGCGTTTGGCTTCAGGATTCTCAAGTACTGCAATATCGTATTTAGAAAAGATATTCTTTAATTGAGAATACTTTGACTATTTCTAAAAAGATCACAACACACACTTTTTAAAAAACATAGACATAAAGCTGAGATGGAACGCTAATTTGAATATTAGCCTATGGTCTGCATAGTCTGTATACATAAAACCACACAGGCCAGACCACTGCGAATAGAAATATTTATGCATATAAATATTTGCACTAAGAGGAATGGAACGCGACCTCCGAAGTGAACGTAGAATGCGTGACAATCGAATGTTCTGCCACCGCGTACACAGGTCGTCAAATATAATAATTATAACTTGAGACACCTCACACACGGCCGTCTGATCCCAAACTAGGCAGACCCTGTACTATGATAACCAGGCAGCTGATAAGCATACTTATTTATTACTAAATACATACATATTATTGTTAAATTACACTCAGACGCAGAACAAAATTGATCGTGCTCATCACACAAATATTTGTCCTCGGTGGGAATCTAACCCACGACCTCTGACTCAGCAGTCAGGATCACTGATCACTAGACCAATAGGCCTGTCAATATGTGTTAGGTCAAAGCCAAATTTCTTTATTCATAAATCGTCTCCTTTTTAAACAAAAATTAACAAAATTATAAATCAATCACCGCAAAACAAATATTACATAATCATAAATTAAAATTTTAAAATACTCCTAACTAGAAAATCCTTTCAACGATTAGAAATGAGCTTCGAACGGCTGAACACTCTCGATCAAGTCACCTTTCAAACAAAAAAAAAGCCGCCCTAAAATCGGGTCATCCGTTTGGGAGCTGTGTTACCACAAACAGACACACAAATACACATAATATATACACATGTTAAACTTATAACACCCCTCGTTTTTGTCGGGGGTTGTTCCATTCGGGGGTTAATAAAAATAAATTATAAATATTGCAAAAACAATAAATGTTGCAAATCTGCCATTCGATATATAAGTGCCCGTATCCAAATAGTTGAGAGATCATTGTGAGAAGAAATCGGGTAAACAAACTCACGGTCATTCTTTTAAATCACCAGTTTCTATAACAACATTTTAGTAATACAATGTATTACAGCACTTTGTTCTGTGCATGTTGATGTTTTTTCAAAGTAAGCAAGCTAAAATGTCATAATGTGTAAGGTGTTTTCATAAAATCGCAATTTGATGCACTAGTTCCCTTTTAACAAACTTTGCAAGGCCTGTTTACCTATGTGGTATCAAAATATCTATGTTATTTGGGAAAGGAATTAGTACGCGTATGTGTAGCGACTTCCATATACAGCAAAAACATAGGTACTTCAACATCATGTAGCATGAGAAAAACGAGCTGAACTACGCAGTAACTGCTAATCCTGCATCATGCTATGAGAGTTCGCGCCCCGATAAGTATATACATGCAGCGCCTCGCGGTTTCACCCGCGTAAGTCCCGATCCCGTTTGAATATCGGGATAAAAAGTAGCCTATATGTTAATCCAGGTCTCTAGCTATCTACATACCAATTTTTATCGCAATCGGTTCTGTAGTTTTGTCGTGAAAGAGTAACAAACATCCATACATCCTCACAAACTGTCACGTTTATAATATTAGTTGGATAGTAGGATACAGCTTCCCAATATCAACCTTTGGGCCGCGGTCCGCCAGGCATGATCACCTCGCCTGGTTGGAGGAGCCTTTGTGTTGCGGGGACATAATACCCGTTCCTCCACACGTCTATTACGTACGTAAATACAAATAAACTATTTATTGTACCATGTGACCAACTTTGCGGTCACGCTATCAACAATACACAACAGTTGATATGTAATGCAAATTGTGCTATCGCCTATAGACTGCTACCATTTATGGCCATTTACTTGTTATGTACATTGCATGCTCAATTCAAAATAATTGTTTGAATACAATGTTTGCACACGTTTCATTGTCATTTATCATTTCAGCTATAGGACGTCTTCTCAATCTACTGTTGAGTGGATTTTAAGTCGGAAAGATAGATGTGTTTCGATAGATCGTTGACTGAATTAAATAGTGTTAGAAGACAATTAAACAATTTGAGTAATAGCACAATTAAAAAGCCGCACATTTTAGCTCTTATTGAGTGTAATTTTGGAATAAATAGTTGATGTTTAGTTTTATGCACCTACTTTAAAGCTTCAGTTGCCAGCAGTAATTATTTTGATGTAGTTTTTGTTATTTTTAACCGACGAAAAACAGGAGGAGGTTCTCAATTCGACCGTATATACATATATTTTGACGTGATAACGTCTTATAAATCGATGAAAGCCGGCTGCACGCATGAAAAAGCATGACTCGTTGTCACGTTCTGCCTCAGCCGAGCGTGCAAGCGAGAGCGTGGAACAAGCGATAGAGAGGCACGATCGGATTTTTGATGTGATGTATATTTACGGATAATAATTTTACGTTATCTTACGTGATAACGTAAAATTCATCCGTAAACCGACTTTACAGACAACCAATTTTTTTTTATGTATGTTCAGCCTTCACTCCTCATCTTAGGAATCATCACATCATGAAGCTGAGCTGATGATGGAAAAACCATACCATTCCTAAACAATTAGAAGTTAGATATAAAAAGTGTGATTATGGCGTCAGATACCACTTAATATGCTTTGAAGTTAGGTACCAATGTTGATAGCATTATTTTAAAGTATTTAGTATGAAATGTTTTTAAAGATAGTAGTTGTCAGAGTATTAAAAGATGACGCGAGCCACAAAGTCATAAAATAAAAATCTTTTTAGCAAAATTTGTTTGGCGCCGCGCCGTCTCAAAATGTGGATAGTTTATATAAATAAGCTCAATACTCAAGACATAAAAGGTTTATTTATTTTTGGTTTTGTTAGTTCTTTTTCGTCGGTAATTTTTTTTTGCTATTATGTATTTGTTGATTAATATGAGGGTCAAAAGACGGTGACTCCGAGTTGTGCCATTATTGCATTTTTTTAACCTTTTGGATTAATGCTAGAAATTATTTTATAAAAGTTAAGAAAATAAGAATACCATTTCGTAAAAACACTAGTTTAGTAGAATCTAACATTATTTAAACTGGTACCTTATAAAAAATACAAAATGGCTAAAGGGATAACAAAAATTAATCACACTTTCAGTTCCCGCTGATTTGGTTTTGTTCTGTCAGTAAGTGTTTACTTTTGATATGGTATCCTTCAATTCATTTTATATTCATCGTGGGCGGTATCTGATGAGAGAACTACCCAAAAAGGGGAAGTTTGCTGCCGTGTTGTTAGTTAGCTCCCTGATTTTGATCACATTTTCTAATAACAATAAGTACTCAATGCTAACCGTGGTTCTGTAAAATATTCAGAAGGAAGGAAGAGGAGGTAGGAGTAAATTAAAAAAATATACATGTAATAATTAAATTCTAACATCCATAAACTATTCTCCTAATATTTAAACTACCTAAATAAAAAACATCAAAAATCCCACTGCGTAAAAAGCAAGCTATAACGATGGAAACATAATGACGTAGAAACTTAATAAAACATTGAATCAACATGACTAATTCGGTATTTTGTGTGACAATTGTGACGTCATACGTTACTATTATCTTTTCTTGTTAGTTGTGTTGATTTGAATGTATGTAACGATAGAGTATAACACAACCATAAAATATAAAACTAGTAACATCGAGCTATTATCTTATCTGTGGTAACACTTAACATTCTGATATTTGATGGTACGTTTACACGCACGCCGTGCAGCCTGGCAAGCAGCATGGCACGCAGCTCGGCGTGCAGCCTGCCACGCAGCGTGCCACGCAAGCTTTTCACACCAGGGCTGCCAGTAAAGACAACTTATTTTATACCGCTAAGACTCGGAAATTATACAAAATCATGTACTATTATACAAAATCAGTGTTGTACAACTATAGAACGTCACTCTTTGGAGATTTTAGTAAAAGGTGTTTTAACTTTAACGTATAAGGATTTAACAGTTTATCACAGACATGATTTGTTTTAAGTATCTCTATGTGTATGTACGTACTTTTTACGCTATAACATCAGCAATGACATTGTATCCAATTATGCAATGCAATCTACTATACAAACAGGATACAAAAGATAACCGATATTATACCAATTTTGTATCCAATTTACAATCTGGCAGCCCTGTTTCACAGACTTGCAGGCATGGTCCGTAGGGTATTAGTGTTCTGTGGACATGGTAGTCAGTGCAAACATGGGAGACGATGTAGACGCAGATCTCGTGGGAGCTACTGCTTTGGGCTTGATCTATTTTTATTGAAAAAAAAAACAGCCCGACATAATTATGGATGCGAAATTTTACTTAAAACTATTAGGTTTTACAATAAAAAATCATTTATGGTGTAAAAACAGTTTTCAAGTAACTTTAAATTTGATTTTTTTATTTGACATGCTTTATAACTATTTTTACATCGAAGAGTGCTTTTACATAATTCGTTTCTTATTTTAGTGGGATCTCTTTGAATGAATTTACTATCCTCGCTAACTTTTGAATATAATTTTTTATTATTTCTAATAAACATGAACATAATTAACCATGATAAGCATTGGGGGCGGCTTCTTCATTAAATGTGTTTCGTAACTGTTTTAAGGCATACATAAATCTATTTTATTTACTGCACATCATTGATATGCGATTAGTTGCAATTCTCTAATCGTCAATCAATCAATACTAACTTTAATCCTAAGAATTGGCACTATTTTGTTTCATATTTTTTTGGGCCCTGATAAACAATATTTAATTTTACTAAAAGAATAGTTCAGAAACATCTTTCTGAAGTCTTCTTTTGCTTTCGATTCATGCATGATAAAGGTTCAGACCACTCCGATATATTTGGTGTCGTCAAAAATTAATTTCGATCGTTAACGTCGTCTGTATGCCACGAAGATGAAAACTATACTAACGCGGCCGAGAGCGTGTGTGTGTGTGTGTAAACAGGCACACAAGCACATTCACCCCTTGAAGTGTGTCAAAAAACCGACGACTGTCGGTTTTTTGACACACTTCAAAGGGTGAATCATGCACAAACAGCCTGTTCACATGCTTGCGTCGTTGAATGTCGGTTTGAACGCGAGCGTGTGAACGCAGGCGTTAGTCGTCCCGATCGGCGCCAAGCGCGATCACATTCACGCAGGCATGCACAAACAGCCTGTTCACACGCTTTCGTCGTTGAATGTGCTCGTTGAATGTCGGTTTGAACGCCAGCGTGTAAACCCACCATGATACGTTATTCAGTCGTTTATTTAAAATCTACTAAAACTACGAAAAGCCATTTTAAAAGTTGGCAACACTGTAACTGCGAAGCTAAATACTCCACGCAATGTCTAACTAGCGTATAATTGCAAAATAATAAGATCAAAATTACAAAACGACATCGGTACGTTTATATAGAAAATAATTTCTCTATGACATAGAAAGTTTTCTTCGGAAGTAATAGTATATGTATGTAGTAACGTGTGCGAATGAAACCGATATCAGTAGATAGAGATAGCTACTTATGCGGTTGTGTTTAACCGCAAGGCTCGCTTGCGTTAAATGGAATGGCTATTTAACGTCGTATTAGGGTTCTCACACATACCATCTTTAGTTAATTAGCAATTGCCATTTATGTCACGCCAAAACCAAAAGACACATATACGTTTGTTGTTCTATGTAGGTACCTTTATTTTGAAGTCATAGGGTTACAAGTAATATTTTTAGTTTTAACACACTTTTATTAGCTTTGCTTTTAAGGGATCGTTCATTAATCACGCGAGGCTCGAAAGGGGGGAGGGGGTTTGGAAAAAATCACGAAACATCACAAGGGGGAGGGGGGATGTAGTGAGTTATCACGTGTATTAATTTTTTCGTAAAACGCAATATTATATCTGTATTTAACGATAATATTCTGAATTTTCAAATATATTTCGAAATAAAAAAATATACGTGATTTTGGCTAGGGGGGTGGGGTTAGTCTAAAACCTCACGACGCATCACCAGAGGGGAGTTCAAAAGTTGCTAAAAAAACATCACGTGACTAGTGGACAGCCCCTAACTATGTAAATAAATCTGGGAAGTTAATTTTAACCTACTTTTAATTATCGTATCGGAATGAGACCTTGCATATATATGTAGTTTGGATAACAATACTATAATTTGGCATCTTGGAGCTAATCTGATGATGGAATCAGGAGTGGATAGAAGAATTCTTCAGTGGCTCCTAGTAAACCCCTCGTGTTTAGGCTCGTGTTATGGTATAGGGGCAGACGAGCAGCCGGGTCCTCGATGGTAAGTGACTACCACACCTGCAACTCAATAGTAACAAGTGCGTTGCCGGCCTTTTAAGTAGGGAAGGGTGGAAGATGGAGAGAGGTGGGGAGGGAAGGGTTAGGGCCTGTGGTAATCTCACTCACTCGGCGATAAGCAATGCAAGCATTGCTTTACTACCGGTTTTCTGTGAGGCCGTGCTATCACTCCGATCAAGTCAGCCCATACGTGCCGATGCATGGCTCTACCACGATTGTTTGGATGACAATACTAAGATTTGGCGTCTTGGACTAATCTGATGATGGAGCCAGGAGGGGATAGGAGAACTCTTCAGTGGCTCCTAGTAAACCCGTCGTGTTTAGGCTCGTGGGATTCGTTTTGACGAGTCCAACAGATTTGGCTTAGTCTGATGATGATGATGAGAGTGTGCCTTTAAAGCGTGTCTTCTCAGTTTTACTAAACTATAATTATTATACCACTACTGACAAACGAATATAATTTTCTCAAGAAACCACCCTGAAGGAATATATGTTTATAGTATACTGATACTACATAAAAAAAGAATCATCAAAATCTGTACCCAATTGACGAAAACGGTATTTATTTATTTACAAAACGTACAGTTACAGAATACAGACCAAGCAGTGCTTAAAATTATTTTTATACTAGCAGCGCCCCGCGGTTTCACTTGCGTAAGTCCCGATCCCGTGGGAATATCGGGATAAAAAGTAGCCTATATGTTAATCCAGGTCTCCAGCTATCTACATACCAATTTTTATCGCAATCGGTTGAGTAGTTTTGGCGTGAAAGATGTACTTACGTCCTCACAAACTTTCACGTTTATAATATTATTAGTAGGAGTAGGATGATAACATTTTCAAATCTGCACTCCAATTACTACCGTACACAGCTTCCAGGATTTATACAGCTTCAAAGATGTAAGTGAAGATTACAAAAAGAAAAAAATACACATACAAATAATATAAATAATCATTTATATAATTTTATTTAATAAATAATTTGCGCAAGGATTCCATGAATCTGCTGTGACTATGCACAAATATATCAACATGAGCACAAATATCATTATATTGTCTACACATACGAAACAGTGGATTATTTTGGGACTCATTATTATTGCTTGTTGGTACTCGAAACAGCTGCAGAGTACGCACAGATCGAGTAGGTACCTTGAATTGTAACTGACTTAGGAGAGTACTATTAAATGCACCATATCTATCTATATCGCTCAACATTATCCAAAAAAATACATTCCAAGTAATTATAGCAAACGAGGAGTTGAGCCGGTTAGAGTAGCTTAGTTTTGGGTTCTACAATATTATTATACTACCATCCTACTTACTATCTAAGTTTGTGCAGATGTATGGATGTTTGTTACTTTTTCACGCAAAAACTACTCAACCGATTGCGATGAAACTTCGTATGTAGATAACTGGAGACCTAGATTAACACATAGGCTACTTTTTATCTCGATATTCCCACGGCACCGGAACTTACGCGGGTGAAACCGCGGGGCGCAGCTAGTAATTAATAAATAAAAACTCTTTATAGTTTGAATATAATAAATTATACTCGTATATCGGATCGCCGAACGGGGTAAGTACTAAAATGATAGATATGCTAATTCGTCACGTTGATCGGCCATTTTTGGCATATGTAATTGCCACGAACAGAAATACTAAATAAGCGATTTTGAATAATACAACTATTTCTCTAAGTTGAGTGTTATAATTAAATTACAACGAAATAAAGAGATTTGTGAGAGAGCCGATGGGTTTAGGAACGTTGTCAGTTGGCCAACCACCCGGGACCCCGATCGCAAAATGGCATAGTGTTTTTTTCTAAAATAAAACTAACTTTACGATACAATCATAACATAAAAAGTTTGCAATGCTAATTTAACCATAAACAAAATATTTGATATCACGTTCACATTAAATTGGTTATGTAGCACGCGCCGTCATATATTTATATACATATACAAATAACGATCAACACAGCCCTACGCTCAATAGCAACAGGCAATGACGATAAAAAATAACTGTTATGTATATATAAACTATATTTATTGTGTATTGTATATTTATCATCATCATTTCAGCCTAGAACGTCAACTGCTGGACATAGGCCTTTCTTTACTTTTGGAAACCCCCTCGGGTCATCACCCCACCGAGATGATTCGGTGGGGCGGTGTGTCGGAATCGAACCGACTAAAACCAAGGAGGGGTCCGGATGTCTTAATAAAAGCTGTTCCCGGATCCCTCCTATTTCAGTCGCAGTACGGCACACCGTGTGGTTTTAGCTGGACATTGACCTTCCTGAACGACTTCCAAGAATACTGGTTGTGTGCCCTGCATTCACCGACTGCCTGCCGTCTTTACTAGGTCGTCTTTCTACCTAATGGTAGTATAGTAGCTGGGTGCGAAACTTTAGCAAACTGAAAAGATTTAAAACCTATCTACGTTCAACAATGCGTCATGGACGTCTTTCTTGCCTTGCGATCCTAGCCATTGAAATTAAAACTGCCTTTAGATGCACTTTGATGAGTTTATAAATTCTTTCGCAGTAAATAAAGCAGGCCGTGTATAACTGTAGCAAAATTACAGAGAAAAAAGGCTAAGACCGGAAGATCAAAATAATGTCTTGATTATCTGTTGTGTTTTCTGGTTATATGTTTACTTAATTTTATGTCACAAAAGAAAAAAGTTATTTGTAAATAGATAAAATAGGTAATAAAAAGTGAAAATTGATTAAAGTCTACTTATTCTCCTAAAAATGACAATACATATATTTGCAAGTTGAAATTTTTTTTTCATCTCAAACGCTGAAGAGAAGGGGCGCCACTATCAAGTTCCGGTTCTAAAAAATCATATATCCGATCCGGGGCTGGTTAGTTACAATTAAAGCTAATAAAAGCGTGTTTAAAATGAGTTTGTAATTCACAGTATTTCTCAAAAAACACAACCCGATTGCCGAACTATCAAACATACTTTATTCCAACCAATTGTGTTTGAAGGATTTTCTAACTTCTGTTCTGTATTTTTCATGTTATGTGTACGGTGTACCTGTTTTAAAGAGTCTTCAATGCATATCAGAGGGAACCAGGACTTAAAAAACCAGGTAATTTTTTTTAGTCACAGCGTCAATAGGTATCTAAAGATTTCAACGTTGACTTTTGATATGGACGGATTAAAATAAAGAAAAAAAACATTAAACATTATTTCCCATAAAAACGATAGTATATTGATTCTCTGATAAAATATAATCGTTCTTCAAAGAACGCAGGCATGTCATGTATAAAACTCAAATACGCCTTATTATTATTAATAGCATGTTTCACACCGTTAAGTATAGTATGTACTGTAATAGGCGTATCACAATAAATAATTCAGGCTTATAAATCAACACTAGACTATTTATTGGACTAATATAACATTGGATTGGTAGTTTGAGACTAATTCTTTTTTAAATTGACGACCAATTTTATTATTTTTTCTTTTTGAATTGGAATATGTCAAAACATCGAAGTAGATGAAGTTAACTATTGAATTCATGTGCCTTATTCAATTAGGCCTTAAAGATTACCAAGCTATTTTAGTTTAATAATCTGTCGCACTTATTAAAGGAAATAGGTCTTCAATTATTGCTTTTTACTTAGTACCATTATGCATATTGTATTATCGTGCCTAAATATATTTTATGAAAATAACTTGTGAAGCAAACACACGGTCTTGATGGTAAGATTTATAACGGAGCCCATAAACACTCCCTTCTAACATATTTTTTCCCCTTGTAAGTTGCCAAGTCTATCCTTCCATCCAATGAGGGTCTGTCAATATTTCTCACAGGTAGGAAACAATATCCTTACGTTAAAAGTGCTAGCTAACTCCACTCTTTTACCATTGCTACTTTCCTACTAAGAAGAGGTATGCGACCCTGGCCTGCTCGAGCAATTGCTTCCACTACCCAATTCTCCTTCCCTTCTTTAGCTACCTTTCCCTTTAAATATACTCAATTTTCCCAATTTTATTTCCCAAAGTGCGCGGTGACATGAGTGGGACCAAATTATATATATATATAATATATATAATTATAGCAAAATGTGGGTGTAATACGCCTCTGCCTACCCCTTTGGAGATACAGGTGTGAGTGTATATACTTTCCTACTCGAGCGCAAGTCTGGTCTGATCTTTCTCCTTGTTATGCTCTTCCAAATATTATAATTATCTATCACCTTTGACACACTCTTGCTTGTACAACTTTATACAAATGATTACTAGTCACGTGAATAGGTAAATAAATTATCATACATGCAACTTTAGTAAGTTGATATTGCACGTGGGGAATTTTGTGACAAAAAAAATCAGGTGCTTTCCTTTTAGGCTTTTAATAATAATAATTAATACTAGAGATCGCCAGGTAGTCACATTTCGACCATAATTAACTGACCATATTAACTTTTAAACTGTGTTTTATATCGTTGACCAGTATAACTTGAATTGTCTTTGATAGACTTTCCGTAGGTAGGTACCATGACAGGTCAACATATATTATTACTAGCAACCCGCCCGGCTTCGCACGGGTACAAATTATACACCTAAACCTTCCTCATGAATTTCTCTGTCGATTAGTGAAAACCGCATGAAAATCCGTAGTAAATCCGTAAAAAGTAGTTTTTCAGTTTATCGCGAACAGACAGACGCGGCGGGGGACTTTGTTTTATAATAATTAGTGATGCCGGAAGCGTTAGCTTGATGTAATCGTTTGGCGGCCGTGTGTGAGATGTGTGAAGTTATTAATTATTAAGTTTTTAGGTAATTTTTTATTGTTTAAAAATTTCAGCTTTCTGCACTTGTCTTCTATATGACATAGAGACCATAAACTTAGTATACTAGCGTAACTAGTATCCTTAGTTTATGAAATAAACTTAAAATATTCGAAATTAAAAATGCGTACAATGATTAATTTGTGAAGATAACTATATATGTGTAGATATATATACCAATTTCATAAGTTCTTGTAATAAATACAGAGTTTTACAGAACATGCATTTTATAGAACGCCCATTGCTTTTCCTACGTTTTTCGTGCCCGGTGACGGCAATAGGAATATCAATCACTAGAATTGTTTCACTAGAATGTTTTGTTAAATAATACTAGTGATTGATATTTTCAAAACGTGTAGATATTCGTTCCTCGACTGTCAGTAACCAGGCTTAAGTGTAAACAAGTGGTATATAATTTATAGTATAATTATTTGTATAGTTCAAATAACATCCTACCGCATATCTGACGTGCAGATAAGATAGCAGTCGATGTGTACAACATGTTCTTAACCGCGGATATGCCTGTGATAAGTTGGTATTTTTTAGATTGCTTATACAAAGAAACTTATTTTTATAAGGATTAACTGATTAGGGATAATCTATTTATCAACAAAATAGAACATTATCTATTTCGTAATGTGGGACTGCGTAGGACGTGATCGTCATAATAAAAATTCGGTTTCTTTATTTCTATTTAACGTTTTATTTACTCACAAAAAAAACCATATCATGTATCTGTTTCTCCATTTAATACCTCATTTCTTCACCGCCTATAATACAAGGGCCAACACATTTGTTACCTGTAGACTTAAAAAAAATAACACAGAATAACCATGGTCTCTGGAAGAGATCATTCTAGACGTTTTTCATACGACTATGTGTCCTCAGTGTCCTACACCGCATACCGCAGCGTTGTGCGTTATGGTCAGGAGACCAACGCTAAAACAAAAAAAAAACAAACAAGTATTTTTGGTGTTTACAGAGAACTGTTTCAAAATCGAAATTAAATTAACAAATTTAATTTAATTTTTTGTCTTTAATTTAATTACTCTGTGAAAACTTTTAATCGTCAGTCTGTTTTTGAGTAATGGTATGTTTTAAGTGATTAAATGCGACACGGGTTTTTTGACCCTTAAATGACATTGCCAGGGGTCGTGACTGTCGTGTCTGATTTTATGGTTACCAGTAAAAAAAATCTCCTTACTTTTAGGGAATCAAATTATATAATTTGACGTAACGTTTGGATGTCGTGAAACGTGAATGTTAATTTTAATGAAAAATATATTTTGCGCATTAAAGATAGAAAAACTAGGGTAAAAAGATAGAAAAACTAGGGTAAAAAGACGGTGTAAGCAGCGGAAAAGTAGTACATCGTTCAATGCTGAAGTGACGGTTCTTAATACGAGAGCTGTACTTCCGATTGTACCTACACACCAAAAGATGTCACATTAAACTTACAATTTTTAAATAATAAGAGAATTAGATTAATTGTCTAGCTTTTGGTTTCTACGACTGAACTGAACTGCTGACTACGTGTATGGTAAAAATTATGATAATCGGCCTAGTAGTTAAGACGTAAAATCGTTACGACCAAACACTCACAGTCGCGTTTACAATTTCCAATTTACCAAGGATTTCAATGAGAAGAAAGTACCTCCATCACCAACCGACTGAGTGAGGGTACAGTGAAATATATATTGTTTTTAAGCGAAGGAGCTTCTGTCTTAGATCGCTATGTATGTTTGCATGTCCGCCATTTTCTTCAAAAGTAATTTACCAATTCTCATGATAAGTCACTAACATATTCTACATATTTTCAAGTAGGTAGTATGACACAGTAGGTAGGTAATTATTTCGTTGAAATCGGTTTATTTATTATAAAATGTTATTTTTTTTATTACGGTAAACACAAACCTTGATTTACGATCAGAGTCGAACATGACATTAACCGCCTCTTTGTGAATTTGAAGGTTACTTGGAGGTAACGTAACAATGGGGTACTTACATGAATCAAATGTTCAAAGGTACATGCGTATGTAATGATATGAAACTTCAATTCAATTCTCCAATGGACATTTATTTATAACTTTTTTTGTATTATATCTAGTGAACGAGTTTTTAGTAAGAGTTTTATTCCAGGTGATATTCTGATCAAAGTAGAAAAATAAAATCATATAGGATCGGGTCAAAGATATAATAAATTGATCCAAAGAAAGCCGTCCGTAATAAACATGTAGTATACACTAAACAGATATCGATTAACTACCACAATTTGTCGAAAACCAAGCCTTGCTCACAAGCTCATCGACACTTAAAAATATTCAAAGAGACCGCGGCGCGATATCAAACGATTCATATAAATCGATTTATTCAAAGATTTTGTAGAAAAATTTACTTGACAGGGATATTTTTTTTAATGAACTATATTCACTAGATCTTCAGTACACCAATAGAGTCTGTAAATAGTACTGTTGCTTTTTTTTTCAATATTCGAACTCTTTTTTATCGCCGTCAATCAATAACTTAATATCATTGAACTCTTAAACGCTTAGCTACAAGCATTCAAATCCGCAACATATTAAAACTAGAGATCACCTGGTGGTCCAATTTTGACCATTATTCTCTTTTGGTTTATTAAAGTCCCTCTACAATACTCACGAAGTTGCTCGAAGTTATGCGAATACGAGAGTGTAGACAGGCACTTTGTTTCGCTTCGTGCAACCTCGCCTCGCCTTGGGCGACTACCGAGCGTTGTCGGTTTTTGCGCCCCAGTTAAAGGACTCGAAGTGTCCCGAAGTACCAACGCCGGACGACGACTGAGGTTGCACGAGTGTGTAGTGACGTACTTCGAGACTTCGATCAGTTTCGACAAGTTCTTCGTCGAAGCAACATCGCGAGTAGTGTAGAGGGGCTATAATAATCCAGCCAGTCTAACTTGAACTATGATTGTATAGACTTACGTACCATAACAAGGTCTAATATGTATACGAGACGCGTGTACTTCACGCGTCTAGTATATATGTTGACCTTATGTATGCAAAATTCAAAAATTTTAAAGACTGTTCCAAAAAATGAAGCGAAAACGGCTACATCAAGCTACACGCCGTGTAGAGCCGTAACAGTCTTTAAAAATTTTTGAATTTTGCGGGTTCGAACTTCACCCGCTACCGTTCGAACACTACCGCACCGACATGAACCCACGCCTAACATAAACATTTAGCTTATATAAAAAGGGTTAACAAGAATATTAGTAATAGTCTTATAAGAATGCATAATTAAATGTTATGCACGTCAGTATACTCAGTCCATCGTTCAATGACATTTATCAGGGAACTGACGATATTCAATTCAGTCTCTGTACAGAAGTCGTTTCCTGTTTGCACAATGATACTCTTATCTCTTCATTTCATTTTAACTCTTAGTGCAATATTTTATTGAAGATACTATATTTTTCTTTTTTAACACCGTTTACTTGTTCCCTTTTACACAATTTCGTCAACTCTGTACTCAGTTGAATTTTGCCATTATGTCATTTTTTACATAAACTTGTCTGTCATATATGTACTTATTTTTCAGCGAGACTACTGGACGTCACGATATAGGCATCTCTCTAGTATTGCAACTTGCAAGCTATGGTGACCGTTTACCACAAAGCCATGCATGAGCGTTTTTTTGCAAACAATAGGAATGATAAAGACTATTATTAACACACTTTTATTAGCTTGGTATGTATGTATCTATGTAACGGCATCTTTGAACGTGATTTTCACCTACTTTAAAACGTCGGATTGAATTCAAACTTCGTACACTTAGCAAGGACCGATGACAATACAATATTAAAGACTAAAAAAGCAAAAATAAATAATAGTTTAAAAAACTAAAAAACGCTTTTGTAGCTAGGTGAACTAAAAAGTATAAAATAATTTTCTAAAAGTTAAAAAAAAATAGAGTAATTAAGAAAAAATCATTTTATCTTAAAAAAGTGTGGGGTGCTTTTTAAAATATTATATAATGTCTTAACTTTTACCAATATCTGTCAATAAAATATTTACAATAATTGACATCTAGCACCCACGCATTTTTACGATAAAATTATTTGTTCTTCATCACTTATTTTTTTTTAACTTATACATACGGAAGATGATGAGAAAATTATTTTCTACTTTTTACTTTCGCTACTTATAAAATCGTGTTTTTTAGTTTTTTAAACTATTATTTTATTACTAGAAAATATTATACATCAACCCTCTGTTTCTTCTCCAAGGTTCCCTATTTTTACTATAAATATAAAATAATGTTTTTCCCGTCATCATAAACACAAAGCGAATAATTTGCATAATATTACTTGTCTTAGCAATTAGTAGGTAGGTATATCCAATAACAACACTTCAGCAAATACTAATATCGGTAGGTATCTACTTATTTATAAATACACATTCCTAACGTAGTGTGAAGTTATATCGGTCGGTAGTAAGTGCTGCATTTATCTACCTACCTACAATTTATGTACAAGGAGTGGTGGCATTTATGTTAAGAGATAAGAATCGTATCTATTAGATTCAAATTAGTATTCGTTCGGTTTGCCCGCCAACATGGCAGTTTGACGTTTCACAAACGTCAAATTCATTACTTTTTTTAAAGTGCGAGCCAGTGTTTGTGTAAGTGTTCGCGATGGACAAAGAGCCCCTTCTCCTGTAAGTTTGAATATAATAATTGCTTAAAACAAATCACTGTGCTACGAATCTATTAATGTACATATACGTGGTGTAGAATTCTTAGCATTTAATTCATAAATTGTTATCTTATTCTGTAGTTACGCTTATTAAAAAAATAAATGATCTTTACTTATTTAATATTTTATGTTTTGTAAACGAAATTTCCTGAGAGTGACTTGTTTGTTTGTAAATTATATCGCATGTTTAGTAACTGATTTATAGGAGTTCAGCAAAATCGTTTCTCCTATCTAATGATTAAAAACAAAACGGTGCCGCGGTGTAACTAAAATAAAAAATAAAAAAATTGTTTCAAATAATGTCTTAATAAAGAAATATTGTAGCAAAATATCTCTGTAAAGCCATGTGGTGTTTAAAAGGGGAAAGAGGTACCTCTTTCCATCTCGCTAAAGTGATATTGAAGCATCCGATGGACTGTTCCAGATGGATTAGCAGCGATCAAGTTTCGCTTGCCAACTGGTACCTAATGAGGCCAATGCCTCATTAGGTACCGAATCGTAGCGTGCATTAAATAACAGATGGACAGGGTGCCTTATACTAAAAAAAGCGAATGGGTGGCTAAAGATGAGTAATTGAACACAAATCAGCTACTTTTAGTGTTTTAATTTTCTGTCTGACTGTTTTTCAGTTTGTTTGTGGCATTCACAGATAACAATTATCCATTTATATATTAATACATATATACATATTATACTTACATATATAATAATAATAACACATAATATACATATTTACATAGTAACACAAACATACATAATACTTTGCATATATCTGTACACAAAATAAATAATATTTGTAATTAAAACTTATTTATTTAGTATCGTCACTACTAGAGATCGGATAATCGGATGCATATTTACCTAAAGTTATTTTTTACATAGCTAATTATGGAAGCGGCTTCTAAATATATTTTTATTTACGAATGCAGTTGTATTGTCGCATCGCTACTTGCGCACAAGCAAGTATAATTTGCCGTCTCACTGGCACTCTTACAAAATGCTTACATTTCCTGGGGTTTAATAGGCCCGATTTGACACTTGTTACAACGTTATAAGGTTGTTTTTGCTTCGTCAAAAATCACTGACAATAAAAGTAGGGAAAAGCAACCATTATACGTTGTAGAGAGAGAGCAAGTGTCATTTGTGTCAAACTGGGGTTTATTACATCTCACGGAGTATAGATACACTTAAATTTGAATTTCCTTGAATCGCGGGATTCTTTCGATAAAAAAGTGCTTTCCATAATAGCCAACATCTCAACTTTAGGTAAATATGCATCCGAATATCCGATCTCTACTACACATTCCCTACTGTTATGTAAAAGGGCATCGAAACTAATATTAGTTGCAGTTGGATTTAAAAAATACTCTTTGCATTTGATAGCACAATGTTTGAGGAAGATTAAATGCTGTTTAACGTCAAGCCACGACACTGAGTAGTGGAGCAGTGACCAAAAACGTGTGTGAAACTGCCGGGAACGGCTAATAAGTATAAAATGGGATTTAAAAAAAAAACACATTTATAGTGACCTTATTAATGAGTAATTTATTATATCATTGTTAATATCGCTTATGACTGGAAAGACAGACATTCGAGAATATAACCTCCATTGTTAATCATATATGAATGAAACGTGGTTCATCATATAGCACAGCTTGAGTTTAAAAAGGAGGGGTGTTTAAAGTTTAACGTGTGTATCTGTCTGTGGCATCATTGCTCCTAAACAGATGGACCGATTTTGATTTAGTTTTTTTGTTTGAAAGGTGATCGAGATAGTTTTTAGCTATGATTCAAGAAGATCATCAGCTCTTTTCTAATCGTTGAAGAGATGTTTGATTCGGGGGTGTTTTAAATGTTATAGATTTATATTACACATAGCTAATAGTAAACACTTACAACCTTACCATAAAAAAACAAGTAATGGAAGGACATAATCATATTATTATTATTACCATCATACCTACCAGTATCGTAAGAATCTAATATTGTATCTACATTGGCTACTTTTACTCAGTTTAAATGAAGAAAAATACAATAAAAAATAAATGCATAAACCTAGGTATTAAAAGGTTACATTAAAAAACGCAATAAAATACAATTGAATTTTGAATTCGAATTGAACGATTTGAATTTCGTACATTCGAGGACAAAAAGGAATTTCATAGTTACTATAAATTGTTTAGTTATAATTTTTTTTACATTTTACCTCCCTTTCACTCGTTTAACAACTTAAGCCATTTTTATTTATACGTGCTGAAGGTTAAAAATATTAGGTAATCGCAGCGATAACAGCTTCATTTGGAAACAGGCGACTAATCCGTATATTTAAATACAATAAAACGATATTTGTTTGTCCGGTTTTATGACACGGTATCATTTGTCAAAATCGTCGCGACACGGACTTTGAAGGTTTTTGCAACAATGGAAACAAATCATTAACTTATCTTCATACTACTGTAGTAAACATAACTTGGCTGTGTGTCGCGTCGGTTCATTCAGAGGTCGGCGAAAATACGCTCCTTGCCGTATAGCAGCGATATTAGGCTCATGCAAATGTAGTTCTGTCCGGGTAAAACCCGAACACTCTGTGCCAGGGGCAACGTATAATTATTAGATGGACAAGCCGTTTAATTTATGAAAAAAATTTAATCGGCGTTTTTTTTAAGAAGTCCGGAAAAGAATCTCGATTTTCACACATGTGTCCGGAATTTTTGAAGAGCTTGTCCGGTGTCGGCAATTTAAGTGATGGCAGGCCTACTGTTGGTGCTGTCTACCGACGCAAAACAGTGTTTACCAGGTCTTATCGAAACCGGAAATGGTTACGCACTGTACTTTCTGACTAAAAAGTGATATTGCTTTTTTAATTACACAAGTTGTTGCACTTTATTAACACGGTTATTAACACTTTTATTAGCTTTAGCTCCACTTGTAAGTAACTAACTATGGAAGCAAGTCTGGGAAGTAAATTTGAACCTACTTCTAATTGTATCGAAATAAAAACTTTGTGTGTGTATGTAATTCGGATGACAATACATATTTATATTTTTTTATAAATATATATATATATATTTATTGTATAAGTGGCAAACGAGCAGACGGGTCATCTGATGGTGATGACTACCGTCGCACCCATGGGAACCTACAACTCAAGAGTCACAAGTGCGTTGCCAGCCTTTAAGGTGGGAGTACTGGGCTGTGGTATCACTCCGAGCCGGCCCATACGTGCCGAAGCATGGCTTTCCCACGATAATTTGCATTCATGGAGCTGGTCTCATGATGGCGCTAGGATAGTGAAACTCTTCAGTGGCTATTAACATTATTTATGTCACCTGTTTTTTTGTGTTGCCAAAATAAAAATGAAATTTTTCTTTCTTTCTTTCTTTCTATTAGTAAACCCCTCGAGTTTGGGCTCATGTGATTGGAACTCTATTTACTTTGGTTTGCCAGTAAAGCGTGTTTTTTTTTTTTTTAATTATTAATTTAATCAATTATTGTATAATATAGTATAGTGGTAACTCAGTACAGACTGCCTGCACATACTAAAAGGTCGGTGCTGCTAGGCTGGTGCAACCTTCTTGTTTAAGAGTTTCCCTTTGCCCTTCTATTCAGGGGTATTGGTTTGTCCATCGGAATTCTGTGTCAGACCCAGTCCAGATAGAGAAAATACGTCACGGTTTCATTCAAGAATTAGAATTTTAGACACATATTCACTGTGAGTCAGTCAGTGTCTGAGCTGTTTTTAATTACCATATTATGTACACGATTCACAGATTATAACAACTTACATAGTTACTTAACATGTTTCAACACTTTCCTTTAAATTTTGTGTAAAATTACCACGTTTATCGCACAATGTATGTTTTGCGTTCAGTCTGATTACTTTATGAAGAATTGTGTAAGATTGTGTGTACACATACCATATTATTTTGTTATCCCACTAATATTATAAATGTGAAAGTTTGGATGGATGGATGTTTGTTACTCTTTCACGCCAAAACTATTGACCCGATTGCGATGAAACTTGGTATGTAGATAGCATGAGACCTGGATAATATGTAGGCTACTTTTTATCCCGATATTCCTACGGGATCGGGACTTACGCGGGTGAAACCGCGGGGCGCTGCTAGTATTTTATAACTGATAGTGACCTCTGATGTTGCAGTCTGTTCGCCAATTGAACTAGTGAGAAAACATCTTTAGAATGTATTCAGAAAACAGAAAGCCAATACGTTGGGAATCATTCTACGCTCTTCTGCGGTGCGGGAATATACTGGTCCTTGCCTGTTCTCTCCGCCGCCAGCTATCATCACCTCCTCGCAGAAACAGCGGGGATGTCTGGCCTATAGGTCTAGTGGTTAGTGGTTCTGACTGCTAAGCCAGAGGTAATGGGTTCGATTCCCGCCCAGGACAAATAATTGTGTGATGAGCATGATTGTTTGTTCTGTGTCTGGGTATAATTTATCTATAATAGATATCTATGTATTTAGAAATGATAAGTATGTTTATCAGCAGTCTGGTTACCATTGCTCTACCTAGTTTAGGATCAGACGGCCGTGTGTGAGATGTGTGAAGTTATTATTGTTATATTATCCCAACTTTACAGTTTTCCCTTCATTTTCTTCATAGTCCAATATGAAATTAATTTATTATACACCCGATATTCTATATGTATAAGTAAATAAAGGGCAATATGTCTATATATATGTAGGTAAGGATATCACGTGAAGAAAACGTTTGTCGTTTTCACTCAGTCCGAACAAGGTCAGACTTCAGTTAGCAGTTGTTCAGTAGGTCGTTAAACCCACACCGTTCCTACACTGTGCCTACCTGTTATTATTGAGTTTTACTTACGATAACGACTGATAAGCCCTTAATACGGGGAATAAGGTAGATATATTTTTGAATCGCTTTTATAATTTACTATAGATGTGTATGTGGAAATATAGTTCCACTGTTAGTCTGTTCTGAATATTTTGGTGAATTATGTATTGAAAGTTTGCTTCGACAGAATTCATGTCTCCCTCTGAGCCACCCATCTGATAATGCGATGTGGCCTTAAAAAAAAGAAGTTTGTCGTACCAAAAGTTATACATTCACAAATTAAAGGTGATGACTTTTGTTCGTCCTTTGAACAAACCATCGCCTTAAACTCAATTTAGAATCTACTAGCAATGCCCTGCGGTTTGACCCGCGTAAGTCCCGATCCCGTGGGAATATCGGGATAAAAAGTAGGCTATATGTTAATCCAGGTCTCCAGCTATCTACATACCAAGTTTCATCACAATCGGTTCAATAGTTTTGGCGTGAAAGAGTGACAAACATCCATTCATCCAAACTTTCACATTTATAATACTAGCAGCGCCCAGCGGTTTCAACCGCGTAAGTCCCGATCCCGTGGGAGTATCGGGATTAAAAGTAGCCTATATGTTAATCCAGGTCTCATGCTATCTACATACCAAGTTTCATCACAATCGGTTCAGTAGTTTTGGCGTGAAAGAGTGACAAACATCCATCCATCCAAACTTTCACATTTATAATATTAATGGGATAACAAAATAATATGGTATATGTATACACATTCTTACACAATTCTTAATAAAGTAATCAGACTCAGACAAAACATACATTGTGCGATAAACGTGGTATTTTTACACAAAGTTTAAAGGTAAGTGTTGAAACATGTTAAGTAACTATGTAAGTTGTCATAATTTGTGAATCGTGTACATAATATGGTAATTAAAAACAGCTCACACACTGACTGACTCACAGTGAATCATCATCATCGTCATCATTTCAGCCATAGGACGTCCACTGTTGGACATAGGCCTCCCTTAATGACAATATGAGTGGGATTAGTGGGATTTAGCCTGTAGGAACTGAGTAGTGACACATGAACGCGGGTGAATTTGCGGGGAACGACTAGTGTTTAAATATTAGGCCGATTAATAAACGTTTCTTATAGATACTCAAACATATTAAATTTAAATGAGTTCTTTAATCAGCTGATAAAGTTATTACCACTGGATAAGGTACTACGTTATCTACGAGTAGCGGTGCCTATTACACGATAATGCCATGTTTCGCTTGTACCTAACATTAATGAATAGATATTAATTGCAACTTTGCTTTGACTTACCAATTTTGGGCTGATTGTTATACTAAAATGTTTGTAATTTGTCTGTTATGGTTTTATTTTACTTGCATAATGTATAATCTATATATCGCACTGCTATTACAAGAGTGTATCAACTCAAAATAAAGCTTTTTTCAGAAACGACAGAAAACTGATTACTCGCTTCCTGTTAAAGATTATAAAAAGTGAACACTGTATATAGATTATTGATAAAATTAAGGGATTTCTGTATTAATGAATTATTTAAAAGATTGCAGGTTAAGTTATTTCCAATTTTTGAGTTAATACTCTATTGTCTGAACAAATTAAAAGAATATATGAATTATTTTTAGTGGTTTTGTTGAAAAATTTGGCTCATTACAATTTATTATTATTATTTTATATTTATTGACGCGTAGGGAATTGATATTTACGTATGAAATTGAATTATATCAAATTTACCCTATTTTGAGTTGATACAGTCTCGTAATAGCAGTGCGATATATGTATAAATTAATCCCTATTTGCCTTGGTCACGGCATCACGCGTGAACGGCTTTACCGATTTCGCCAATTCCCCGAGAAACAGATTCCAAAATACATACATCTGATGTGCACTAATAATTTGCCAACCTGTTGTCCATTTAGCATAATTGACAAAATTTGCATCGCATGTGTGTAGTCGCGTGCAAAGGGTATTCGTTCAAAAGTAAACAACAGTAGAGTGACAGTTATAAGTGACAAACAACACAGTTACACTGATCACTTGATAGCTCTTCACAGAACTGCACAATGTAAAGTAAATGCTTTCTATTGTTCTGATTGCGAACAAAATTGGAATAGCGGCGTACATAGCGAAAAATTTGTGACAAATAGTTAGTAGCAGCTATCTATCATCAAAGTATATTACGTTGTTTTCTTTTAAAAAGCAACAGGGTAAATATGTATAGTATTACACATAACCGATAATATTACGTGCCTCTGGGAACAGTATATTGAGCACTCTGTAGTTTAAATAAACTCTCTAACTCTTAAATAAATCCTAATATACAATAACTTTTTTAAGTTTACTACCAAATGTGTAATGAAATAATAAAATAATCTGGCAATAAATCTACTTTATAGTTGGGAATCCCTAGCAGTAAGATCGTTCCTTGTGGTATTTTTTATGAAGTAAACCATACAGATATAACTATAAAAACAAGAATGTATAAAATAGTTTAGGACGTCCACTGATGAAAGGCCTAACAGTGTTTACAAAAACATCGAAAAAAGTTTAAACCGGCGAAAATATTGCCACACAACATAATATATACACACACACACACACACACAAATTATAACACGGAATAATATATGTAGATATAAACAGTAAATTGCTGCCTACTCTAGACCGATTTTATTCTTCTAGCAACTCAGCCAGCATAAAATTAGCCACAATCATTTCACTCACTGAATATACACTCTATGAACATGAATGATGACTACCACGCGTAATGATTGTAAATGCGCAATTTTATACAAATTGTGAAATTAATTGAAATGATAAGTGTGTTTGTTTGCATTTATAGTTTCTATGTACAATACAGTATTAACAGCATTGATAATAAAACTAAAACAAACATACTTGAATGGCGCACTAAATTTAAAAGTAAAAAGAGTTCCACTATCCACCTCCTGGCTTCATGATCAGACCATCGGTACCAAGCCCATTATGTTGGGACTTGTCAAAACGAATCATGTGAGCCCAAACTCGAGGGGTTTACTAGTAGCCACCTAAGACCTCCTGAATCCATCATCACTTCAGCTCCAAGAATTATAGTATCATCATGCAATCTTATGAAGATTTGTATACATAGTTGTATACAACCTGGCGAATGATAATCATGGCCGAATTAAAATACAAATGACCAATTTATTATCATGTGAGTACTGTGATTATTCAATCACAGTACTCACATGATAATAAATTAGATTATTATTAGATTTTTATAATTTTTTTACATGTAAAAATGTTACAGGTAAAATGTATCCAACATTAAAAAGAACCGAATCCCAGTTGTCTAAAAATACTGATCGATTTGGTCCCTGGCTAACGTAGTGTTTGTATACTCTTTGGTCCCTGGCTGGGAAATTGGCCAAATAATAACGGTTTATTTCATTTCAATTGTTACTTTATTTATTTTGAGAATTGAAGTACTCAAAATAATCAAATTTAGGCACTATTGAATATGTAAACGCTTCTTGGAGCCATGTTTATTGACCTGGATTGTATGTAATTGAGTACAGAGTCTAGCCGCGGCTGTTACTATGAAGCCTTGTTGAGTAGCGGTCTCAAACGCACTGTATTAGCATGCATGTAAAAGAAAAACCCAATGTGCTCTTGCATCGGAACCTTTCCGATTATGCAACTGTGACTTTCATACCGTAGTACCGTGTAGTTTAAATAATAAAATAACACTAGCATCAATAATTCTTAGTTCTGTAGATAACTGTCAAAAGGAACCTTTTTCCCGACAGCCAAGGGAGGTAATGTTTTCAAGCATATGGTATTATGTATGAATGTGTTTTACAGCCAAAACCTTTGAGGCATTTAGACATAATGTATAAGGTATCAATAGATTCATCTCAGTTGTGCAAGTGACATAGGGTACATATTATTTCGTTTTTTTAGTTTAACTATCTTGATACTGGTGCCGATTCTATTGTACACTCGACTAAACTAAAACCTGACTTAACTTCTTCATATGAAATCAACCTTGTGTTTTTCGAAATAAGGTCTATTTGTTACTGGCATCTATTTCTCAGCGCCACTAAATTTCACTAAAACCTGCCAACGTATATTCAACTTTAAAGTCCCCATTTATTGAAATGCCGTATAAAAACTTGTTCAAAACGAACTAAGATGAAGTTATTTTAATCGACACCTACGAAGACGCTTACTAAAAACACAGAGCAAAAGAGATGGCATTCAACGGATAGCGGCTCCCGCTACGTGGTATTAAAGTTTATTTAAGCGTATCAGACTTTAGTCGACAAATAAATTGCTTATTTCGATAGCGACATATGTTACCTACTTGTTTCAATTTGAAATAAGACCTTGTTTCGAAGTACACAAGGTTTACATCTTATATGAAGAAAATTTAATGAATTTTAATTTAGCTAGTGAAGTAACAGAATTGGGACCATATTGTCTCCGTGTTTGTCCGTATTTCACAGAAGTGTTACTCTGAAACTATTGTCGCTATAAGTATAGACGGAATTTGTTGTTGTACTATACAATGCTATGTAATGTACTACGCACCGATATAAAACGCTGTAATTAAAACTAATCCCACTTAGTTCCCTCTTCTGTGATTTTTGTATACCAGATCAGAAGGTTTTTAAGGTTTCAAAGCATTTGAGAAAGACCTACGACCGTCTAATAAACTCATCTCTGCATCTCTCGGAAGTAACGGATCTTTGATACGGAAATTTATTTGATTTAACACACGGTGTGCGATCAAACAAAGGATTCTAGGAACTACACTTCTGCAGTTAATTAAGACACGTGTACGAGTATTCTGTAACGGAGTGAGATTAGAGCCATTGTTTCACTGTTAAAAGACAGTTGGATACTGTGAACATACAATCAGTTTTTAATTGATATTGATTAACATATTCACTCTTCGAAGACTAAATTGGCGTAGATCATAGCCTATGGTACGAAATAAATGACACCCTTTGACATAATTATGTATTGGTAGATGTAACCTCCCCAATTCACTTGTGTTGAAGTAAATAGTGATGTAAGGTATAAATAATGTTAAAGACGGTCCGTTTTGGCTTTCTCCCTCTTAAAGTGCTTTATGCTACCACTTTGGTAAGAAAATAATGTTAATTTAGACTTGTACATTTCACAGTAACAAAATTTGATGTGTTTTATATGTTGTCATTATTTAAAACATAAAATAAAAAAAAATGTAAAGTAACCTTTCAAGTTCTTTTCTGTCGGGAAAAAAAAACTTGCCAAGTTCCAATTCTCACCTTACTCTTTTTCTATCAACTATAGTAAATATTTTATCTCATTTTATCCGGAATACACCAAGAGCATTAAATACATTATATAAAATACTACAATATTACCGGTAGACACTCTTTTTGATTATTTTATTCATAGGTAACTAGAATTATTGACTTTAGCTAAACAGATTTTTCCATCCGTTTTGTTCCAGGTTCAAAGACGTCAAAGCAAGCTATGGCACAGACAGTCCTTCACGAGGACGCCGAGTTATATTCTGCGTACACGGAAACCCATCCACTGGCTGCTGTGCAGTCATTGAAACTACTACCGATGGAGATGATGGAGATAGGAGGAATGGCAGCATCGGTGAGGGTGAAAGTGAGTTCAGAGAACTTAATTTTTTTAAATACTTAGTCTGTATATATTAATTAGGTACCTATTTGTATCAAGTCCTTCGCCTTCGGACTATGTATAATATTACCATATGTCTGCGGGCCCAGTCAAAATAAATTTAAGGTTTAACGTCGTATTGCTGGCTCTTAATATTGCAGTTTTATTTTAAAACTAGCAGCGCCACACGGTTTCACCCGCGTAAGTCCCTTCGGGATAAAAGTAGCCTATGCGTTAATCCAGGTCTGCAGCTATCTACATATTAAGTTGCAGTGTTCAGTGGTTTTTGTGTGAAAGAGTAACAAACATCCATCCATCCATACTTTTACATTTATATTATTAGTGGGATTATCTTGTAAAATCACACAGGTATAAATTTTCGAAGAAATATTCCTAATTAATACTTTCTTATTTTTAATTCTATAATATTAAATTATTACCTGATACCAAGATAACAAATTATTTAGGTTTATTTTACTTTTTTTTTATTATGTGGAGGTCTTGAATGGCTCATTACTGAATTCGCTCACTTTACCAGTATGAACGATGTACGCCAATGAACGCGCGTGTTATTTAAAAAGAGAACGACCACCTTTATCTCTGTCATTTTCATTATATCGAGTCGGCTGTTGGATTGTACGTATTCTACTGTCGAAGTTAATTCGGTTTTTGTTAAAAACTCGAAAAACGTAAACTTTGAATTAAGCTATATGTATGTAGATAAGTCTACTCTTGTTCAGAACAGAACTTTATGTTGAAGCTAAGCTAGCAATACAATAGCTGTGTCCACTGTCTGATGTTCTCCAGATTGTAAAATACGGGTCTTTGTCGCTAGTACTCTGTAGCAGAACCATCCTTTATTGAATATCGCGATCGTCGGTTCGAGTCCAATATTCCTTTCCATGTCCTTTGCTATATGTAGCACAAATGTTGGAGTTGGACGCAAAAACATTAGTATTTGACGTGCTGGCAAAAAATACATATTTAAGCTATTCCATAAGTTTAGTATACTACCCTGCGCTCTAGTATACTAAGTTTATGAGCTTGCTTACTCTTCCAAAACGCGGTAGGTATCGATCGTATCATAATAATAAGGAACTAAGTACCTACCGCAGAAAAACTATATACCTATGTACACTACATAGATATATGTATATAGCCGTATGACGTAATGTTTTTTACTACCTTTAATCATATGCATAATAGAATGTTCAAAGTAGTTCATATTATCGATAGCTCAATTGTAATGACCGCAAAAGCTGTTATGTTTCGTGGTAAATATAGCCGCGTGTGACGTCACCGTACCGCCATTATATGACGCGCAAACGGAGATTCGTAAAGCATTACAGAATCAAGAAAATAAATTAGTATACTAATACTTTTCGCCTTTAATGTTGACTTGCGAGTGTTTATAGATAATCGCTAACTATTTGATAAACCTACGCACTACGCAGAGGCCCAATCGTGGGCCCAATACTTTTGCGTTACCAAAAAAAATTAATGAAGCTAAGTTTAATTAAGTTTGCCTATTTTATAATTTGTTTAAAATGTTTTATATCATCATAAACCAACTCAAAGATTACTTTAAAACAACGCCTTACTCTTATTCGTCTTGCAGTGTTGGTTCTAAGTAGGCCTGCCATCACTTAAATTGCCGACGCCGGACAAACTCTTCAAAAATCCCGGACACATGTGTGAAATCGAGATTCTTTCCCGGACACCTTAAAAAAAACGCCGATTGCATTTTTTTTTATTCAATTAAACAGCTTGTTCATCTAATAATTATAAGTTGCCCCTACCACAGAGTGTCCGGGTTTTACTCGGACACTTTTTGAAAACCCCGCCCGGACGCTCCCCGGACGCCCTCTAAACTAGGAGAAATCCGGGGAAACCCGGACGGACGGCAGCCCTAATTCTAAGTGTTCTAACGCTGTGGTTCGCGTTGTCACGTGTATGTACGTAAACTGTAAACCCGCATACTAAAGGTATCGAAGCGAGATTATATACCTAACGTATTACGTAACTTGTGTAACTATTTGATTTATATATCTAATAATATGTACATAATATGTAAAAATCAAATAGTTGACGTCAATCAACTTACTAATAAATTCTAAAGGCATTTGGTTTTATTGTTTTTTTAATTAGCTTAAAAAAAACTATTATTTTAACATAACAAACAGACACTTCAATTTTATTTATTTGTATTGATCAAAGGTAAAATACATGTTTTAATTTGTTACAGCACATTGTCATAAATCAAGAAACGAAGAAGTGGATAAAAGGGCGCGGAGAAAACTCATATTGGCCAGCATATTGTGTGTCATATTCATGATTGGTGAAATTGTAGGTAAGTGACAAAAGTATCTCATCTTACATCATCATGTTAAATTGAAGCTTCCGATTATTGGAATACATTTCAGGCATTCGAAATAAAAGGCAAAGTAACTATGTTTTTGTATTTACCTACACAGGTTATAAAGACGGTGCACCGAAAACCGAAATAGTGGATTCAGATCATTATTCCGAGTTCAAAACGTGTTTAGCACACGTGTTCCCTTCGCCATATAATCCCGGGTCCTTTAAGCGGGGCGTGAAAAAGCATCTCTCCAGGCCGTCAAGCTGAGGGCGACCATTTTAGTATCATCCGTATCTATAATGGTGATCCTCAGTCTTTGGACCTCACACTAGCTTTCCATCAGGCGTTTTAAGGTCATTCTGACGTGTTATAATAAAAAATAAAAAAAATCGTTAGAACTTTCTGGTGGAATAATCCACATTATTTTTGTAATTTAAATTTTTTGGTTAAAATGGTGACAATTGATAGTTTTATTCAAAACCACACTCGCCCGGTAAAGCGCGCACGGAACGCGCGCGTTTATTGCTTGTACAGAGTAACTTCGAATTATTGATTGTTATTTATTTTGTCGGGCATAAGTTTTTCATTGTGTATAATGAGCGAAATTAGTAGTGAAGGAGAAGATTCAAGTGACGCTGATTTTCTAAGTAAGTGCCAACATGACCTTGAGCGATCAGAAATAAATAATGCGGTAATGGAAAAAATATGTGAATCAGGAAGTGCAGAAAAAAGGAAGGAAAGGGAAGATGATTTTAGCGGAGAAGATGACTTTATTACTGTTGTTAGAAGGAGACCAAAGCGGTTTATTCGAAGTAAATCCTCGGAAATGATAAATAATGAGAGGGTAGAAGAAAATAAAAATGATAAACAATCAGAAGAGATTACAATGTATGAGATATGCGTCACATCCATGGAAAGTTTGCCAAAACAAATAGCTCTGGCAAAATTACTCAGATCGGAGAATATTACTGGTATCACTCGAATAAAATATAAAAGTTTTAATAAAGTGTTGATACAATTTAAAGGTCAAGAAGAAGCTAATAAACTATTAGAATGCCAAAAACTCAAAGATATGGGTTTTCGGTGCCAAAAAATAAATGAAATGTCATTCTCATATGGCATTGTAAAAGGTATAGACATTGATTTGTGCGATAAGGACTTACAGGAAATAATAAAATGTGATATAGAAATTATTTCAATTAAACGGCTAAAACGCTTAAGCGCGGAGGGCAAATGGATAGATAGCGAATCTATTCGGATTTGTTTTAAAAGCAATACATTACCACTACATGTATATGCATATGACTGTCGTTTTAGAGTTGAGGCTTATACTTTCCCCGTGACCCAGTGCTCAGGCTGTTGGCAGTTTGGACATATTTTTAAGTTTTGCTCCACTAAAAAGAAAGTATGCCCTAAATGTGGAGGTAATCACGAAAATTGCGAAGAAAAGAATATGAGATGTCTAAACTGTAAGGGAGCACATCTGGTATTAGATAAGAAATGCCCTCTGTTTTTAAAAGAAAGACAGATAAGAGTAATTATGAGTGAAAAACAAGTACCGTATCGCAGAGCCCTCCAAATTTTTATCGAGCAGCGAAGAGCGGCAAACTATGAAAATATAATTATTCAAGATCTGCCATCGTCAACGAAGCCAGTAAGAAATAATTATACTTATAGTGGCATAGTTGCTGGGACAGCGGCGGGAAGTTCAGAACCAATGTCACTGCAATCAGACACGATAGAACTTGAAAACAACAAGGAACCAAGTCCAATACATACATCAAAAGATAGAACTAGTGCCAAGAAGAAAAAGAGAAGTGAAAATACTCAAGCCTTCTCGGAGGAGGTAGAGGATGAAAACTCTAATAAACCTCAAAATGTAAACAAAGGAAATGGTAATTTAAGAGATGAGCAGTTAAGGTATAGTTTCGAGTTTAAGAAATTGTTTTTAAAATTGAAATATATTTTTATGTCACAAGATAAAATTCAAGATAAGATTATATCGGTTTTTAAAATAATATGGGTCGAGTTTAGTAATTTTTTAGTAAATATGTTTTCTAGAAGAGAGTATATGGATAAACTTTTTAGTTTTGTAAATGGCTAATATAAAGATTAATGTTTTGCAGTGGAACGCTCAGAGTATAAGACCTAAATTAATATCATTTGCTGAGCTATTGAATCAGGAAAATATACATATAGCTATTATAAGTGAGACATGGTTAAACTGTGAATCTCACATTACTATTAGAGGATATAATGTTTATAGGCGTGATAGAAATGATTCATATGGAGGGGTTTTAATAGCAGTACATAAGTCCATACAGTCGTATTTATTGCCCGTTACCTATAATAATGCCGGAATAGAAATAATTGGTGTTAAATTGACAAATTGCATAAATTTAGACCAGGTGATAGGTATCTATTGCCCCTCATCTGTTCGCACTCAACAGTCTGATTGGGAAGATATTTTTTCAACTTTTTCTAAATCTACTATTATTGCTGGGGATTTCAATGGGCACCACACTAATTGGTCTGTCAAAAGCGACACAAGGGGCGCTCAAATAATGGATGCAGCTCTAGAAAATTCATATACATGCCTTAACAGCGGAATAGCAACTCGAATCAAGTTGGTTAATGGTAATCTTCAACAGACTTCACCGGATATCACGTTTGTTTCATCCGATATTGCGATCTACTTCGATTGGCAAGTATTTAACGAAAACCTCGGCAGTGATCATATGGTAATTAAAATGTCGACCTTGGTTATAGATAACTTCAATACAACAAAAAAAATAAATTATAAAAGAGCTAATTGGGTTGAATACCGGAAGTCATTAGTAAATAAATTTATAGGTAACTATAATAATGACTCTCAAGAAATGTATAGAGTCCTTTTAAACGAAATTTGTGTCGCGGCCGATAAATTCATCCCTTATATAAAATGTTGCAATAAACCCACTACTAAATTTAAGCCAAAATCCTACTGGAGCCCAGAATTATCAAACATAGTAGCCCAACGTAGATTAGCGCTGTCCAAGTTTCGTCGAAACCCCACCCCAGAACACTTAAGCATTCTAGAGAAAAAAACGCGAGAAGCTCAGAAATTAATAAATAAAGCAAAGTGTTTAAATTGGCAATCGTTTTGCAATTCTCTCGATCAAGAAACTTCGGTTCCTGAGATGTGGCGCCGCATGAGATGGATTAAAGGTTTTGGGAGGACCAAAAGCTACCCACCTGTTGATAAACAAAAACAATTATTGCATTCTCTCACTCCAGATTACGTACAGAATTTAATGCCTAAATTTGTTTCGCGAAACGCCATGTTGGAACGGAATTTTAGTTTACAAGAACTTCAAAATTGCATTAAGAAAAAAGACTCCGCACCAGGCGAGGATGGAATTTCATACTCCATGATATATAATCTTCCCAACGAAGCTAAATTATTCTTACTTAATATATACAATAGCATTTTAAACTCTGGTAATGTCCCTCATCAATGGAGAAAGGTTCAAGTAATTCCCATACCAAAACACAATAATAATTCCCCTGAACTTAAACTTAGACCTATATCCCTAATTTCTTGTTTGTGTAAAACATTCCATTTAATGTTATACAAGCGACTGGAGTGGTATGCAGAAAAGAACCGTATATTTTCACCTAATACGGTTGGTTTTAGGAAATCACATTCCTGTGTAGATGCAATCACTCGGTTAGTTACGTATATACAAATAGGTTTCACAAAAAATTTTCCTACTTTGGCATGCTTCTTGGATATTCAAGATGCGTATAACAATGTGTCAATAGAAGCCGCGACTAATATCTTGGACAAACTTAATATAGGATCTAAAATATGTACCTACATTTGGTCGTTTCTAAGTGAAAGACAACTAAATATTAAACTAAATAATAGTAGTGAATCTATAATTACCAGATGGACTAATAAAGGCTTAGCACAGGGAGATCCTCTGTCTCCTTTAATTTTTAATTTAATAACGCATGGGATAAACACATTGCCTTTAAACGTAATGTGGTCACAGTATGCAGACGATTACGTTTTATATATTTACGACAGGAATATTAAAAAATGTGAAATGTATATGCAAAGTGACTTAAATCTCATAGTGTCGTTTTTAGGGGAACTTGGCCTGGAATTATCACCTACTAAATCCAATTACATTGTCTATAGCAGGGGACGTAGAAGAATAGTCCCCATATTGAAATTAAATGGAAAAAAATTGATTTTATCAGACTCTGTTAAATATCTAGGTATGTGGTTGGACCGAAGTTTACGATGGGGCAAGCACATAAATGAGGTTATTGCAAAATGTTCAAAATTTTTAAATATTTTAAAAGTTCTTGCAGGCAGTTCATGGGGAGTACACATAAAACATATGCGTAGGTTGTACATTAGTATAATAAGAAGTCGAATGGATTACGGATCATTCCTCTATGACTGTTGTGCGAAAACACATTTACTAAAACTTGATAGGCTGCAAAACCAGGCCTTGCGAGTAGTAGGAGGCTTTATTAAAAGTTCACCAATCCACGTTATGGAAAGTGAGATAAATTTGACACCATTATTTTTGAGACGGCAATATTTAGCTTATAAATATAGTTTGAAAATGGCATCCTGGAATAGTAATCAAACTGTTAACCTAATCTTAAATTTAAGCGACCTCTCTAATAATAGATATTGGGAAAACAAAAGAAAACCCCTACTTATTAGAACTTTTAGTGATGTAAGTCAATGTAATATTAAGTCTTTTCAAATTCTTGGCATGTTTTCTTTAGATATTTGGGTGACAGATATAGAAATTAAAAAATATATTATGTTAAACCTAGAATGTATTCAATCCTCAAAAAATTCTTATGAACCTAATCTATTGTTACATAACGTAGTGTCGGAATTAAACAGTACCTATAATGAATGGCATAAAATATTTACGGATGGGTCTAAAAGCGAAGGTGGTCTAGGAGCGGGTTTTTATGATCAAACTTTACAATATGAGGCTGGTTTTAAAGTTAACTGCGAGGCATGCATAATGTCGCTGGAGCTGATTGCAATATATCATGGCTTATCTTACGCAATGAATCTAAACTTAAACAAAATTGTTATTTTCTCGGACAGTAAGAGTGCGCTGCAACATATGGCTCGATGCGCTTCTGGCTCCAGAGGTGCATCGATAGCCTATAAAATCTTAAAAACTCTTATTTCATTAAATAGAAGTGGTAAAGATATAAGGTTGCAATGGGTTCCAGCTCATATTGGCTTACGGGGAAACGAGCAGGCGGACCGAATAGCTAAGTTAGCAGCCGTAACCGGAAACGCAATGAACCACTCTTCGGATCATTGGGAATTAGTGCCTAAATTTAAAAAAGCCTGTTATGATGAGTGGGTAACATATTTTAACCATAAATCTAAGGACAAGGGTATATGGTATAGGACCATACAAGCAATGCCGCCCCAAATAGCATGGTTTGACGACACTCAACTTAGTAGAAGTTACATAAAATTAGCTCTAAAAGTTAGATCTGGTCACTATCCATCAGCAAAATTTGCATATTTAATGAAAAAAAATGACTCTCCCAACTGTCCCGTATGTAATAAAATTGAAGATGTGCAACATTTGCTGATGGATTGTGACAGGAACAAAATTGAACGTGAGGCTTTGCTAAAAGAACTTAAATTAAATTTTTTGGATGTGGGTTTAATTCAAACTGTGATGAGTTGCCCAAAGTCAGCAGTGGCCAAAAAATTATGTCATCTGATTACAGTGGTTCACCAATGATGTAATTAAATTTAAGTCTTTTGTGTTAACTTTGGATTAAGGTACGATGGGGTTGACATATCCTAACTGGATCAAAACCCCAAAATAAAATAAAGAGAAAAAAAAAAAAAAAAAAAAATTCAAAACCATCAATAAATACCACACAAGGCCGAGAAAATGCAATGAAATCATTCAAACGATGTTTATATATTTCATGCCATCAGGTATCTTGCTAGCAGAACGTAAGAGGTCATTGCCCTAGCGCGCTCGTTATGCACAAATATTGATTGCATTGGTAGCCATTGCGTTGCGCGAATAAAACTTAAATCATAAATCCTTAATCTTGCATTTTGGATGTAATGATGAACTCAATTTTGAATCGTGATAAGATCCAGAAAAGACGTTTTTCTAAGTTTTTCGTTACGTCGTATCTTAAACCCTGTATATTTAATAGGTTTTTAGAACTTATTCAATATTATACTCTAGACCCGTAAACTCTTTAGGAGGCGAACGACTGCCAAATGTCGGTGTTGTCATTATTTCCAACAAATGTTTAAATACTGTCGCAAGTTATTGAATATCAGACACTTGAGTATTTGTCAATCAATAATTTAAAGACAATCGGCATATAAACGCAAACAATTACTTACGTAACGTTACACACGAAATAATTGCAAATAGTGTGTTAACTTTATATGTACGCTATCAGAATGACGTCTAGCCAGTTTTATAAGGGTCTTATGTAATTTTAAGAGTGTGTTAAAATGTAATCTTGAGCTATCGATAGACTGTTTTCAAATTGGGAAAAAGTTACTCATGTTATTACTTACGTAGAACACATTGGACAGCAAACCTCGGCTACTAAAGCATGTTTATCCTACAGAATAACATCATAAAAATAATTCCTAGTGTAGTGTTTTATACCTAGTGATGTGTTACCAGAACTCCGTTGAGGATTGACAGATAAGATTGGCAACGAGTGACTGTTGCTACTATTATTGCAAGTGTGTAAATACACAGACTCACGCTTATATCCCCAAAGGGATAGGCAGAGGATAGGTATTTAAGTCAACTGTAATTTTGCCCCACTCACGTAATATGGGGCAAGATTATTGCCGTTAATCGGGCACTTTGGGAATTAGAGATAGAAAAATTGGTAGTATATAAATATTGAAAGGGTAGGTAAGAACGATGGTAAAGAACGGTAAAGGATTTTTATACGGATGGAAAGGGCTCTAGTCCCAGTCCATTAATCACGTCATGTTTTTATTGTAAATTTTTATCACGTGTAATACACGTGATAAAAATTTAACTACATATAATAATATGTAGCCAAAATCACGTGTATTTTTTTATTTCCAAATATATTATTTTTTTTCAGAGTATTATCGTTAAATACTCTTAGATGCGCGTCATACAAAAAATTGTGTGTACTTTTTCAGAATAATAAAGATTACTATTATTATAATTAAATACACGTGATAACTCACTACACCCCCCTCCCCTTGTGATATTTCGTGATTTCTTCTCACCCCCCCCCCCCCCCTTTCGAGCCTTACGTGATTAATGGACAATCCCATACCTGTAACCTGAACTGGCTGTTGACGGTAAGTACGACCCCTCTAACATAGTGTTAATAGCAAATTGCTCATTACATCAAGAGGGCCATCGTTGATTTCGCCAATGACTTTTTTATACAGGTTCCAATATCCCTAACTCTTTTGAACCTGTGTTTCAAATGCATGCTCTATTACCGAGAGTGCAAATTTACCATGTACATTGTACAAGTATACTTTTAACTCTACAGTTGTCTGTAAAAGGTGTAATATTAATATATGTATGATTATTTCCAGGTGGTTACATATCAAACAGTCTTGCGATAGCCACAGACGCAGCGCATTTGCTCACAGATTTCGCCAGTTTCATGATATCGCTCTTCTCATTATGGGTCGCGAGCAGGCCGGCGACGAGAAGGTAAGAAACAGATAATGTTAAGATATCTGTAGTGATGACGACATACTACTATATATTTATTATCTTATTAATTTAATATTATGCTATGTTATTTATAGGATGATAATTATATTTTGTTTATTATTCTCTAATATTTTACCTGGAATGTATTAGCAGCATGTATTACGTGGGAGAGCCATGCTTTGGCCATGGGCCAGCTCGACTCCGCACCACGGCCTCAAAAAAAACCGGCAGTGAAACAATGCTTGCATTGCTTTTCGCCGCGTGAGTGAGGTTACCGGAGGCCGTAACCCTTCCCTTTCCCCTATTCCTGTCCTTTCCCTCTCCACCTCTCCTCCCCTATAATCCCCCCCTCTCCCGTCTTCCCGCTCTTTCCTTCTCTCCCTCTCTTCCCCTATTCCCAAATTAAAGGCCGGCAACGCACTTGTGACTCTTGAGTTACAAGTGCCCATGGTCGGCGGTAATCATTTACCCTCAGGTGACCCGTCTGCTCGTTTGCCCCCTATACTATAAAAAAAGCAGTATTCTTAACTGTCGTAACTGTTAATAGCATACATAACGTAATAATAATTAATCGGCTTCCATTTTAGTGCATGCTCTTCATATTTGCACGCGTTACGGGTAAAACATGACTGATCTTTTGTTAATTTAATATTTCATACTGCATACTTATGAGTGCATACTCATGTTTAAGCAAATAAAATTATCTTATCTTACCTTACAGTATGTTTCTAACTTTCTTGAGACGTGAATTATATGAATCTTTGAAACTGTCTGACTTTCAATTAGCACTCTAATGCTGGACGTAGACCTAGAGATCCTTCGCCTTTATAGTATTCAGGAATTTTTTATTAATAAGGATGGTAACGTTGAAAATAAAAGTTGCATGCTAGTATACAAGTTGTACAACTACAGGTGACATATTTTAGGCTCGTTTATTGACGCGTGAATAACGTAAAGCGCTAACATCTTTAAGAAAATTCGTGACTCTTAATAAAATGTACAAAGTCATTAAAATTTACATGAAAATGTATAATACTATTACTAGCCGAGGTTCGAGATTAGATAGAGACACCAATTTATAACGAAATAGACACAATTTATTTAAATAATTAACACAATTACTAGTATATCTCACGATTTCCACTCACTATTCACTCGTATTATTCGCTTCACTTCGCACTTATTAACCGCAGTATCGCTCAACTAGAACTGTATGTCCACCTCGCATTGCAACTCTTCAAAATAGAATTAATAGAAAGTTCGTGAATTTTCCTAAAACATCTCTTACAGTCTACGTAACTCGACCGCTGTTCAATGAATAAGTATGTTTATCAGCAGTCTGGTTATCATAGTAGAGACAAGTTTGGGAATTAGACGGCCGTGTGTAAGATGTGTGAAGTTATTATTATTTGTCAATCAATAGCAATCTTAACTAAAATATTATCACCCGTCTTTGTAAAACTTTTTTATTAGCTGTTTAAATCAAATAATTATATTATTATTATTCAGAAAAGTCTGTATTATTAAGGATATTTCGTAATTCCAGGATGCCCTTCGGGTGGTACCGTGCTGAGGTGATAGGAGCCTTAACTTCAGTGCTCCTCATCTGGGTGGTGACCGGAGTGCTTGTCTACATGGCGGTGCAGCGCGTCATCTACAAGGAGTTTGAGATCGACGCCACCGTCATGTTGATCACCTCGGCTGTTGGAGTCGTTGTTAATCTAATGTGAGTTATGTTCGGGAACAATCGTATTTCTTTCAGTTAGTGCATGGAGCATAATGTCTTGCACATAAGATACAGCCTCCTGAAGGAAAATTCGTAAACTGTTTATTGATATGATACCATAGGTAATAGAAATAAAACCGGACGAGTGCGAGTCTGACTCGCGCACTGAGAATTCCGTAAGCAAACAAACCTGTATGTAGATAGTACCTACTTTCATCTCGGGAAACGATTCTCGAAGAATTTTGCCCGTCTTTTCTGAAAGGCAAACTTAACTGACAACAAAGTCGACTTTCCAACCGCAAAATGTATAGTTTTTGTGACTACAAACTTATGTTTGTAGTCACAAAAACTATTTTTTTAATGTGATATAACAATAAATTAACGACTTTCGGATATTTTCCTTTTCTTGTGCTGTCAGACCTTGATTATTACCAAATTTCATAATTCTAGAAAGTATCCTACTAGTTTTGATTTACCTGCAAAATGTTCAAAAATTCGTTAAAATTTAAGGTTTAATGGCCGTATCTTTTGATTGCGTTGAATTAGAAGCTTGATTTTTTTACAGCTGCAAGGGCCGGCTGTTATAAGTTGATTTTAATTTCAACTTGATGTCTCCGCGGGTTCTTCAGGAAAAAGGTCTTGATAGACCGACAGACGGACAACAAAGTGATCCTATAAGATTACCTCTTTTTTCCGTTTCGAGGAACGGAACCCTAAAACGGCTTGTAGTATGCCTAGGAAAATCTGATCAGCTGGTATATTTAAATAAGCGATAGCTGACTTCACTAAATCAGCTGACAATCTTTCCAACGAGATACAGCGACTGTTTTATATATTCAATACTAGCTTTTAGCGTGAATGTAGATTATATCAATCAATTGAGGTACCCTTAGTCATTTTCTGTACACGACATGTATCAATTACCAACGATACATTACATTTCTACAAGAGAAAAATTACGCAACAAAATTAAGATTAAAAAAATCTTTTTAACAAAAAATTAAACCTACGAAAAGAACTAAAAAGCAAAAAATAAAAAACCTGAAGTCTTCAGTAGTGAGCTTATTTATATAAACTATCAAATTTTATATAAACTTATTTTGAGTCGGCGACAAACAACAAACTGATTAATTATCAAAATTTTGTATGTACCTGACATGTACATGGCTCTACGTAGGTAATTAATTATTATATTATTTAGCGCCGACTCAAAATTAGTTTATGTAAAATTTTATAGTTTATATAAATAAGCTCAATACTGAAGAAGGTTTATTTATTTTTTGCTTTTTAGTTCTTTTCGTTGGTTAAATTTTTTGTTAAAAAGATTTTTATTTTATGATTTTTTTTCATCATCAGCTCAGCTACATGAGGTGATGATTTCTCAACGCAAATACCTGATAAAGTAATGAAAAGTAAACAGAAACACTATTCGTTCCTACAATTTTCGAGGGCTCCTCTCAATTTTATCAGGATTCTATCATCAGATCCTGACTACCTTGACATGGGACCACCCTTGAGGTTACCCTATCTAACAAAAAAGAATAATCAAAATCGGTTCATAAATAACAGAGTGAGGGCTGAACAGACATAAAAAAAAATATATGGTCGAATTGAGAACCTCCTTTTTTTTCGTCGGTTAAAAAAGAAGCAATATTCATCCGCTAAATTCGTATAAAATAGAATAAATTCATCATCTACAGAGGGTGCTAGTGAGTCGAACAGATCACAGTCTGTGGCTTATATCCATTCCATTCGAAATTTAGGTGGGAAGTATATAAAGTGTGGTGTTTCCCCCAGAATGGGTCTGACCCTGCACCAGCACGGCCACAGCCATGGCGGCGGCGGCGGCCACGGACACTCGCACGGGACCAGCAACCCCGTACTCAATAATAAGGTAACTGTTTCACTATTAACTAGCAACCCGCCCCGGCTTCGCACAGGTAGCAGAGACATATTATATATTTCAACCAATTTACACAAAACCTTAACAAATTATATACCTAAACCTTCCTCATAAATCGCTCTAACTATTAGTGAAAACCGCATGAAAATCCGTTCAGTAGTTTTCGAGTTTATAGCGAACAGACAGACAGACAGACGCGGCAAGGGACTTTATTTTATAATATGTAGTGATATGTCAATTGAAAATAAGCGTCTGGGAACCCAATTTTGTATTGAACTTTACTTCTACTTTATTTGCTTTAATAATTTCGTGTATGTAGCAAACTCACGCAATAATCCACGTGCAGAGTGCATATAATCGAACCCGCGATCAAAGTGTGGCAGTCGCAGGCATATACGGCCAAAAACTGCAATGTAAAACATTTATGCAATCAGCTGCTTCGACGGCGCCATGCGCTAAAGGTCATTCACCGTACCGCACACGTACGCGTGTCGCGTTACATTGCGTAGTTCAAAATAAAACTATTGACTCCTTAATCTCGCATTTTTATGAAGAACTGACTTTTGCATTGTGATACACATATATGTCGCTTGTGTTACAGAAGGAGCGGTCGGACTCGGACGTGGAGAGCTCTACTTCTCACTCGCACTCGCACCACACCGAGAACATCAACGTGCGCGCCGCCTTCATACACGTGTTGGGAGACTTCATACAGAGCTTCGGGGTACTTGTGGCCGCCATCGTTATATACTTCAAAGTACGTACTTTGTGTTTTTTGTGTTCTTGTAAATTTTTAACCATAAAGAAACAATCATATGTACTTAGGCCTATATCCCTGAAGGGGAGGCAGAGGCGTATTAAGCGCCCACATTTAGCCAACTATAATTTGGTCCCACTCACGTAGGTGGCCATCGATAAATTACGTCACACATTAAGGGGGAGGGGGTTAACGAAATGTGACATTGTGTGACAACGGGTGTGGGGGGTCATAAGATACGTGACGTCACATGTCGAAATCTAAAGTATTAAACACAAAACATTACCTGTAAACGAAAGACTAGACACGTTAATACAATTTTATTTAAAAGAAATTTAGAACTGCTCTTTTCAGTTCTCGGTGTAAAATTTAAAAATATGTGACGTCACACCAGTGAGGGTGGTCCCACAAATGTGACCACCTGTGACAAAGACGGGGGTCCAAAATCATGAAATTCGTGTGACGTAATTTATGGGTGGTCCCTAATTGCCCTCTACAAACTTTGGGAATTAAATATGGGAAAATTAGGAGTATATTGAACGGGCAAGAAAGGTAAGAATGGAACCTAATGGAAGGAACGGGATATTGCTGATGATGAACGGGAGATTGCTAGATGGATGGGGGGGGGGGGTTAGGCAATAGCTCGTGCACGTCGGGTTGCATACCTTATTTATTTTCCTCCTATATCGCCTCTTTATCACCATTTTTTTTACCCTCATATATATATATATATATATATATATAGTATATATATTTGGTTTCTATATAATACTTCTGTCAGCACTGTGCCCTACCTTCTAAATGGAAGTTATTTATTTTGATATGTGTATTGACAGCCGAGCTGGAGCCTGGTGGATCCGATCTGCACATTCTTATTCTCAGTCCTGGTGCTCATCACCACGTTCAACATCATCAAGGACACACTCTTGGTGCTCATGGAGGGATCGCCCAGGAATGTTGATTTCCAGGTAATGTATATTTCTTTGTTTGTTAGGCTTAAGTTACTCTGAAACGCGCAGTATCTGCCATCCTAGCTCAACATTTGAACATACAATACTGATGTCTTCATTCTCAGGAGGTAGCCAACACGTTCCTGTCCTTGCCGGGCGTGGTCCGTATCCACAACCTTCGGATGTGGGCGCTTTCCTTGGACAAGACCGCGCTCTCCGCACACCTAGCCATTCGTAAGTATATTAGAATTCTTGTAACAAATCTTGACAACTATAATAAATTATTTACTCGCTGCATACTCGGTCATGAATCATTAAAAACGAATAACAATATTGCCCTTTCTCTCCCACTTAAGGGTAGATTCTACGCCTTTGTGTTATCGGCGGGATGACAATTTTTTTTTTAAATAAAGACAACTCCCGCATTAGGAATTACTCCTGTGTCGCGGGGGACTTTACAAACATACAAATAACGAACACAAAGAACACCAAGACTGGGAATCGAATCCACGACCTCTGGCTCAGCAGTCAGGGTCACTAACCACTAGACCAACAGGCCAGTCATTTATTATATATGTATACTAAATAGTCGATAGATACTACCGATAAAAATTACGTAAAATTTTGTTGGAGCAGTGAAATAAAGAATGTAAATAATTACTAAAATATATATATAATATCCAAGGTCGTTGTATTGTGCATGCTCCGACTCCAAGTCTGTTAATGCTGATGCCCTACAAGGCTGTGTGCTATCACCAACGCTGTTTCTCCTGCATATCAATGACATGGTGCAAACCAGCAGCATTTATTGCTATGCTGATGATAGCACGAGTGATGTCGTTTATACCGGCCACGCCAATATTTCTCTAGAAAACGAAAACATGTATCTGAAATTTAAGCTTCCTTAGAAGGAGTTTGAGATTTTGGATGACTTAATCTATTCCAATTTAACTCAACGAAGACACAGGTTTGGTGTCCACCACTCCACCACCTCACCTCGCTTTGAGAACATTCCCTAACTGCCACAGCCAGCATCGGAATCCTTGGCGGCGATATATCAAGCGACGTCCAGTTTCGCGGTCACTCAGAGGGTAAGGCCAAGTTAGCCTCGAAGAAGCCTTGGTGTGCTGAACAGATCGAGACAGTATTTCACCCCGGCCCACCGCCTACAACTTTATAATCCGCGAATACTGTTCTAATCTCTATGCAGGAGCACCACAGTACCAGTTTCTCCCCCTGGACCGCATTCAATGGAAAGCGACTTCAGCCATCAATTGCCAGAATATTTCAGATCAGCTTGACGTTGGCTTGGCGTTGCGTAGAGATGTAGCTTTACTCTGCATTCTCTATCGCCTGTATTATTTGGAGTGCTCCGAGAAATTGTTCGGATTTATACCGGCCGCAGCGTTTCGCCATCGCTCAACGCGACAAAACTATCATCCCCATCACCTGGATAATTAGCAATCCACCACCGTGCTGTTCTCATATCTCTCGTGTGAAACATATTGTCGCCTGCGGTATTTCTGGACCGATACGACCTTCAAACTTTCAAGAAAAGAGCGTACTAAATATGAAATTTCTTAATATGGTAATATATGCAACACAAAACACAAGGACCTCTTTCATTTTGAAATCCATTAAAAATAAACACTTGTTAGAACGATATTCAGTTTTAATATTTGATATATTGCAGGTTGTGGAGTCAGTCCGCAGAAGGTTCTAGAAGAAGCCACCCGTTTGGTTCACGACAAATACAACTTCTTCGAGATGACGTTGCAGATTGAGGAGTTCAACGACACCATGGAGGACTGCAGCCAGTGTAAGATGCCGCAAACTTAGAGTAGGGCATGTGGGGCGGGACTAGGGACCTAGGGAGATTTAAAAGGTATTTCAGACACCATTGATGTAAGGAAACCGATATATATGGACGTAAATTTTCTAAATGTGAATCAAAAGTGATCTTGATCGTGGCTACTATTAAAAGTAAGATCCATATTTTATTTGACTGTTCTGGTGTAACCTACAATAGTACAATCACGATCGAAGGTGATTTGATTGTTGTTATTATGGGTATAATTATTGTCATTTGATAATTAGAACACTTAAATAGACTTACTTATTTTCGCATATATAATTTTCTTTTTTCTAGTGATAATATTGAGAGGAGGAAAAACATTTTATTGACAATAATCTCACTACTCTTAAATTTTCAAAACGAAATAAAACAATACGAGCAGTCACGTTTTTGAAGGCATCGACTTGTGTAATAAATAGGTAGTGAGTTCAAATCCTGCCCGAAAATATTTAGCTAATTTAATATATAATTTACTATTAACCTATGTTTCATAACAAGTCTATCTATCTGTGTAAATCTTCCTAACCTAGTCACGTCTACGTATCTAACAAAATTCCATCTATTTGATATTAAGAGCAGGCGCTTGCATATACAGTATTTATTCATTAGTTAAAACACAACCACCTCGTGTAATTTACCATAGATATTAGTCTATAGTTTTGTTGAACCAAACCAGCGATAGCAGAGATATTCTCTAACTTGTACTTCATCAAAATCCGACATCATCATTCGTACTAAAATAATTTACGATTGAAAATGATTGAAAAATGCAATATCGACTTTATTTTCCTGATATCATTGTCAGTTATTAGCCAATCGTATCTACTTCGGACAATAATATGTGAAGAAATGTAACTTGAGCTAAAAACGGGACCACACAAACTGTACCTCAAAGGGCGTTGCTCAAAAACTGTACCTTGGAACACGGGCAGTTAGTTACGTCGTTCGAGCAATGTGCTTGTATCGCGGGTAGTTTTAAGTGTGTTTATTGCATAGATACATTTTGGTAAAATATGCCAATACGTGTCTTTAAATAGTGTAGAAGTTAGGAAACGATATGCAGAATTCGAGAAACACTTTCCTTGGCTATTTAAATAAATAAATGTGTTTTCAATATGAAAATATTCTTAACTACGGTGATGCGATTCTGCTCGACGCAACTAATGGCGTGCTCATGTTATGTATAACCGCCAAGTGACGTGCCAATGAAATTTATGTTGAGATAGTTTGGGTGCTGCATTGTATTACGTTTTTTTTTTTTTAATTAATATATAATTCATCTCATTGTTCTTAGCCATCTTAGTAGTGATTTTGACACAATTTTACTACCATGAATAGATATTTTCTGATAGTCGTCTTAGTAACCGTTATCCGTATGAACTCTGTTCATCCACAAGAATTTGACGTCAAAGTTAGAGAATAGTTTTTAAGAAGAATTAAACTCTCTGCAACGTTGGTTTCTTTAATAATTATCATGAAATAGTATTGTGTAGCTCACTAGCTACCCGTTATATCTAGGAAAAAAACCCTATTTCTTGAAAAAAAAAATCTACTACATTTTGTTGTTTTTTTTTGTATAGCTATAGCCTATTTCAAAGACTTGCTGAGTACTTGGGGAACAATATAAGTGTAGTAGAGGCTACAGCCAAAAACCTAAAAATGAGGCTATGCATAACATAAACTTAAAAAAATAAGATTATTTTTTATTTTATCTTCACTTATATGTGACATGTTAATGTCATTAATGGTAATTCGTATTTAATTTTTTTAAATAACGTTTATAAAATACCTTGAGCCTAGCTCACCATGTTCACTAAAATCCGAATTTATGATTAAATAAAAGTATATAAATAATTATTGTTATTTATGATATACAATATTATTTGTATATAGCGTAATATTTATTAGTGTGTAGAATATAAAATAATTGTAATTAATAGAGAATACATGTAAGCAAGTTGAATAATTTTAAGGTTCTCCTTTGAACAATAAATAAACGAATATTTTGTCATTTACTTGTTTTTTTATCTTCGAACTATAACGAATATAAAGCAATATAAAAACATACTCCAACATCATCTAGCGAAAAAGAACTTAACTACGAAGTAACTACTAATCCTGCATCGCGCTATGAGAGTTCTCGCGCCGATTAGTATATATACAACTTCCCAACATCAACCGTAGGGCCGCGAGCTGTGATCACCTCGCCTGGTCGGAAGATCCTCCCTTTGTGTTGGAGGGACATGACATCCGTTCCTCCACAGATTTTTAACTTCTGATCATCCATATTCGTAATTGATAGTCGTCAAATAATAATTTAAATAAATCGGCAACAACGTGATCCTTGCACCTTCACATATTCACTCTCTGATCTCAAAATAATACTATAGGTACTGATTTAAAAAAAAACAACCTTTGTGATCAAATGTTATATAATAATATTAACACTAAAAAATACAATTCATAATATGAAATTACACTTTGTAATAAGTATAATCTGCAAAGTTACTGGGGAGGCAGCCTGTGGTTGCGACGAATTTGTAGTAGGAGAAAGAGTTCCGAGGAGTCCTCGTTAGATTGACGGACGTATAGTCCACTTCACACAGACCAAAACGTTCACTGAAATCAAAATTATTTATTTCAAGTAAACCCATTGTAGGTATTTTTGAATTGTCAGGAGAAGTCAGTCAGTATAAGGCGCCCGTGAAGCTAGTTGCCTGTTCCAATACGTAGATCCTATGGAGAAGAACAGGCAAGAAACTCCAAGGACACTCTTTTTCAAAATGGTATTTTTTTTACAAAGTTACTTGTTACATTGTTTATAAGCGCAATATATTTGAGATCATAATTCTCATAAACACGGTAAAGACTTCACTACTACGTAATAAAGTATAAAAATAGTTCGCATGTCGTTCAAATCATTACGTATGACAATTTCTTGCAGTCTACAGCCACGAATTAATGTTGACGTTTTTTTAAACCCCTTTGGATATTTCGTAATTGAACCGACTAAAACCAGACGGTGTGTCAAACTGCGTCTAAAATGAGAAAACTGTCAGTGGTGCGCGGATACGTCCTCAACAGTCCACCCAGTGATACAATGAACAACCTAACTAATATAACAATACTGACAGACAGGCAGTGCGCTTTTCTAGGCCAATAGGAAGAAACTATATTCCTTGACGTTTGGTTCCCGTTTACATTTGCGTCAATGGCTGCGCTTCCTCGGTTTGTGGTGACTAGTAATAAGTTACAAAATGATACTTACGAAAACCCCCTCATCCACTCAAAATTATCTAATAAACTCCAATATATGTACGCAGTCACTCTGCAATGGTCTTTTGTAATAGCGGCGTGTAGAGAACGCAAATATGAATCGATATATTGAACCCGCTTGGCATCACTTAAACCCGGCCCGGTGGATATGCCGTTCTCTGTCACCAATATTAAAGGGTTATTGTACGTAGTTTTAATCCAGTTTAATGCCCTTCGGAAGCCCCAAGGCACCACCTGTAAGTAGAATATTAGATTCTTAATCGTATTGTTTTTTAAGTATTTCAAAATTACGAGTCATTTAACATTCATCAAGTGAACCTCGGTGATAAAAGTAGTTTTACCGTTGGGAATTCGTTCAAAAACAGTGAAGGCAAACTTTTAATTCTCTGCCAGTCAATCTTAGGGTGTTGCAGAAATTAAGTGATAGGTGCATAGACATGGTAAAGAGACATAACATTCCAAGGATACGAGTTGTAAAGTTATATATGTACATATATACACTATAAATATCAAATCAGAGAGTCGTGTACTATCGCTGTGTCAATTCTTCCAACTCATTGTGGAGGAGATAACGTACCTTACCCTTAGATATAAAGTGGCTTGTGGACATCCTGATTTCGAGTGAGAGCGCATACCATACAATTGATTGGACATAGAAGAGAACATTACTCTGTCCGTAATGAACTCGGTCGCCAAAGACAGTGACCAAGGCCTGCCAGCTGTTTATGGGTAAAGTTGGTAATCCATAACAGTTCAGGTTGAATTCCTTTGGACAGATTGACTTCGACAGGTCGAATTTTTACTTCGACAAGTGACTTAACACGCCCCGTTATTGGGACGAAGTTCCTTTTCGCACGTTACACTTCAGACGCTCGGGGCCGCGGCGGCGAGTCGGAACTAAGTTTTAGCGCAACGAAAAATGCTGACCGCGAGTTGATTTATTATATTTACGCCGTCTGTGGATTCTGCGCTACGCTATTGCAATTTGATATACCTTGTATATCTACGTTATCCCTATATTAGTTCGGGCAACTTTCACAGATGGCGTAATTTTAATTTAGAGTTTTTACAATATTTAATATCTTTTGATACTATTTATTCAATCCATTAAATATACCTTCATAGCGAGCGGAATTTCGTTCCTACCTCGTGTCCCAAAGACATGTTTTTTTTGTTTTTTTTATCCATAAAAATGTCCTTAGACGGGTGATAAACTGATATTCTACGATAAAGCTTCGAATACGCAAGACACTTACCCTGAGCCACGTAGAATTAGACTTCGGCCACTCGTCTTTCTGAAAGATAAACGCATTCATGTCGTCTTCAAAGGATGGCTCCATCCGCATCCCGCCCCCTCTTTGCTTAGCTAAGTAAGTCGTGTAATGGTTCAGGCCCATAAAGTCGTATGACCCTTTTATCATTTTCACCTCCTGCGGCGTGAAGTTAGGTAGCCGAGAGCGTGGGAAGCCTTGTCTTGCGGAATTGGCGTCGATATTCTTTCGCATCACAGCAGGATAGTCGCCTAATGAAGAAAAGATTGGGTTGGCAAACCAGCCAAACTGGAATGGCAATGAATAAGGTTTTAATTAGAATAGTATTCATCACCGTCTCATCAACCTACTTCTAAACCCCACGTCGTAGACTTTTTCTTGACTTAAGGCGAACACAGGTTAAACTACTTAGTAAGTAACTAACTACTGATACTGTAAAAGTTCTCCAGCTCATTAGTATACAGGGTGTATTTAAAAATAGAACACTTTCTTTACATTTTTTTATTCCGTTACTAAGTAAAGCCATAAAAATTCACTTCGAATTTTTTTTAAGTTAGTTTTTATGAATTTTCCTAAAAAAAGTGATAGTTTAAAAAAAAAATTACGTAAGATTTAATATCCTTAACTTTACACGTTCCATCTGCTTTTATGAGAAACGGAAGTAAAATACCTGGTAATTCAAACGGTCATAACTTGTAAACGGATAGTTTTTTCCAATTTTTTTTATTGTAACTGCATGCTAGAGTCATACCCTTTCAGTGTTTTTAACTAAGTGTTCTATTTTCAAATACACCCTGTATATAAAACTTCTCAACAAGAACCATCAAGCTTGATCACCTAGCCTGGTCGACCCTTTGTGTTGCAGGGACTTAACATCCGTTCCTCCACAAGTCCTTAAAAAATGAGAACAATTACCATAAACTGTCTGGCAGCCTCTGCTGCAATCTGGTCTGCCGTAGAAGTAGTTGCCGGCTCCATCCACGGAATATCTAACGTTATCCCCATGTAACCTAGAACAGAAAGCCTTATGTAATCGCGTACTGAAAGGTTCGTACGCTGTATGCCGTAGGTTAATATGTCGTACTGGAAATCCTTCATAATAAAAACAATACTCTTAAAAAATATAAATTGATCTCGAATTCTTCAACTTCATCCCATTCATAATCTCACTATTCATTCACTCTTCTTCTTGCCATGTGATCTTTCACACAGTTTATCTTATTCCTCTTGGAGTTTCTAACCTTTCTCATACCTTTTAATCACATATTCAAATCAAAGGTGCTCCTTTCTTCCTTCCACTTCTTGAAAAAACGTTACTAAACTTCTTATATAGTGTTACAGGAAGGTGTGGTCACATTTTAGTGTCGTCGTAAACGTTATTTAGAAATGTGTCATATTCCGAAGAACTAAAAACGTCAAAAATTTGTCTTTTTTCAAATCTGTTCCTAAAATTTGACCACAACTTTCTATAACAGCCTATGTAACACGCATAATAACCATTGAAGTCACAACATTAACAAGAATATAACATACCTCATGGTAAAGTGATACTGTTGCAAATGAACACTCGCCACAACACAGGTGTAATTTACAAGATCCCTATACCCCCATCCCCCCCTCCTCAGTAACTCTAACAACGACATTGTTTCACCACTATAACTAGTAATCGCTCTCAGCTCAGTAATTCTATTAAACAGATGTGAAGACACATCTTTAGTCAGGCAATTCCTTCAATTCTGAGGAAATAAAAACGTCCCATGCATCAGACTGGTTGTCAGTTGTGCTTACCTTTAGAAGATTTCCGATACACGTCATTGAACAAGTGGTAGACCATGCCATGAGCTCGAAGGACATTATGACCACACATGTAATCCTCAAATCCACTGGATCTGCCGCCAGGTGCGTCGTTCCCTCCGTAACCGTCATGGCAAAATGATAGGGGCTCGTTGAATGTCAGCCAAATTTTGACTTTGTCCGAGAAATTATCGAGGAGAACCTATAAACATAAATATAGTATTTGATAGTAAAAATGATTTCTTTTTCGCTACTCAATAGGTTAAAGGACTTACAAAGTCTGTCAGAAACAATTAAAGCAGAAATGTCTGCGTATCATCTCATTGGTTCGTTCAAAGTTACTCCCATTGCAGACGAAGTGAAGCTAGTTCAAAACCACATGCGATTGTCTAGTCAGAATATGACGAGAGATATAATAGGTACGCTGCGGTAAGAGCTCTGATTATTCCTGATAAAAAGAATGTTAGAGTCCAGGCGAGAAGACTGTCACATGATGGACAACTGTTACAAATGAAGTAAAACACACATAGCTGTACAACTATGTCTGTTTTACTTCACAGACAATCTAGGATAGTATAAAAGATCCTAAACGCATAGGAACGAGAAGTGCTGAACCCAAATAAGACAAGAAAGTAAAAATAATAGTTTGTCAGCTCGTGAAAGTCCATACTCACCCTAGCGTAATCAACGAAGTAATCAGCCATAATAGGGTTAGTCCACCCTCCTAGATCCTGTAGATTCTGAGGCAGATCCCAGTGATACATGGTTACAAAAGGTACGATTCTGTTTCGAAGCAGTTCATCTATCAGCTCCCGGTAATATCTTAGGCCGTCTTCGTTCACTTCACTGTAATAGTAAATGTAGGTATGTAATTCTATTTGATTTTTAGTTCTTTTTTCAATGAATCGATGCGTACTGTTTGCTTTCCAATTGATTTGTCTATAAAAATAGATTTATCTACATAAAATGTTTCAATAGATGGACTATCTTGAAGCCAAGTGTAATATCTGTGTCAAAAAAAGATAGAAGTAAATTAAGAACTTGGTTTCTTTTTAAATGACTACAGTATTTTTTTTATTTATTCATTAGTCATCTAACAATTTTCTTGAGTACATTATAATGTTTATTCAAGTTACTCGCTGTTGCTTTAAACTTACTTGCTTAACCCATTAGGCAGTATCCTAGTCCAGGATATAGAGAACCTGTACATGCTAACTCCAAGCAGTTTCATGAGCCGAACATCTTCCTTGAACTTGTAGTACGAGCCATCAGTGACATCCGCATTAGCATGGTCGAACACGCGGTCTGGGTACTCGTGGGTATAATGGTCCCAGATGCTTTCACCTTTACCTAAAATATCAGGTATATATATATATATATGCTCTATGTATTTATTTCGAGTATATAAATCTGTAGGGGCACGTTTTGTCTACAAAGATTTTGAGTATAAATACGCAACACTGGCATCTGTTAAGCCAGTCGCGTTTCCACATCTATAACGACAACATCTCAAGGGCTCAATAAATAATCCGTACGTGTGACTTATTAGCGTTTCCCTTTAATAACTCCAGACGTATAACCGACAGACCCATTAAATGTATACCTCATTATTACATTGCACGAGGCGGACTTAGTGATTTACAAATAATGGTTTCTCCTTTTCTATTTTACAGCACTAAAAACTAAATAGAATTACTTTTTACAGATTTTTTTTAGCTTCCCTTGTATGTAACTAACTCACTATGTAAACAAATCTTCTAATGCCCGGTTCCTATAATCAAGAAACGATTCGTTTTGCTTACGGACGGTAAAATTTTCGTTAAAAATGAACGAAATTTTACCGTCCGTAAGCAAAACGAATCGTTTCTTCATTATAGGAACCGGGCATTAGTCAATTTTAACGCACTTCTAATTATATTGTCGTATCGGAATGAGACCTTGCATGTATATGTAAGTTGGATGACAATATAATAATTTGGCGTCTTGGTGCTGATCTAATAATGAAGCCAGGAGTTGGATAGTGGAGCTCTTTAGTGGCTACTTACTAGTTCGTTTCGACTTCGTTTTGACTAGTCCAACACATTAAGCTTTGTAATATTGTCTGATTATGAAGCCAGTAGATGGATTGTGGAAGTCTATTTTACTTTTTAATTCGGTCCGCCATAAGAACGTGTTTTCTTTAGTTTCACTAAACTATATTATGTACTTTTTTCTCCGTTTTAGCCTTCGAACTACTGCACTTTAAAGGTAGTGCTCAGTTGAGTAGTTTCATCACTTATTAAGTTCTGCCTAACTCATTCCCAATAGCTAGTTTTGTGGCAGCAATACATTTTAGCGGTTTAGGTGCTTATAACTATATTACGTCTTAAATAGTAATATATATAAAAGATATCTACAATTAAAATAGGTACTAAATAATCCAAAATCAAATATTTTAAAATACATACAATAACAGATCCTGTAATAACTCCTAAGCTTATATTAGCAAATAAAAAGAAAGTGAGAAATGCATGATTCCAGGAATCAAACTTTGCACTTACCTGACACATTCCAGGCTCCTTCTATCTGGTACGAAGCTGTAGCCACTCCGAATACGAAGTTGTTGGGAAAACATATCTTCGAGTCGATCACGTGACCGTTGGTACTGAATTTTTAAAGATATTATATAGTTTTTAGGATTGCAACGGTCTCGGTTCACTATTAACAAAGCGTGAACATTTATCCCTAGGGGGAATACAAATAGGAATTGGGTATTCTCAAGAATACTTCAGCAGCAGACCGAATGTACATATTTTTTGAGACAATTCTAATTACCTTTATAGTAATGACTAGTAGCGCCTCGCGGTTTCACCCGCGTAAGTCCCGATCCTGTGGGAATGTCGGGATAAAATGTAGCCTATGCGTTAAACCAGGTCCTTAGCTATCTACATACCAATTTCATCGCAATCATTCCGGTAGTTTTTGTATGAAAACATTACAAACATACACACAAATGTTTCCTCTTTATAATATTAGTTTAGATAACATAATTACATCTATTCTGCCTTGGAGACTTTGATCGCAACAAAAGGCAAGAAGGTGAAGAAAGTAAGGTCGTTTCACATTCCTGATATAAGTGTACTGTCCGACTGGGATGTACTTCCATCATTCGGAGGACTGCGAATAAATAGCCCGAGTTCCCCATGAGGGAAAGAGGATTAGGAGGTAGTCATTCATTCATTTCCGCCGCCTCTACCAGTTTTTCCCAGGTCGTCGGCCAATGTTGGAGGGGACGTCCGACTCTGCACTTTTCAGTCCGCTGCACCACTTTAGAACCTTTCTTACACACGCGTCTCTAGTTTTTATAATAACAACTAAATACGTATGTACAAAAGATAAAAATACATACCCGTATATCAGGGCGAAGTACAACAATACACAAAGCAATATCATTGTAAGTTATCTTCAACGTCCGTTTTGCACAACACGCGACTATCGCGCGCCACCCTCGGACTGTGAATAACTTATAGATAGCCCAATGGCATTACAATAATAATAAACGGGATTGATACAGGCTGTGGTTTGAAGAGAAGTCGACATAAATAAATGATAGACATCAACTAAATAGAAATGTTGATTCTTGGTTAAGCGGCGGTAGGCTTGCAATCAAGTGGTTGCGGGTCCGAAACCCACGTAATACAGGGTTGGAACCCGTCGCGTCGTCAGGAGCATATTTCTAAAATAAGCATTTAGCTTAGCTGAAGTTCTTTACTAGAATACTAGTAATGTGTAAACAAGCATACTTAAAAAAAAAATAAGCAGTCATGGGACTGCTGACAGAAGTGAAAACTTAAACGAAACGACGAACTTAAAACGTCACATTAGCAGGTTGGTGACATTAATTAATAAGGAGCTGACAGAACTCAATGTTTAGATTAGCGCCCTCTAGTGGATCTATGTACGTTAGTTACGAGTTCAGTGTTTTTCCCCATAGCAAAAGTGCATAAACTTTAACTACATCATAACGAATTCTACGACAGATTCATCATTAAGGTTCGAGCTTGCACCCGAGCCACGTACCCTCTAAACTGATGCCCATAGCACCAGTGTTTATATATATATAGTGAGAAGGGTCACCTGAGCTCTCTTCGTACACAAAATTGTACAACAGAACCGAACCAATACAAAAAGAAATCAGCTTGAAAGAAGAGACGACTAAACTTACAGAGCGATGACCTCAAATCGATCTACTAATGAAAAGGGTGAAGAAATGCAATTAAAACGCACTGTATATAGTACTTCTAAAGTCAACGACTTATATTAAAACAATATCTCACATTCGCGCACTACATTTGGAGTTATTAAACTAATTTATGATTTCGACTTTAATTATTTAATTAGGTATTGATTTCATATTTAATCTATGAAATGACACACGCCACACGCCACTGATAAACATTTAAACGTGAAGAATGTGTTGAACTATCCACATATTAATACCTACCTGAAGAGAACTCTTTGAACCCCTTTTTAAGCAAATATAACTAAAAATAATAGGATGTACCTAACTTAAGAGCATAAAAATTTACTAGCTTCATACTCACTTCGGTATTACTCACTTTTAACGTAATTTAAGAGATCTTACCCAAGAATAAGTAGAACGATACCATCAATACGTGAAAACAAAGGAGAATAAGTATCATGATCATGGCAGACGGAACGTTCATATGATGGTCAATTATTGCTGGGGAACTGTGCACGATGGCACAAGACTATTTTTCTCAAGAAAATCATCACTACATATTTCTCTACATATTATAAAACAAAGTCCCCCGGCCCCACGGCGTTTGTCTGTCTGTCTGTTCGCGATAAACTGAAAAACTACTGAACGGATTTTCATGCGGTTTTCACTGATAGACAGAGTGATTCATGAGGAAGGTTTAGGTGTATAATTTGTTAAGATTTTGTGTAAATTGATTGAAATATGTTGATGATTGTTGAAGATGTCTCGGGATGTGACGGGGTTTTCAAAAGGTGTGCGGATGCAACCCGGACACTCTGTCAGAGGAAAATTATAATTGTTTGATGAATCGTTAACGAATTGAACGAAACTGCGTTTCAAAATAAAGGGTTTTTGAAGTTTTTGTCCAGCGGTGATGGCAGGCCTAGTCTAGACCTCTGTATTCCTAGTAAAAAATACAAAGTTTTGCGTGATTTAGGTAATAACTATACAAGAGAATTTGTAATACCTACGACAGTCTGTGAAGAAGTCACGATTAATGGAAATTTAATAATTTATATTATACTAGCGGACCCGACAGACGTCCTGCCGAAACGTAAAAAATATTATTTCTGTAACCCTATCGCAACGCCATCTACCGGGTCCAATTGAAAATCTAAACCATTCTCGAACCCACCTGAAGCCACACAAAAAAATCAGTCAATTAAAATCTGTTCAGCCGTTTAGGAGGAGTTCATGACGTACACACGTACAGAAGAAATATATATATTAAGATTATACTAGTATACAGTATATAGGTGTTAGAAACGATATATTAAACTAATAGATGTTATACATGTCCCGAATAGTAAACGAACCAGAAAACAGACAAATTAAAGCGTTCGTTTTCGTGGAACGCCATCTCGCTTGGAGTTACTATATAAATAAATATTTGAACCATAGATGGGACTGTTCTTCCCTTTAAACATAGCAGTTCTGTTGATAGCGATGGATATTTCCAGAACCAACTACGCGTAATTTTTCCGGATAAGCAACGAAACAAAAAAATCAGAGCGTTTGTTTTCATGGAGCGCCATCTCGCTTGGAGTAGCAAGACTACATAAATAGCTATTAAAACCATAGATGGCGCTGTTCTTAACTTTAAACATAGCTCTGTTGTCATCGACGGATATTTCTAGAACTAACAAGTAAAAATATTCCACAAGGCCCTAGCACTTTCTACAAAGTACTTGTATGTCGGAGATAACAGAGGGCGTTGTACAGAGGGACTATAAATACGCGGGTAGCGCGGCAAGCCCGCAGTTAGATCCAATAAAAGCAGTTGAAGTAACTTGGAAGAAACAAACTTGAAAGTGAGATAAAAATGTCGCTCTTTCCATACATGTACGACTTTGATAAGCCTCGTCGCATGATGGAGAGAGAGTCCTTCAGAACAAACGACTTTTTTGGCTATTCTCTATGGGAGAAGCTTATGAAGCCAATGGAGCAAATGTCGGCTGCCATGAATCGGTTACCACTAAACGAAATCGGAAACATAAGCAGTGACAAGGAAACATTCCAAGTGAACGTTGATGTCCAGCATTTTGCGCCTGAAGAAATAAAAGTCAAAGTAATGGATGGTCATGTGGTTGTTCAAGGAAAGCATGAAGAGAAGCAAGATGAGCACGGTTATATATCGAGGGAGTTCGTGAGGCGATACGCTCTTCCTAAAGGTTGTTTGCCGGACACAGTGGAGTCTAAATTGTCTTCCGACGGAGTTTTAACTGTCACAGCGCCAACGGTTCTTGCTTTGCCTTCAACAGGAGAACGTATAGTGCCAATAACACACACAGGACCGGTGCAGAAGCAGCTAGGTGCTCCAGACTCTGTAAGTGAAGAAACAAAGTAATCAAGGAAATGTGTAAATATTTTTTTAAATATGAAGACTGATTTGAATCTTGGCTGTATTATTTCGTTTGTACGAATAATTTTCTTTCATAAATAAATATGTAGGTATTTCTATCAGATACTGTGTTTTACTAATACTCCTAAGTGTGTTATAATATGATATACCACATTTAGGGTTGGCAGGGAAAATAGTAATCATGTATTTTAAAATTAGAAAAGGCGACACGAATTTGAACATACGTATTGCTAATAACCTAATTACGCAGATTCTTTTCCGTGTGTGTCAAACTGTTCGCTAAAAGAGTAGCGATAGTCATATTGACGGTATTTTTCTTAATATTATGTAGCAATACCTCCACCAGCTAAAAAAATGTGTTCATATTCTTTCAATACACAAAAATGTATCGAAACTTAACTTAATATTTACAGTGTTACGTAAAAAGGCATTGGCAAACTATTAAAAAGTATTAAAAAAAAATATTTTTTAGAAAACAAATTGACCTCATTTCTAGATTAAAGAGTAAACTATTTTTTGGTATATGTAGTTACATTAGATTGTGTTCCATTTTATTACAATTTCATTCGAAAAACTGCTTATTTTCATAATATATGTTGTCAATGAAATTGTGTACTCGTCCTTAATAGACACCTAGAATGTTCATGAAACCACTTTTGGGTGGCAAGGAAAGGTTTAAGTATTTCTAGTTAAGGACATTTCAAATGAATAATTATTGTTTATTAAAACGATTTTATTTTATTAGTTTTACCTCAGATAAGATAATAATAGGTAGTTACTTCGTTTAGGTTTAATTTTTGACTATGTAAACACATCTTGGAAGTAAATTTTAAACCTACTTTTAATTGTCGTATCGAGATGAAACTGTATGTACATATTTATGTAGTTTGGATGAAACTACTATAATTAAGTATCTTGGAGCTGATCAGATGATGGAGTCAGGAGGTAGATAGTGGAACTCTTTTATCTTTTTAGTACGGTAAGTAACTATTATATTATCTGTGGTATGGTTCGCCATATTACCTAAGCGTGTTTTTTTAGTTTTCCTAAACTATATGTATTTTAGTCTACTAGTGTTCGCCTGGTGGTAAATTCGACCATAATCATTATTGAATATTCGATAAAATGTACTAACTTATATAAATTCGCTTGTTTGTGCAATTGTGCATTGTACAAGTACCTACATCTCATGATCTGAGATCATAGACTTTTAGAACACTTTCGTGGAAGATAGAAAAATAAATGTTTTCAAATTTTTTTATTGATAAAACCAAAGCTCGTCATCGCCTACTGACAAAATCAGTTGACAACCAAAAGGAGGAAAAGTTACTGAACTGTTTTATTTTTACCAATCTAGATATAAACCGTACTCTTTCCATTTTTTTATTGATATCAATAAAGCTCGTCAATCACTTGACAAACAGTAAAAAAAATGGAAAATAGAGATTATACATTGTACTGGAGGTTTTATTATTGTAATAATCCTTACTAATATTATAAATGCGAAAGTAACTCTGTCTGTCGCCCTTTCACGCCAAAACTACTGAACCGATTTAAATGAAATTTGGTACACAGATAGTCTAGAGCCTCAGAAAGGACATAGGATATCTACTTTTTAATGCGAAAAAAGGGGTCTAAGGGGTTGAAAGGTGGGGATGAAAAGTTGTATGGAAGTATCGTCAATTAGCCTGATTAATTAAAAATTCTACCCAAAGACACTATTCCACGCGGATGAAGTCGCGGGCACAGCTAGTAATATATATATATGTAATTATATTTTTTTTTATATAAGCACATATAGGTATTTCTTTTGAAATGAAAACCGTATCATTATTTTATGAATGTTCTTTACTTTTTAAGATAATAATAAATTGTATTTCAACACAATGTTAGAAATCCTACTAATATTATAAACTAGCAGCGCCCCGTGGTTTTACCTGCGTAAGTCCCAATCCCGTGGAAATATCGGGATAAAAAGGTACTTGTTCAATTACTAGTTCTTGAACACTTTATTTGACTCTAGCCTATATGTTAATCCAGGTCACCAGCTATCTACATACCAAGTTTCATCGTAATCGGTTCACTGGTTTTGGCGTGAAAGAGGAAGAAACATACATACATCCATACATCCTCACAAACTTTCACGTTTATAATATTAGTAGGACGTGAAAGTTTGTGAGGATGTATGGATGTATGGATGTTTGTTACTCTTTCACGCCAAAACTACTGAACCGATTGCGATGAACCTTGGTATGTAGGTAGCTGAAGACCTGGATTAACATATAAGCTATTTATATACCGATATTCCCATTGGATTCAGACTTACGCGGGTAACACCACGGGGCGCTGCTAGTAAATAAATAAAAATGGATTTCCTGAACCCTTAAGATTTAGTTTCATTATTATTTTGTGTAGGTATTACAATTTCTCTTTTATTTTGGTATATTTTTATGTACTTATAGTGTATTGAAATACTATAAAATGTATTGTGGTGTTTACAACCCTTATTACAAGGTACCGTGGCATACGAGTATACGAACACGGCATTCCTTTGAACATTCTTCACGACGACTATGTCTACGTATTAAAATGAAATGTATATGTAAGTTATCTACTTATAAATATTGAATAGTTTGTAGATAAGAATGTCAGACAAGAATATTTTATTTATTTATTATTTATTAAAACTTCATGCACATGTTGTACAAAGGCGTACTTAATGACTTAGGCATTCTCTGCCAGTCAACCTTGGGGTGAAGCAGAAATAAAGAGTGGTAGGTGCAAATATATGTTAAAGAGGACGAATTTATAAGTTCTTATAATAATAAGATTTATCAAGTTATCAACTAAATATACACATTACATGGAATATACATTATACTGATACATAATATACTAATACGTATACATACATATATACATATATATACACAAACATACATATACTATAAATATCCAGTCTGAGAACATTTTCTTGTTTCATACTTTTCAGAGCGAGATTTTTACGTACTTAGTAAGGTTTTAGTTTTAATCTTACTTTGCCATTAAAATTAACCAAGATAAATGCGTGAATGCCTTATAGTCTACTACTTCTAGCCATATAAAGAATCATATTGCAGCATGGAGTATCTATGATCTATCGAAAACAAAAAAAAATAATGATGGCAACTGTTACTTTTATACAAAATTGTGTTGTCAAACAGTTTTATACAAAATTGTTACGGCCAATATTGTGGTCATTGTGAAAAACAATCGCCAAAAATGGAAATATCAGAATATTTCTACAGCAAAAAACAACTATTTCTCAGATAATAATTGCTCTTACAGAAATTGCCTGGATTACTAGTATAGTATTATATTATCTGTGCCTGGATTAAATACCTAATGAGGAATTAGAAGCTTGCATTTTAATAGACCTCAATCAAATACTCATTTTGAGGCTTCTATGACTGAAGTAGAACTTGCATCGAAATCTCTAGAAGCGGTTGCACAAAATTTCCTCGAAAATTACAAGAGATAAGGAAACACTGCTTTACACACTTCCAAAACATACTGTAATATGAGCAAAAGTGCACTAACTTAGCTCCATAGGCAACACATTTATTATAATTTAGGATACTTAGCCAAGAATAAGGAGAACGATACCATCATGGTCTTAGAATAATATTCTAAGATCATGGTATAATTAATACAATGGAGAATAGGTATCATTATAAGTAGCACGACGACAAAGACAATTTTATAATAAATCGATTTTTTTGGTGACTCTCTCGTGAATAGTGAAACATAAAAGTCAGTAGCATTTTTTTACATCATCTTATCAGACACTTAAAATCAGGTGTAAAATCCTAGGTACCTACCAAAATTTGTGTAGGACATTGATATTCCTACTCCTCCTCCATAAAAAAACCTGTTTTCTGTGATTTAAATAATAAATATTACAACAATCGTTTAAGATACGTCATGATAATAATTATCAATAAAGAGTATTTAAAAATATTTAAATGAAACTAATAGATGTCCCCGACAATAAACAAAACCAATAAAGAAGAAAAAAAATCAAGGCTTGTGTTTTCGTTGCACGCCATCTCTGGAGTAGCAAGACTACATAAATATCTGTTGAATCATAGATGGCGCTGCTATAAACTTTAAACATAGTCTGTTGACACCACTGATCTCTATATTATACAAGTTGTACAATAGAGGGCAGTGGTTGACACCGACGGATATTTCCAGAACTAACTACGCGTAACATTAAACAAGACCCTAGTACTTTCTAGAAAGTACTTTTATGTCGTAGATAACAGAGGGCGTTGTACAGTGGGACTATAAATACGCGGGTAGCGCGCGAAGCCGGCAGTTATTCACTAAGAGAAAATAAAAGCGATTGGATTGGAAGTAAACCTGGAAGTAACAAAAGTGAGATAAAAAATGTCGCTTAGTCCATATATGTACGACTTTGATAAGCCTTTTCGCATGATGGAGAGGGAGTTTTTAAGACCAAATGACTTTTTCGGCTATTCTCCATTCAGCCAGTTGATGCCACGCGATTTCTTAAGTCCTTCTTTCTACAAGCCTTGGGACAGCGTCTTCAGACCGTGGGAGAAGCTTTTAGAGCCAATGGAAGAAATGTCGGCTGCCATGAATCGGTTAGCACTAAACGAAATTGGAAACATAAGCAGTGACAAGGAAAAATTCCAAGTGAACGTTGACGTCCAGCATTTCGCGCCTGAAGAAATAAAAGTCAAAGTAATGGATGGTCATGTGGTTGTTCAAGGAAAGCACGAAGAGAAGCAAGATGAGCACGGTTATATATCGAGGGAGTTCGTGAGGCGGTACGCTCTTCCTAAAAGTTGTTTGCCGGACACAGTGGAGTCTAAATTGTCTTCCGACGGAGTTTTAACTGTCACAGCGCCAAAGGTTCTTGCTTTGCCTGCAACAGGAGAACGTATAGTGCCAATAACACACACAGGACCGGTGCAGAAGCAGCTAGGTGCTCCAGACTCTGTAAGTGAAGAAACAAAGTAGTCAAGGATATGTGTAAATATATTTCTTTTAAATATGAAGACTGATTTGAATCTTTTTCTTTTATATAAATAAACAGTTATGTCTATCATAGCTTGTGTTTTATTTATTCTCTTCAAAGTTACGAAATATGTACAATATTGAGGGTTGGAAGGGAAAATATTAATCATGTACTTTAAAATTAGAAAAGGCGTCGCGAATCTTGAACATTGCGTTATGTAGGTAGGTAAGTAGTTACCTATTCAGATTATTTCCCGTGCCAAATAACATTTTCAATGAATACCGATAATATTGACGGTTTTTTCTTAATATGAAGTAGCAACACCTACAAGTACCTCCCTCTCATGCAAAATTAAATTATTGTGATGATATTCTTGCAGTAATCTTCTTGAACACCTCGAATTTTTAAAATAAACGAAACCAAAAGATATAAAGATTTTTTTATCGTGTGGAAACCGTCACCGAGGGTAATGTGGTATTTCGGACTCGAACCGACTAAAACCTGGAACCCTAACCACCGGTAGCTTGGTCCCTGTACCCGATACCGGTGCGGTGGGGCACCATTTTTTATATAATCTGAATGTATTTAAAAATATAATTTATATGTATATTTAAGTAAATAAGGAGAATAATAATAACTCCACACATTCACATACGGCCGTCTGATCCATAACTAGGCAGAGCCTGTACTATAGTAACCAGACTGCTGATAAACATACTTATATATTTCTAAATATATACATATAAATAATAATTATAATAATTTATTTTTCAAATATATCACATTTACTGTGACACCCACACTAGACAGAGCCTATGTGGCTATCAAACAATACGATTGTCTAGGACTTAGCTAATATTATACTTACAATAATATATAATAGATATAAATTACACCCAGACACAACACAAATAATCGTGCTTATCACCCAATTATTTGTCCTGGGCGAAGTAACTATTATCTTATCTGTGTCCTGGGTGGGAATCGAACCCACGACTTCTGGCTTAGCAGCCAGGGTAGTGACCCGCTGGTTTCTGACCCTGGTTAGTGAACCACTAGACCAACAGGCCAGTAGATGTACACTATACCTTACCTACAATAAATTGTGCAGAACGGTTACACAAGACGTAGGGCTTGGTACCTAGTACTACCAACCGTGATATAATCGATAAAATGTTGCAAAGTCAAGGTTCACTGAATATAAATAGGTAGGTCATTTACATGGCATACAGTTGGCAGGATGCCAAATAAATGCAGTATCAGTATCCTACTAATATTACAAACGTGAAAGTTTGTGAGGATGAATGGATGTATGGATGTGTGGATGTATGGATGTATGGATGTTTGTGAACCGATTGCGATAAAACTTGGTATGTAGATAGCTGAAGATCTGGATTAACACATAGGCTACTTTTTATTACGATATTCGAACGGCATCGGGACTTACGCGGGTAAAACCGCGGGGCGCAGCTAGTCTTTTATAAACAAATAGCAGCGCCTCTCGGTTTTACCCGCGTAAGTCCCGATCTCTGAGAATTTCGGGATAAAAAGTAACCTATGCGTTAATCCAAGTCTTCAGCTAGTAGTTTTAGCGTTTTAGCGGGACTTACGCAGGTGAAACCGCGGGGCGCAGCTAGTACATACCTAATATATGTATATCGCCACCCGACAAACGACCTCACAGAAAACCAGCAGTGAAACAATGATCATTGCTTTTCGCCGCGTGAGTGAGGTTACCGGAGGCCCTAACCCTTCCCTCTCCCCTATTCCCGTCCTTCCCCTCTTTCCCTACTCCCACCTTAAAGGGCGGCAACGCACTTGTGACTCTTGAGTTACAGGTGCCCACGGGCGGCGGTGGTCATTTACCATCAGGTGACCCGTCTGCTCGATTGCCCCCTATACCATAAAAAAAAGTGTCATAATACAATAAAAATCTTTTTAACAAAAAATTTAAACGACGAAAAGAACTAAAAAGCAAAAAATAAATAAACCTTAAGTCTTAAGTATTGAACTTATTCACATAACCTATCAAATTTGTTATAAACTTATTTTGAGTCGGCGCCAAACAACAAACTGATTAATTTTCACAATTTTATATGTACCTACGTAAGTAATTAATCATTTTATTATTTGGCGCCGACTCAAAATAAGTTTATAACAAATGTGATAGGTTATGTAAATAAGCTCAATACTTAAGACTTAAGGTTTATTTATTTTTTGCTTTTTAGTTATTTTCGTCGATTTAATTTTTTGTTAAAAAGATTTTTATTTTCTGATTTTTTTCATCATCACCTCAGCTACATGATGTGATGATTTCTAAACGCAAATACCTGATAAAGTAATGAAAAGTAAACAGAAACACTATTCGTTCCTACAATTTTCGAGGGCTCCTCTCAATTTTATCAGGATCCCATCATCAGATCCTAACTTCCTTGACATGGGACCACCCTGGAGGTATACCCTATTTAACAAAAAAAGAATAATCAAAATCGGTTCATAAATAACGGAGTGAGGGCTAAACAGACATAAAAAAAAAATATATAAAAAAAAAAAAAACGGTCGAATTGAGAACTTTCTTTTTTTTTCGTCGGTTAAAAACAGCTATTTCGGGAAAACACAACTTTTATGCCGGTGAAACTTTGTTCCCTTTTTACTGAGCTAATAATAACGATGTTTTTACAGCTGACCAAATGCAACTTTTACTATTTAATGCTATAAAAATGTCAAAACGTAAATAACATGTGATTTGACACTTTTTTAGCCGATTGGCGATATGTAGGTCGAGCACTGATATTAGGACATAAAGTAAAATACCGGAATATAGGACCTAAAATAAAAGTAAAATACCTACAGTAAAAACTGTAATTTATTTTGTAAAAGGTCGCGAATTTGTCGAGTGTTCCACGAAAAGTCCTTTTACTGCATATTTTAGCATCAGCACGTATAAACAGTGTTGTGTGGATTAATTGTTATGGTTATGGTATGTAAATTAGAAGCTGAATTTTACCAGCTGAGGGAACAGCACTGCAACAAACGGGCTGTTCAACCGTGGTCTTCTATAGGCAGCAGGTTCTTCTCGATTGGCTCGATTCCAGCAGAAATCTGGAATAGTATTAGATATACCTAACAAATAAATATTAAAGGTGTATAGCTATGCTGCCGGACAAGCAGTCTTTCCCGGTAGACATAGCAGTTTTTCTACTCATCAGCGTTAAAAAAAATTAACAATATTTTATTTACACTTCTATGCTCAATTAAATGAAAAACCCAGATCGCCTTCATCATGTCTTTCTAGCTTTTGAGCTTGCAGTTGAAATTTAAGCTTTGATAGTGTGAGTTAACTTATCAATCATAGGGTACAAAATGTTCATATTAAATAATTATTCAGGATCTGTTGGCGTCTCATCTACGGTTTCGTAATCAAATAATCGTTTCTTTCTTTCTTCGGGATCGGTCTGACTTAAAAATTGGATCTATTTCAGCCTAAGATGCTATTTCCTTAGCTGTTATTAATACAAGGCTCGGTACTGTTTCACAAATTCCAAGCAATTACTAGCAATCGTGAAGCGTTTGATAGATTCACAATGTTCACTTGAAACAATATATCAGACCAAGCAAACATTATACATAACTATGAAATCAAATTGCACCACTCGCACCGCCGCACCCTAGGACCGCCCCTGATAATTACTAACTTACCTACTCACTTTATTTTCTCTTATTCGGGAGTATCTTTATTCATTAAAAATTGTTATAATCATGTTAAAAAGAAAATTATATAAGTACTTACTTACCTAATTAGTTTCTACGTTTTGAAAAAAATAACAAAGCTTATTCTTAGATCATATTTCAAATCGAAGTGGGTTGTACCTAGATGTTAAAATAAAACATGGCACAAACTTCGTATAGTTCGTATCAAGAATATTATTGTGTGTATGTTCATCGTTTCTAATGTTAATAAAACGTACCTACAGACTTAGTACCGTGACAAAGAATCATTAGAATCAAAACGTATCGTGTACCTACCTTAAATCATTGTGTACCGTTGTAATAAATTTTTAAATATGATGGATTACGTAAGCGTGCACTAGGTTGTTTAGTTTTAGAATACCTATTAAAACGTAGACGAGATAAATAACATTATTAGATGTGTACCTACATCAGTATTCGATAAGAAAAAGTACCTTTTCGTTGATCGAATTAAACTGATCGTGATTACGGGTGAGCTGAATGAAATGATTTTTAATATCTATAATTTTTAATAACTCTCTGCTCACATGAAAAGGGGAGGGTGGGGGGGAATAGGTGATAGACATGCGCAAACCATGTCCGACATGGGATTGAACCTGGAACGGTTCCTTTCCTTGTCGGAACTAGTTCCAGGAAACATGTCCGAGGAACTATCTAGTTCCTTAGTTTTATTCGGACATTGTAGTTAACAGTTTTATTGCGGTTCAGACAGTTCCTCGGACATACATGGTGGTTGTTAACAATATCAATTAATTTAGACTTGAAATATTTTAAATTAATGTATTGGCTTGGTCTTTAATAATAAATTGATAGTATACATAATTAAGTAATATTTAAATTTGGACATCATAATACATAATATATTATATATAGATATTTTTCTTTTTTATAATTGCTAACATAAAAAGTAGCTCAGGCACCTTTGATGCCTTCAATCGTTGCCTTCTGTCCATAAAAGTAAGTCCTGCATTTCAAAATACACCCTTGCACGGAACAGAACGCAACGCTCGCGGCATACGTCACACGGACAGTTCGATATTCGTTTCACCATTCAATAGCGCTCCGGCCGCTCCTTCAATCCGCGTGATCGTTCCGAAGAACTGATGAACTGGAACTATTAGGTTGAGCAAGTCGGAAAGAACTGACATAGTTCCGACTGCGGACATAGTTCCAGGAACTATTACGCTCCGGAACTACACATGTCTAATAGGTGAGACCACACCTTACTCACTCCCTTGTAACAACTACCTACGCGCATGCGCCGATCGGGTATTAAGTTATTAATTGTTTAATACAGAACATATGATTTTAGAAACATTGCCTAATGAATCAGAAATGATAATTTATTGTAATAAGTAGTTCTATTCTATAGGGGGTTTACTTTCAAATGCAATAATTAAAACATTTCAAGACTATCAAATGTTATAACTACAAAATTCAATGATAATGAAACGATCACACGATTATATGGATTAAATATATTTATCAAATTTCAGAAAAGGTATAATTACGAAGCCACAATAAGAAGTGGATAGAAAGGGTCGACAAAATATTCTCTACTGTGTATAGAATATAAAAAGACACATGTGTCAAATAATAAAACTACAATAACTTCACACCGAGAGCGACACAGGGAAATAAAGCTGGGGTATGATTTCAAATGGGCAACTACTCCCCATTTCCCTCGGGTGTTTTCTCAGTATCTTCATCGGCACACTCGCGTTTCTGCTCTTTATCACCTCCATCGACCTTTGTCTCGAAGCGGTTTTTCAAGTAGCCTGTCTGGATGATGGGCACCACGCGCTCGTTAGAGTTCTGATTGCGTTCCAAAGGTACAGTGACCGTCAGAAAGCCATCAAAAGACAGCCGACACTGCACATTCTCAGCGTTACATCCCTCAGGCAACTGGTACTTCCTCGTGAACTGACGAGACACCCATCCCTGATTAACCTTCTTATCTCCGTGCTTAGCTTGAATAAGGATGGAACCGTCAACCGTCTTCACAGATAGCTCTTCTAGGGTGAATTCCTTGACATCCAGGCTGAATTGAAATCTATTCTTGTCAGTATTTACTTTAGGTGCGGTTTCGCGGAAACCGTTCATCAGCTGCTGCCTCATACTGCGCCAGTAGTCGTAAGTTGTAATATATTGGAAGGCCAATACATCGTCGGTGTAACCACTAGTCGAGTAAAATGGACCGCCTTTGCGTCTGTTACGATCAGAACCCATTGAAAGTGAATACAGAGGCAGCGTCATTTTAACCGAATATCTTCACGGGTAATAAATTGTGTTGCAGGGCGAAATGCATTGCGCATCAGGAGCGCGCATACAGTTCGGTGGGAGTAGTCTGGCCAGTAGTTGCAAACCGGCTTGTGCAAGAAATTTGTATGCAGTTTGTATAAATAATTACCTTTAAAACATGTTTTATACAGTTTTTCTATACACTTAAGTATTTTTTTAAATACTGAGATTCTCTAATAGCATATACATTATACATACCTATATAGATTTTTTTACAAAAAGATATAGGCATGTATGTATAATTTAGACACCGGCATTTAACCGGCTTATGTAAGAAAAACAATAATACCTTATACATTACCAAGCAAGGAAGATATCTAAACTAATATTATAAAGAGGAAACATTTGTGTGTATGTTTGTAATGTTTTCACACAAAAACCACTAAACCGATTGCGATGAAACTTGGTATGTAGATAGCTGAAAACTTGGATTAACGCATAAGTTACTTTTTATCCCGACATTCCTACGAGGTCGGGACTTACGCGGGTAAAACCGCGAGGCGCTGCTAGTTGTTTATAAAAGACTAGCTGCGCCCCGCGTAAGTCCCGAAACTTTCACGTTTATAATGTTAGTAGGATCAATCGATTTAAATACAAAACATATTATTAATAAAACTACCTAATACCTGTAGTAATCGAACCTTTAAACCATTTTCTTTACTACTAACGGTACTATAACCAAAGCCGGACCAACGTATGCACTAATAGTTGAACGATAAATATTGTCGTCTAGACTAGACCCATTGTTCAGGTTCCCTGGACCTACAGCTAGCTCGCAGCTTGCTCGGAACGTTCCCCGGGCAGCTCACTGGGTGACCAGGATACTATGTGGAGCATCGTATCCTGATCTCTTAGTTCGCAACCTTCCTTAACAGTATATTAAAATATACTGGCGCATGAAAAAAATAAGTATGTGATGAATAACTCTAAATTAATTTTAGAAGTCGAATAGGATGGTTTTGGATAAAAATATGAAAAAAAATTGTAAAATATATAAAATAATTGAGAATTAATTATACATAAATATATATAGTTTGTCACATTGTCCTCTCTTAGCAAAAATAAACTTGTCTTTGCAGTTCTAAATTTCGGTTTTTTTTTTCTTTACTTGTGCTGTGAGACTTTGTTTCTTACCAAATATTATGATTCTAGGTCAACGAGAAGCATCCTTATAGGTTTTGATTTACCTGTTGATGTACCGAAATGTTCAAATTTATTAAAATCTAAGACTGAAATGGCCGTATCTTTTGATTGCCTTGACTTGGAAGCTTGATTTTTTTTAACACCTTCAGGCGACCGCGGGCATAAGTATTTGAAGTTAATTTCAACTTAATACCTCCACGGGTTCCTGAGAAAAAGGGTCTTAAGAGACAGACAGACAGACGTACAACAAAGTGAGCCTATAAGGTGTTTTTTTCCTTTTGAGGAACCGAACCCTATATAACAGTTATGAACAAGTCTCACACAGTAACAGTATAGGTAACATGTGTTGTATACATATGTATGTTATCTATGCTTGTACAAATGTACGATACATTTGCATCTGTATATGATTGGCGCATCTCTATCAATGCGCAAATCTATCGATTACAGAGCAGTCTAGATTGATGCCGTTTCTGTCGTGTACCTACCCCTAACGAACCTATCAGCTTCCAGAATTTTCTGGAATATTCTAGCAAAATAAATATTATTAGCACAGCAAGAAATGTCACAGTTTAATACATACTAAAAGACTGTCCCAATGATAAGATAAATTCCAATTTCATATTGTTTATTTGGTAAAGAAATCTATACCTACTTATTAATATCGAAAAGCTGATGAGTTTATTTATTGGTTAACTATGTTTGCAACTTTGAATGCGTCATTATACTAAGGCATTTTGTAATGAATTTCAGTTTTTTTTCACCTTTTAAGACCATTAGTTGAAAAAGATTAGTCTAGATATACTAATCATATATTATAATCAAACATGAGAGCCCGCGGTAACTCCCAGCTCCTTCCTAAAATATCAAGAATTTAAATTTTGTTATGCGTACTTAAATTGCTTTAGGTATTACTACCTGGGAGCCCTAGCAGCTTTTTGTAAAATCATATATTTTTTTTGTAAAAGTGCATTTTTACTACAACTATGCAGTTGAACTTAAAATGCAAAACTCTATCTGTATCAAAATTTTTGGAGCAGTTTCCTAGATTCAGATTATATATATATATATATATATATATATATATACAAGAATTGCTCGTTTAAAAGTATTAATATAAATAACTTTATTTACCAAATAAGGGGATTGCAGTACAAATGTTTGTCTTATTCTCTAGTTAATATACTAATTAATCTACAATCTAGTGAGTGAAGTGTACTGTTCTCGGTCTCGATTATCAAATAATCTGTATTAAGGAGTAACAGTCCCTTTCCCTGCTATATTACATTAGGTATAGATGCATTAGATATACTTAAATATATATTTTTCATAACTTTTATAAATGCACGATGTTCCATATTGAATACTTGACGAACATTTGTCCGGTTACTTATTACCCCATCTTCCTCTAATATGGCGCGAGAAACCATGAAATTGAAACATTAATCGGTTTTAATAAATACGATAAAGTATTTACTTACGCATGAAATGAAACATTATTTATTTTGTGTTATTAGTAGCTGTATAATTCGTGCATTCTCTGTATTCACATCAAGGCATGTTTTCCGCTATACATTCAAAGTTTTGGGCTTCAATCAATTTGATCAAAGGTTTTGAGTATATTCTGTATATTTTTAAATAACGTTTAACCGCGGCGCTGGGGATAACGAGACAAGTGAAAGCCAGGCAATTACCTTACTTTTATGTTGCCAATTTAGAATGCGGATAACACATCTATGCCTGTCTATGCCTATGAAAACATCTTAGGCTGTTACCGGGAAGTCTGAGCCCTCGACGTCGACCCCTAAGATAAAAGAAGGAGTTGGCACTTCCATTGCCTAGAATACATCTTTTATTTACTACCAGGTTTTGTTTAAACTGGCGGTAATAGATGTACCTATTACCGCCAGTTTAAGATAAGATCAGATTGATATGTTAAAGTTAGGTAGGTACTTGTTTAATTACTAGTTCTTTAACACTTTATTTAACTCTGACTCAGATCTAACATAATTGTCTGCCTAATCGTTCGTGACTGTAGAAGTATGTATTGAGATAGGTAATATTTTGTTTTATAGAAATTTTGTATCATTGTGTGGGAACAATAGCTAAAATATTTAATACTAGCAGCGCCCCGCGGTTTCACCCACGTAAATCCCGATCCCGTGTGCATATCGGGATAAAATATGTTAATCCAGGTCTCCAGCTATCTACATACTAAGTTTCATCGCAATCTGTTCAGTAGTTTTGGCGTGAAAGAGTAACAAATATCCATACATCCTCACAACTTTTACGTTTATAATATTAGTGGGATCAACGATAGTTTAACAATACATTATTGCATTGTCCCCGAAGCTCTACAATATTTGAGACACATTTATCCGTATTTTTACAGTTATCCCTTATCCGTACTCTAAAATATTTGGTCTTAATAACTCAAGTAACAGCTGACATACTAATTAATCAAATTAATTTAGCAGCTTACTTAGAAATTGATGCATTAGAATAAAATAAATGGAAAAGGAGGTATCCGAAAAATATCTAGGTAACTAACAGCGACATAACTCGGCATATAATAGAAAAAAGATGGCGAATATTGTTCTTATTACCGCCACATTTTAATATGGAATTTTAGTGAAATCTAAGCTGAAATTAATTCAAATATGTGTTAGTATTCTAAGTTAAAAAGAATAACGCTCAAAAGGGGAGTTAACGCTTTCACTCCTAACACACGTAAGGAAAAGGTCGCTGTTATATTTCTTTTGTAAGCCATGGTTACATTGGTTACCCTGTATCTTTTAGATCAATCATATAAAAACATTAATTAGAATCCATAAATGCTACAAACTCACAATAAGCAGGCAGTAGCAAAAACAATTTTAAGTAAATAGGTAGGTACTTAATTTACTTACCGGTGCGATTTATAGACTTGTGTTAGTAGATACCTACTAGATACATACATACTTAATATTTTCATTTAATAGAACAGATTTAACCCAAATGTCGTAAATGAATGAAGTTAGTATGGTCACAGATAAGATAATAGTTACTTCGTAAGTATGGTAGCAATTTAGACGGGTATTTTGTTGAAAGCTGGGTTCTACTACAACTACTAGTTACGCCATCTATGTAGGCTGATGGAAATTAAGTAAGACTTACTTTAGTTCCTTATATTACGGAATTAAAAAAAACTTTAATCTGTTCTATTTAGACTCTCAGTTTCAGTTTAGATCTTTTACAATTTTTTTCAGAGCAGTTAAAAAACTTGAAAGGCTAAAGTTTCTAGATGAGTATAGGTGACGCTACTGGACGGAAGATGGCGCTACAAAATAAGTTGCTTTAACCATTATATTAGGTATGTCTAAGTCAAAATATCACTGCCTGCCTAGTGATGACGAGAAAAAAAACGTAACTATAGCAAATAAAAGTGCGAATAATACCTATATTTAATACGTGTTATTTACAAAATCTTAAAAACATCTGACCAAAGTACGTGATCCAGATATAATATATAACCGTAGCATTCCAGAAATTTCTCTTTAATACAAGATAGCGCTTCTGAATCACTCATGTAATAAATAATTCACTGGCGCCAAAATAGCTATTTATCACGGACGTAAGAGTTATAATCTTGCCTCACAAATATGTAGTGCCAATGGTAGTAGAAGCCTGTTTCTCCATAATTTTACGATAAATTTAGGAGCAAAATCCTATCTTCCAAATCATTTTCAACTCTCAAACCACTGCAAACAAATAATGGAAAAGATATATTTCAAGTCTTAATGATTACGACGCTCAAATTTTATTGTTCCAAACACCAGCTGTATTGCCTGTATTGGTTCACTAACGACGGCGACGTCATGTTTACGACAACAGAATTTTCTAGAGATTTCATGTTTGAGAAGCTTCTCCATGTTACCAGATGGCGCTTTCTTACATATAATTGTTGGGTTACCTTACTCGGCTCTGCTTCGATATCAGTTGAATATTTGAAGCTAAAGTAAACATTTAACATTATACGCGAATATGCGCTTCCAGTCCTTCAACAGTGTTGTGATTGTGTCAATTACAAGTGAGTTACAAAAATAACAAAATAAAATTTCCATATTTCTTTGAGTACGAACGTCCAAGACAACGTCGCTTCGTAGACCAGCATTTTGATCTCGTATTGAGACCTGAAGATTACTTAACGTTGATTATGGTACCTCAAGCCCACCGGGACTACTACAGACCGTGGAAAAACCTACTAGCCGCTGCACAGGACGTCGGATCAACTATCAAACAAGACAAGGATAAATTCCAAGTTAATTTAGACGTGCAACATTTCGCGCCAGAAGAGATTTCAGTCAAAAGTGTAGAGGGATCTTTAGTTATTGTAGCCAAGCACGAAGAGAAACAAGATGAACATGGTTTTATCTCCAGAAGTTTTACCAGAAGGATGCTTTGATAGAAGGAGTGGACGCGGATTCTATTATCTCGAAACTCTCATCGGACGGTGTTCTATTCATCACAGCTCCGTTGAAGCCATCTCCGAACCAGTCGAATGAGTTGTACCTGTCGTTCACACTGGTCCCGTGAAGAAGCAAGAAGACTGAACAAGAACAGTGGTAGAAACTTCGAGAAAAAGGTTACCTTGGTTTACTGCACAGTTGATTTATCATTCCGACTTTTGTTGACATGTGGTTGTAATTTATTAAATAAAATATGTCGTTCTAGTCACATGTATTGTTTAAGTTAACAGACGTTTTTTTCATTTAATAAACTGTACCCCTAATATGCGTAGTATTATGACAGAATTGTATTTTCTGTAGAACATGAGCCATATTCGCATTAGCTTTTTTTACATTCTATATACATGTAAATGGTCTCCACCTTTACGTAAAAAATGTAGAAAAATATACTAACGTCTCATTTACTGCAATAGTAAAATTAGATAGCAGTGCAACATATTTTATTTAAATGTATTTTTACACAAAAGCTCTTTACCGAATTCAGACAATGTTATTTATTTCAATTAAGTACTTTTAATAACTTATGATTATAGTTCACTTCCTTACTAACAATTATGTCCCTTTTTAATAACCAGTACTTCCCTATATCACAGAACACAGACATAATAACATAAAACAGCCTTTATTGTAATTACGAAGTACCCCTCTACGAGTTTGTACGTGTATCTCTCTATGTCTCCCTATCAATCACAGTGCTTGTGTGCGAGAAAAGCCAAGCCAAAAATTTACAAACATACGGCCTCGCAAGCAATGATTTTTTGTGTTTCGCCGAGTGCGTGAGGTTACCGGAGGCCCTAAACCCCTTACTCCCACCCTAAAGGTCGGCAACGCACTTCTGACTCTTGAGTTGCATGTCTCCTTCGGCGGCAGTAGTCACTTACCATCAGGTGACTGACCCATCTGCTCGTTTCCCACCTATGACATAAAAAAAACCCTACAACACATAGTATAGGTACGTAAAATGTAAAAAGGAGTAGGTACACAAAGACATTAAATAATTATATTGTTTTTTTTACCTTTGTTAGCCTTATTAGAATCCATATCAGACTTTATTAGTAGGTATCAGTACGCTTTATGGTCAATATAGTGAGGTCGCGGTCAAAGTGGCAGTCGGGCTTTCGTGGACTGACTATATATTGAGACATTCTAATCTACAAACTAGTAAATTCCACTAATATTATAAATGTGAAAGTTTGGATGGATGGATGGATGTTTGTTACTCTTTCATGCAATAACTACTGTACCGATTGCAATGAAACTTGGTATGTAGATAGCTGGAGACCTGGATTAACACATAGGCTTACATCGGGACTTACGCGGGTTAAACCGCTAGGCGCAGCTAGTATTAATATCAAACTTCTTATTTTATTGTACCTAGTTACATAACATATGTTTATTAACCCATAAAATAATATAAATTAAGCATAATATTTCATATATTTTATGATCAAACAAAAAATGTCATCTCCAGTGAATTCTGTTTGTTTAGCTAGTTTTTACTTTTTTACCCATGGAAGTTATCAAAACATCGAGTATCGTGAAGAAAATTCTACAATTCTCTAGAAACATTTTGTAAGAAGCCTCTATGATAGTTGCACTACTCGACACAAGATGGCGTCTCAAAAACCAGAAGCTGTAAACATTTGGTAAATTTTGTTACATTACACCATATTGATTGCATAATCTGGCCCTTATGGATTGTAGAGTTTTATAAAAGCGCACAGTTTTGAAAGTTTTCTTTGAAATTTGAAGAGGTCGCCTTTTGCTGGACCCTTGTATTTATTTTTAGTTTACATGTAGGATGCGTGTCATGGATTTCCGAAACATTTCAGCAGAGATTCCACAATGATCATTGTTAATGCATACATGCCGTAGCGATAACAGTTCTGCAACTTCAAAAATATATGATATTTTTTCGCGATACTTTTGTCAAGCTTCCCTAATTACTATTACCTTACAAACACATCAATTCTTACGTGACTTGACGTAAAATACATGTTTATCGAGACAAAGAGACAAAGTCTAATAAAATTATAAGCCATCAGCTTATAATTTTATTAGACTTTGTCTCTGCTGAGTGAGTATCTGATAAACTAAAGTATAGTATTTGTTTAACGATGTCAATATATTGTTATGTTCTTTAATAGATTTATACGATTGAAATGTATATTAGCACCATTATTGTAATTTTTCTACTTCTCTGATTGTACACTCAAGTGCTAATAAGACAAATGTGCACCACAAATTACCTATTCCTAACTATATAGTCCATCTACAGGTTGCCTGTAAGAGATTGCAGACTGCGATAAGGCCCGCCTATTGTACTGCTGTTTCTAACGTATTTCTTTTTCATTGTATCTTATTTCTGGTGTGCAATAAAGAGTATCTATCTATTTATCTATCTAAATTTTTAGAATCGTCAGCTAAAACCTCTTAATCTTGGAAAGGTTTACGGTGACTTTATTTAGTTTTATAAAGAGTTAAGGTCAGGTTGTTTATAAGTTGATTATTAAAAATATTAATATTTTAAAGGCTGAATTATTTTAAATTCAAAATAATAATACACAATGTGTTTGTCGTAAGTAAAATTAAGTAAAAATCTACAAAATGTTCCTAACATCTGCCTTCATGCATCCACTGACCTGCCCTCGTTAATCCAACTTTCAAGACTTCGTGTTCGAGAAGTTTCTCCTGTATACTAGATGGCGCTTCCATATATATAAATGTTGGCTTACCATGTTAGGAATCAGTTGAATTTTGAGAGCGATTGAAAGCTAAGCAGACAGCAGCGAACGCACTACAAGGCTATCACTACACCACTACTTTACTTGTTGTCGATCCAATTGAAAGTGAATTACGAAGTTAGTAAAAATGTCAATGTATCCATTTTTCTTCGGGCATGAACGTCCAAGACAACGTCGTCTCCAAGACCAGCACTTCGGTCTCGGCTTGACACCTCAAGATTACTTGACGGTGATATCTGTTCCTCAAGTCAACCAGGATTATTACAGACCTTGGAGAAATCTACTGGCCGCTACACAGGACGTGGGATCAACGATTAAAGAAGATAAGGACAAATTCCAGGTTAATTTAGACGTTCAACATTTCGCGCCAGAAGAGATTTCAGTGAAGACTGTGGACGGGTACTTGACTATTGAAGCCAAGCATGAAGAGAAACAAGATGAACATGGTTTTATCTCTAGAAGTTTTACCAGAAGGTATGCTTTGCCTGAAGGGGTGGACGCGGACTCTGTTATCTCCAAGCTCTCGTCGGACGGTGTTCTGTCCATCACGGCTCCGTTGAAGCCACCACCGAAACAGTCGAATGAACGAGTTGTACCTATCGTTCATACTGGCCCGGTGAAGAAGCAAGAAGAGAATAAGACTGAACAAGAATAGGTGATGATACATTGTTTTAAGTGTATTGTTGATTTGTCATTCCAGCTTCTGTTATGTGGTTGTAATTTATTTAGTAAAAAAAATGACGTCTTAGTAGTTTAAGGTAACTTTGTTTTTATTTTCTCATAATCAGTACTTTCACTTAATGGAAATAATAATAAATTATTGCTGTATGTGATAAATCAAAACGAGCCTTTTGTGCTGTGTTTTATTTTAATTTGTTTTTAAGAATGAGCTGGTTTTTACTTAAAAGTACTTATAGCTTTCTCTAGATTTACGTTCGCAATTTCTTTTTCTGTTTAGAGAACTAGCATGTAACTCAAGAATAATCCTCCTACTACGTCCGACTTTAGATTAAGATACTTTAAGAGCCTCTTCACATTTTTGAACCATGCTAAATCCGCAATAAATCTGCAATAATATAAAATTTTTATGTATAGGTACAGCCAGGACACACAGTTTTTTTATTGTGCTACCCCAAGCCAATCAATATGTTGTATTGATTCTGTTTTAGTGCGCCATCTAGGAGAAAATAGCTTCAATTCCAAGAAAGGTGAACATGTGGTCTCTGCTGATTTCATTAGTTATAAAGAATATTAGCAGATGGCGCTGTTCTCAAAATATATTGACTGTAGTTTTTATTTTGTTTATTATTTCGTGTTTCTATCTCATGGGATGGGTTGCATGAGCAGGGGCGGCCCTAGGGCGGTGCGAGCCATGCTTTGTATCTGCTCTGTGGTGCGAGTGGTGTACTGTACTTGTACTGTCAGACCTTGCTTCTTACCAAATTTCATGATTCTAGGTTAAGGATTAGGTTTTTAATTTACCTGCGAAATGTTCAAATTTGGTCAAATCTAAGGCTAAACTTTTGATTTCATTAGAAGCTTGATTTTTTTTACAGCTTCAAAGGATCGCAAACAAAAGTATTTTGGTATTAACTTCAACTTGATCCGGGAAGGGTGCTTTTTTTTAAAAGATAACTACCGCATTAGGAATATTCCTGTTCGCGGGGGGCTTCACAAACATTCAAACAACGGACACAAAAAACGCCCAGACTCGGGACAACCACAAATTTTGTCCCGTGTGGGGTTTGAACCTACACGTGAGCCCACTTAAACCAAGGTGCCCACTTAAACCGTTGCGCCATCCGTGCAGCCAGACAGGGTCTTAACAGACAGACAGACAGCGGACAGACGGCGGACAGACAGACGGATAGCAAACAGAGGAACGGAACCGTAAAAAATTATAAGAATCTTAAAGATAGGCTTTATTTTTAGGGTTTTTTAAACGCTTTTTGTGAACCGTACACATTCCACTTACTTTTATGAGAAATGTACATTTAAAATGAGTTGAAGCAGACTGGCTTGCTGTGCAGGAAAGTTAGGAAGAGACGTATCGAAGCAGTGAAGTGGTTATCTGAAAACGTACTATTGTGATGCACTACAAAATTTATCGTGGTCACGAATGAAATGAATACTGATGATTGATTTTGATTTGTGAGGGGAAGGGGAAAAGGGGAGGTTGGGGGGAATAGATGAGACCACACCCAACTTACTGCCATAAAACAACTACGCGCATGTCCCGATCCGTTATTCATTTATTCTGTTCTATATGTTTTCAGAAATCTCCCAAATGAATAATAAATTGATAAAACATGATAATTGTAATAAGTAGAGAACTGAACTACTGGGAAACTGGGTTTCAAATGCAATAATTATAACATAACATTTCAAGACTATCAAATTTAGGTACAACTGGGTATATTTAATGAATTCAATGATAATGAAATGAGCACACGATTATATGGATTAAATATATTTATCAAATTTCAGAAAAAGGTATAACTACGAAGCCACAATAAGAAGTGGATAGAAAGGGTCGACAAAATATTCTTTACTGTGTATAGAATATAAAAAGACACATGTGTCAAATAATAAAACTACATTAACTTCACACCGACATTCAGCGACACAGGGAAATAGAGCTGGGGTATGATTTCAAATAGGCAATTACTCCCCATTTCCCACGAGTGTTTTCTCAGAAGTATCTTCATCAGCACACTCGAGTTTTTCCTCTTCATCACTTTCCTTGACTTTTGTCTCGGGGCGGTTTTTCAACGGGCCTGTCTGGATGATGGGCACCACGCGCTCGTTAGACTTCTGATTGCGCTCCAAAGGTGCAGTGATCGTCAGAACCCCATCAGAAGACAGCCGGCACTGCACTTTCTCAGCGTTACATCCTTCGGGCAACTGGTACTTCCTCGTGAACTGACGAGACACCCATCCCTGATTATCCTTCTTATCTCCGTGCTTTGCTTGAATAAGGACTAAACCGTTCAAGGTTTTCACAGACAACTCCTCCAAGGAGAAGTGCTTAACATCCAAAGTGATTAGAAATTTATTCTTGTCAGATTTTACTTTACATTTGGCATCGCGGAAATTTATCCACTGCTGCTTTAGATTGCGCCAGTACTCGAGATTTGGCACGTACAGGAAGCCCAATACACCGTCGGCGGAAACTCCGTTCGCGTGATTTTGACCGCCACCATTAGGTCTGTTATCGATTAAAACTGAATACAGAGGCAGCGACATTTTAACCGAATATCTTCACGGGTAATGAATTGAGTTGCAGCCTTGCAGGGCGAAATGCACTGCGCATCACGGGCGCGCATGCAGTTCAGTGGGGGTAGTCTGGCCAGTAGTTGCAAACCGGCTTGTGCAAGGAATTCGTATGCAGTTTATAGAAATAATAACCTTTAAAACATGTTTTAATAAATACAGTTTTCTCTATACTTAAGCAATTTTTAAATACGGAATGAGACTACCTAATAGCATATATTTACATATTTTTTATTACACAGCCTTTTTCCCCAAAGACATAATATATAGGCATGTATATGACACAGACATTTAACCAGCTTATAAGAACAATATGTTTGTGGCGATACGAAGCGTGATCCCTAAGAGAAAAAAAAAAGAACAATAATAATCTAAGTAATATAAGTCTACTTACCTAAATATAGTCTACAATTAAATACCGGTCTGTAGTAATTATAGGAGGCAAGGAATCTTCTATTGTTTATAAAGAAAATAAATACTTATATAATAATAATTAAGAGTCGGCGCCAAACAGAAACAAGCAAATTAATTAAGATGCCAGCGACAGCGGGAAATGTCGCGAGTTCGCGACGCGTCTTTTTGCCGAAGTGTTTTCGAATTTAATTTTTTCCGTTTTTTTTTCAGTTTGTTTGTTTGGGGCGACACAAATTATATAGGTATATGTATATACATTAGTGTAGGAGTTAAGTTAGGCTAACAAGTTTATTTTTCACTTTTCAGTTCCTTTCTTCTTTCGTGGGTTTAATTCTTTGTACAAAAGTTTTTATTCTTTAGTTTTTTGCTGCTAAAATATAACTAGAATCAATAGTTACTTATTTAAAATTCTTACTTAAATAACTTATGTATAATACAATTACCTACGTTATTAGGTTTAAAGTTCTCGTTAAGATGAATTAATAATAACAAACACGAAATAGATGATGTAAGGAGTTCCCTCGACTGCATTCCGCCATCACTGCATTCATAATCAAATCATCTATCGGTCTCCGTCATGTTGTAGTGTCATTAAAACTACTTATGTGTGCTGTTTCAACGGGTGAACGGTCAATGGGTGAATCATTCGTCCACTATTTTTCTACCGTTAGGCCTCTTGTTCACGGCACGGTTTCTTAACCGATCGCCTGACACGCCCGTACGGTGCGAGCTTGTATATGACACGGTAAAACCACCGGACGAGACAACGGCCAGTACGGCCAAGCGTCATAAATCCTCGTACGTACGGTTAAGAAACCGTACCGTGAACAAGAGGCCTTAGAATCGGCATTTTTATTAGAAATCTAAAAGGTACCCTTCAAAATTTCGAAGTATATTCTATCCAATAAGGAAAGAATTATCAAAACGTACTACCCTGTAAAAAGTAATGGTCATACATTTTACTAATAATCCCACTAATTAATATTATAAATGTGAAAGTTTGTGAGGATGTATGGATGTTTGTTATTCTTTCACGCAAAAACTACTGATCCGATTACAACGAAAATCGTTTTGTAGATAGGTGGAGACCTGGATTAACGCATACCTTTTATTCCGATATTCTCACGGCACCGGGACTTCCGCTGGTGTAACCGCGGAAAGTAAAATATAATAATTATCTTTTAAAAAAAGTATCACCGACTTCAATGTGCTTTTTAGTGGAAAGTAGATGTATTTTGTTTAAATATAATACGGGTAGGTCAACTAAACGCACTGCTCCAATGAGACAGCGAGGTTTCGGAGCAAACGAAAACATCATCGATGTATACAATTTTTAGACATTTGTTGATTTTTAAGAAACCGATCGACTGATTTCGATAAAATTTAAATGGGAACACCTTTGAAACAAAAAAAGAATTTTCAAAATTGGTTCAGGCGTCTTCGAGTAATCGGTGCTTCCGACGAATTGAGAACCTCCTCCTTTTTGGAAGTCGGCTAAAAACAAATATACGGGTTGACTTGAGAACCTCTTCTGTTTCGTCGGTAAAAAATTACCTAATACCACAGAATACATAATAGTGCTAATACCTTAATAACCCTGTGTAGTAATCGAACCTCTAATCTATTTTCTTTACTACTAACGGTACTATAACCAAAGCCGGCCTACCGTGCACCGTATGCACTAATAGTTGAACGATAAATATTATCGTCTAGACTAGACCAATTGTTCAGGTTCCCTGGACCTACAGCTAGCTCGCAGCTCGCCCGGAACGTTCGCCGGGCACCTCACTAGGTGATCAGGATACTATGTGGGACATCGTATCCTGATCTCCTAGCTCGTAACCAACCTTAACAGTATATTAAAAAATAATTATGGGATGAAAAACTGTAAATTTATTTTAGGAGTCGAATAATAATGGTGTTGGATATAAATATAAAAAAATGATTAATTAATATAATAATTAAGAATTAATAATACATAAAAATAGATTGCCACTTTGTCCTTTCTTACCAAAAATAATATAGGTTCATAGAACCAGACACAGAACAAATGATCATGCTTATCACCAGTGGTCGGCGTAGGTAGTGCCATTTAGGATGAATGACCTCAAATGTTGTATAAACATGGATATACCCCGAGATTCCTGCATTTTAAAATTCGAGTCGATTCGTGTTCACTTAGTTAGACTTCCCTCTGAACTTAACTCTACGAAATTTGTTTTTTAAATTATATGTACAGTACCTACCCTTATACTGAAGCGGTTTTAATGCTCATCTTTGTGAACTGTTTTAAACTGTACACCGTGTACGTAAATTAATATAATAAAAAGAGTGTTGAGGGTTTTAGGGGTTAGCGATATACCAATAAATCAAAATATTAATCAACATTTATTTAAAAAAAAAGTACAATTTGTCAACATAAAAATTATATATAAAACAAAGTCCCCCGCCACGTTTGTCTGTTCGGATATCGGAACTACTGAACGGATTTTCATGCGGTTTTCACTAATAGTGATTCATGAGGAAGGTTTAGATGCATAATTTGTGCGAACCTGTGCAAAGCCGGGGCGGGTTGCTGGTATAATATAAAGCAATAAGATATAATGGCTGTACTACGTTTATTTAATGAAAACATAATTACTATTTAAGTAGGTAAATTTAGTCTTCAGTCTCTTTTTCAGAATCACATATTTCCTCATTTTTTTAATTAAAATAAATAACTATTATTTTTTTAAATATTTTTTACCTTTAACGATTTTCTTTTTACATTCAGAATCCACTTATAAATAGGAAAAGAACGTTCGACGTCTACTGAAGTCAGCTTATCCGGTCACAGTGTCGTAAGAACCCCATTTTTGTTGCATACAGTTTTTATTAAAGAAATCGAAAGATTTTATTATTTTAAATGCAAAAGTAGAACTCCCGCTTTGATGATTTTTTTTCTAAGTTATACAACGATTCTATTTTATTAACATATTAGGTATGTTTGAAACAAATAAATATAAGATGATAATAACAAAGTGGAGAATTGAGGAGTGCGAACTGAACTAAGTATACACATATTTACCTAATTAGTACAATGTGTAAATAAACAGTAGCACAAAATTGCAAAAGCGCCCCGCTTTTTTTTTGATAATGGAACAAAAGGAATCGGTACAAAAAATTTTGTGTACCTATAGGTTTTTAAATCCCTGCCGACTTTGTGTTTTAAAATGACAATTAAGGGCGTCGGCATGTTTTATATAATACCTTAAGGTTTTTAATCCCTTTCCGACGATGTTTATGAACGAAAACAAACCGCGTCGGCATGTTTATTTTAAATGTATTTTATGTGTGTAATTTTCCACAGTTACACTTGATCAATTTTTAGTTGTTATGGTGACAATTAACAATTAATCAATTGTTAATCTTTAATTGTCTTTAGAATGGCCCAACACTGGTGCTATCTAACGCAGTAAGATTTTTAGCTTTTTAATCTGAATATCTAAAAATCTCATGTGATGTGTGATGTTCGTTCCGCTAATCTCTGAAACTACTCAACAGATTTAATGAAATTTTGTAAATGTCTATTGAGTACCTACACCCCAACTAGAGAGATAATATATAAAATATTAGGTCAGGTATTTTTTTTGCAAAATACAACGCTAGCGGAGCCGCTGGAATAAGCTAGTATTACTTTAGATTTACACGATTATGATCCGTTGTAAACAATATTTAGTATAAGAAATGTTAAAATCGCGAAACATTAAAAACGGTGGTTGTATACGAGTACTAATGAGTCGTAACGCTATTCGGTTAGTGTTTATGAAACTGGTATTCTATTAATAAAAACTAGGTATATATAACTAAAAAAGTAGACACTTTTAGGGTGCGGATTTCTGAATAATTTATCTGTAATATTTGATCGAAGTTGAATCTTTAGAATCCCGGGATTTTGAGATGAGAGGGTATGTCCACGTTATGCCACGATGGACAAATCCCACCAAATGGCACTACCTACGCCGACCACTGCTTATCGCACATTTATTTGTCCTGGGTGGGAATCGAACCCACGACCTCTGGCTTAGCAGTCAGGATCACTGATCACTAGACCAAAATTGATGAAACATGACCTACCTACTGCCTTTGCCTATTACTTGTGATTTTGGTGTATTTAGTAATATATAGGTATGTTTATCAGCAGTCTGGTTATCACACACAAGCGGCGGTAGCGTAATGGCTAAGGCGACGGACTTGCGTTCAAGTGGTTGCGGGTTCGAACCCCACCCAGTGCACTACCGACGTGAACCCGCTCCTAACACAAGCATTTTAGCTTAGCTGGAGGGGTTAACAAGAATACTAGTAAGGTGTGACCCACGTTGCTAGTATTCTTTAAAAAAAAAAAAAAATACAGGCACAGATTACTAAGTAGTTACTACGTAGTACAGGCTCTGCCTAGTTTAGGATCAGTCGGCCGACTGACGCAGGTTCTTTCCGGGCACGGCTGCTTCGGGAAGTACCTGCACTCGGTCGCTAGGAGGGAGCTGAGTCCCGCCTGCCACCATTGCCACCATCGGAGGGGATCTCTCGCTACCGACCGTCATACGCTCCATGGCCGGTAGCGACAGGAATTTTACCGCGGTCGCGACCTTCTGTGAGGACGTCATCTCGCAGAAGGAGGCGGCGGAAAGGGTCCGGGAGGACGATCTCCACTCGGACCTAGTTCGCCGCCGGCGAACCGGGCGGCGGAGGCGCGCTTACCAGCGCCTCATGCCGCCCTGAGTGTGGCCGCGGGTGGACGGGACGGGTTTTCCTCTCCACCCGCTATAGTGGCCCCCCGCGAGGAGGCGGCGACCGAGTGTGCCTGGACGTCGCCTAATTGAGAGGTTTCTTTTACCCGAAGGTGGTGCCCGCGCTTTTGCGGGCAGGCGCTAGGAGGGTTCCGGATGTCTTAATAAAAGCTGTTCCCGGATCCCTCCTACTTAAGGCGCAGTATGGCACACCGTGTGGTTTTAGTCAGTTCGATTCCAACACACCGCCCCACCGAAAACCCCGGTGGGGTGACGGCCCGAGGGGGTTTCCACACGCACAAAAAAAAAAAAGGATCAGTCGGACGTGTGTGAGATGTCTCAAGTTATTATTATCTATCAAATAATAAAAATTTAATTTCTAAAACTGTAACCTGACTAAGGTAAAATAAAAGTGATCTAAAAATTACAAAACAAGACAATATTTCACAGTTTTTGAAACTTATTTTTTTGGAGTTTACTCCTTAAGAATCGATTTGCATATAAGGCGCCCGGTATGAAAAAAATATGAAGAGTAAAATTTAGTGATCCGAGGGCAGCGTAACGCTTTATTGTGCTTTTTATGCTTTATTGGAGTTTACTCCTTATTCTCGACGCATGTAAGTAGATATGTGTTTACCTTTATGTTATATATATGTATAAATATATACAAAATATAGAGAGGGAGGGAGGGAGGGAGGGACCGAGGGAGAAAGGGAGAGAGAGAGACTAAAGTAAATTGTAAACTCCAGGTCGTGCGTCGGAGCTGACACACACATTTTTTTTTAAGAATTGTCCATTAATCACGTGAGGCTCGAAAGGGGGGAGGGGAGGAAAAATCACGAAATATCACAATATTTAATTTTTCGTAGAACTCGTGATTATATCTGTATTTAAACATAATATTTAGAAAATTTTAAATATATTTTGAATACACTTGATTTTGACTAGGAGAGGGGGGGGGAATAAATATGTAAACAGCATTTCTAATGATATGACACTGTTGATAGAAATTTCAAGCGCCCTACGATTTTATTTATTTGTCTGATCAATGCCCTAAATTGATGAGGAGAGTGGTGTGGATTCCGTGTGATCACTAATACCTAGGACCTGCCGAACTATTTTTTAGCTTTTAGTACCTACGTTATCTACAGCATTATCATCTTTATTTTCAATAAAACCGTTTAAGTTAAAAAAAAAAATTTTGGTAGGTATCTATTTTATTGTAACAATTCTGTTTTTTTATTGATATACAGAGGGTATATGACAATGGAACATTTACGTACATCACTGAAAGAGCACGACTCTAGCATAACTCATGCAGTTACAAAAATATTTTTTCAAATAAATACTATCCGTTACTAATACTAGTAGCGCCCCGAGGTTTCATCTGCGTAAGTCCCGATCCCGTGGGAACATCGGGATAAAAAGTTGCCTATATGTTAATCCAGATCTCCGGCTATCTACATACCAAGTTTCATCGCAATCGGTTCAGTAGTTTTGGCGTGAAAGAGTAACAACATTCCATACATCCTCACAAACTTTCACGTTTATAATATTAGTAGGATGACCGTTTGAATTTCCAGGTTTTTTTTACCTCCGTTTCTCATAAAAGCAGGTGGAATGTGAAAAGTTTATGATTTTAAATCGTACATATGTTGCTTGCACAATACAATTGTACACAATTATGATTGGCGCATGTCTATATCATTGCGCAAGTCTATCGATTTCAGAGCAGTCTAGATTAATGCCGTTTCTGTCGTGTACCTGTCTACCGACTGCTAACGAATCTATCAGCCGTCAAAATTTTTTGGAATATTCTTGCCGAATAAATAATTAGTACAGCAAGAAATATCATGGCTAAGTTAAGCCATGATGGCTTAATACATACTAAAAGACTGTTTGTATGTATAAATAATTCAGATTTCAATGTTGTTTATTAAGTAAATAAATCTATACTCATATATCTATATAATATATATAAAAAGGTGGTGAGTTTATTTCTTTGTTAACTATGTTTGCGACTTTTAATGCGTTAATAAAAAAAAGACCTTTTAAGACCATTCGTTGAAGAAGTTTAGTCTAGATATCATTATTCATATAATTATAACGCGTTTCAAATAAGATTAGGAACGTCAATGACCTTATTCTGTCAACTGTCACTTGGAAAGTACAGTTTGCAGACAAAACTAATTTTAGTAACATTCTTTTTTTATTTACTTTACTTTTTAGCTCTAGTATTACCAATACCAATATTCACAATAATTTAAAAATAATTGTGGTTGGTGGATATTTGATTTATTAAGTTTTTAATGTTTTCGGTGTCCAGTATAATTTGAACAGTCATTGTATAGACTTTCCGAACAAGGCATGTCAATATAATATACTGGACATCTTTAGCTTTATGTCGCTCAGTCGCAATCACATAATTTAAATAGAAAAAATATGTGATTCAATTTTTATGGTATAAAAAAAAATAAAAAAAATTTTTTTTGCCCATTTTACCTAATTGGTTTGAATTGTCAGCTATGACATCACAATATGGCGGAAAGTAATTCCTGTTCTTGTTGGAATCGCATAGTAAACATAAGAGCAACTAGTGAGCACGCGATACCTCCTTCGATCATAAATACCAAAGCCTAGCACAATTTAAAACAGCATTTACCTCGTTTATTGGTAAATAACTTCAAAGTACCATACACAGGGAGCTCAGCAGTAAAGATAAACTTACACCAGTCCGGTAAACGTGACAAAAATATGATTTAAAAGTTATTACAAAAAGAAAATCCAAAACGACTGACTTCGAAGTTTTTTAAGTTAGGTTTTATGGATTTTCTCAATAAGGGATTGTTCATTAATCACGTGAGGCTTCAAAAGGGAGGAGGGGGTTCGGAAAATATCACGAAATATCACAAGAGGGAGTTTTTTCGTAGAACGCGCGATTATATGTGTATTTAAAGACAATACTTTGACATAATATTATCTACGTATACCTTTTCGTGATCGCGTTAATTCCCGTTAATACGTAGATAATATTATATCATGGAACGCGAAAGTTTAAAAGTTAGTAATACTTTGACATTTTTAAATATATTTTAAACTAAAAAAATCGTATCATCGGGGGGAGGAGGGGGTTAAAAAGTTGCGAAAAAAACATCACGTAATTAATGGACAACCCCTAACTGAGTGAATAGTTCAAAAATAAAAAAAAATACGTACGATTTAAAATCTTTAACTTTACACATTCCACTTACTTTAATAAAAAACGGAGGCAAAAATACGTGGAAATTAAAACCGTCATGACTTGTAAACGGATAGTTTTTTCAAAAATTCTTATTGTAACTGCATGTGGGAGTCATGGCCTTTCAGTGATTCTAGTAAGTGTTCCTTCTTCAAATACATCCTGTAGTTAGTAGTACGTGTATAACAACAGTTACATTAGTACGAGATCTATTAGGTACAAAAACACCAAAAATCGTAGTAAAAAGAAACTTGATAGGTTATTGTCTTTATTATACACAACTATTAGACACAATAAACAAGAAAACCCCCATTACAAGGTTCAATAACATGAATAGAACTATTATATTCCACTAGGGCTTTAGCAATGTAGTTTTTCCGTTCGTTAATAAATGACCCACCCGTAAAGTACCTAACCAAAAATAGCCCAGCCTTTTAAATTTTGAATAAAAATAATAACTCCAAACCTATCACACACGGCCGTCTAATCCCAAACTAGGCAGAGCCTGTATTGGAAACAAACTGGTGATAAACATACTTATATTACATACCTAAACATCCTACTAAATACATATATTTTATAGATAATTGTTTGGCAAGTTTATGTTTATGGAAATTATTAAATCATCCAGCATCATGATGAAAATTCTACAATTTTCTAGAAACATTTTGTTAGTAACCTGTATGATAGTTACGCTACTAGACACAAGATGGCCCTTCAAAAACCAAAAGCTGTAAACACTTGGTGACTATATGGCCACATAGCACCATTGCAATAACCAGGCTCTTAGGGATTGTAGAGATTTTTTAAATCGCACTGTTTTAAAGGAGATCGCCTTAGATCGCGAGAATTAGAAGACATCGTCTTTTGCTGGATACCTAGTATTTATTTTCACAGTTTAAATTCGGAAATATGTGTCATTGACTTTTGCAAACATTTGGTGAAAACGTTGACTAGCTAACTAAAACATTGTATGCAGAGATACCACAATATTCATTGTAAATACATACATGTCTTACCTATAACAATTCAGCAACTTTAAACATCTGATATTATTTTCAAAATCATCACACTTTTTCCAAGCTTCCTTAATTACCTCACAAACAAAATCGTTTCTTACGTGACTTGAGATAAAATGCTTGTTTGTCATTTTATCCGACTGAGTGTTTCCGAATGATACAATTTAAGTTGTTTATAAGTTGAATTGATTTTCTGATGTTTACTGTTAGTAAAAATTTAAACATTATAATTACTATTAAATAATCGTGCAACATATTTTTATAATTTACAATATGTTCCAAACATCTGCTTTGATACATCCATAAACTGACATCTATCGTCATCATCCTTAATCAAATTTTTGAAAACATCGTGTTCGAGAAATTCTCCTTTATACTAGATGGCGCTTCCATATATATAAATGTCGGCTTACCGTGTTAGTAATCAGTTGAATTCTGTGAGTGAAAACATACAGCAGCGAACGCGCTACAAGACTTGAGAATTTGAGATCACTTCTTTACTTGTTATCGATCCAATTGCACAAGTGAATCACATAGTTAATAAAATGTCAATGTATCCATTTTTCTTCGGACATGAACGTCCAAGACAACGTCGTCTCCAAGATCAGCACTTCGGTCTTGGATTGACACCTCAAGATTACTTGACGGTGATTGCTGTTCCACAAGTCAACCAGGATTATTACAGACCTTGGAGAAACCTACTGGCCACTGCACAGGACGTCGGATCAACCATTAAAGAAGATAAGGACAAATTTCAAGTTAATTTAGACGTTCAACATTTCGCGCCAGAAGAGATTTCAGTGAAGACTGTGGACAGATACTTGACTATTGAAGCCAAGCACGAAGAGAAAGAAGATGAACATGGTTTTATATCCAGAAGTTTTATCAGGAAGTATGTTTTGCCTGAAGGGGTGGACGCGGACTCTGTTATCTCTAAACTCTCATCGGACGGTGTTCTGTCCATCACGGCTCCGTTGAAGCCACCACCGAAACAGTCGAATGAACGAGTTGTACCTATCGTTCATACGGGCCCGGTGCAGAAGCAAGAAGAGAATAAGACTGAACAAGAATAGGTGATAAAGTGATTATACATTGTTTCAATTGTGTAATAGTGTAACATGTATTTTTGATTTGTCATTGTGGCTTTTGTTGCCAAGTGGTTGTAATTTATTTAATAAATTTATAGTTACTTTGTTTTTATTTACTCCTACTAGGTACTTTTACTTAATGAAAATATTAATAAAGTAAGGCTGTCTGTATCACATACACAACGATCAGTTTTCTGCTGTATTTTATTGTAATTTCTTTAAGAATGAGTTGGTTTACTTATAATTACAGTTTTCTCTACATTTTACATTTGGAATTTTGTTAATACTTATTTATATATAGAATACTTAGGTATTGATTGATGATTGTCCCATTTAGATTATGATACTTTAGGAGCCTTTTCGTATTTGTGATCCGAGCTAAATTCAAGTTACTGGAGCTGCAATCATCATTAGTATTCAAGTCTGCAATAAATTCAAAATTGAATTGATTGGTACTACAGCCTGGCACATTCTGTTCTTTTCTAGCATTAATTTTATTTTAGTGCGCTATCTAGGATGTAATAGCTGTAACTCTAAGAAAGTTGAACAAGACAAGTCTCTGCAGTTTTGATTAGGTTTAAAAGAGTATTAGCAGATGGCGCTGTTCTCAAAAATATAAAGCCTAATGTGTGTGGTGTGTGTCATTGAACGTTTAAATACAAAGTGACACAAATTCCAATCAAAGATGCAGTTTAGAATTAGAAGCTATTTGCATAAGTCAGCAGTAAGGTGGTAGCATATTATATTAGTATTCCTTTATTTTCGCAGGTGAGTTTTCATTTCGGTCGCTTGCGAAAGGCATTGCACGTCACTACGTGTCGTTAGTTACGTACTTACGTTACAAATTTTAGTGTCAAACCCTAAGTTTCTATATGCACCCTTAGTTTTTTTAATAAAAACCAATTGTATATACATATACTTTGTATGTACTTTGTTGATTCAAAATAACTTGATAATAATACGTGTTACCATATTATTCGAGGAAAGTAGGTAATGAACAGTTACAATGAATCGTTAAAAACATGGTTTTCCAAAATAAAAGTAAATATCATCTACTTTATTTATTTACACAAGTATTTAATGTAACTTGTACATTTATAAAACGGGTACTGTTCCTTTAAATTAACATCAATTAATTTACATTATAAGTTGCAAGGACATTATCTCTGTCATCCCTAGGACCGTCTGACACCTATTGTGTGTGTCATTCATAATAATACAAACTGACACAAATCCAAATAAATCCGGTTTGGAATTCGAAACAGTTTGCGAAAGTGATTGGAGGTAACATATTAGAATATTTATGAAATTATGTTGGTGAATTCTATCACTACATCACTATATATTATAAAACAAAGTCACCCGCCGTCTCTGTGCGAAATTTTAAAAATTTGGTCAAATCTAAGGCTTAAATTAATGCCGTATGCATGTAATGCCGTATCTTCTGATTACGTTGACTTAGAAGCTCGATTGTTTCACAGTTTCAAGGGACCGCAGACATAAGTATTTGGTATTAATTTCAACTTGATGCGTCGACAGGTTTCTGAGAAAAAGGGTCTTGACAGATGGACCCCAAAGTGATTCTATAAGAGTTCCTTTTTAGGACACCGTTCCTCAAAAGGAAAAAAGAATAGGATCACTTTGTTGTCCGTATGTCTGTCAAGACCTTTTGTAACTCCTATTGAGGAACGGAACCTTAAAAAAATCGGTCGCGTGGTGGTGGAGGGAGGATTAGACATGGCTACACCAGAGTGACAAGGCACGACACTGCGATGATGTCACAAGTTCCTATGTACACTTCTTTTTAAAAATTACAACTAGTTGTAAATAAGTACCTTCTTTATTCTTTAAAAAATACTTAGAAATATAATTTAGATTGTAAATGTGTGCGGCCATTGTAATAGTAAAGTAAATAATGAGAAATGACAATGAATCATTAAAAAATACAGACATTATTCTAAGAAAAATTAAAGTATGGTAGGTATTGTCATTACCTTATTTACACAAGGTATTCACGTTACATAATATTTTATCAGTTCGTAACCAATCCTTTACATTGTGATTAATTAATTTAACATTATAAGTTACAAGGTCGGCTCTTGTACAACATCAAATCTTTTTCTAACCACTGCTGTAGGAAATAAGCATGCAAGGCCCTCGAGGTAAGTGGTTTCGAGTAACGTATTATTCAGGACTTGCCATACCCACACTGATAAAAAAATGGATTTAAATTAATAAGACGTTCATTTATGAACACGATGGCACGAAGAAGGTATATGCGTTTAGGGTGAGAGATGTTTGTTTGTTCGTTTGCGCAAACCAAGTGCCATTTATCTCCTATCTCATTAATCTTCATTTTAGTTGAAGTTTGAAATAGAGATGGCAGCCTCCGACGGATATTCTTTGGTTGTTTATTAAGCTCATAGGTAGTTGAATATGTTATTTATTATTGCCACATCTAAGTATATCTTAGAGAAACAAATAAGCACGTAAGGATGTGCTATGAAAACTGATACTCCATTTATATGACAGACTTCGCGAGAGATCAACTATATTATAAAAAGCTTTTTACGTTTACATAATCTGGTTAAATCGGGGGTTTTTAAATTACTTTATCCCTTTTCGATTACGGTTTCACCGTCGTGGGTTTTTTCAAAATTTTTTTTATGGTATAGGGGACAAACGAGCAGACGGGTCCCCTGATGGTAAATGACCTCCACTGTGACGGCACCTGTAACTCAAGAGTCACTAGTGCGTTGCCGCCCTTTAGGTGGGAGAAGAGGGAGAGGGGGAAGAGTGGGTAGAGGGGAGAGGGGCAGAGGGAGAGGGGGGAGATTGAGAGGGGGAGAGGAAGAGGGGGAGAGGGGAAGGACGGGAATTGGGGAGAGGGAAGGGTTAGGGCCACCGGTAACTTCACTCACTGCATTGAGCCGATTTTAGGTACATTTGTAACTATGGAAACAAATCTTGGAATTCGATTGGATTCGAAAACCTATTTCTAATTGTATTATCGAAATTAAACTTACTATGTATTATGTAGTATTATCATCTCGGAGGTGATCTGCTGGTGAGGCCAGGAGGTGGACAGTGGTAATCTTCAGTGGCTACTAGTAAACCCCTCGAGTTGGGGCTCATGTGCTTCGTTTTGACGAGTCCAATAGTTTGGGCTTTGGTACCGCTGGTCTGATGATGATGATGAAACCAGGAAGTGGATAATGGAACTCTTTTCTTCTTTTTAATTCCGTGCACCATTAGAGCGTGTTTTTTTTTGTTTTACTAAACTACTAGCAGCGCCTCGCGGTTTTACCCGCGTAAGTTCCGCTCCCGTCGGAATGTCGGAATAAAAAGTAGCCTATGCATTAATCCAGGTCCATACTTACATTCCAGGTAATACCAAGTTTCATCGCAATCGGTCCAGTAGTTTTTGTGTGAAACGTTACAAACATTCACACAAATGTTTCCTCTTTATGATATTAGTTTAGATATTAAATTTAGGGTTACTTACTTAGTCTCCGCTGTTTGTATGTATGTCAGTGGGCTGTATCTCATTTAATAGTAGGTAGTAATAGGCAGTCAATTAAAATATTTACAAAGTTTGTAATTATAACGCCAATATAACAACAAAAATAAAATGTATGAAATAAATATATTTAATAAGTATGTTTATCAGTATATTTCTCGGTAATTATTAACATATGTATTTGTTTATGTATAAAAATTATATTTTAGTTCCGATAACCTTATGATCAGGTTGATATCATTATGTTTACATTGCTTGGATGAGGCAGGTCCACATACAGCTTCATGCAGTTTTTAAAATTTTTTTTTGTCTATAAAAAAGACAACTCCCGCACTAGGAATTACTCCTGTGTCGCGGGGGACTTATTTAGTTTATTCATACATACTTAGTTTATTCATACATACTTAGTTTATTTATTACAGCAGTTTTAAATGCGTTTATTTTCACTACCACGCTCCTAAGGGTTCTAGCGTGATGTCAAGTTACCTGTATGTATATATAGTATATAATCTGAGGATCGGATATAGGAAATACAGAGAGGTTTTTCAAACCCGACGCCTCGCGACTACGCCGCGTCCACAAAGTAGATGTAGAAATAAAAGCACCTCTAGGCAGGGACACCAGTATACCGTCTAGTGCCATAGATTAATCGGCCGTCTTAAGTTCGTCATAGGCATAGAAACTAATAGTTGAGAACGATCTACCTTCCTCATGTGGTTTCTATCGATTTCATAGTAGGTTGGGTTCTGAGGAATTGATGGGATGTCGTCGTCTGAAAGGAATTTCTTTCTGTAGTCGCTCTGATTGTTCAATATTAGGTCCTTTGGCGAATGATACTCTTGATGTGGTAAGCATCAATAAGCTACAGAAACATATGCTCGTTTGTGCTGTACTAACATGCAAAAAATATTTTGAATTCAAACAATAAAATTTGTCATTAATTAATGACTAAAATAATCATTAAATTTTTTTTATTTAATACCCCCGATTGGAAAATTCCTTCATCGATTACAAATGAGCTGATGATCTTCAAACGGCTACTGAAATTATATCTAAGAACACTCTCGATCAAGTCACCTTTCAAATAAAAAAATTTGGACTCAAATCGGTTCATCCGTTTGGGAGTTATGATGCCTCAGACAGACACACAGACCCACAGATACACAGACACACAGACACGTCAAACTTATAACACCCCTCTTTTTACGTCAGGGGTTGAAATAGAGAAAAACACGCACTCATAGATAGAACTAGGCGTTAAAATCATAACACCACACATCAAGGACGTATTGTCGGGTAAACCGCTAATGATATGGGTCTCACCAGAGGAGAATGGGTCTCACCAGAGAAGAGAAAGATAAACTATTAATTTTAGGATAACAGCGTAGGCGGTAGCTGGCAGCGTAGGACGTCAACAAAGTTCACAAACGATCTTGTAAAGGATGCAGGCCGCTCACAACTCGTCTTCTAGAAGTCAATAAGCGAGGGCTAAGTCCAGCAGTGGACGTCTTATGGTTGAAATGATGATGATGGTGAACCTGCGACAGCATATAACAACGCTACTGGGTTAGCATCAGTGCGGGTCATTTGCTTATTGGCAACAAACCCCTCGTTGTTAAAAAATACAACATAAATACGTGTGTGACTGTTCTTTAATTTCTCAGAAATATGTGTGCCCGTATTATTATAGTAAAGAATGTAGTGAACAATAAAGATGAATCATTAAAAAAACAGATGTTATTCCAGGAAAATAATGTCTTTGTCATCGACTTTATATGGTGTTTACAAAAATATTCATATTATTTATGACTACGTTATTGTAGAAAATCGGGGATGTGAGCCACCTCCAAGAAAAAGGGCGGTCCTCTACCCCGGCAGGTGATGCCTGGCGAGCAGCAGTGTAATATATTATATTGTACACTCATTCATGCGGAATCTTAAAGCTTGCACGATGCAGGGTCGGTATTTAATTTCGGCCTATCTTAAAATACCTTATATATTTTGAAAATATGTTTGTGTATCTTATTTCATCGCACCTCATTTTCATTTTATCTTATTTTTATAAAAAAAAGAAGATTTCTAGTCGTGTCCTGTCACTCGTTTTATTGGTCACCTCATGTTGGTGAGCTACTCGCTAGATTATTGTAGGTTTGATTAAATTATAATATTGAGGGTATAAATTTGGAGTCATCGACATCATCTCTTATCCCTTTCTGGAAGATCTATGGACGATGTCCATAAATCTCTTAGTGGGTATTCCTCTACTTCTAATGTCTTCCAGTTCCAGTAATCTCTTTTGTAATAGTTGTCCTAAGATAGCATGGTATTTGCTGTGCAAATAAAATAACATATTATTATGGTATCTAATAAACTAAGGTAAAAAGAGACGCAAACCCTAATTAATATACACATTGAAAAAACTAATTATTAATTTCCTTTAAAACATGTTTGCACTCGTTTACATTTCTTGGAAATAACGAGTGCAAACGAGACTTGATAAGGAAACAGAAAAGTCGGGTTTAATACACAGTTAACCGAAAACACTTGTGTTTATTGTGATGTATTTATAATAAAAGTATTTACCCATAAAATTCTAAGAAAATTCACAACTCGTTGTCCGGTGAAGGCCCGAAACTGATTGCACACTCTAGAATGTTGATAAGGACAACCTATGACCTAACTCCCAGGCATATAAGAAGAGGTAATATCGCTCGAACTTCAGTGATTCACTAACTAATGAAGAAAAATGATCTATTTGCTAATTTTTGGGCTCGTCGTGAGCGCTTACGCAGCACCACATTTTAATTCAGGGGATCACCCTCACCACCACCACCACCATCATGGACCGCCAGGATTTTTATCCCACTACCGCCACCACTCGCCACTCGATAACCACAACTATTTCGACACAGACAAATTTTGGTCTGACTTCCATAAAGAAATGAAGGACCTTGACGATATGCTAGCTGAATTCTCGCACCATTATCCTACCAGAGTCTCCCAAGAAGGTGTTGAAGGTAATGAGTATAAAATCACAATTGCCCTCTCAGGATTTGAAGAAAAGGATATCATAGTGAAGGCCCATGAAAGTTGGCTGATGATTCAAGCTCACCACAAGTATTCTGAAGGCAATGAGAGGAATTATTTGGATATCAGGACTCTTCCCAATACGGTTGAGGTGAACGGTACTTGGAATTATGATAAAGGTGTTTTAAAGATTGTATTCCCCTTGAAGGAAGGTGTTGAAACAACAACTGTGGAATCTGTGAGCGTTATATCTAGTGATCCTACCATGATAACACCTGCGTTCGATCGCGAAGACGTTGATAGGATCCACGTTGAAGAAACTGAAAGTAACCAAGACGCTGATGTAGGTCTAAATAGAGGTGATACAGACGCTGAAGTGACAAATAATGAGATTGAAGACCAAAATGCTGTAGAGGCCACCACTTATGCAGTAGATTTAAAAAATGAAGTGGAATTTGTTCCTGTAAAATACTAGGTGCCTCATAAGACTTGTGAGTTGAATAAAGTATATTATTTTGAAATGTTTTTGTTTATCAATATTTCTTGTGCAACTTAATTACTCGTACAGCTAATCTATTAGTGTATAGTGTAGCATATCAACCTCTGTCATATGAATATATCTTTATATAATATAATAATATATTCGTTTTCTCTTTTTAATTTGTAAAAACTCAACTAAACGTTTTGATACCAACCGAGGTGGTTGATTGGCGGAAGATATAAGTGCTTGTAGAATTGTTGAAGTGTTCTCTTTGCCCCAATATATGAATTATTTCCAGATACCAGAATTTAATTTATGATCTCTCGTAAGACACACCACAACTGTCTGTTCAGCCCTCACTCCGTTATTTATGAACCGATTTTGATTATTCTTTTTTTGTTAGATAGGGTATACCTCAAGGGTGGTCCCATGTCAAGGAAGTCAGGATTTGATGATGGGATCCTGATAAAATTGAAAGAAACCTTCGAAAATTGTAGGAACTAATAGTTTTTCTGTTTACTTTTCATTACTTTATCAGGTATTTGCGTTTAGAAATCATCACATCATGTAGCTGAGCTGATGATGAAAAAAAATCAGAAAATAAAAATCAAAATCTTTTTAACAAAAAATTAAACCGACGAAAAGAACTAAAAAGTAAAAAAATAAATAAACCTTAAGTCTTAAGTATTGAGATTATTTACATAAAATATCAAATTTTATATAAACTTATTTTGAGCCGGCGCCAAACAGTATACATCCATGATCCATGAAAGAGTAACAAACATCCATACATCCATATATCCACACATCCATACATCCATACATCCTCACAAACTTTAACGTTTATAATATTAGTAGGATATATATTTTTTAATTCTTTAATAACCTATTCAATATAAATCTAAAGGTACTCCGTACTACACACGAAATGTTACATACAACAATGAACGCAATATACTATGTTACAATGGGCTCTCTTATCTTGGTTGGACTATTTTTATTTATTTGAGTTACTAATGCTACGTTGACCATTTTTGGCCTTTTGTAGGGCTATACCATAAATAATGGACAGAATTTGGGTACACAGCTAAGAAAAAGAAATATTTTACAGATAAAGAATAACTTTAATTACTAATTTCTCAGGAACAGTATTGATCTGTCATTTTACGGCATTTTTACATAATTTCTTAAGGTTTATTTACAAGTGTATTAGAGTAAAAAAATACTTTAAGAAACTTTTGAGAAGATTTGCAAAATAGATGGTTTTTTATATGGTTATTGAAGTCAAATAAGTATAATAGCTATTTTTTAGCATGGTAGGCGAGGTTATGGTATCATTTGCGAGCACATCAGTTCCTTCTCATTGTCTTGGACTGAAACGTGCTAATGAAGAGGTACTCGAGTGGTGTGATCGTTTTTCGTCCCGCTGCAGGCCTCACGTGTTTTCATTAGAGCTCAAATTAGCCATCATCGTGTGGGCGGGGTCCCAGTAGGGACTTCTGTGCTTCCGATTGACGCAGGTGTTATCCGAGCACGGCTGCTTGGGCAAGTACACTAGAACATTAATTGATGAATTACTTGAATTACAATTAAATAGTTACATCACTACATATTATAAAACAAAGTCCCCCGCCGCGTCTGTCTGTCTGTTCGCAATAAACTGAAAAACTACTAAACGGATTTTCATGCGGTTTCCACTAATAGACAGAGTGATTCATGAGGAAAGTTTAGGTGTATAGTTTGTTAAGATTTTGTGTAAATTGATTGAAATATGTTGATGATTGCTGAAGACATCTCTGCTACCCGTGCGAAGCCGGGGCAGGTTGTTATGGTTATCTATAAATATTTAAGATAACTGAAGGCTTTGCTTAAGTGTATATACAATGATTCAATCAATCAGCCTATTGTAGTCTACCGCTAGACATAGACTTCTCCCATCCGCATTCAGTCGGAAATATTTTACCTAAAGTATACACATAAAGTCATGGCCATTTACTAGGTTTGCCTTGACTAATAGTTTTACATGCCTCAGACATAGTTACATACATTTTAACAACAGATTATGAGGTAGCCGCTATAATATTTCTATACAAGAAACAAGAAATATAAGTAATAGTTTTAAGATATTTTTTTTTACCATTGAGGTGATAATCATAGTAGGCCATCACTACTACAAACAAAATGTCAAACAATTATATAGCCCAATTGATTGTAAATGTTATTGGTACTAGTTTAACAACACTAGCGGTCACATTGCCATTGTATATATATATATTTTTAAACAGTATAAAAACTACTTTTATTATACTACGTATCATCAGCCGTACGAAGGTACGCCCCATTCGCCGTCGGTGCCTGCCCTTAAATATACACAGATATTGATTTTCGGATGATCGTAAGTATCTCGTATGAGTATGGTGAAGAAACTTATATCGTCATTTTAAAAAAAAATAGTGTACTCGAGGAATAACCTCGGGTACACTATTTGCTTGCTGTACTCCTGAAAACCTGTATGCAAAATTTAATGAAGATCTGTTCAGCAGTTAGGACTTGAAAGCGTAACGAACAAAGAAACATACTTAGTTTCGCATTTATTAGTTAGGATTATTAAAATCTGATATAATAATAGCTTAAATGTAAGAAGCTTGAATGTAAAATGACCGAATGTTTACGCACGAAATTTGAATTAATATCTTCTATAACACTTCCAAAAGCAGTTGGTCACTTAGCAGAAATGAATTTTTTTAACTTGCTTATTCGGCGAAGTATGTCGGTAACTTTAGTTCTCATTGCGGTACTTAATCTTTCAAAGAAATTTGGAATATAGGTATTTATTCTAAACTTAGACTAGACCTTCAATTTATGAACTAGCCCTACTGGCAGTGCACACGACGTTGTAAGACATAGCAGCTAGGATGCACTGGTTAGTTCTTTGTCTTCAGCTATTAAGGTAAAGGCGTTGAGAAACCAGAATATAGAAGAAGCCTATTCAAATCCGGATTAACAAAATCATGTCGAGACCAACACACCGAAAACTACACTAACGTAGCAACGTTAGTTTCAGGTTTGAAAAACGTGAAAAATATTTGTTATTAATAGGTGAAATACCAATTGATGTAGTGTAATGTGAGCACCCAAAAAGAAATTTGCAGTAGAAAATAGGAAGAGAAAGATTTGTAAGCAAAAAAGTTGGGAAGCGAGGTTCTTTATTTACGGTGCCGTGAGACTCAAGACTCATATTAAAATCATTGTTGGATCCTTCCTTCCCCTAGAAGTCTTTGTTGATAATGTTTTCAGTTCAGTCTAATAAAGACAAAGTAAGACTAAAGTTCAAAAGATAAAAAAGCTTCCAAGACCCAAAAGTTTTCAACCTCGGAGGTCGGATACTTTCATAGTATTCAAAAACTTCTAAAATATTCACCCGTGGAACCCTTACTCATAGTTTTCTGAATATGAGAGATTACCCCGGTCTTAGACCTAGTCCCAGACCACACTTTTTTACACTGCTAATCAATTGAAGTCTCCTTCAATGGAGACACTTTCCAATTTAAGTGCTTACCTCTATAAATTTTAATGGATGTTTTGAAACTTAAAAAAAAACCGTTAGCATACACAAAAACATGTTTTTATTCAATTACGCAGTTGGAAAGACCACTATTCCTTTTTAAAAAAACAATCAAACAAAAACATACTTTACGCAAACTGTAATATGGTATATAATTAAACTTATAAAATTAAGTAACGCTTCTCAGAAAATCTATGACCTCTTGTTCGATGCAGATACAGAATTGTTTGCACACTCCAGAACATTGATAACGATAACCTATGACCTAGCGTCCGGGCATATAAAACGAGCTAATATCACCCGCACTTCAGTGATTCACTTACTACTGAGACAAAATGATGTCTTTACCACTTTTCGCGCTTATTGCGAGCGCTTGCGCAGCTCCACAATTCCACAATAGTTTTCGCGACCGTTTCGGACCTCCATCGTTCTTCCCTGATTACCGCCACCAGTATTTGCCGAGACAGCAAACAGTGCCAGAAACCAAAAACTTATTCGACACCAATGCATTTTGGTCCGAATTCTCCAAGGAAATGAGGGAGCTTGACGACATGATGGCTGAATTCACCAGACGCTTTTCAACCAGGATGTCTCAAGAGGGCGTTGAAGGTAATGAGTACAGAATCACTATAACTCTATCAGGATTCGAAGAGAAAGACATCATTGTGAAAGCTCGTGAGGGTTTGCTGATGATACAAGCTCATCACAAGTATTCTGAAGGCAGTGAGAGGAACTATTTGGATATCAGGCACCTGCCCGCTTCGGTTAACGTGACTGGCACTTGGGGTTTCGAAAAAGGTGTTTTGAAAGTTGTGTTCCCGTTGAAAGAAGGCGTTGACCCACAAACTGTAGAATCCGTGAATGTTGTGTCTACCGACTTCACTACGAAGAGACCCACGTTTGACCGAGAAGAGGTGGTCGAGAACAATGCTGATGAAACTGTAGGTATCCAAGACGCTGATGTAGGTCTGAATAAAAGTGATCTTGATCGGGAAGTGATGACGAATGAGATATCAGACAGCAATGTTGTAGAAGCCACAACGTATGCAGTAGACTTGAAGGATGAAGTGGAATTCGTTCCTGTACGATATTAGGTACTTTTGTAAAAATTATAAGTTTAATAAAATGTATATATTGAAAGTAAGTTTGTTGATTTATTTTATTGTGGGATAAGTTATAATTTTTTTTTTGTCCTGCTCGGGACAACTATTTGTGGTTCACACAAATTTTTGTCCCGTGTGGGATTCGAACCCACAACACTCGGCGTGGCGTAGTGGCTAGGTGACCACTTAAACCATTGCGCCATCCGAGCAGTCTAATAAATACAAATACAATTTTCCTTTTTTAAATAATTACAAAAAAATGTTATAGGGCAGCCTGTTATGATCCTTTGTATATATACCAAATTCAAAAGCTGAATGGACTATGCTTTTTCTATCTCCTTAAAGTTAGAACGAGCAGAGCCTTCAGAATTCTGCCTTTTCTATCTGAGAGTTGATAAATAAGCATAGCCTAAACTGTTGAGTATTGATTAAGAATTTTGAACTTGATCTTTCGAACAGAAGGTAATTTTATAGGTGAGTAGAAGGGTTTTTCAAAAATATGTTTCTTAATGGAGTAGAATATGTGATCTGAAATACCATCGGATACACGGATGACATTTTAGCCGTGAATCCGCGAACTTTGATTTCTGGTAAATATTGGTTCCGTTTGTGTAATTCATTTGAATGTTATCATTGCCCTATTGTACCTTATATGTATATGCTTCGATAAGTATTAAGATATACTAAATAGTTGGGGCATAGCTGTATGTCTGGCATACTACAGAAAAAATCTTAAAATAAATTTAGAAATTATATATTTGTAAATTGAATATTTGGGTGAAATTAAAGAAAAACTGGCAGTTGGCTTTGTGAAGCGACTTTGCTCGTGAATTCAATTTGGACGCAGGAGTAATTACTATTTGAGAAATATTTTGACAGTAAAACTAAAGTTACAAGGTCCAGTGTTATTAACACCATGAGAATCGTTCTCATCACAACTAACAGCAAACATTTGGAGTCAAATGCCAAGGTATGTTTATATGGAATTATGGCCAGTATAACATATAATCACATCAGAGGAGCAGGAGTATTGCAGTGGCGTAACAAGAATCAATTTTGATGTGGAATTATGACAACAATTAACCTAAATCATACAAAGGAAGAAATACGACTAGCTCTACTATATACTATATACTATAGCGTATAGCAATTTTCGTAAGGGATAAAGAGGTGAGTGATAAACGTCTAACGGGTCCTGTGATTAAAGGAGCACAAGTTACTGACTTTGTCTGACTGACTGCTACTCCTGACAATTCAAAAATACCTATAATTGGTTGAATTGAAATATTTTTTATTTGATTGATTGATATGCTTGTTTCCCCAGGGAAATTGTATAAAAAAACCTAAAATTTTTTGCATTTTCTCAGTATTTCACTTTAATTTTGTTTATTCTGTTGATTAGTGCTATAATGTGAATAACAAAAAAATTTAAATTGAAATATGTCTTATTGAGTTTCTTTTATGACTTTTAACGAAACAATTCACAAGTGTTGCTAGTGATATGATAACATTCTGAGACGATGTTTTTGTTTATTATGAGTTTATCTTTTCTAGAACATTGTCTCCAATTGTAGAATGATGACTTACTTCATCTTTTATTATAATTTAACATCATAATCGTTAATTCTAGTAGATATATATACATAATATTTTTTTTTTTAGTTTTTTTATTGTTAGTGGGCAAACGAGCAGACGGGTCACCTGTAGGTAAATGACTACCGCCGCCCATGGGCACCTGTAACTCAAGAGTTACAAGTGCGTTGCCGCCCTTTAAGGTGGGAATAGGGGAAGAGGGGGAGAGGGGAGAAGAGCGGGAAGACGGGAGAGGGGTATTAGTGGGGAGGAGAGGGGGGAGAGAGGAAAGTCGGGAATAGGGGAGAGGGAAGGGTTAGGGCCTCCTGTAACCTCACTAACGCGGCGAAAAGCAACGCAAGCATTGATTCACTGCCGGTTTCCTGTGAGGCCGTGGTATCGAGCGGGGTCGAGCCGGCCCATACGTGCCGAAGCATGGCTCTTCCACGCAAAAATTATATATGCGATACAAGATATATCTTTGGATTATTGGGGTTAGATGGGATTTAGCCTAATTACATTGTTCTCATAGTTGACTCCAAATGAAATAAGGAAGTATGCATGAGAAACTTCAAGAATATATTTATAACAAAAGGTTCTAAGTAATCGGAAGAGAATTATCAAGAAACCCGTGGATATCTATGTACATATTATTATCTCTTTCTACGATAGAACGAGATTCAAAGACAACTTATAATTGAGTAGCGTTTGACTATGTATGATTATGATGTAATGACGACTGGAATTATTGTTGTCTGTATATAAATAGTTTTAGTCCGCGGCGTATGATGCATGTATTGATTGCGGTTCTGTAGATTTATCAATCAATCTATGCCTCGGGAACAGTACTTTGGTCTGGTTAAAGGTAGTGACTTACCATCAGGTGACCCGTCTGCTCGTTTGCCACCTATCACATAAAAAAATAAATGAAAGCAACAGTATGTCCTTTCCTGTACTGACTTTGATCGGTTGAGTACTTAGGGTGTGAAATCGTAACAAACAAACAAACAAACAAAACTCACTTTTGCATTAATAATATATTTTTTGTTATGGTATAGCCCCTATGGCAAACGAGCAGACGGGTCACCTGATAGTAAATGACTACCGCCGCCCATGGGCACCTGTAACTCAAGAGTCACAAGTGCGTTGCCGCCCTATAAGGTGGGAATAGGAGAAGAGGGGGAGGGGGGGAAGAGTGGGAAGAGTGGAGAGGAGGGAGAGGCAAGAGGAGGGAGAGGGAAAGGACGGAAATAGGGGAGAGGAAAGGGTTAGGGCCCCCGGTAACCTTACTCACGCCGCGAAAAGCAATGCAAGCATTGCTTCACTGCCGGTTTTCTGTGAGGTCGTGGTATCGAGTTGAGCCGGCCTATACGTGCCAAAGCATGGCTCTCCCACGTTAGATTATATATATGGATACTATACATTTTTAAAATTAAAGTATAGTAAATATTTGACTGGCCTATTGGTCTTTAGGGAGAAGTTATATATTACCACTTTAGGTCTAGTGGTTAGTATATGATTCCAAATTCGAGGGGTTTACTGATAGCCACTGAAGAGTTCTACTGTTCCCCTCCTGGCTCTATCATCAGATCAGCTCCAAGATGCTAATTTATAATATTATCATCCAAAGTACATAAACATACAAAGTTTTATTTCAATACATTTATTTTAGAAGTTGGTTAAAATTTACTTCCAAGATTTATTTGAAATAAAGAAAGAAAGAATGAAAGAAAGAAAGAAAGAAAAAAAAGAAAGAAAGAAAATGTTTATTTTTGGCAACACAAAAATAAAAAATATATAAACAATTTTGCAGCTGTGATTACCGTTAGTGCCAATTTGCATTTTTTTTTTTTTAATAAAAATGTTAAACAGTGAAACGGATATCATTTAGCTCGACTTAAACCATTTAGGTTGATACCACAAGTTTACAATGTAGAAAGAACGAGATTGCATTAATTCAACACGAGTAGGCACGTCTGCAGAGTGAGATAATACCATAATTATGTGACATGGCACATTAGCATTTACTGATAACCTAATATGTTGATCTAATATGTTTACTTAAGCGGTATGATTAAACATGGGCCGATGAGAAATGTTAACTACATTATATGGTCTGATACCGAGTAGTATTATTCCGAATGAACAGATTAATTTATATTAATGAGTATCCACATTAATATACCTTCGTGTGCACGCATTAAAGTACAATTTAGCTAGCACGGTGAGCATCAGAACTGTTGTCTAACCCGTTGTCCTAGGTGAGCGACGGGACGCGACGTTACATGACACACGTCCAGTATCTGTCTCGATTTTTCATCGAATGAAAGTCTTTAGTACGACAGTTCAAGTTATACTGGCCATTGGAACAAAATAAATAAATTAAAACTTAATTAATCATGTACGAATTTGACCACCACACTTTAATACGATCGAAATGACTATCAACCTTACAAGTCTGTTAGGTTCGATAGGGGTGCTTAAAGAGCCGATAGCTGTATAGTTAGCAGTTAGTAAAAGTTTAAAGAAGATAGAGAAAAAGGAAGATGAAAGAGGAAAACAGTATAGGCGTCAGAGCGAAGCTACTGCACAGAATGCCACGACCAGAAGAACACGGTACTCAGTCCAGGTGTCTATATGTAAAAAGGGGGAAATTAAGCAATCATCATATAAAAATGGTTGTTTCCTTACATGCCACTTCAGTATCAATATCTATTAAAACGCCATTGCGAATGCAAATCTTCAAGTCTGTTTGGTTTTTTCACGTCACGTCGCATCCCGTTGCATTGTCGCGTTGGTCGCTCACCTAGCACATCAGGTGACAATTATACGCACTGTTTTGTACTGCTGCTGCAGAAGAGGATAGGATATAATTATTGCAGTATTAACGGACGACATGGTTCGGCTGGATTAACCATTCCAAATCTAGTATAATTTAGCTGTCGTCGGTCAATCTAGTGTAGTTACTGATAATTATTCTATTTCAATCTGTACGTCTATATACAGGCTATTGCAGAAAGCTGTGGTCATAATTTAGGGTTATATAGAATAAGTAAATGAAGTAAAGCACTAACAATTTTAAGAAAATTCGTGAATCGTATCGTGATATTAATTTTTTTTAGAAACATCAACAGTTGATCAAGTTGAGCATGAAAATTGACCGATAAACTGAATTTTTAGGAAGAGAGAGGGCTGACATTAATGAAACTATGGTAGCCATGGCAGTAGTTACCGCCTCGATTTTACGAATTGAATGAATGTCTACATTTTTGTCGGCATGATAAAGTAAAAAATAAAAATCATTCAAATTGACACAAAAATTCATAACATGTTGTTTAGAAATGTGTGCTAAGTAAATAAACTTCCGAAAAGAAAAAAAAAACCTTTTTACCAGCTAAATCAACTAAATAGACAAAATAAATAAATTTGAAGTATCTGTTTGTAATGTTAAAATAACAGCTTTTTCCTAAATGCCTCTGAATGTTTACACGGTACTTTAACCTCAGATAAAACAATAGCTACTTCATAAAACGCTTAACCCAATAATTAGTTTTAGTTATTTATTTTGTTTTTATAGTTTTTAATTTGATTTAATCTATGTATCCATCTGTTTGTTAATCTCTAATCACCGAAACGGCTGCTTAAAAACTTAGGCTACTTTTATTTTAGAAAGAGAATAACGCGAGCGTAGCCGTAGTGGACGTAGCTGGAATAATTAAAAATAATAAAATTACTAGTAGCGCTGTTTGGGTGCGATCGACCTAGTCAGTTTAAGCTGTGCTGCTACTGAAAAAATCCCAGTACAGAACGTGAGTTCAAATCTATGAACATATACGGTCCGTTCCTAGCAGCTTAAGGTACCTTTCGAATCTGAACCAATCACAACCACAAGACTACAACCATGAGGAGGAAATGCCTGTTGGTATTTGTCCGACGGTAGTGTTTTACATCACTAATGCCGCGTTCCAATAAACAAATAACGATTCGTTTTGCTTACAGACGGTAAAATTTTCGTTGAAAATTCAACGAAATTTTACCGTCCGTAAGCAAAACGCATCGTTTCTTGTTTATTGGAACGCGGCATAAGACAGCATGAAAGTACTCGCTCTTCTTGATAAACTCCCTCAAGCCCCCACTATATATATTGTGATGTTGTTCGCAGGTTCGAACCCTAATCGTACTTCGTTCGAAAATTAAATTTAAATTTCTTTATAATATTTTCCATGGGGCCATCCATAAATTACATCACACGTTACGGGGGAGGGGGAGCGGGTCAACGTAGTGTGATAAGGGGGGGGGGGGGGGTCATAAGCTTCGTGACTTCACATATCAAATCTAAAGTATTAAACACAAAACATTACCTGTGAACGAAACACTTGGAACTTTGAAAAAAAATTGCAAAGTATGTGACGTCACATCAGTTCAGGGTTCCACAAATGATGAAATTCATGTGACGTAATTTATGGATGGCCCCTGTTGGCTCATTATAAATTACTTATAAATTCCAAGTCTACTTTTTTTAAATATATCTCCTACAAACCAAACTGAACCTACAACCAAAAATATTCTGTAAAATCATAGTTTATTAAACCTAAAAACAGCACGCTTTAGCGGTGATACGAATTAAAAAGTAATAAATAGTTTTACTATATCCACCTGGCTTCATCATCAGACCATCGTTACGAAGTCCAATCTGTTGGACTCATCAAAACAAATCATATGAGCCCAAACTCAAGAGGTTAACTAGTAACCACAGAAGACGTCCACTGTCCACCTACGGGGTCCATCACCAGATCAGCTCCAAGATGCCAAATTATAGTACTGTCTTTCGAAATACAGAAACATACAAAGTTTGATTTCGATTAGACAACTAAAAGCAAGTTAAAATTGATTTCCAAGATTTATTTACAGGTATGTGTAATAAAAACGTGTTAGAAATACCCGACGATATTTTTTTGTTTTTAAACTTTCGCGACTTTGATACATATTAGATGTGTAATATGTATCAAAGTCGAGATGAAGATAGGACGCCTATCAACATCTTGGAATCGCGTCTTCAGCAAACGCTATCGTCAGCGAGTACACCCTCGATACATTCAGGGGACGTCGTAAGTGTAGTGTGTCGAAGCACCGAAATAGTGAAGATCAAGTGCGGGTAGTTGCCGAAACTCGCACTTCACGGAGGTGTCGCTGAGCTCTCATCGGTCATCAGTCCACTCGTGACGACGATCGGTGCAATTCGATCGAAACGTCGGGTAACCAAGAGGTATTGAAAAATAAATTTATCCTTAACCTTTTAAATATTATCGATATTTTTTTTTCATTTAACTGAATATACAATATTCCTGTGTGTTAATACAACTTTCTATAATAACGCTCGATACCACGGCCTCACAGAAAACTGGCAGTGAAGCAATGCTTTACCGGAGGCCCTAACCCTACCCTCTCCCCTATTCCCGTCCTTCCCCTCTCCCCCCTCTTCCCCCCTCCCCCTCTTCTACTTCATACTACATCAGGTGACCCGTCTGCTCGTTTGCCCCCTATACCATAAAAAAAAAACTAATAAGAGAAAAACAATGAGAGCGATTAGGAAACATTTATTACATTTTTGGGAATGCATAACGAACAAGTTGATTTAAGTTTTTGTTTGTCGTATGAAGCTAGGTGTAAGCGTAACCTTTTTTTTTTTTTTTTTTGATGTCGAGGTGGAAGATCCTCATGGATGTCCTCCGCCCTAATGGGGGGGGGGGGCGAAGGGGTCTGTCGGACTCTTACCGACTAAAAACCACCCCGGTGTTCCACTGCTTGCCCATGATCGGGGGAGCGAGAATCGCCATTGCATTCTTCCGCAACCCCCGACAGGCATTGACCCGTCTCACCCAAGACGGGTCCCGTCACCCGGTGCGACCGTCACCCATCGGTCACACTCCTCTGAAAGGCGCGCGCGGAACACTGCGCTCTGCCTCTCGGGCCTGTATCTGTTCGGACGACGACTTCCCCAAAAGTTCGTCGCCCGCAGGCCGATTCCTACGGTGGCCGGAGATCATTGAATGCCCTCCGGCGCCCGGTGCGTCTACTGCGGCCAGAGAGAGTTGTGCTTCGCTCTCTCTCCCGTTCAGCCGCCTCCTTTGCGGACATCACCTCCTCGCAGAAGGCGGCGACAGCGTTCCATGCACTCTCGCTCCGGATCATGGACAGAACCACGGCCGGCAGCGAGAGAATTCCAGCAGAACCGACTGCCGCGACGAGATCACGACGCTGGTTAGCCCAGGCTGAGCATTCCACGTGTAAGCGTAACCTAAGTTAAGTTGGACGAACTAAGTTGTGTTTATGTTTTCCCACTACCGAGTCAGGTTCCTGTTAATTACTTAATATACTAAGTTTAAGACTCCTGCTTCGGCAAGATTAAAGTTTGCAAACATTATCCACTTACCTTAGGTACGTATTACATTCATTGGAGATCAAATATGGGACATGTTGATTTAGTTTTCAATTAATGACATTTGAGGCGAGTCGACTGTGTGGATAGCACAAGAATTAAGCTTTCATGTCTTCATTGTTTTGAATTCGATTGTTCAAGAAATATATAATTGAGGAGGGAAATCCACACGTGTCTTACTTTCCGGTATGTAATTTTTTTGAATTTCGATTCGATGAAAGAAATCATAAGAATTCATTATTTAAAATGCAAGATTCCCCTTCAATAGTTTTGCCGTAAGCCCAATTTATATCTTAAACTAGTAATAGTTATAAGTAACTAGCATCGCCCCGAGGTTTCACCCGCGTAAGTCCCGATCCCGTTAGAATATCAGGATAAAAAGTACATGTAACAAAGTACCTACATGTTAATCCAGGTCTCCAGCTATCTACATACCAAGTTTCATAGCAATCGGTTTAGTAGTTTTGGCGTGAAAGAGTCACCAACATCCATCCATCCATCAATCCAAACTTTCACATTTTTAATATTAGTGGGATTTTATTCTTTTGTTATTATGTATTTCATATGTCTCTCATTTAGAATAATAAATCTGTTCAATATTTCCAGAGAGTCGTTGAATGGAAGAGGCGCTAAGATGCTCATTGTTAAAGTACGTGAAAATATTTAGGCCGTACTATCCTACAAAAATATTATAAACGTGAAAGTTTGTGAGGATGTATGTTACTCTTTTAAGCAAAAACTAATAAACCGATTGCGATAATACTTAGAATATAGATAGCTGAAGATCTCGATTAACACATAACACTTTTTATCCCGATAGTCCCACGGCATCGGGACTTACACGGGTGAAACCGTGGGGCGCAGCTAGTGTCTAATATATTAAGAAAATATTAAATGTATAAAACTACGCTTCTTGACTTTTTCAAACTTACACATTCAGATAATTCACAACCACCCGTTCCTAGCCCCCTTTTCCTCTTTTGGGAGGTAATAGGATATTTTACACTATGAATGAATGTTTAAAAATTACAAATTCTACAAATAGGCTGATGATTGAAAGATTGAAGCCGCCATGATATTACGTCACCCGTCGGTAAAAAACCAAGTAAATTGTGAATTTTTTTGTATATTTTCGAATATTTTATTCTGCCCCTGTATTTTATTTTTTAATTAAAGGCAGAAAGTACAAATCTACCCAGAATAAGCTCTTTCATGATAGGATTTTTTTGCCATAAATTGCGATATTTGTTCTCCTAAATTAGGGAATTGTTCGATCTCCATCACTAATCATAAGTATAGTAACTAATTTAAAATGTAATTAAATAACTTCCGCTTTCGCTGCCCACATAACGTCACGATGTTGAGTTGAGTTTTCATCAATTTACGCACGGAAATTTAAAATGTCAAATTTAAGCATTTTAATGCCATGTATCGATTGAATATAATTTTAGTACATTTTTTCGTTCTTTACTGTTTTGTCTAAGGATCAAATTAAGGATAAATTCAACCATTTTATATATCTGTCGTAGACTGTATCTATATCAACTATATATTAAAAGGAATGACGGAATTCAAAGCGTTTCCTATCTTTTTGTTCAGTGAATACACAATTTTAGATATCCGCTGCCGTCAGCAGGGGTGTGTCGTCCCGCGTGGTAGCGATGCCATGGCGATAAACTCCGATCTGCGAAATTGATTTTCTATTGCCCAAGTATTAGATAGAAATTCAGGAAATCGTGAGTTTTATTAAATCAATATTTACTGAGAGAACTGAACAGGACGGACCCGTTTGGTTTGCTTTAGTATTTGCCTGAAATAAATTTTAGGAAGTGTAGTGTTTACTAGCGGACTGGACTGAGTAGACTGGCTTGTTGGTCTAGTGGTTAGTTATCCTCACTGCTGAGCCAGAGGTAGTAACTCAGAGTTCGATTTCCACCCAGGACAAATAATTGTGTGATGAGCATGACCATTTGTTCTGTGTCTGGGTGTCATCTATAATATAGGTAAATGTTTTTCGAAATATACGATTTGAATGTTTATCAGGAGTTTGATTACCATAGTACAGGCTGTGCCTAGTTTGGGATCAGACGGCCGTGTGTGAGATGTTTTCCGTTATTATTATTGTTAATGATAGGTTAAATAAAGATTCGTTTAGAAGCAGTGGATACGGTTCGGCACACACCATCACCCGGACTACCCTCACCGAAAACTTTTAGGAATACTTTTTCTTCAGTACTACGAGAATAAAAACCTTCGTAATAATTGACGGGCTTGTTGGTCTAGTGGTTAGTGTTCCTAACTGCTGAGCAGGTTCGATTCCTACCCAGGACATATAATTGTCTGATGAGCACGAGGGCGTCTTTTATCGACAGGCTGTTACAGAAAGCTGTGTAAAAGCTCTTAATTCAAGTTATTAAAATCACTCCGGTGGCCTGGATGTCTCGGGAAGATCAGTCCGTCACCTGATCACCGAACTAAACAAGACACTTAGTCGTGGCTAAAATGTGATGGGGGTTTATGTTTCTCGAAGGAGTCCACTGGATTCACGTCTACTGGGTCACGGACACGTCTTTCGAGCCCAAGGTTGGAGATACTGTGTAGTTTTAATCGGTTCGATCAATGTTAAAATCTCTGGCCATGTAGAACTTAAGGTTCGAACGCAGAAGTTTATAATTTAATTTAAAATAATGAAAATAACACTTACTACATTTTTTGTTCACTGAGGAACGTGAACGTCAACGTGTTAAGTTACAAAATTCAAAATATTTTTAATAAATTCCATAAATTATGAATCGCACTTAAATTCATGCTCTATGGAATGTATAAAGAAAAACTTTGATTGTTGTACCTAATTAAGTAGAATTCATTAAAAAGAAAAATGACGGCCAAAAACGGTTATCAATGCTCTAAAAAACAACATCAGTACAATCTACAAGTCTCGCAGACTTATCTCCTAAAGGGGTTCTTATTTTTTGTTATTCAATTGTGTAACAAATACTTATGTGTAATAAAATTATACTAGCAGACAGATTTGAAATACAATAGCAAAACTACTTAGAAAGTGGCGATCAATAAAAACACTTCGCGTCTTTTTGTTTTATTGAGAGCCCTTTTCCTGTTAATTGAAGTAACTTGCTTTGAATTACACTTTACGTGCACAAAGTATGTACATCTCATGTCTGTTTACCCGAACGTTTAAGCGTATTCAACACCCACATTTCCTAATCGGGCACTTTGGGAATTAAAAAAGGGAAAAGTGGGAGTATATTGAAAGGGTAAAGGAGGGAAGAAAACAGAAGGTAGGGGATTTTGCTTATACGGATGGATTGGGCATTGTAAACAATAACTCGAGCAGGGCAAAGTCCCATATATGTAACTCGAACAGGCTGTTGCATCTTTTTATTTTTATGGTATAGGAGCAAACGAGCAGACGGGTCACCTGATTTTATATAACTACCGCCACCCATGGACTACTTCAACTCAAGAGTCACAAGTGCGTTACCGGCCTTTAAGATGGGAGCTGGGGAAGAGACAAGAAGGGGAGAGAGGGAAGGGTTAGAGCCTGCGGTAAGCTCATTCTCGCCACGAAAAGCATTGCTTCACTGCCAGTTTTCACTCCGCCGAGTCGGCCCATGTCATGCATATCGGATCTAATAAAAACAGTTGATGGTAAGTATATATATGTAAGTATATACTTTCGATATTATCGAATGGAAAACGATGCAGATTCATTATGTATGTATCGCATGAATAGCTCGGAATCGCCCTGACATCGCACAGGATGCCTGGTTATCTATCGATTTACACAAATGTTTGCCGAATCTTCCGTTTCATCTGTGTTGTACACATTGCATATAGAAAAGTACTGACTCTGAGCTGCGATTCTTAGATGTGGTATAGCGGAAATAAGTATAAAAGCACTTATACGGAGTGTATACAAAGTGTAGGCAATTGGGATGTTGACAACCAAAATGTGACTTAAAATATGTGATGTTCACAAACTGATTGTTCACAAAAGTTATGCTTTCATACTTTCATTTAAAGAATTACCCGAAAATGCTTAATAACCTATCCAGTGTGTGTCGTCACATCATTATCCATATTCCAATAATCGTATTAAAAATTTGTTTGTATTAATATATATAATTAGTATCAACTTCAGCTTGATAATTTCTCATTTTACTGTTTATTGATAATTATGACATCGCGCGCCCGTCATAATGAAAAGGTTGATATGGTATGGTGGTACTGTTGTACCTTGTTGTTTGTACATAAATGGTTTTTCAATCTGTGGTGTTCCACAGATTGAAAAACCATTTATAATGATAGAATAAAATATTTATGTTTAAATTGACTTATATTGATTGGTTTAAAGATTTGTGTCAAGTTTTTCGATTATTATTTCCGTCTTATCGAACTGCCTCTGACAACGTACCTACAGGAACGGCCTGCGAGGAAAGAAACCTCTGAAACCTCTAAAAGAGTATCGGAAAAGTCTTGAAACTCTTTCAGATAACTTTGGTAAAGTACCTTTATAATGATATTGATTATTTTATAATATAATATATTGCCATCCATATTATAATTACAATTTCATTGGTGTGTGTGTGTACGGGTTTGTGTGTGAGTGCGCGCGTGCCTGTGTAAGAGTCCGCATGAATGTATAGATGAATAGTTTTCTATGTTAGTTATTCGCACACGTACACATACATATTAGGAAGTTTTGTTGAAAAATAAAGCTAATGTTCTAGGGTTAAAAATGTTTACAGGTAAAGTTTCTAAAACATGTGAGAGAAGAAGCCTTCAGAATCTAATTGAAACATTATTTCACGAGGGAATGCACCGAAGCAATAACGCTCAAAAAGCTAGCCTCTGATGATTTATGAGATACCCCGTATCCCAAGTCCTATTCAGGTAGGTAGTCGGCGTAAAAGAAGGAAGTGAAACTGGGGATGCAAAATAAATCAAATTTATTGTTCAAACTTAATGCGATATTACTTGAACTTTGTGAAGAAAATGTTTTATGTTCTACAAGCGCTTGGGGATTTGCACTGAATTATGAAATATGTAGAAATAGGATAGTGTGTCCAAAGACAAAACTTGATAAATGGCAATGTTACATATTCATTCATTTATTTATAAAATACAAGCATCACATTTTTACACCAAATCGCTTATATCTATGCTAATTATAGGTACTAAAATAAAATACAATGTAAAAAACTGACACTAACAAAAAATAAATAAAATGATATTTGTAAACAAAAACAACCTTATATCATCTTAGGAACTATAAAATTACTCTTTAACATTTAACATTTAGATATATATAAGTATGTTTTAAGATAATGTTTTGGGAGTCAAAAAATATTATATATAAATAGTTACGATACCAAGATTCATTACACTACAACATGGTATAACTACTCAATGAAAAATCACTTAACACTTAACTGTGAGACATTACATTTACGACATACTGGCTTACTCTCTCTGTAAAGAAGTATTTCCAACCCCACTCTTCTTTAAACAGTCGACACTCGGAATCGACTTTTCGTTTTTTATACGCCATTATCCCAAAAGCGGAGCTTATATTTTCATACAGTTATGAATGTAGTGCGTTACTCGAACAAGCAAGAACACGGGACAAATTTAAAACAAAATTACCTACGCGAACAAGCAAAACTTTACGTGCGGCTCGCTCGGTGACAGCAGGCGACCGCGATCCGCAACACAATCATCAACTACGCGGCTAGTCTAGCTGGCTCCTTTACCTATGCGTCTATTATTCTACTAAGTAGAATCCACTTTATACTTCTGGACCGTCATAATATAATTATGGCGGGCCATATACTATTCATGTCGAAGGACCGTCGGCGGGCCGCATAAAATGCTTTCGAGGGCCGGAGCTGGCCCGCGGGCCGTACTTTGCGATGTGCACTAGACCAACAGGCCAGTCAAATATTCAAAACAATAATATAAAAAAAAAGTATTCGAACAAGAGTTTTTATAGATATATCTAAGAAAACCAACCTATCTTTCATATTAACGAGGAAGAACTATAATGAAGATAGTTTCAATGAAGCTTACTCCATGCATTTCATTTCATTTCATTGCATTACTACGTACAGGGTTGGTCGGAAATGGCCGGCTGAAAAAAACTGTGACACCGCTCATCTAGTGCATTTCATTTTAAATTTGTGCGGATATTCAACTGTATACAATCTCAACTCATTGACTATTTATACCATATAATCAGAGAGCAATCCCAGGTCAAATGCCACTTTTGCAGCTGCGTGACTCGTACAGATTGGCGTTCTGTTTACTGTTTTTCAAAAATCTTTCATGTATTTTTTTCACCCCACAATTTTGTTACACGTACATTTGAAGCATTCAATTTCGGTAATAATTTGTGTTTTATGATGTGGTTATTTAATAAAACGATATTTAGAATTCTGAGCCTAATTTGTCACACCAACTTGTCTAGAAGTCGGCGTTAGTACCAGAGCTCATAAGCTTATAAACGATGATGTGCTCACGAATAGGGAACTACATACTCTTGAGCATCACCGTAAAGCCGTCGGGTTTTTAGAGCATTCGACTTTAAGCTCTCATCGTATTTATTGAACCCTCACCATTCATTCATTGGACTACTAGACGCAGACAAAGTTTCCATCCTTTCATTGTCGAAATACATGAAAGTCGAACTAAACGATTTGACATCTCCTTTTTGGTTCGAGTAAAAAATATCTGGAATGAACTGCCAGGATCTATTTTAGAGTACAGTAGTGGAAGTAGAGTAATTAGGTGCTCTTAGATAGGCGTGTTCCATATTCGTTTTTATTGTCACTTTCCATCAGGTGAGTTTGAAGACAAATGCCTGTTCCATTACTCAATAAAAACAGTCTTTCAAACAGACCTGACAATAAACATGTGGCCTATGTCTAATTTTTGTGATTATTTACATTCATGTATTTCAAAATCCCCCTTTACTCCTGTTACTTTATGCTGTAACTAACCCAAACATTATGCTCCAGTTCCACAATTCGTCAACACAATATCTCAAAAAGCCGACTCGTTCCCAGAACACATTCCCACAGTAAATTCCATTTTTTCCAATCTCGTTAAAGTGGTTCCAGTTTAGATGCGGATTCAGTTATGGAATTTTACACGAGAATTGTTACAAACGAATTCCGTGACTAAAGTTTAAGCTGCGGTTCTGTGTTCGCGTTGTTTTTGAGGTTAGATATCGGAGTTTTTTTACATTGCGTGTCTCCTAAATACTGTTAGTAACTTTTATTGATTTTTTTTTTATGGTAAAGGGGGTAAATGACTACCGCCGCCCATGGGCACCTGTAACTCAAAGAGTCACAAGTGCGTTGCCGCCCTTTAAGGTGGGAGTAGGAGAAGAGGGGGAGGGGGAAAGAGGGGAGAAGGGAAGAACGGGAATAGGGGAGAGGGAAGGGTTAGGGCCTCCGGTAACCTCACTCACACGGCGAAATGCAATGCAAGCATTCAAGCTTCACTACCGGTTTTCTGTGAGGCCGTGGTATTGAGCGGAGTCGAACCGGTCCATACGTGCCGAAGCATGGCTCTCCCACGTAAAAACATCATTATTTTTTTAAATGAGTGTAAACATTTAAGGCATCAACAAAAATATACTATAATAATACAAGTATATAAGTGTTCTTTAAATAACGACATTTTGACTATATCATTTCCACTTTACTCCAGCCCTCTCCCTTGCCATGCAAACTAGGGTGCATCTCATCTCAATATAGCAATTTATTCAATAACAGGATACTACAAAAAAATATTCTAATATAACATCGCTACTAAAGAGAGTATTAAACGCTGCCATTCGATCGAAAGGTCTTGTAACCTACCTATATATATAATACCTCTTGTATTGTACATTTTAAATATTATCGCGATTAAGTCACGAATTATACATCTAGTATTTATATCATATTATTATATTATATTATAATAAAATGTAATACTAAGTATTAATTAAGTACGCCTCAAGGCTGTTCCAAATTGTATCTAGTTCATTATTATACCAGTTTCAAGCGTCTGCTTATTTGTTATTGATTTATTTAACTCTGACGTACTGTAAGTTAAGTAAACGTGTCTGTAATACAAAGTTGAATATGATGTCTTATCGTAATAAAATTTAATCTATACTAATATTAAAACGACGTAAAGTTTGTGAGTTTGGATGTTGGGGATAATCTCCGGTACTACTGATCCGATTTTGAAAATTCTTTTAATGTTGGATAGCCCATTTATCGAGGAAGGCTATAGGCTATATAACATCACGCTATGACCAATAGCAGTGGAGAATCAATAAAAATGTTACAAAAACAGGAAAAATTTACAAACGCAGACGAAGTTGCGCGGGTCAGCTAGTTATTAATATGGGCATGTTCATCAAACTTCTAACCCAAAAAGTAATGAGTAGCAATCGCCTGGTGGTCGAACTTCAAACATAATTATTTAAATATTGAAAAAAATATTAAATTGTATAATAAATGTTAGAAATAGGCTAATCTATTTTATTCCAGTGCCAATTGAACTGGGATTATATGGGCTTTCGTACCATGACAGGTCAATATATATATGGTTAGTCAATATAGTGACCATTATAATAATAACTCAACACGTCTCACACACGGCCGTCTGATCCCAAACTAGGCAGAGCCTGTACTATGTTAACCCGACTGCTGATAAACATACTTATAAATTTCTAAATACATACATGTTATAGATAAATTACACAAATTACACCTAGACACAGAACAAATTATCGTGCTCATCACACAATCATTTGGGTGGGAATTGAACCTACAACCGCTTAGCAGTCAGGGTCACTAACCACTAGACCAAGACTAACAACCAATAATTCTAAATTTCATATTCCTCCGTACACGTTTGCTTAAAAAGGGTTCAAAGAATTCTCTTCGCTTATATATATTAATATATTTTCTTTGTTGGAAATTGTTTAAACAAGTTCTCGCGCTTTCACTCCATACACCGAAATCACAATCATACAGAACTTTTTGCATATAATTTGCACAGTTTAGACGATACTATGGACGAAAAAACATCGGGCATTTAATCCCAAACCACGTAACATTATTGTACAAAAGCTCAAGTAAATGTGTTTACTCCGAATTTCTATGTTCATCGGTTTAGGATGTGCATCTGGCAGCCAGTGTATATCATAATTTGGAGGACTAGCGAAGCGCCAGGTGATTCTCTAGAGTATTGTAATTTAGTGTAGTACTAAAAAAGAAAAAAAAAAGTGTTCAGATATTTCAGCTACCTCCTAAAATATCCTTTACTCTTCAAACATTACCATGAAACTTCTGAAGCTACGATTTACGTTTGCTCCGCTGTTTTACGACTCAAACTCTGTAATTATTTAAATTTTATCTTTTGTCTGCAATATTTTTTTCAAAGTCGTCGTTGAAAATATTAAATATTGCGAAAGTACTGATCCGAACTTTAAAGCTTTAAAACTTTTCATGCATTATCGCCTTCTTTTATTAACGCGTTGATGAGTTTTGTTTTAAGGATAGGAAACATGTAATTTGAGGTTTTCTTTCACGTTTATTTGTACATAATCGTTTTAAAAAGTACAACTTAATTTAATTATAATATAATACGATAGTTGATCACATCAAATTACTATTTTTATTTAGATGTTCAAACAGTAGATTATGTAAAAACTTGTTTGAAACAGTACCTTATGACAGCATTCTTTGCTGTTTACAAATAGCAAACTTTGAAATAATAACGAATCTTAACCTTTTCTATGTGCAAAGATATCGCGTATTATACCTTCACACGCAAAATACAGATGACTTGTCATGTTGTCGTGATCAATTTTCTCCCCTCATGAAGTTCTGGCCATCCTATTTACCAGCAGATATCAACATTACTTCGCTCATAGTGCTGGCTGAACGCGGTATTATGTAGGGTCAAGGTAGTTTTACAAATTATTATGATCAATGGTATGTTCTGGTGAACTAACTACTTCTCTGTTCATAGTGTACTAAAATAAAACACGGACAATTACATAACTCGGTGCACAGCTGTTAGCCTGTAAGATTGATCGTAGAATTTTTTCGTAAGCCACAATCATTGATCATTCATGCTTTTATATCTTCGTGGTAGTCGTTTATCAAGGCATCAATGTGACGTCGCGTCGGCCGTGGTATCATGACATATTACACGGTGTTCTAAAATATTGGTGTGGAAATAAAATAATGTCTTCTTGTGGGACTTTAAGTACCGTTTCGGGCGTTCGTGTAATAAAGTATAGAGGTTTAACGATTGAAATAGTAGTTTAGTTAATCTTAACTGGACCGTCGCCAATGACCACGGGTGTCTCCGGTGAGAAAAAAATACTATTTGACTAAGTAGAAAAGTCAACGGAAAACCCATTTTGTCTTTCTCTTGAAGTTTATTTTCTATTTTTATACTAGCTGATCCGATAGACGTCACTTTCAGGTTTCCTAAAATTTTCCCATTTTGCGGGCAACTTTTGTAATATTTATTGCCCTAAAACCCTTATATGGACTATTATCTTCCTACTATTATAAATGCGAAAATTTGGATGGATGTTTGTTACTCCATCACGCAAGAACGGCTCAACGGATCTGAATGAAATTTGGCACAAAGATAGATTATAGATTGAAATAGCACATAGGCTACTTTTTATTCCGGAAAACAATTTACGTTGCCCGTGGGATTCCACGCGAACGAAGTCGCGAGCAACATCTAGTTAGCATATTAAAGAAAGAACCATTAAAATCGGTTAAGCCGTTCTCAAGTAATGCGCTAACCTAAACCTTTCATTTATATAGATAAATAGATAAGTCTTTCTAAACAATTTTATTCGCGTTGATATTTCTCTGCCGATTTTATACGCCTATGTATCTGTTTGGGGTGTTAAGTATAGATATATAAATAAGAAAAATATATATAAATAAATATATATAAATTAAAAAAAAAATGTACTGATAATAATGATGTATTTGTGAAAAATGTTTATAAATACTATATGAGCTTCCTAGCTTGCTTGCAATTCATCCGTATAAACAATATTCCCTTATCTTTAATTGTCTGTCTTACTTATCTTCTTACTTCCTTTCTTGTTGTCCTTTCTTCTTGTCTTTCTTACTTCCCGTGCAATTCTAGATATATTCCCAACTTCCCCATTTTTATTTTGCGAAAGTGCCCGATGGCCGGCACTAAACTTGGCCATAAGTTTGACCAAATTATAATTGGCAAAATGTGGTTGTTTAATACACCTACCCCTTCGGGTAAACAGACGTAAGTGTATGTAGGCACGAGTTTAAAAAGTGCACAAAAAAAGGGATAATTCTTGGGTATAGAAACGTGGTGTACACGGGACAACAACTGCTGCGACAGACATTTCAATGACTAAGTAATAAATATATTATAAGTAAATAATGATATAAGGATGATATTGGGGTCGTCGTTATTGGGGTGACATACATAGTTGTGTAGTGGAAACTAATAATAATACGCTTACAATGTCTAATGGAATCTAGGAACAATAAATTGAACAACTGAACTACATGAGGGCTATGATAATAAAGTATCTAAAGAACTTCTGGAGCTCAAAAGATACAAAACCTGTGCAGTAACAAGAGTCCTCACCGGACATTGCAAACTGAACAAACATATGTTCAACCTAAAATTGGGTGAGAACACAATTTGCAGATTCTGTCAAGAAACAGAAGAGACTGCAATGCATATTTTATGCTCTTGTGGCCCACTAATGCGGCACCGAAGTATTCACCTAGGGTTGCACATCATGCAACCGCAGGAAATACAAACAATCACTGCTGATAGGATCTGAAGGTTTCTCGAAGCCATGTCTGAGCAGTGAACTGTAAACCAGAAGTGCGCTACAAAAGACCAGAAATGGTCGAGGTAGCACCAGGCACTCAAATCAATAATAATAACACTGAACTACATGGAATATCTGTTCCGATTGTCCACGAACAAAGAAGAATATAGGTAGTTAACGGCCACACCATCAGGAATGAAGAGGAACTGTAAGAAGAAGAAAAAATACAAAAATTTTAATATAAATAAACTCTAAATGTAACTCTTACATAGGCAAAGATTGACCGATTTCCTTTTCTTTTGTTTTGTTTAGTAGCTAATGAAGACCTTTTATGTTATTAAAGAAAAAAAGATTCGAAAAAGTTATGTTTCTACATTTGAAGAGACCATTTTGATATCAATAGTTAAATAAAATATGGCGGCCTCTGATGGTACATTAGTTTTATTAAAGTCACACATTTCCTTGTGACGGTTTTAATTCCATAAAAATACTACTAAAATTTTTTGCCGAATTTTTCCGGCTACTAAATATACTACCAGACCATATGGAAGAAACAAGTATAAAAAATAATAAGTGATAGAAAAAAAGCCAGTTCAATCGTTCTCGAATCGTTTACCAACGAACCATTTCATTTGCTTCCGACACTGAAACGTTTTCAAAAGAAATCTTCTAATGTTTTCCTATACCACTCAAACGAGTGTCGAGTATATTATAAACGTAATCAGAGCTCAAAATCTTCTCTAGAACGCTTTCACTGAAGAGATTTTCGATACTTTTCTTATTACTTCTCCGTAATGTAAGACCGTTTATAGAGCTGAAGAGTCTGAATGAAAGTTGTGGAACGATCGCCCGACAGACAACACAATATCTTTTTTTCTTTTCTTACTAAATAGAATGTTCGAGACTTTGAGACACTTTCATGCTAGGAATAATGTGACCAAGTGCTTTTAATTTGATAGATAAATTGGCACGTCGGAACGAGGTAAATGTTAGAGCTACCTAATATCAACTGAAAAAGTAACTCCGCCGTGCAGTAAATTGCGGTTAACCAGCTAATAAATAGCACTCTTAGAAAGAAAGAAAGAAGAAAGAAAATGAATTTATTTTGTTAAACAAGGCCCACAATTTATTTTAATAAAATGTCATGTCTAAAAGCCTAGTTCTCAAACTCAATCTAGACTGAGGTCAGGTGATATAAACAATCTGTGGTATGGTCAGTGAGTTGTTGACGTGGCGTGTTGATGTTATATAGACCACGTTTATTAAATATGTTAAAAGTAATTATACACAATTTTGTGCTTTATTTTTTTTGTGCTTTATATATTAGCGTAGTGCTATTTATTAGTTGGTTAGTAGAGTTTCCTGTTACTTAAGAACAGATAGTATTAGTAACGCCCGAATAATACTACCGGTATTGCGACTGATAACTTTTTTTTATACCACGTTGGTGGTAAACAAGACTCACTCTTGAAGAAACCCATACTGTAGCCTCTCGGGAAAACCTCATCTTTAATGTACCTGTTTGAGCAAGTACCGGTTATCGTTTACAGTCGGTTAATTAATATCAAGTACTTTATTTGACAGGAACCTTCAAGGTTAAAAAACTCAGGCTTTTATGTTGGACATGTTAGAGATATCTACTTCACGCTTACTTAAAATAAAAAAAATGTCTCGTTGACTATAATATGGCACACATTGACTTACAATTTGCGTATTAATATACTTTTTTTATTTATTTATTTATAGCTTACATAACAACTAATGTTATTTAGAACTTATTAACTTTAACTGTACAATTATTGTTTGTCCTTGAATCCTACTTACTTCTTCGTTAATGTTACTTTGAGGTAGAAGTAGTTTCCCCTCCAAATTTGATAAGGAAATGGCTTCATTGTCCCTTAATCACGGCATTATGATTCTAAAAAGAATATTTCAATACTTTCGTTAGGAATAAATAATATTACAGTGCTCCCAGATGGCGATTGATCGCTTGGCAAGCGAAAGAGGTCGGTGCCTCACAAAATTACCCTTCTGAATTTACTTCGTTCATTTAACGATGAACAGGTAGTCACCCTACACGATGCGCTCGGGTTGCTCACTATTTTCCTCAACAATTTCTCTGCACTTTATTTCTACTGTACACAGTGCCTATGGTGTAACTATTATCTTATCTGTGCTATGGTGATCTGTAGCAAAATACATGTCACAAAGTTTATTTCTAAAAGGACTTTTGAATACGGAATGTGAACGACGTTTATACATTATGAATTAAAATAAATTTCTGCTATTACTTGACCAAGCTAACAGGTAACAATATATATATATATATATATATAATAGCATTTCCTTTATAATTGGGTACTTATTGTTTTTTACTAAATATAGTCAAAATTTTATAGTTCAATTTAATCCTTTCCTCTTCTTTTGCTTTTTAGGACGTTTATTTATTTTTGAAGTTAAGTTAAGACTAATTGGTAATAAAAAATTAAAAAACATGTTCCTTGAAGAAAAGTTAACGTCTCGCTGTTAGTACTGTCCGTCAGTACTGCAATATCGCATATAAGGCGCTTGTTTCTTTTCCAAACTATTTCTATAAAAATAGATATTTACTTAAAAATATCTAAGAAAAACTTTTTTTTTTTATGGTATAGGGGGCAAACGAGCAGATGGGTCACCTGATGGTAAATGACTACTGCCGCTCATGGGCATCTGTAACTCAAGAGTCACAAGTGCGTTGCCGCCCTTTAAGGTGGGAGTAGGGGAAGAGGAGGAGAGGGGGAAGAGCGGGAAGACGGGAGAGGGGGATTAGAGGGGAGGACAGAAGGGAGAGGGGAAGGACGGGAATAGGGGAGAGGGAAGGGTTAGGGCCTCCGGTAACCTCACTCATGCGGCGAAAAGCAATGCAAGCATTGTTTCACTGCCGGTTTTCTTTGAGGCCGTGGTATCGAGAGGAGTCGAGCCGGCCCATTCGTGCCGAAGCGTGGCTCTCCCACGTGAATTGAATTGAAGTCGCTTTTTGGCAACTCCTAGATAGAATTCTAGAGAGTTTATTTACAAAATTAATCACATCTCAGGCTATTTCAGAACTATGCTAACTAATATTACAAATGAGAATGTGCGTTTCTTTGTTACAATTAAATTTTGCCCAGATATTCGTGATACAGAAAAGAATATAGGTTTTTTTCATCCTGAAAAAAGTATTGGTCTCGAGGTATAGATTGATTGATCAAATCTAAAGACACAAGTGAAGCTGCGGGTAAAACTAGTCTTAAATAAATACTTAAACCTTAAACCTCTTTGTTTCAGCCTGTTTAGTAGAACAATAAATTAAAAGAAAAAAATCGTTAATATTATCTTTCCATGCAGTAGACAGCGATCGTGATAGTAAAATAAATTTCTTTCGAGAGATACTTATTCGCAGTTAAAATGCGGATTTTTAAGTTACTTTTCAGAACGTATTTTCCAAGTCAGTTAATGTGCACGTAAGTTGCGAGTATAATAAAGTATTACTCTATTGGCTGAAGCGCAGTCCAGTAAAATAACGTGTCACCAAAGAGCTTTCCGGCTTTGTTTAGTGAAAAATGTTAGAACGATGCGAGGGAGTTTTAAAGAATTCAGTCTCTTGTACTGTTTTGAGTTTGTTTCAAGAAAAATACTATTCCTTTCATAAACGTAGATCATTATTATGTTATATAAATTTGATTTCTATGGTCTTAATTTTTACAAGTTTTGCTATAGACATAAACGGACCTTGGAGATGGACATAGACTACTTTTGTCGCAAAATTAAAAGAGTTGGAATAGATAGTGATTGTGAGAGACCAATCATATTTATACTTTTGGTAAGAAATAAAGAATGTTTCTGCCTTTTTGACTAATCTAGATATAAAATCTCTTTAACAAAGAATTAAACTAACGGAAGAAAGACAGTGAAAAGCGAAAATTTATAAAAAAAACTTATTAAAACTTATTAAAAACACAAAAAACTTAATTAAGTAATATATAATGTGATAATCGACTTGAACTATACATTACTATTTGTTATAAATAAATAAATAAAATCTCTCATTCAATCAATCTTCTCAAAAGTTCTCATTAAGCGAGGCATCATCGAACACGAGGAAGCTGCTGTGAATCGACTGACTGCCGTCGTTGTTTGTATCGGCTCACAGAAGGAAATTCTATGGGTGATCATTCATCCCCTGTTTTTCTACCCTTTGCGTTAATTTTTTTCTTTATAAAATTCAAATGGAATGGGAACTTGGAAGTATCTAATAAAAAAATAAAATCAATGTAAATAAAATGCGTGGTCGTGACTCAAAAACGGCTACGTACGGAATCGCTTCTAGTCTTCTAAAAACTTACTTACATACTTACTTATTTTACACAGACGAAGTCGCGGGCATAAGCTCGTATGTTATATTTTAGTATAGAGCACCTGGATGACCGAGCATTGCTCGGTTTTTTTTTTACGTTTTCTTAAAATTAGATCGATTTATCGCCCCGAAACCCCCTGCATACTAAATTTCATGAAAATCGTTGGAGCCGTTTCAGAGATTCAGATTATATATACATATATACAAGAATCGCTCGTTTAAAAGTATTAGTTATATCCCCAAACGAAAAAGAATAATGTTTTAAACCTACCTAGTGAGCTATATTTATAATTAATTGAATTGCTTCCGAATCGTTCCTTTCCGTTTTGAAGAGAGGAAACAGTCGAAATATCACTTCCAGTCAACGGAAGATTGTACATTATGGCTAAGCAGGTCTTTGTTAAAGTAGTTGGATTTAAATACCGTCTATGCCGATTTAAATGGGTAATTAATATAGGCTTTCCCTTCTCAATTAGGATATTTTGATTCCTACGTTATTGAAGAGATTATCTTTATTGGAACTCAGGAATATTCTTGAAAATCTGATAACTGTTAAACAATTTTGTGGTATTAAATTTAATAGTTTTACCTTATGCCCAGAAGGTCTGCCTTTTAGATGACAAACTTTATAGTAAGACTAGAAAAACAATCTAACTTTTGATTTTCAGCCTTTCAATGCTCTCAAACAAAGAAAAATTTATAACACTCCATTAGAGAAGCTTTTACCTGCTCAGTCTCAAAGGGAGTAACCGCCGTTATAACTTAAGTATTTTCTTATAGTGAAAGGCTTTTTTCAAACTATTTATTTCGTTTTGTATTAAGTTTATTAGCGCTTTTGCTCTCGGCTTCGTTTGCGTTATAATTATGTATTTAAACGGGAATTAACGCGATCACGAAAAGGTATTCAGGCAAGAGTCAGCCTGTGACCACGGCCAGTGCAACCTAGTCGAAACGTCAGGCTATTCAGAGGTATGTAAAACCTTTTCGTGGTCCCATTAATTCAAGTTTAAATACATAGTTATATCATGGCACGCGAAAGTTTAAAAGTTAGTACCGTTTGGGTTAGTTATTTTTGGAAGGAAACAGTACCTTTTTTCTAACTGATGATCCTATGTCATTTTCTGTATCCCTAACATCGTGTTTACTAAACTTTATGATGATCATTTGAATAGTTAGGGCGTGAACGCGTAACAAAAAAACAGACTCACTTTTTAGCCCGGACGCAAAAAGAAGGGTGGTATAAGTTTGACGTGTCTGTGCGTCTGTGTGTCTGTGGCATCGTAGCTCCCAAACGAATGAACCGATTTAAGAAAAGAGTGTTCTTAGATATAATTCAAGAAAATCTGTTCAGCCGTTCAAAGATCATCAGCTCTTTTTTAAAAGTTGCTTAAAGGGATTTTCGAGTCTGGGTGTTTTAAATTTATGATTAAGCGTTTTTAATATTAGTTAGGATTTTGTCTTTATGTCGCAAAGGTTTTACGTCATACTATACTAATGACAATCAAGGTTTATCCGTCAGCTCGTGCGGTTAACAAGAAGAAATGTGGATTTCTTCTATGCAATGATATTCTCAACTAGGGCCTTGGCATGGATACAAAAGTTATTAGTAAAGTATTTTATTAAAGATACGAACCCCTCAAAACGGGTCGTTCGTCATCTCCTTCCAAAACAAACTCGGCCCATTAATTTTTGTTACTTGTCATCTCGTCCCATTCTTGGTTTAGTAAGTATTAATAGGAACTAAAGATAAAGGACTGTTAGAAGGTGCTTGTAATTTTTTTATTAAAAGTAACATTATAACACTATCAAATTTGAAAAATCGTCAGTTTTGCTACTCAATACGGCGTCACCGTACACACTAGCAAAAACTGACGCTTCTTCGCGAACTATCGCCTACTGCCGCATTTATTGTATCGTGAAACGTGAAGCCATTTGTTAAAAGCTCACTGTCAACTGGTTTTTCTTTACCAAACCTTGTGATTAAAGCCAGTGTCAAGGACCTAGTAACAATTTACGGACACTAGAACTTAACTACTAAAAGTTGAGTTTAAAGACGAACAGAAAAAAAAATTCTTTACAACCGAGTGATTAAAGCTTCGCTTGTGTTGGTGTGTGTTTTGCTTTCTTTTATTTGCTTTTGTTGCTTGCAATAAGTATGTGTCCTATAATGAGAATATTTTTGTATAAAACAAGTTATTTACAATTTTATTTAAAAATAGTAGGTACTATAACTTTTAACGGTTCACTCATGTTTGACAAAAACTAATGACAAATGGTCAATTTAAAAATAACAATACAAAAACTAATCATTTGACAAACATCTCATTTTGCAAACATTACTTTATAAGTAATCATTTGACAAAACACAGATTTCGCAAATGTAAAGTAAAGTAGCACCAGTGGATGAAAAGCTAAGGAGCAATGGGTTATCGTGGTATGGACATGTGATGCGGAGGTATGAGCAAAATGTGGTGGAAAGAGTTTTTTGTATGGATGTTGACGGGTACAAGAGAAGAAGACGACTAAAGAAAAGATGGATGGACTGTGTGAAAGTAGATATGGGTAGAAAGGGAGTAAGCAGTAAAATGACGAACGATAGAGTAAAATGGAAGAATCAAACATATTGCACCGACCCCAAATTAAATTGAGACAAGGGTAGGCAGATGATGACAGATATCGCAAATGTCTTACTTTCCAAATATTTCAAATGTTAAAATATCATTCCAAAGATATTCATTTGACCAAGTACTTCGTTTGTCAAATTTGTGATAAATTGTTACTTAATGAAATTTATTGAAGTGCCCTAACTAAGTACAACAGGCAGAATTCGGTTCTGGCACTCGCTGTCGCTGCCGCAGCATGCTCGTTTGGCTCGCTCGGCTCGTGCGTTGTGGTCGCACTTCTAACCTAACCTAAACTTAAAGTAAGTTTGGTAAATTAAGTAACTAAATATAAAGCAATGCATTTTGTCAAACTTTTTTATGCTTTGCCTTGTTTACCAATTAACATGGTTATAAAAAGATTAGTTGTCAAATGATGTTTTGATGTAATGCAATGTTGTCTTTCAGTTTCAATTAAATTATTTGTCAAATGAGTTATTTCCAGAAATAATAGTTTGTAAAGTGTTAACTTTATCAAGTATAAATTGGACGTTATATTTGCAATGAAAATTTGTGATCCGTTTATTGTCAAATGACAGGACACCCTTTTAACTGTAGAAGCTTTTTTCTAATTCTATACAAAAAAATTATACACATATAATTATCGTCTCTAATCTCAATGAAACCTGGATTCATAAACGACCCCTGTTTTTAGGGACAATGTTTAGTTAATTCAGACTATGAAACATCCTATGATGGTTTTTGTTAGTCTCAAAAAGAGAAACAAACAAGTCGTTCTATCTCTTTGTTCATCCTACTGATTATGATGCTAAGTGTTGTCGCCACATCAAAAACTCTTATTTATTTTATTAAAAATAGGGCCAAACTATAATAGATGATAACACAGTTCACTATTTAATAAAAGTAAGTTAATAGATATTATTTTGACTGGTTATACCGGTAACGCAATACTATTGGTCGATGGATAAATAGTAACAAATAGTCTGATTATAAAAGGGTAGGAATATGTTTAGAACGATTGACTAGAGTGCGAACAGAGGTACGAACAACTTGGCAGTTACTGTTAGTTAGTGATTTTCATAGTTTATATCAGTGGTTTCGGGTCTGTTTCTTACATAAGTAATCATTCAATAAGGTATCATTCAATTATTGATAATTATAGTTTAGTAAAACTAAAAAGACACGATTTAATGGGGCACCGAATTATAAAGTAAAGTAGAAAAACAAAAAAAAATACAACATTTAATTTTGATACGTCAATTTGAAGTAGGTTAAAATTTACTTCTAAGATTTGTTTACATAGTTAGAGTCTGTGCGGAAAGAGAACCGTCGTAGGACTTAAGGTCGCAGCAGTGCTAAATTACCTTTTTACACTGTTATGTCATCATTGTTCACTGTATTGTACAGTATTGTTTACTGTCGAACTATAATGACGTAACAGTGTTGTCAACATAACAGAAAAGGTAATTTAGCACTGCTGCGACCTCAAATCTCTTTCCACACAGACTCTAGTTAGTGATAAGTGAAGCTAATAAAAGCGTGCTAATATTTCCATACAAATAGCAGCATACTTGTATGTCGTAGAAGTGAACTATACGATAATATTGAAAAAAGGTACGACATTTAAGCCCCGTAACGAACACAGTTGACTGAGGGCTTATAACAAATGGATTCACATTTCACGACACAATAAATATGCTTATTGCGACCTTTTATCCGCTTTCTAACAAAAGCTCGGAGCATCCGAGTACGTGACTACACCGTGTATTCCATCTAAGCGAGCACACATGTAAAAGAGAAGAAAAGAATGTGGGACTAGGGTTAATCACGGGAGGCTGAATAATAGAAGTACGTATTTCAATTGAGACGTTGAATTATTAACTTTGACTTTATCTTTTAGATTCTTTTGTAGGATGGGGAAGGAATGTTTATATAAGTGTTTGAAGAATATACTAACTCGTTTAAGATGTATCACCAGCTTCTTAAGGTTCCGTTCCTCAAAAGGTAAAAAGGAACCCTTAGAGGATCACTTTATTGTCCGTCTGTCTGTCTGTACGTCGAGATCCGAACGCCTTGAGGTATCAAGTGGAATTTAACATCAAAGACTTATGTCTGCGTTCTCTTGAAGCTGTAAAAAATCAAGCTTCCAAGTCAAGGCAATCATAAGATACAGCCATTTAACCTTATAATTTAAGCAATTTAACACTTCGTAGGGCAATCAAAACCTAGGGCACTTCCCATTAGTTTATAATCATAAGATTTGGTGTCTACGTACGAGTAACGGCAAAAATCCGATAGTCGTTAATTTATTGTTCCAACTTATATTTACTTATAAAATTGACTGTGACGCATTTTGGTGTATGGTATTTTTAGAACGGCAAAGTAAAGTTTGCCTTGCAATAAAAACGGGCTAAAATCGAGAATCAATTCCCGAACGAAGATGAACGAACTATCTACATACAAGTTTGTACGGAACCCACAGACTCGCACTTGTCTACAGTCACACTGTGTTTTTTTTACGAAATGAAAATGAAAAAAAAATTAATCAACATTTTTAAAGTGTTACACCAATATCGTACTTCTGCCAAACTGCATAACAGTTTGTTGGCAAATGCAACTCCCTTTGACTATATATTGTACACCTAGTATACATAATACATGTTATAGAATAATTGGTAATATTAATAACATATTATAGGTAATATTAATATTAATGAACGTATTGTCAGAGTGTATTCGTTTATATAGTTTAAAAACATATACAGCAGTTATCTAAACATTTTGTCAATTTCGTATCCAATTTCCCGACTATTTAGAATTCCCTGGATGGTATCAGAATATGTAGTAGGTATTGGAATTGAACGTGGCGATAAAACATTCGAATACTACGTCAGAGCTTGCAGGTTTGATCAACGCAAAAACAGAATAGGTCATAGTAAACCCTATGGTCCTGGGCTGGAAATTTTGGAAGGTAGTATACACTAAAGATGGAGAAGAAATTGGATGGGACACACAAGTCTTATGCGTAGCACTTAACAAAAACCATCAATGAAAAGGAATGGGAAAATAACTATGAGCCTTTAGTAATTGATCATCCATTAATTCCATAGAAAAATTAGGAAGGCAAGAAAGAGAAGTCAGATCTCTCTCGAACCACCGTCAGGTTTAGGAACGTATTTCTCTTGTCAGTTGTCCAACCACCAGAGCGACTGACCGCAAGATGGCTTCATCTTACAACTGTTCGGTGTTAACCGTTCCAAAATAAAACTTTCTTTACGATATAAATGTCACCGTAAGCTTGTGAACATCGTTAGTTTATATACAATCTCGCGATATCGTGTTCTAGAGTCCTAGAAAATAGGTGGAGCCTAAGTATACACTGCGCCATAGACATAGACCACACTAGAACTGATTTTCAGTGCCCAACTTAGTTGTCAACTTGGATATCACTACATATTATAACTGACAATACATTATGAACTGAATCTACCGGTTAAAATTTAACGTATTATTTCTCGATATAATCTATCAATGTCAAATCGTGCTAATGCTATTTTAACCATAAACCAAATATTTGACACCATGTTCAGATTGAACCAGTTTATGTAGCACGTGCCGTCCTTAATAAAAATAAATGATTGATTGTTCGTACTTTATGCGCTACCATACTGTTCATCCGATCATGTCATTTTGCATACAAGTTCCCCGGGATACAGAATTTTTTTATCATCCAAAAAAAAAAAATGTTTCCGAGGGATGGAAAAAATACTTTTACGCGAGCAAAGCCACGTGTTAAGGCTAGTGTTTCACATAAAATAGATTTCAAATGCGAGGAAACTTCAGTCTGTCAGTGTCACGCAAGGGTGACAAGGGGCACTTGGTTAGAGATTGCTTTCTGATTATACCTATCTGATGAATATATGATGGCAAATAGTTAAGGAGTCGAGGTTGTGTATAGAATATATAGAAGTATATAAATAGAAGAAATAGACAGAGAATACTAACTAAACACATTACACCAAGATTTTGCTTGATTTTTTCTACGTACGGAATCTTTCTTTGGCGCAAAATCGTACTTCGACAGGCGTTTTACCTTTATTTGAGGCATCCTCAAGAAAAGAAGCAAATTGACTATAGTCCGGTTCCTATAAACAAGAAACGATTCGTTGAATTTCCTACGAAAATTTTACCGCCCATAAGCAAAATGAATCATTTCTTGATTATAGGAACCTATAGGAATATATAGGAAATTAAAGGATTATTTGGCTACAGAAATAAATAGTACTTTGGTTTCGCGATTTTTGAAATTAACAAGGGATAATTTTTGTGGCTTTGTGGCAATAATTAAAATATAATTATTATTATTAGTCGTTTATTTGAAATACTTACTTACCTATCTTAACTATTCATTGTTGTCTATAATATTGTCTATAATAAATATTTAAACAACAGATACTCAACAATCTTTTATTAGGTCTCATTAAGATGAATTAGAACAAAAACGAAATAGCTGCTGTAAACCGTTGAGGAGTTCCCTCGACTGGCTTGCGCATCTATCATTAAATCAACCAAAGGTCTCCGTCATGTTTTAGTGCCATTAGAACTACATATATGTGCTAAATTTCAACAAAATCATTCACTGTACCTGCAACCGGCGCGGCAGGACGCCTCACCCCTTGATAAAGGGCCCCCGTCAGGTCCAAAACTAGTCGGGCATCCCCGAAATATACAGGTGAGTAAAACCGTATCTTTTAACTAATAAAAAACATTCATTTTTCAGGTGAAAAATGATTCATCCCGGATTTTTCTACCCGTAGGGTTAAAATTTTTGTTTAAAATTTAAATAAGATTAACTTTAAAGTATACCCTATCCATCAAAAAAATAATTATCGTAATCAGATTACCCTGTAAAAAGTTATGCGCGGTCATACTAGGAAAAAGAAACAAATATACGTGTTCATTGGAGAACCTCTAGGATTTTCTAGGACACGGCGTATACCGTGTTCTAGAGTCCTAGAAAATAGGTGGAGCCTCAGTATACAATGCGCCATAGACATAGACCACACTAGAACTGATTTTCAGTGCCCAACTTAGTTGTCGACTTGGATATCACTACATACTATAAAAACAAAGTCCCATATAGCGTCTGTCTGTCTGTTCGCGATAATGCGGTTTTCATAGACAGTGATTAATGAGGAAGGTTTAGGTGTATAATTTGTTAACGTTTTGTGTAAATTGGTTGAAATATGATGATGATTAAAATGTCTCTACTACCCGTGCGAAGCCGGCGCGGGTTGCTAGTAAATGTATAAGATGAAAATAAATTACACATCAACAAAATGCCTCAGAAACTTTGCCTTTATTAATGTTAACTAAATCCTTTTATTTATTCAATAGAATCAATCACTATTCTATATTGGTCAAAGTTCCTTTCCAGTATCTTACTTTTTCGTTGCGTAAACACGTGTGGGTATTGTACTAAGTTTCCTGGCACATAAGTTTAGTTGGAAATTGGTGAAATCCCTATACGTATAATGACCTCTTTTGTCAGGATATTGGCAAAGCTAAATTGGTTTGTAAAGAAAACTTTTACCCTCATTTGGAAATAATGGACTGTTGATAGTTTGTGAAAACAGTAAACACATATATTATACAGGGTGTATAAGACAATGGAACACTTAATTAAATCATTGAAATGGCATACAAAAAATAAAAAAAATCTATCCGTTTATAAGTTATGAGCGTTTGAATTGTCAGGTATTTTTACTTAGAAAACGAATATGCTATTGCAATGAAATAAATAAGTCTTCCACTCTGTATATTCAGTTTGCTGCTTGTATGTTAAAATCCTGACTGATGTTCTATCCAATTACCTTTTCATTAAATAACTGTCACTAACTGTGTCATTAATACCTTATTTTGGAACCATTATTTTTCAATGAGGTATTAATTTACATTATGTAAATTAATATCTAATCTATACTAATATTATAAAGCTGAAGAATTTGTTTGTGAGGTTGAACGCCCGTATCTCAGGAGCCCATGGTTCGAACTGAAAAAATATTTTTGTGTTGGTCCATTTATAGAGGAAGGGTACGTGCGCTGCGTTGAAGGAATTGTTCCCATTTAAAAGTTCTAAAAAAAAGTGTGGGACAGCATATATATATATATATATATATATATATATATATATATATATATATATATATATATATATATATATATATATATATCTTTAAAGGTTGATTCACTATAACCTTCTTTAAGGTAATCAATTTTTTCCTAAAATAATGCATTATTTGCGAAGGTGTTTTTATACACATGATATTAATCCTTATCCAAATAAGTACGTTATTTATCACAAGTATTTCACTTTAAACAAGATGGCTCTAGACATCTTGTTTAAAGATATCCTGGTTTTAAAATAACTCCGCAATAAAATAATGATCAGGTACCACGCGCGCATTTATGATCTGCAAGGTAATGAGGGGGAGCTTTTTTACAAACTTTTATTTAGTTTCACCAGTCCCGATGTTTGTCATCAAATCTTGCAAATTAAATTTGATCCAATTCCCGGTTACCTGAGCTGAAATTTTGCACATATGTGTAAATCGCGTGACGTGTTCCTAGAAGGCTGGCAGCATTGCTATGTTGAATGGCAATGCTACTTCTCTGTTCAGGAAAAAGGCCCGCCTTCTGGTCACTAGAAGTGACGATCAGTCGATTAGCTAGTTCTTTTTAAACGGAACGAGCACTCGGAAGCCATGACCCTAGCTAGTTTCGACCCCAAACGGTTCGAAAACATAGTTACCGATTAAATTATTGAATTTACGCCGTTTGAGGCTTTCTGCAGATGCAGCAGCAGCGCCAGCACAACCAACTGAACTTCGAAGATGTGATGGCACGAGGGTGTCAACGCAGGTTGCGTCCCACACCAAAGACCTATATCATCTGGTATCTTCCCATCGTCTCATACCAGACCATTGAATTCACGTAAGGCTGGCACGCCGCTGTATGTTTGCGTCAAAGGTATTAATCAATTTGGTCTGAAATATACTACGTTCACCATTTAGGGATAAAAGTCTGTAGCATTGTTAGGTTAAAACATTTATCATTACGATTTTTTTTATCTATCTTTTATGAAAATACGCGATTTTACAAAAATGTACTTTATAGCCAAAAAGGCATAGCGGCCATATCACTCGCTTACTGAATCTTGTTAAAACCTACAGAGGAATAGAACACTTGAATTGTATTAATGAAACAAAAAACCTTGTTGTCTGTAGAGATATAGACACGATGCTCATTGTGCAAAGACAATACTTTTGTTACTTTAGCGGCGCTATTCTGCAGAATTAAAGTTCTTGTTCAGAAATTTTATTCAAATACGGATACGAGGATACATTTTGTCAAGATGCATCTACAATTTAAATATATATTTCATGGCAGTTAAAGTACCTACTTGGCATTTAGTAGGGGAACTTGTTTTGCCTTTAAAGTTGGAAGTTAGTTGGTGGACCTCTGTGTCTATGCCAAACTATCTAGACAACTATTTACTCAGTACTGAGGATGACGAGACCTTTTGTCTCATTTCTTTGTTTTCTTTGACCGCAATCACGAAAATATCTAAGAATAGTTTCAAAGTACCGAACATACCGAACGTATAATGAGAATACTTTGTTTTATCTTGAGAAATACGAACACCAAAGAGTTTGTATAAAAACCTATGTTGCCTGTCATCCGCAGAATGTTATGTTTGTAAGACTCGACTCGGATTACGTAAGAGCAATGTTTTATTTTAACCTTTATATAGTTTAAAATTGTATTTTTTTGTATTTACGAGTATGATGATGAGGGAAAGAGAGAATATCGAATAGGTATTTTGAATTAATTGCTTCATCTTTAGTTCGCTTGTTAGACACTCTTCCGACTGTCGCAGTCCTTGAAATTCAGTTTCGCGGGAGCCGCTAAAACACTGTCAGCCTCTGCTGCTGTAATTTTATGTACCTTAACTCACTGAGACGTAGAATATAAATGGGTCAAACTTGTAACACCTCTTTGTTTCAGATAGAAACAATACAAACAGCTTTACCAACGACAGTGGTCCTCGAAATATAAAACAATACTTTAGCAATTTCGGCGAGAGTGAAATGATTTTTAACCAGTTTGGACAGCTTAAATAGGGCGCAGCGGGGAGAAATTTTCTGAAATGACTTTTACGTAACTGTAATAATTAAAATGCTTATGATACAGATGCTTCCTTGAAATATAGTTCTTATTTTAGTCTTACTATCGGTTTATAACAACAAAACAGTCGTCCAAGGGATGTGCGAGAAACAGACCGTTGGGAAAAGGCTGGAAAAAACAGACGAAACTGTGAAACGATGTAAGGATGAGCGAGTACATTTTAAACCAAACTGCTTGTTTATTAACTTGATTGTAAAAGAAATTTAGATTTATAATTTCTGTAAAACCATAGGCTTGATAGAAGACAAAATGACATAATGTATTAAACATACTATATCCCAGAACATCAGGAAGAACTCAGATAACTTCATCGCCATTAAAATAGGCCACTTATATGTAACGATCTTCCGAGGTCCTATGTTGAGACTACAAGTCTTAGGCGAAATGTATGACTACTGTATATACGTAATGTAAGATCACAGTTTTATTTATCAAATTCCCCGTTACTAACTAAATTGATAATATCCGACGGCTCATAGGCTAGACTACAACTTTGGTTTTATACCTCTTACGCAGAAAGTTAATTAATAATGTAATCTGACATCTAAAGATTGTGACTAGTGGTTTTGACGACGTTTGAAATTTGACGTGATTACGAATAAAAACGAAGACGTGAATCAATAACGAACGTTTCTATCATAATCTTCGTCGTTTCTTCTATTATAAAACAGTAAACGTTTTTTTATCCCTCGAGGACAATAATTTTTGACCCTGTCTTTTCTGTACCCCTGATATTGTGTATGTAACATTTAGAAATGATCGGTTAAGTAGTTGAGGTGTGAATGCATAATTAATACGAATTGGTTCATTGGTTTAGACGAGAAAACGTAACAGACTGACAAAAAATATAAAAAGTATAGAGAATATTAGTGAGGATGATTTATGAAATACTTTTAAAGCTTCTCGTATATTGGATGATTCGAAGGTACGCAGTTTAGGGAATCTCAAATAGTTGAAGGGAAAGGGAAACTTACGAAGTATTTGAGGTCGCTGTTATATTAAATTCCGTTGGGTAATTAAAATTCATACAAACATACATATATATAATATGAACTCTTGATTAATATCATAATGGTCATATTTTAAAGAGGTAGTTGGTGTTATATTATTGCAGTGATGACCATTTAGACACTGGCATGATCTTGCTATACATAAATGGCTGAAAAATTTAAAAAAACGCGGATTGGCAATCTCATCATTGATTGGAAATGTAAAGAATGAGTATAAAAGCTCCTGACGAATTCATAACGTTAGGTTCAGTAAACACTAAACTCATTTACATTTATATACGATTCCTTCTCTTACTTGTACTGTGAGACCTTGCTTTTTGCCATATTTCGTGATACAATGTAGGTCAACGTGAAGTACAGCTTTTGAGTTGCCTGCCTTCAAGTTTCCAAATTACGGGGAAAATTAGAGTGTTTAAAAGAGGAAAACTAGATTTAGTATCTGATATTTCATTTTCACAGAGAGAGCAAAGTTATTTTTTTAACTTGAGAGAGCTTACCCACGGAATGATCCCAAGCCAGGCAGAGCTTGTACTATGGTAACCAGACTGATAATAAACATACTTATATATTACTAGATACATACATATCACTACATATTATAAAACAAAGTCCCCCACAGCGTCTGTCGGTCTGTCTGTCTGTTCGTGATAAACTGAAAAACTACTGAACGGATTTTCATGCGGTTATCACAAATAGACAGAGTGGTTCATGAGGAAGGTTCAGATGTATAATTTGTTAAGATTTTATGTAAATTGACTGAAATATGTTGAAGATGTCTCGGCTACCCGTGCGAATCCGGGACGGGTTGCTAGTTACACAACATTCTGATACAGATTAAATGCAGTTTGATGTTTGTGTGATAAGCTCGATGCTTATCACACAATTATTTGTCCTGGGAAGGAATCGAAACCACGACCTCCAGCTCAGCAGTCACTAAACACTTACACTTATCGGCATGGAACCCTTTTTTCCTTAATGTAGAGTACATACCATAAATATTTAAATAACATAAATATTTTCATCAATCTTACATTTCATCAGCCTGTACCACTGCAAAAGGAGTCGTTATTTGTCTGGTAACAATATTTGTTTAAATCTTTTGAGGTCAAGCCTTCATTGGGTCCCTTTTCTTTGTAAAGGCATTTGGAAATGACTGACATGCGGCTGGCTTTTCTGTATACAAAGGAGTAGGATTATTATTCTATTTAGAAATGGCGCCAGCTTCTTGAGTAAAACGAAAGACCCAGATTAGGAGTTTTTTTTTTTTTATTAATAATTATTAACATAGGTAATTGACAAAAATGGGTGATTAATAAATGTGTGCCACAAAAAGCATCAAGAGGTTATCAGTGGTATATCGGACACATCATCTCAGTACATACATGGTTTGACATTGTATTAGTAATTCTCTAATATATGTTTCCTGAGTACAGATTTACAACTTTTAGTATTAATCACACTGCAGAGTTCGGAGTTCAATAATTTGGGCAGCAAATATTCCTACGTCCGTGTACCATAGACATTTGTATGTTTAGGCAACCGGTAAGTAGGTAAGTATGACAAGCAACGTAGTGATTTATACCTCACATTTTTTTCTACATTTACAATGTTGTGGGCTGGCATTCCTCGCTGATCACACTCACGCAGACCCTATCGAATACGTTTAGTATTTTACAGTGTTTGAAAAGCTTAATTTCATCATTTTCGTAAATTGTTTTGATTTTTAATGGAACAACAGTTTTGAACCTTGTGCTGTGCCTTTGTCGGTTGAAATCATCGTACTTAACGAACCAGCTACGCTTACTGTTGTCTGTCGATTAATGTGGTAATTTTTAAAGAATTTTAATAACGCGTATACCATTTTGTTGTATTTAAAAAAGTTGTGTATACCTCATTGGTGAAGTTTCATAACAAGTTGGATATGTTTTTGTTTTTTTGGAATCCCAATTGCTTCGCGTTTATTAAACAATTAGGTATGTGTTAAAAACTTGATTATTGCCTGACCTAAGGATTTTTCAATTATTTTGTCAACACATGATAATATAGATAGATAGATACATTTACATAATAAAATTATATCAAGAATAATATAATGTACAAAGGGCGGCCTTATTGCTAGATGCAATCTCTTCCAGGCAACTTTAGGATGGATCAAAATGAATTGGAGAGACAGTGGCAGTTGATGGCGTATTTACAAAGAACAAAAAAAATAAAAATTATTTGTCATTTCTAATAAATATTAAAATATACAGATATTCTGCATTAACCTACTTAACCTACTATAAATACCAATACACATATATATACATATATATAACAAATATATATACATAAACTATATTAAGTATATACAATACATACACATACAGTACAACTAAAGTGAAAGGTAATGTTCATAAACCATTTTTTTAAAAACAGTTATTGATTGTGCTCGCCTAATGTTAATTGGTAATGCATTCCACAAGCGTAAACAGTAAAAGAATGATCAAAACATTTTGTGGAATGCTGTGGCATCTCCAGTCTCAAATTTTCAGATGACCTTAGACATTTTTCATGTGTGTCATGAAGGAACTTGAACCGTTCTTTGAGATAAAATGGGGCTTTAGGGTTGAATAAGACGTTGTAAAGTAAAAAGAGGATATGAGTATTCCGGCGAGAGCGAATTGGAAGCCACCTGAGCTTTTGACGGAATTCTGAAACATGATCATATTTTCGTAGCCCATATATGAATCTTATACAAAAAATTTTAAGTCGCTCAAGCTTATCAAGTTGTGCTTCAGTGAGATTCAGATAGCTGACATCGGCATAGTCGACAATCGGAAGAAGAAGTGATTGTGCAAGCGCAGCTCTAGTGGTAGTTGGAAGAAAGTTACGTAGTCTTCGTAAGGATCCCGCTGAAGCGAAAACTTTACGATTGACTTCCTGCAACTGTGGACCCCAAGATAAGGTACTGTCCATACATATTATCAGGTTTTTTACACTTGTGCTGATCTGTAATGAAATGCCATTAAATTGAATTTGAGACAGTTGAGACCAATCAATTCTTGAAATTAACCCAGGACTGCCTATAACGCATACCTGCGTTTTTGAGGGATTAACCTTAAGTCCATGATTATGACTCCAATCGCAAATGTCCGATAGGTCTGCATTGATTTTGTTAATGGCTTCCGATAGCATGTTGAGCGGAGCTTGTGTATATATTTGTAAATCATCATAAAGATGGTAGGATGAACGTAATTGTTTAGAGATGCAGTTTATAAAAACAGCGAATAGTAATTGAGATAAAACGCCACCCTGCGGTACACCAGCAGTAATACTGCACCAAGAAGACACCGATGGAGCATGGAGCCGGTAAATGTTTTATTTTAATCTTTCGCAAAGGAGCGTGCAAGTTATAAAGCTGTAATAGCTTATTGCAGAAAATATCAACTTTCGCGTTTCCACGTTGCGCGTTATACAAATCTGACTAGTCAGTGTTACCGGCATCTTCTCGAAGTTTGTCAGTATCCATTCCACCAAAATTGCGTTGCACAAGAATTCTCGACTTTGCTTTGGGTGGGCGGACAGCATATAGTAATTGACCTGTAGCTATTTACATTTATATATGAACCATTCTTGTGTTGTGGAGTCGTTTATGAAATATTTGTTAGTAATAACTTTGACGTTCTTTGTTTACACGAGTATTTATTATTTTTGTATTTGATGTCGATGTTGATTGTAAAATGTTTCTGGCACTATTATTGCTTCGGTTTTTGGAGTAAGCTTTTTCAGTTTTTGTGCGCCTCTAAAAATAATCCAGTCTAAATATAAGAATTTGTAATATTATGGTCATAATTATAATCATTTGTTTATTTGCGAATATGGGTATATACATTAAGGTGTTACATATTTATAATTATGAGCAGCCACATTCTACCTCAGGGCACGCAAATATGTCTAAATTTTGTAAGGTTATATAATATTACAAAGATTATGTGTAACATAATTAGTAATTAAAGTTTATATATAAATATGTCTAAAGTTTAATTAGGTTCATTACCTATCTAAACTAACAAAATGTGGCTCAAAGTAATACCGCCCTGCAATTCTATAATAAGGTTATTATTTCCCTTTAAAAGAAAAAGATGTTCACACTACTAGTTCTTACTAACTACTTCTTAATTCCATTCTTACTAAGAGACTAGTCTCTTAGTAAGAATGGAATTAAGAAGTTTATGAAGGATCTTGATAACTGGAATTCCGTCAACTGTAGTCGGTAGGGGCTCACTCATGATTATTACCTTGATCACATGCTGCCTTACTTACGTTAGTATACTAAGTTTATGGAACAAACGTAATCTCGTGCACGGTGACGTCATAGATGTATTTGGTATGGTGTCGCATGTCGGGATAATTTTGCAGCACATGTCGTGTTTTATTCTCCTTCGAACCTCCTTGCCATTGCTGATCTTTAACTTCATCAATTGACTTCTCCTAACACACAGATCTTCAGCGAAGACTTTTGAGAGTTTGTTGTGATTGACAATCTCATTAAGTCAGACTGTGGTAAAGCAAAGGACATCTCCTCCCATAGCCTTATGAGATACATGTTTTTCAATCAATCCATTTCAATACACTGATCAATACATCCAGATCAGTGTATTGAAATCGGCGTAAGCTGCAATATCAGATTAAAACTGCAGTTTTATTTCGCGCAGTTTTCCCAACAGTTAAAAAGACAAAAACAAAAATTTGGTATTCTAGCTCTACTTCTATTGTAGATTGAAAAGAATGTCTTAGCTCAGGTTAAAAATAATTTATTTGGATGGATGGATGGGTTTTGAACTGCGCTTGGTGATAGCCACGTTACAAGTCCACTTTATAATGCCTTTCAAGCTCAATTTTCTATTCAACAGTCCGTTCGTATGCTGCTGTTCAAATATATCACATCAAAGGAAATAGTAATTGATAATGAAAAATAATTAAAGTATTCGATGCATGGTAACAAACAAATCAGCATTTGTATGGTCGCACAATTTTATAAATGCATCGGCGTTAAGTTTTTAAAGTCAGTACACAATCGGCGGTCGAATCCGTTCGCGTAAATCTAACCATAGACAACCAAACCAAACAATATCAAAAGTTTAGCTAATTTTGACGTTTAAACTATTAAGATTTACTATTAAAATACCATTGATATTTACTTGATATTTTCCTAATACAATATTAGTTTAAAGTCGTGATTATCGTATCATTTAAATCATCCAACCAACCCATATAATCCAATCATAAAACTCAAAAGGTGTTCGTCTGAACCAGACGAATTCAAACCTTTTGATAAAAAAATATTTAAAAGTAATTCAAGACTGTTCATTTCCATTAAAAAGATCAAGTAGGTACTCACCAGCTTTCGTTATTGTTTTTAATAATGTTAAATATTCTATGTAAAAAATACAGTAATTGCCTACACATAAAATGTTAATTACTGTGATAGTGGTTGCAAAAATTAATTACCCACCAACGTTATTAATGAAGCTGTTATTGCCGTATTACCCAGCTACAACCGGTTCGGAGGATAACCGGATGATTATTGATTTATTATAATTACTTTTTCATTTGATTATGATTAGGAATGTTATTTTAATAGGCGTAATGGTTTATTATTGTAAGAAGTTACAGTTCAAGTATTTTGGTGTCTGTTGTTGTTCGATAGCGGCCAAGTCGGGATTTATTTACAAAACGTGATTATTCTGCGAGCTATGACGGTAACCTTATTTCTTTGTTCTTTTAGTAACACTTATTGCGTTATATTCCTTACGTTTATACTAACTCTCGTTACATTATATAAATATGAGCATCTACCCGTATGTACGGGAATTAAAGCGATCACGTAATATGTATACACATTATTACAGGTATTACTAACCGTGATCAGCTGATCAGCCCGTGATTTTTATATATTACGTGATCGCGTTAATTTCCGTACATACTCGTATACATAATTATATCATGGAACTCGAAAGTTTTTTTTAAACATTAATGTGTAAGTTTTTTATGGTTGTAGGCACCAAAGGTTAGGTTACCAAATCAGCGTTGGCGCAGCGCCAACGACTGCTTTAGTGATCTTTCCACCAACTGTTACTGCGTCGAGTGTAAGCCCCTCTTAATCTGAGTAAATATTTAGGTAATGTACCTATGGGGTGCTGGTCGTGCAAACCTCCCCCTGGTGGTGCACCGTGGGTAACGTCTGCAGTGACGGTTTTGTTTTCTCCCGTTGGAGAGGGCGCAATTGCCGACGGCAGATAATCTAGCAAGGGCCTGCCTCGACGGCCACTCTGAGTTTTTTGTCTGATCTCTGATGTATGCAGAGCATAATGTTTGTGTGCAGAGTATAATGTGTATACAGATAATCGAAGCAGCAACATAAAGGCGGTTAAAGAAGCCACCAAGGCTACAGCGGCAAAGTTCCCAAGAAACTCCGTGTTCCACGCTCTACAGGCGTTGTCTTAACTTTTACTGCAGAAGCCAGGGAAAGGGGCGTGGGGTAAATGCGAAACCTTAGCGGTCAAGCTGAGAGAATCGCTGGATGCAGCTAGAGTGAGCGTGTCCAGGTCTATCAAATGGGCAGAAGTTTTTTATTTAGTTACGTAATATAAGGATTTATTATGGTGTACTGTATTCTGCTAGTAAAAGTGACGGTGGCCATCTTGGATTTACAATGATACATAACCGTATTGTCTTCAGAACTAAATGTGTGTACCAAATGTCAGATCAATCGGTCTACAGGGAGGGGGTAAAATTTTAATTACTTAATTTCACCCAAAAACAAACGGCAAGCTAAATAAAACTGTTTAAAAACATGTCACTAGAAACTTTCACTAATTGACAAAAATATAGTCAAATTAAGAATCTCCGAAAAAAGTAGAAGGAATCATAATGAGTAAGAACAACGGCTTTTTCTACTGTGGGACAATGCGTAGAGTAGGTGAACCATTTCGTCAAAATATTAAGACTTACATTTTTATAGTTATAATTACATTTCATCTCACTAATATTATAAATGTGAAAGTTTGGATGGATGGATGGATGTTTGTTACTCTTTCACGCCAAAACTACTGAACCGATTGCAATGAAACTTTATAAGTATATAGCTGGAGACCTGGATTAACATATTTGCTACTTTTTGTCCTGACATTCCCACGGAATCGGGATTTACGCGGGTGAACTTTGCCTCATTTATACGTTGGCTTTATTAATTAATTAATAAAGTTTTAATGAACATGTTATTATAAACAGATTTGCTTGTGGTTTCGGCAGGCGGGTCTGTGGTTTTGCATATTTTGGTAAGTTAACACTCAACACGAACACGATATACTTAAATCCCTATATTTGTATTTGTTATATAAATAAATAAACATTAGAAGATATGTATAAAGATTTAATTTTTTTAAGTAAATGGCCTATTGTCTTTTTCCACCGATTTCTCAAACCACATTTTCTTCAGCTAGGACAAGCCACACAGAATAGAGTGAGACAAAGTATTTTGTTTATTACTGCCGGTGGAACGATGCAGGTTTGGAAAAGGAAGTCTATAGGGATCTATAACCACCAGCTCTTCCGTTGTCCAACGTGAAAAGTATGTTGGATGGTACAACCTTCCCCATTGCAACATACCTTTGTTAGGATCCCCTTGTTTCTATGTCATAATTGAGAAGCCACAGCATAGCAGTTGATAGATACCATAACTTGTCGTAGCAGGAGTTTAAGACGCTTACCACGACACGCCAACCCGACTTGCTCTTGCACCATTGCTGTGCCAGAAATACATGAACCAATGAAATGATGAACCATATTTAAGTAGTTTTATTTTTATTTATTTACTTTTTTTAGAAGCTTTTTACCAAATATTTGCCCACTCTAGGAGAATTTAATAAATTAGACATCGCCTGGTGGATGGTCGGATTCTGACCATAATTAACTAAGTTTTGAATGTTTTGTTTTATTTGAAGACCAGTATAATTTGAACTGACATTGTATAGACTCTTTGTACCACGACAGGTCCTTATATAGACCCCTGCAGCTTTTTGTAGCCTTTCCCACATAATTTTTAATTTAATAACTAATTTTCAATAACAACTTTCTGCACTTCTTCTACCGATAAACTTTATGTACTACAAATATCACACTCCTCCGTGCCCGAAATTGCTTTAAAAATAAGTACAAAGAATTCTCCTCACGTATTAATATACAGATATTGAACTTCCAAAAATATTGACTGTGTACAGTACTGAATACATATTTAGTAGCCATTTTTCAGACAATACCTTTCAAATACATTTGTTCTACAGATCACATATTGGCTCAGCCTTTCTCTTTATTTAGCTTTTCAAATGGAAAAATCTATTGTAGTTCAAAAGTCGAATGGAAATAATTACGACATGCACTCAGAAAAAAGTAAGTTATTATGGCTATGAAAAAGGTACAGCGGAATGGAAAAGTGTCATTACGATTTACTTCTCGGTGAATGGTTGAATACAGAGTTGTAAGATGTCATTGCACCAAAGTTTTTATTAGATGTTCAAGTCACTGAAACTGAAAAAGAAAGAAAAGAAAAATAACTTTTGGGTTGTTCTAAGTAATCATTACTGCTTTTTGTTTTGTTACATTTTCGTCAGTACACACTGCACAGTGTAAAATGTCACATGTGTACGAAATAAAGTATTACGGCACTGTGAGGTACTCGTGTCTATGCATTTGCATGGATTCGCATTTTGTGGTGCATGTGCGTGGTGCGGTTGGTACTGTTTGCCAATAGAACCCACTCACCCAGAGTGGGTTGGCCAACAGGCTACTGAGCAAAAACCCTTTCATCTCTTTTAACTGTGACATTAATCTGTTGAAAAACATTTAATTAAAATTATTAGACGGTCTCAAATTAATAAAATAAGAGTACACAGTTCAGCAATATTTCAATTTGGAAAAACTTCAAAACAGGTTCAAGTAATGTGTCTCCCGATTTGCCTGCACATTTATCTCAGCTTCTTAATTTATGAGGATAATAAAAGTCGGTTCCATAGCATTACTTTCGTCCCTTTCAATGCCTGATTGTCATCAATATTAGTACCTAGTTGTTTATTCTCGAAATTTTCTTTATCTGTGCACTACTACTCACATATAATATGTTCATTAATCCACATACAATTATTACAGACATATTAGAAAAACGTGAGAAGAACCTCATTATTATCAGGAGGCTTACAAAGACTAATAGGTAGTTTGAGCCCTTAATACGTCATAATCTTTCGTTCAGTTTGACAATGGAATTTTGCCTCGTATTTTGTTTGGACCCCATTGATAAAATATATAATATACAGAAGTTCTACAAACTTTTCATACAATCTCACAATTGTTGTATAACCATTCTAATTAAGCGTTACTGGCATTCAGCGCAATACTGAATAAATTTCTAAATATAGTATTGTTGTCTTGGGAAAAGTAATCGCTTGAGAATCGTACGTCTTCATTCACTGGGAAAGTTTGAACGAGTTTTTTAAACGTACCTTGGCCATAATTGGCTTGGAAAGGTATGGTTGTATTTTAAGATTGTTATGTATAACCTAATAGTTAGCAGAGGCAATAATTTTTAAGAGGCGGCCAAGGTCTGCCAGGGTTCTCGGGGACTTCCTTCCTAGGGTATACCCGAGTCCCTTGCAATAGACTTATTTATGACGGAACACCGTGTGGTTTTAGTCGGTTCGATTCCGATATACCACTTCACTGGCAGCCCCAGTGGAGTGATGACCCGAGGGGGTTTCCACACCATAAAAAAAGAGGCAATAATTTAAGGTAGCCTGAAAAATACTGTTTTTTTAAACACTATTTTCTTCAAAAGCTTTATCAATCAAGTTTAGTTCAGATCTTTCAATTTAAACATTACTTTTTAACGATATTGTTTATTTAATTTGTCATACAGATACTTCCGGATAAAACCGGATATGCTACAACTTTGATGACGCAACAGGTGAAACGGCGACTGATAGCGGCATTGTGTGCACAACCAGTTTGACTGCACGGATGGCGAAGTGGTTTCAGTGGGCACCTTGCCAACCACCCCAAATATTGTCGGTTTGATTCCCACATATATTCTTTTTTCTGTAATTCGCACGCACCTGTTTCTGTAGCCGCTGAGACACAAGAATGTTTAGCTTTTACTCAATTTTGATTTTCTTTGGAAGCTTTTCTATAATCCCTAAAACTACTCTAATTTAATCGTACTCATCTATTCGGTGAGGGTAAAACTTGCGTAAAAAAAACGATTGATCTTTTTGGGTAACATTGCATCGAATGCAATATATTGCAAATTTCGCTTTCGTCGTCTAATAACATGAGCAAATTCATTGGACTTTATAATTTAATCGAGTGAACCATAATGTTTCGTTGCTCCAACATTACTCTACAACAACGCCCGTTGTTCGATAATGGGGAATTATGGGCCCTAGTGAGGATAATGATCAAACCTCTCCGTCATAAATATTTATTTCTTAAAAATGTTCGCAGCACTGTTTATTTCTTTAGCTATATTTTGGGGAAAACCACGAATCCAGCAACACTATTTACAATGAAGCAGACAATCCGCTTTATTAGTGTCCTTCGTGATTTGTTTGATTAATGATGTATGATTAATTCACGCATGCAGCGCATGCGTGAATTAATCATAATTGGCAGACCACACTCGCAAATTCCCGTTCAGCTGGTACTTATTACCGAATTATACAAAGTGCAGTTCTACTGTAAATACAGATACAGATACAGAATAATTGTCATAATTGGGGTTCGAACCTACAACATAAATGTCGAATTTTAAGTTATTGAGTAACCACGTAAACCTATCCGAGCAGTCTAACAAATCGTAAATCATATGCATGCAAAATACCAGAACCAATAGATAAGCAGATTGAACGAAAGGTACCAATTTGAGCATTGCGCACCTTTATTCATAAACTGAATTGACTCAAAATTTCAATTTTGTGGTCAATCACACTTAAAGTTTGACATGTTTCGATTAATGACTCCAAAAAATCATAAAAAAATAAATAAATGGGTTAAGTAAATTACAAAAACAGATATGTGTAGCGTAATTGAAGTATGTGTAATGTGAAGTATTAAAATAGATAGAAAGTTATACTATTTCAACCAAGAATACACCTTAGAGAGGAGTTTAAAAAAAAAAGTTCGTACTTATTTCACTTTTCACTAAAATGTGTAATCAAATAATTTTGATGTAAACGGAGTAATTGGAAATATTGCAGTTTTATATGAAAATTATCTTGTAAAACCGTGAAATATTCCTAATTAATACTTTCTTAATTTTAATTCTATAATATTAAATAATTAACTGATACTAAAATACAAATTATTTAGGTATTGTTTTTTTATTATTATGTAGAGGTCTTAAAAGGCTCATTACTGAATTCGCTCACTTTACCGGTATGGATATGTACGCCCATACACGCGAGTTAATCGAAAAGAGAATGACGATCTTTTATGTCTGTCATATTCATTATATCGAGTCAGTTGTTGGATTGTACGCATTCTACTAACGAAGCTAATTCGGTTTTGTCAAAAACTCGAAAAACGTAAGTTTTGAATTAATTCAGTTGATGAGATGAGAGTTAAAGGTGAGAATGTTGTTTTGTTTGGCACTTATTTAAATTTATGACATTAAACGGTTTCTTATTTTACGCAATATCATGTGTGTTAATGGAATGCTTCATTCAGAAATAGATCATTCTTTTATATCTGAATTTAGGTTAAATGTACTAGATGTAGGTATAATCCAAAATATTGTTGTCTATCCCCGAGCTCTTTTTTTATATTATAGGGGCAAACGAGCAGACTGGTCACCCGATGGTAAGTAACTACCGTCGCCCAAGGACACCTGCAACTCAAGAGTCACAAGATATGAAGATGGGTCCGTAGATACTGAAAATGCTGAAAGTAGTTCGTGTTGTAGTTTAGTTTTAGAGATATGCGATTGAATGAGAAGATGTTAAGGATCAATGGGACAAATGTAGATATAGATTTATGAGTTCCTTAAAAAATTAAAGGTAGAAGAAACACGTGAAGTCATGCAGCAAGACCATCCACCCGAATCTGGATAGTTAAAATTTTTCCTCTTACCATCGAGATGCGGATGGAGTGGCGCATAAATTTTGTTTGTATGTTAACGGTAAGGAAAGAAAATCATATTTTTTCTCATAAAATTACCATATTGGTTAACTTTGATGTGCGGAAACGCTTGTATAAATATGCCGTAAATAAATTATGTTTCGAATCTTTTGATGTATGCCTATAGAAGAGGTTTTCCTGAGGGACTCAGTATGGGGTTGTTCAAGAAAGGAGTGTATAGGTTTCTGAAGCGTCGTACGGTACCCGCTTACCATTAGGCGGACCGTATGTTTGTTTGCCACCTACGTAATAAAAAAAACGTACAAACGTAGGTGTGAGTCTTACTCGTGCCCCGGGGTTCCGTAAGCAAACAAACTTGTAAGTAGGATAGTACTACTAATACTGGAATACTAATAATGGAAACTACCCTATACGTTTTGATTTACCTGCAAAATGTTCAAATTTGGTAGAAAAAGGGCCTGGACAGAGAGACAGACGGATAACAAAGTCATCCTATAAGGGTTCCTTTTTTACTTTTGAGGAACAAACCCCTTAAAAGAGGGACTTCGACTGCCTCTTTCTGCTAATACATGCATATTTTTTTATTTTAAGAAAAGAATACTAGCAACGTAGGTCACACATTACTAGTATTCTTGTTAACCCCTCCAGCTAAGCTAAATGCTTGTGTTAGGAGTGAGTGCACGTCGGTAGTGCACTGGGTGGGGTTCGAACCCGCAACCACTTGATCGCAAGTCCGACGCCTTAGCCATTACGCTACCGCCGCTTTATACACATAATAGATTGCTTGCGTTGTGTAAATGTATGCGTATGGTGTAAGACACTACATAATTATTATTACCATTGCCATTCTACCGTTGCCGTTTAAATATCTGAAGTATTTCTATAAAACGAAGACTTTTACGAATAAAGCGTACCTTCTCACGTATAAAACGCGAGTGTTCATTCATTGAAAGTCACGATTCCTCGTTACGAGCTTCGTGTAGGGATGTGACATTGAGGGAAAAAAATCGATTAACAAATAATCGATTTTTCTCTGCTCAATAAAAATCGATTAGAGAAAAATCAATTTTTCCGACAAATAATCGATTTTTGTGGAAAATCGATTTTTTTCTTATTATATGTAAGAATGCCCCGCTGTTATGAGTATGTTACGGTACGTGTGATGAGTTGAAATTTTTTAATAATTGTCTATTATCAATATCAATACAAATAAATAAAATTATTTTACAGTAATTTTTGTAATCCTTTGATGTGTAATCAATATTAAGAAATTAACACTTTCAGTGCAGGGCGACACGATTGGCGTGCTCTTCCACATTTCCTCCAGCTGCTGAGAACACCCCTGACGCGTCTACAATGTTTCGGCAATATTTAAGCTATTATGCAGCATTGTGTATTAAAAATAACAGTATAGCTTAATTATTTCAGAAGTTAACCAAATTTGAAGTTGCTCCTGTGCTACAATAATTTTTATATTCCACAAAAAAATGTTTTACATACAATGCCGAGAACACGCTAGGCGTGTTCAGCTGCATAGATTGTCAACTATCGCAACTTATACTTAACTAAAAACGTTGATCTGCATAATATTTTTTATAAAAAATCGGGTTAAAAAGTTAACTATTTGATGCAAGAATTTTTCAATGATGGACATTATTTTTCCGTAAATATTTTTTTTTTATACCTTTTGCACATAAAAATTTTGTTCTAACAAAAAAATAATTCGCAAAAGATCGACAGTAAGAAGCCACCGCAAGTATTTTACGACCTCTCTCCTAATAAGTAAGAGGTTCTTTTGGTGCTGGGAAAATGTTGTCAATTTCTGCCATAACTACAAAATGTGTATGCCTTCTATCTTATTTTGTAACATTTTTCTAAATCATCTAAACCACTTTTTATGGACCGTAATCAAATTACCGATGTATGTAACATCGGCATGTAAGTCATGGAAAAAGTAAGAAATTAATCACTTTTATCACAACCAAACTGAAAAACTGACAAATTAAAAAAGTAGACAGTCATGGGACTGCCGACAGAAGTGAAAACTTAAAACGACGTGTCGCGTCAACGAAGTTTTGAATAAGGTTTTCGCTATAAAGAAAATTTATAAGGGCGCTATAATTTTTTTATTTTACCATATGAATTGTGCAAACAATAAGTACTTTATTTTTTTTTATAATAACTTCACACATCACGCACACGGCCGTCTGATTCCAAACTAGGCAGAACTTGTACTATGGTAACCAGCCAGACTGCTGATAAACGTACTTATATATTTCTAAATACATACATATTATAGATAAATTAAACCCAGACACAGAACAAATTATCGTGCTCATCACTCAATTATTTGTCCTGGGTGGGAATCAAACCCACGACCTCTGGCTTAGCAGTCAGGGTCACTAACCACAACAGGCCAATCATATTGAACTAATTATATTTTTAAACATTAATTAATAAGGAGCTGATAGAACTCAATGTTTAGATTAGCGCCCTCTAGTGGATCTATATATGTATTATTAGGGTGACGGTCACGATTTCAGTGCCTTTTCCCCATAGCAAAAGTGCACAACGTGCCTAAGAAGTTTTCACTTAAAAAAAAGTTATGATGATAATTATTCTGGTTGGTCATAAATAAATGAACCTAACCTAAAAAACTCATTCGATACTATCAATATAAATGAGCAGCGAAAACACTACATTTCATCTGTTTTCTTACATACTTTGACTTATTAGAGTATTGAAAGTTTTTATTTGAATTAATTAATCATTTTGGCAATGAAGCTGCAACATTGTTTTATGTCACCTGCCTGTATTTTTTGTGTCTCCAAAATGAACATTTTTTCTTGCTTCTTTCTTTCTTTCTAATTATTAATGATCCATCACCCTTAGTGATGAATGTTCTTCAATAAACTGTTTACTCTGTACAAAGCATAGAAAGAAGGAAGTGCTGCCATCGTAGATGTACAGATGGCGTTAAAATTTAATGTATTATAAATAAGTGATTCACATCACGCTCCAGACTCAGTCAGTCCGGCGGGTTGCAGACGAAAAATAAATCGACAGTGATCCAAAAATCGATTTATAGTAAATCGATTTTTGGAAATATAAAAATCGATTCAAAAAAATCGATTTTTATAGAAAAAATAATTGATTTTTTTAATAATCGATTATTTTTTAACATCCCTAGCTTCGTGTTGAATTTCACGTGCTTCGTTCAGTTTACAGGACATTGTAATTCTGGAATCTACATTGTATAGGTACATCAATTTTAGTGCACAATAAATCTGAGGGTACTTTTACGACAACTATTACTGCCATTTTTAAATTTATTACGTTTAATTAGAAATTTATAGTCAATAATCTTTGACGTACTGCAAACTGCAATCCAACAGCTCGCTTATGGCGTTTTTACAAGCTTTATTGTTTTGTATTCGTTTGTCCTGTATTTATCTAGCTATGTAAACAATTTTTTTAACTTTGCTTTCTCCAACTTCAAGAAGTCTGATTAACTTTAAAAATTGGACACGTGTCGAGGACCAATGACAATACAGGACAACAAAAATAGTTTCCTACTGAGGCGTGTTCTTTTGTTCCTTTTTTAATTTTTGTACAACTTAGATGGCAAAAAGGACAGTGCCCGTCCTGATAATGAACTGTTACTGGTACCAATAAAACATCTTTGGTGGTATGCATGTATGCATGGTCAAATATGACTAGCTCTTATGGGGGTGTGGCGTCGCTATTCAACGGTCACGCATCTCCTTAGAGGAGGAATGGTTTTTAGTCCTTGATGATATCCTTGATGTTCTGTTCTTTTTATAGAATTATGTATTCAAACTAACTAGCGTGAGAATTTTCATTGCGTCATGTAGGATCAGTAGTTACGACGTAGTTTTTGTGGTGTTTGCTATGACGCGCTGAAGTAGGTACATTTCACTCTATTGAGATGTTGCCACAAGTGGATTTTTTCTTCCGAGTGTTGCAACATTGTTCTGATCAGGTTCACAATTTGGTTGTTTGTTGTGCTTGCCTATTTCGTTCCCATTATTTTAACACCTTAACTTCAAACTAATAAAAAACGATATGATTATCTCTATTATTGCTTATAAAGGTATTATTTCTAAAAAGTCTTTGTCATCAAACAAAAGACGAGTATTTTTTAATATCGGAAAACGATTCAAGCTTTTTATTATATTGTCGTTAAACCAATGTATCCACTTGGTGCCGTGAAAGCATTTAACAGATGTATCGCTTTCAATATCAATAGCCGTAATTACGTGCTCTCCAAAGTGTAATCAACCTATATTATGTACTGATTGTGGATATTTTAATGAGAATCGTGCGGTAAACTGGTAAATTTTAAAAGGCAAATATAAATACATATTTTATTATTTTTTTTTTTTATTAAAACTTTTTGCACATTAGTACATAGGCGGACTTAATGCCTAAGGCATTCTCTACCAGTCGACCTTTGGGTGATGCAGAGAGAGAAGAAGTAGGTGCAATTAACAAACTTGTAATAAAATTACAAAGAAAAGAATGGGATACATACAAAGTTCGATACGAATATACACACACTTTATACACAAATACTCGTAACTTTAGTGTAACATATATACACACACACATATACAAATACATACATAGCTATATAATACATATATACTATACTATAAGTACAAATAGCAACATTAATGGTTCGAACTATTGACGAATTGACTCCGCCAACTCCTTGAATAAGAGCTCCTTTACTCTTACCTTAAAAGTGTAACGATTTGAAGCCGTCCTGACTTCATCATATTTATATCACATTTATAAAGACTCTTTTTTCACTTTTAATTCTGTAAACAAGCACACACCCCGCCTGATGGTGAGCGGCTATCGACACCGAATGCACTTAGGTATTGCCAACACCATGCCCTCCTATAAAGCTCTGAGATCTGGCTATTATACTTCGTAGTATAAAGAAACAGCAGTACTTACGCTCGTAGTGTTGTCTATCCCAGATTTTTTGTGCTACAATTAGACAAGAAGTCAGCTTTAAACTTTCTCCTAAATCAGACGAGCAAACCTCTTTTCGCCAAAGCCTGGACAACGAAAGAAGCAAAGCCTGTCTCCCTTTTTTAGTCCCTTGTGTATAGAACCCACAACACTCGGCGCAGTGTAGTGGCGATGTGACCTCTTAAACCATTGCGCTATCCTTGCAGACAATTTTTAAAATGAGAAGCTCTTGGTTAGTGTAATATAGTATGACAGTTTTTTCATTTATACTTTGTCCTTTAACTAACCCTGAGAATCTCATTGCAAGGATTCCAAAAATAGAGTTGTGTTACACAATTGTATGCACAAACATTGTAACTTCAAGATCTAAAGAGATTGGTCGTGAGTTTTTATTGTCGTGTTTTCTCGCAGGTTCGGAATACTGCTAAAACACTATGTACTAAATGTGAATATAGCTTCTGCCAATTCTGTTACTCTGCAACTTAAAAAATATAAGTTGCTTCTAGTATTGATGTTTCTGTCTTGAGCTAGGTTACTTGAGATTAAATACATTGCCCTTAATTTCATGCCGATATTCCCCTCCACCTGCCTTAGCGGCTAGTCGCAAATGGGCGACGTTCGTGTGTGCCAGAACGTCTCCTGTTTAGGAGTTTAACCCGAAGGTGTCTGCGATTTTGCGATCAGTAGCCAGGAGGGGAACCGCTGAAATTTTGCAGCCGTTCCCGGGCCTTCTCATTTAGACGCAGTATGGCATACGTATGGTTTCAGCCAGTTCGATTCCAATACACCGAAAACTCTGATGGTTGTGACGGCGGAGTCATTACGGTTTCCACAAACACAAAGAAGGTAAAATATTTAAGTTGAACTTTTGTGCTAGTTGTAGTTGAACATTATACACTTTAAAGTCCTAAGCTAAAGTCTTTTTCTGGACTTTAAGCTTAGTCGCTTACTCTTACTCATTTCTGTATAGCCTTACTTGATGATATAAAGTATGAAGATCATTTCAAAAAGTAATGTGGGCAATATTTCTTTCGTGAATAGCTCCTGTCTGCTTAATGGCTTCATTACAACGTGTTGTTTGCGTTCCTGTAACGTTCGGCATAAGGTACCTGAATCTTTATTTATCATCGCGATGATATATTACATTACTTTCAAGTGAGTTTATTTTCTTTATAGCTGCGTGGCAAAATATAGCTGTCAAATAAGGAAATACGATGTACATACGTTGATAAATTTGATTGAAGATATGTAATGATCTTGAAGGGCCGCTAAAACCAGGCTTTCTCCTATTTTAGGCCGAGCATGGTGCAGCATGTCGTTTTTGGACACACCGCTTTCTGAAAATCCCCGGTATTATTAACGGTCCGAGTGGGATTAAAATGATGTGGATTAAAGAGAATATTGATATTCTCGAACATACTCATAAATAGGGGATCGTGATAACATCTACACATATGTTATTATCCAAATACCACACTAAAATTTTCTTTCTTACAAATTTTCTGGTATAGGGGGCAAACGAGGAGACGGTTCGCCTGACGGTGAATGATTACCACCGCCCATGAGCACCTGCAACTGGAGGGGGGGGGGGGAGGGGCAGGAAGGGTCACATTCGTATTTATAGTATTGATCAGGTGTATAGAGAAGAGCTTTGATCACCATACTTGAGAAACTTCACGAACTTGATTCCGCATGGAACGGCGACACATTACGTTACAAGATTATTTACTTTAAAAACTTGTTCCACGTTAAAACAGGCAGTTAAAAGTTAGTATAGTATTTAGTGTTTAATAGACGATATTTGATTGGCATTCTTCAGCTTCCGAGATTTTCAATTATCTTTATGTGACCCGGATTTGTATCATTTTGTGACCCGGATTCATTGCTCTCGAGTGTATTTGTATTGCTGTGCGATTGCTTGAAGAAAGATGAAGTTTTAAGATATGAAGTTTTTAGATTTTAGATTTAAGTTCACCGGTAAATATAACATATCCAGTTTAGATTTATAATAAAATAAAAGAAAAAAAAAATTAAAATTATATATTATTCTTAACTAAAACTAGCAACCCGCCCCGGCTTCGCACGGGTACAAATCATACACCTAAGCTTTCCTCATGAATCCCTCTGTCTATTAGTGAAAACCGCGTGAAAATCCGTTCAGTAGTTTTTCAGTTTATCGCGAACAGACAGACAGACGCACTTTGTTTTATAATATGTAGTGAAAAGCAGACTCTTTTCTTTATACATGTAGATTTAAATATTAAAAATGCTCTTAAGGGTAGACATCCCTAAGGCTTAATTTTGTCACTCGTTAGACACAGTATTATTCCGGTTTAAAACATTACGCTTCCTATAATAGCCTGGGAAAGCTAAATATAGCCTTACGAAAGTCTAAAGACATTCTTGAAACATATCTGCGCCTTGCAGAGTAATTTTAGTCAATGGGGACTGCTTAAGCAGTACCCGATTTAATTATTAAATTGCTTACGTTTGGTATAATATTTTTTTTTTTGAAGTGTAAACTTCTTTAGGCACGTTGGGCACTTTTGGTATGGGGAAAAAGCACTCAACCCGCGTCCGACCGTCACGCTCAAATGACACATACTGTCATCATGACATATAGATGTGTTTTCACTTCTGACATGCAGTCCCACGACTGACAGTTCTTTTTTTATTTAAAACTGTTTTTCAGAATAATATAAATTAATAATAGCACTTGAGAATTGGTCAGACGGAATCACTATAAAAAAATATTTGCGTTGTGCAGCAGATGATGCTGTGCAAAGTGGAACAAGTTAACCTTTAGCCTTGATTTTGGACTGAAGATAAACCGCAGCAAGGCATCATCATCTATCTACCCTTGCTCTAATTTAATTTAGGGTCGGCGCAATTTATTTCAAGCTTACTATACTTACAAGGTTTTGGCGGATTATTTTTATGGTCGGCCACCTGCCGTACGCCAACCCTCCTTGGGAATATTATCGTTGTAAGACAGGAAAAAAGGAACAAGGTATATTGGGATGATTAAAATGCATAGGGGAAGGAAGCTAGGGCATGGGATACCATTAGGTAGACACCACAAGTCATTGTGAGGAACGAGACTGAGACTGCAGTAGCTCGGGGTCGCGTACTCGTATGTACGATATGTCCTGTAGTTGGAGAGGGCACTGGGACAAGTACACCAACTGGAAGATCATTATTGTCGATCAAGCTAATAATAACTCGCCTGAAGTCACTAAAGTTGCAAATTGCGAAGTTGTTCAATCAAATATCTATTTTGGGACATATTTGGATGCGCGGAGAATGAGAAACACGACCAATTAAACTAAAATGTGACTTTTCAGGCCATTGGTGTCCTGTTTTTCTTTACGGTGCTAAGACGTGGACTTTAAGAGAAAGCGACAATAAAAACTTTTAACAATAATTAAAACGACGAAAAATTATTAAAAACCAAAAAATAAATAAACCTTTTAAGTCTTGAATATTTATTTTGCTTATAATTTACATAAACTATAAAATTTTATATAAAATAATTTTGAGTCGGTGGTAAACAACAACCTGATTAATTATCTAAAAGACAATAACCCCTGTTCAGTAACCATATTCCTGACGTAAATACTTGTATAAAAATGTAAAAATAATTACTACAATAATTTGAGTTTGACGCGTGAGAAATATGGATAACACCTTTGGTCATAGTCCTTTAGATATTAATCCGTTTGTTGTTTAGCACCGAATCAAAATTAGTTTATGTAAATAAGCTAAAAACTCAAAACTTCAGAGGTTTATTTATTTTGGTTTTTAGTTATTATTCGTCTTCAAATTTTTTTGTTAAAAAGCTTTTATTTTATGATTTTTTATAACTCGCGTCATCTTTCAATACTCTGACAATTACTATCTTTTAATTCATTTAATACTAAATACTCAAAAATCCTAACAAATGTCTTTTCTTCAAAGCGTACTTATTGGTTTCTGTCACTAAAACCACAGTTTTATATTTAACTTCTAATTGTTTAGGGAAGGTATGGTTTCCATTATCAGCTAAGCTTCATGATGTGATGATTCCTTAACGCAAATACCTGATTAAATTATTAAAAGTTAACAGAAACACTTATAGTGCCCAAATTTTTCAAGGGTTTCTCTCAATTTTATAAGGATCCTATCATCAGATTCTGACTTCCTTAATATGGGACCACTTTTGAGGGATACCCTATTTAAGTTAACAAAAAATCATCAAAATCGGTTCATAAATAACGGAGTGAGGGCTGAAAGTACATAAAATATATAAATATATATATAAAAATCCTCCTCCTTTTTTTCGTCGGTTAAAAAGATTTTAAACGCTTTAGAAATGTGGTGAAAAGTTAAAACTGCACTCATAGGTCTACTCCACTAATGTCCAAGAAGAGCTCTTCTTGTACGGGGGGAATGGCGCCAGATTGTTGTGAAACTTGCCACCAGCCCTGATGTGGCAACCGACCACTCTGCCAAAAGTTTGACGACGAAGGAAGAAGAAGAATAATATAATTAGTTCATATTGTAACCGTATATTATACGGTTGTACTCCCATATATATTTCGGGTATATCCGTCTAGTTCCGGGCTTGATTTGTCGCAACAACGAGTGAAAGTTACCTTGAGCTAGCTCCTGACATCGACACTTCAGGTCGCTTCACCTGAAGGGCCTAGTATACCGGATTTCTTTAATATTAAATATAAACCCATTTTGTTTTTTATTTTTGGTGTATTGCCTTTATGTCATGCCGTAAACCTCTATAAAAGATAAAGCAGGCATTACGTTTTTTTAGCAGTCATCAATATACAGCGTAATTCAATATTAAATCTCGGTTCGAAGGCAATAAATTCTTCTTCTTCAGATATATTGTCACATGAGAAGCAGGCATGAAATTTTATAGCGGGTTGATTATGTAGCTTTTTAGCTCAGTGGATAGTTAAATCACTTTGCATTAGCAATAATGTATTAAGTAATTTTTTGAAATGATTTTTTTGACTTTAAGCAACGACTGTTGAGAGTTCAATTTATAATGTGTTCAGCGAGTGTCAGTAGGGGTTGTCCCGCTTATACGTGTACGTTGTAGATGTAGATGACAAACATGCAGAGTGTGTGACCACCAGACAATGATGGCAAGGCGATTTACATTAGTTGCTAGTATTCTTTAATAAAAAAAAAAAAAAAGGTGACATACTTTTGGTTGTTTTTATTTTATATACAATTTAAAATTAAGTTCGTTTTTCGTACATTTCGTTTTTGTTAATCTTTTAGTATAGAAGCCCACGATGCTAAATGTGTATTTACTCCAGTGTCGTTGGGACCTATTGGATTCTGAAGATTAGATGGTAGAAAGAAAAAGAGTTCAGGCGATGTGTCCGTTTCATTAGTGGGGGCTTCAGTTCAGCTTCTACAAGCTTTCAAAGATGTAAAAAAAATAGTAAAACGGACTTACTCTAGCGTGTCAGATATTAATAGTGTAGATACCCCACATGTCTCTGATAATGGGGATAGGTTAATCTGCCCATTTGCATGGTGGGGGTGGCCGTATGGAAGGGTAGAAAAAAGGAAAAAAAAAATATTCGAGCGCGTCAGATATTAAGAGGGTATGTTAAGTACACCCGAAAGAAACCCCCATTCAATAATCTAACGATTCGGAAGTGACGCACGCTCGCAGCGGCTTTTTGAAAATGCAAAAAAAATATCGCCATTTTGACCAAGTCGAGCGCGTCAGAATATAGTTTTATACGACATTATACTATGAAAATAACTAAAATAGACTAATCTGACTGTTTCAATATAAGTCAGTTCACGAATTTTTCTAACTGCGTATGCTGCTGAGCTGAGTGTATTCGATAATATTTATTTATTTTAATTAATAATAATTTCGTGGTATCAATTAGTTTCAATTCGTCTTATTTAACCATTATAGTATTTTCCACCTGTTTAACGTTTAGAGTAGTGAATAAGATATATTTAGTCTTTTCTCCATTAAAATGTAAGTTGTCAACGTTAAACCAACAAACCACTATCGAAGTTTGTGCTTATACATTTTAGTCTAAATAAGAGTAAATTATCATCCACAAACAACACTATCTCGTAGTTGCTCTTAACAAAATGAGGTAAGTAAATAATTGAAATCGGTTTGCACGCAAGCGCCCTTACGTTCTCCAGCAGCTTTCAAAAAGAACATAAACAAATGGACAGAGTATAGTGTGGTGATGGTATGAGAGAGTGAGAGATAGAGAGAATGTAGAAAGGAAAGAGAGGCGTGGAGTGGGAAATACATGCTTCACTGCAGCTGAAGGAACTAAACTTGCTTTACAATTTTTGTAACTTCGGCTTGTGGAAATGGGCAGATTGTATGTTTTCTGTTATCCTTGAATTATTTCCTTCAAAATAAAAAAAGTTTGTAAACCCATCCACTGCTTTGCGTCACGCTCAAATCGTCAGATTATCAAAATGTACACTTGTCAGCATGTAATTAACCCACCGTATCTTAATCTGACGCGCTCGACAATGTCAAATGATCGAATTTTTTTTGCAAGTTTGTAAGCCACCCACTGCCTTGCGTCCCGCTCAAATTGTCAGATTATCAAAATGTACACTTGTCAGCATGTAATTAACCCCCCTTATAATAATATGCCGCGCAGGAGTAAATCCAAAAAATCCCTTAATGGGCTCCCCTACTAGTACCGAAGGATGTTTCTTTAAACATATATGTCAACCGATCTGGAGATGTACAACTATAATAAATAACAAACATAACTAGTCATAACAAACCAAAGGTTAACTGCATGTCACTCGCTTTTTTTTGTTACTCAGGAACCTCTAGTCCACCTTTGTATTCCAGATAGCGACAATTAATGACATATTTAGTATCACCATTATGATTTGATGATCATTGTTCCAGCAAAAACAGTAAGGATTGGTTTAAACATTATAATATTCATTTCATTAGACGAAGTATCATAAGAGTTGTATAATGATCATAATAATTTGGAGTCCGTTTTGTTAATTTGTTTTAAACATTATCTTTAACATAACTTTTATAGATTTCTATAGAGACTAAGGAGATACAATCTTTATTTTATAAAGATTTTGTGTCTTCTTAATCTCTCTGTTGTCTAAAAAGCTAATGAGTATTAGGCTTGCTTATTTGAATTCTGATCACAAGATACGGCAAATGTATTTATTTAGTACAATCAAACAAAGAAATATGTGTATGGATATTAAATGTATTGTATTGATATTATATAAAGTTTCCCAGGACATATAAACATGTGCACGTATACCATAGCAAGCACACCTTAGAACTTGACTTCTAAACCTATTAGTACATTTAAATGAAGTGAAGAATTGCTATGAGCAGAATATCGAGTGAAGTCCAGCTTCGCGGTCACTTAGAGGTTAAGGCCAAATTAGTCTCGAAGAAGCTTTGTGTCACCCCGGCCCACCGCCTACAACTTTATAAGGCGCAGGTTAGGCCGCATATATTATTATCTCTATGCAGGAGTACCCCAGTACCAGTTTCTCTTTCTGGACCGCATTCAACGGAGAGCGAATCGAATCGTCGATTGCCGGGATATTTCGGATCGGCTTGACCCCTTGGCGTTGCGTGGAGATGTAGCTTCACTCTGCATTCTCTATCGCCTGTACTTTGGATGTATATCGGCGGATATATTAGTATTTGTTCGGACTTATACCGGCCGCAGCGTTTCGCCATTGCTCAACGCGAGAAAACTGTTACCCCCTTACCTGGATAGTTGGCAATCCACCACTGTCCGGTTCTCCAGAAACTTTTTGCCTCGCACAAACAATCTCTGGAACAAATTAACGCCTGCGGTATTTCCGGACTGATACGACCTTCAAACCTCCAAGATAAGAGCGTATTCCCATCTCAAAGGCCGGCAACGCCTGACTCTTAAGTTGCAAGTGTCTATGGACGTAGGTGTTCACTTACCATTAGGTGACCCGTCTGCTTGTTTGCCCCCTATAATATAAAATATATATTTTTTCAATACAAATTATTAGTATCAAACCGAAGCACTATATTTGTGTTACGGTTCGTTGACGTCTTAACCTATTGAACTGGTGATGTCTCGGTCTCAGAACTTACCAAGTATTTAAGTAATATTATTATCTCCACAAAGTCTTGTTAGTGACTGTACTTACGTTAATAATTTAGAAATGTCTGACAGATCAAACGAACTCACTGATAGGTAATTGACAGAATCGTAAATTTGATTATTTCTAAGAAAAATGTTGAGCACAAATCGAGAGATGGAATAGAAATTTTAGTCTTATAGTAATTTATTACGGAGTAACTGTATTTATGAAATATATTAAATAATAATAGCAAAACCTAATTTTTCACTTATAAGCTTAGTTTTGCATCCTCTCCGATTAAAGAATTAAGTTTCATAGGGTTTCATAGTTTAGTATCATAATTACACATCAAACAATTTTTATTTATGCGATTGACAGTAACAATTCACAATATTATTCATGGAAATTGATTCATCTATATTTACATACTAGCTGTGCCCGCGACTTCGTTCGCGTTTTTTTCGGAAAACAGCATATTCGTTTATTGCATAGTACCTCTTTCTCCAGGCAGGATTTTTTATACTGTATTGGCGATGAAACAACCTGGAGCGTACAAAAAAGGTTGTTTTGGTTGCTTACACGTGGAAGCTCACCTCACCGGGCTATTGGCGATTGGCCGTATATTAGGCTTAAACCAACTAAAACCACACGGTGTGCCTCACAGCACCGTTTATGAGTTGACCGTCGGTACGGCGACGTTTTGCCTCCAATGATCCACCCAGCGCTGGCTAGCGGACGGCAACTGGGCTATGTCCAGACATCCTCTTCACGGGAGACTCTGCTTCGGGTGAAGAACATTAAACTCGTCTCATGCACCCACGGCCGCTCTTAGCGTACGCATGAGAGCACGAGTGAAAAGGTTCCACCTGGAAGTTTTTCTACCGAATCCACACCGTCACCTCCTCCTTGCGCGAGATGTTCTCCTCGCAGAAAATCGTCATAAAACAATTGTGACGACCTAACATCTCGATACGTCCGACTAATTGGGAGACTCTTGCTGTAGTCAGTCAGTGACGCTTCCTAGAAACTATGGGCCCCCTCGGTATACCTAACACCTACCTACCTGTTTGCTTCTGAGCTTTGTTTAGTCACGGTGTAATTTAAGATTTCATTTCCCACTACTGTAACTGAACGGAAAATGAATGGTCTGAAAGTGTAAAAAAAACTTCAGAAGTGTAAAAATATTTCAGCTTAGATGTAATTTTTTTGGCGACAGTGTCTGCCATGCATTTAGTATAGTTAAATACTGTAATACTAACAAAGTGTTAAGTTAACTAACAACTAAGTCATAGATGCTTTAAATAAAAATTCTATTCTATTTTAATATAATCATGTTGATGGGAATCAACGCGATCACGTATTTAAAAGGTATGACATACCTTTGCTTTGGCGTGTTCGTGGCCGTGATCACAAGCCTGTAGGTACTGTAATACTTTTTAAATACGTGATCGCGTGCATTCCCGTGAACATAAAAGTTTAAAAGTTTGGATCTTCTTTTTCTATAACTCTATTTATTAATATATGTATATTTACCGGACTGGCTTGATGGGCTAGTGGTTAGTGACCCTGACTGCTGAGCCAGAGGTCGTGGGTTCGATTTCCACCCAGAACGAATTATTCTCTGTCTGGGTGTAATATTTATAATATGTATGTATTTAGAAATATATAAGTATGTTCATCAGCAGTCTGGTTACCATAGTACAGGCTCTACCTTGTTTAAGATCAGACGGCTGTGTATGAGGTGTGTGAAGTTGTTATTACTATTTATGCCCTGAAACATATTTATGAATTTAATGCTTGGGAGAGGCCAAATAGCTCGTTGGCATAGTCAAGAACCAGCTATCGATAACTCTGGGATCACTAAACAAAAAAAAAAAAACTCCTGCTGCTTCAGCAATCACCACAGAAAAGCATATTCCCCTATGATATCCTACGATTGAAAATATACATTCACTCGAAATCCTTCAAACAAACATGACTATTTGCAGGTAAAATCTAATGTAACTAATAATATGTCTTTAAATCACAGGTAAAAATCGATTCTTTGTACTCTTAATATTTATTAGTTAAATAAATTGAGTGGTTTTAGTAGTATAGTATAAGTATTAGCTTATTTAAAAGGTTTATTTATTTTTTGCTTTTTAGTTTTTTCTTCGGTTTAATTTTTTGTTAAAAAGGTTATTATTTATGAATTTTTTTTTCATCATCAGTTTGGTTACATGATGTGATGATTTCTAAAAAAACACTATTCGCTTCTACAATTTTCGAGGGTTTCTCTCAATTTAATCAGAATTCCATTATCAGATCCTGACTTCCTTTACATGGGACCACCCTTGAGGTATACCCTATCTAACAAAAAAGAATTATCAAAATCAGTTCATAAATAACGGAGAGGGCTGAACATACATAAAAAAAAGAATATGTATAAAAACGGTCGAATAGAGAACCTCCTTTTTTTTCGTCGGTTAAAAACGATAGCTAATTTAAAAATGTTAATTAGTTTATTTATTTAAAAAAAGTGCAAAAATAGAAAAGAGTGTCAAAGAGGGATTCGATCCAGCACCCAGCCTAGTAGAAATCGTACTCTACACCAGATAAGCTAAACGCTCGCTGTGGTGAATTTCGAAATAAGTGCATACATTCTACTAACGTTACAATGTTATTACAGCTTTCATTGATTTTCCTGTGGAAACCAAAGTTTAACCCGGGATAAAAGTACTCTATCACCTGCGCAGGCACTCAAACTATTATCATACTAAGTTTCAAGCATATCCCTTCAGTAACTTCTGAGTTTATCGTGAACATACGAACAGACAGACAGACAGAAAGACAGACAGACAGACAGACAGGCAGACAAAAATTGTTTCAATCGCATATTCGGCATCGATATTTTAATACCCCTCAGTCAATTTTTTTAAAATATATTCAATGTACAGAATTCATTCCGCTACAGATTTTCTGAACATTATAGCTATTGAAGAAAAACTAATAAAGGGGTCTTTATTAAAGTAACAGAACTCAAAACAACAGTTCTTAGATTTTTTTTCTGTTTGTCAGAAACGGCTTAACCGATTTGAATGTGACCAACCGATGGGTGGTATTACAGTATTTTTTTGTGGCGACTTTCGTCTGACTCTCCCTGTTACCACGTGGCACAAGGGTTGATGAAGTAACAGCATGTCTAAAGAGTTTTAGATTGTAAATTATCCCTATGCATTTGACAATAAATATGTAAGCGTGAATAGGTGGCAACGAAAATGCACAAGAGTTTTCTAATTTGCTACTTGAGATTAGTAACGGAATGTATCCGTAGGAACAAGGAAAAGTTGTTTTACATGAAAACCTGTGTGGCAAAGTTTCATCGATGTGAGAATTATATGTGTATGGAAATGTGACAGAATATGAAATATCCTATGTATGAATATTCCTGGCTTTGCAAAAGAGCTATTTTGACACGACGAAACAACCAAGCGGCAGCAATAAACACTAAAATTTTAAGCTTTGTTTCGGGGGATAATATAAAGTATATTTCCATTATTAGAGTTATGGAAGAAGAAGACTACCAACTACCCAGTAGAATTTTTATGATCTCTCAGTGCTCCTGAATTGCCAGCTCATAAGATAAATGTAAAAGTCATCGTATCTATAATGCTCCTTAGAAATCTAAGCCCAAAAAATCTGTAACGGCACCAGATTAAAAGTAACCAATTTACAACGAAACGTAATAGAAGCAGAGAATTTAACAGCCTGCGGAGCAGGTGATAGTGTTTTTATACCCCGGATTCCTCTCATTCGAAACTATTTTCCGTTTAGTTTTAAACGAGTCCAGTTCCCAGTTACCCTATGTTATGCCATGACAATTAATAAAGCCCAAGGTCAGACGCTGAAAGTCGTGGATGTGGATTAAAGTACTGGTTGTTTTTCGCACGGTCTGTCGCGTGTGAGTAATCCTAGGAAACTATACAGTTTCCTATAGCCGCCTATAGACGTATAGCCGTCGACGTCGATGGCTATACGTCTAATCCTGTGTATAATAATAGAGAAGCATTATTGTAAATTATATAATAGATTACTGGTATTGGATAATAATATAATAAGTAGCAGATGTTAAAGTTTTACTTTAACATCTGCTACTTATTATTACTACTCACGAACCTTGAAATGGAAATGGACTGGTCACATGTTGAGAACAACAGAAGGAAAGTGGACCAGAAAAGTAACAGAATGGTACCCATGGGACGGAAAAAGACGTAGAGGAAGGCAGAAAAAAAGTTGGAGACGATCTACCCAAGGGTTGGAGAAGGACAGCAAATGACAGGCAAATGTGGAGGGAACTTGAGGAGGCCTATGTCGCAAGACAGCCTGAACTGGTAACTGATATTAAATGTTAAGTTATATACAAATAGAAAAAATAGAAATAAGTATAGTTAGTATAGTATAGTTAGTATAGTTTTATGTTTTATTATATTGCAAAATGTGCAAAGGTCAGAGTAAATAAAGGCTATTTTTATTTTTGTATTGGATAAAAAATTAAATAGTAACTTATTTCAGCCACCTCTTAATTTTTATTGTCTATTAAATTAAATATAATTATAGACAAATACACGGACGAAGTTGCGGGCAACAGCTTATATATAAGCAAAATAATATGTTTCTGTAAAAAAATGTCAAAAGAAATCTCTTTCAATTCTCAGAAAAATAATCTACCCTACGTATACATTACAATATAATACAAATTATAATAACTTTCATGAGCGCGTTCTTTATGAATTTAATCAAATACCTATCTTTAGCAAAACAGAAAACAGAATCAGTATATTACATTACAGTGAAAAAAATAATTCTACTTATCAGAGAGTTTACGCTGTTCTCTGAGATAATTAAACTGTTCTTAGAACTGTAGGCCAACTTCTTTTTCGTGTACGTAAAATAAACACGCTCTTTTCTCAGAGACATTCTGAAGGGTTCTTTCTCTATTCTGTATAACATCTTATCAACGTTTACCTCGATAAAGGTCGAAGTACAACATTTTGGTCAACATGCAATACAGCAAGGGTAAAAAAGCAATTTACGTCAAATAACGATACATTTTTTTTTAAATCATCATTTATGTATGAGTGACGTAATAATAAAACTCTTAGAAGTATAAGCTTTCATGGTGATTTGCCAAATGGTCGCAGCGTTTACTAATTTAATAGACATATATCACATCCATAAATATTATATAATTGTTTCTAAAACGTCTGCCTGTAGGCGACACAAATGTTGAATATTGTTAAAAGGTTGGCAGACATTAAAATGAAAACAGTCGGTTCCAAGTAGCTGTTTTAATGCCTAATATCAAAACAATGTTGATCAGAAACATTCATTGGAGATTGAACAAAGTTTGAGCGATTTTAACATTTTTATGAAAATTATTTAAAAGGCTTAGAATGTGCGAATAGACAGAAATAATTAAACAAACAAATTTAAAGGCTTCTCCGTAAATGTGAGAGCGATATCGAAAAATACACGTGGAGCCGCTTCCTAACCGAGTGACTTCCTCGGAGGGTCGCAAAGCGCTTCCTAACCGAGTGACTTCCTCGGAATGTCGCAAAGCGCTTCCTAACCGAGTGACTTCCTCGGAGGGTCGCAAAGCGCTTCCTAACCGAGTGACTTCCTCGGAGGGTTGCAAAGCGCTTCCTAACCGAGTGACTTCCTCGGAGGGTCGCAAAGCAGCTGCTAATCTGACCCTAAACATGAAAAAGATAAAAACAGAAAAATTGACATTACGCCTTTGAAAATGTGCAAGTGCCATATTTAAGCAAACGCTTTGTTTAGGGAATTCGATTTAGGTTTATAATATTCTACTAGTAAAATACTTCTGTGTAAGAATTATATCTAATAGAAACAATAAGAACATAAAATTTGTGGTTTTATGTTACTAAGGGTAAAATCACCCCCACTGTCTGTATTCTCAAAAAGATTCTCTCTTATGAAAACACTGAAGGAGAGAAAAAAATAGCACATAAAATAAGAAGCAATAGTGTTAATACGAGTCACATATGCGCAGAAGTAATTAAAACCCCTATCTTGTTACTCGCTGCATTATACTGTGTCCATTGTTCAAGTTTGTCTCAGGTCTTGATAAATGTATAGAGACTTAGGATAACTTATTTTGAGTACCAAGTTATAGTTTGTCTGTCATAATATACTGTAAGATTTTCTGACCAATTGTTGCGTGTATATTTTTCAATTAACTTTCATAAAACTTTAAGATCCTATCTCATGTTTGATTCTGTACTATGAAAATATAAACGGATTTTTTAGTAATATGTGCCTAGTCCTATAATACCTACCTAAAGTCGGTTTATAAGAAGCATAACTTTGTGCTTGCAATTAATGTCACTCTTAATCCTTCTGCGGTCTTATTTTGAGCTTATTTTACTGTGTTCGTTATTTGGACTCTGATTATTGTATTTTTGACGTGATAACGTCTTATAAATCGATAAACGCCGGCTGCACGTATGAAAAAGCATGACTCATTGTCACGTTCCGCCTGAGCCGATCGTGTAAGCGAGAGCGCGGAACAAGCAATAGAGAGGCACAAGCGGCCTAAGCGTTCGGCTTGTGAAACTTGTGATGCATCTATCACTCTTCCACTGTTTTCTTATGACGTTATGACGTAAAATTAGCGTCCGAAAACCAACTTTACAGTCAACCAATTTTTTTTCTTTATAAATTCTTGATCGAACGGTTGTAATTATTTTTATAGGTTAAAATAATATGGTGAAGAGTAATGATAACGTCGGATAAATGCTTGGTTTTAGAGGTATTTATGGTTTTGTTTTTTATATTATAGGGGGCAAACGAGCAGACGGGTCACCTGATGGTAAGTGACTACCTTCACCCATGGACACCTGCAACTCAAGAGTCACAAGTGCGTTGCCGGCCTTTGAGATAGGAGTACGCTCTTTTCTTAAAGGTTTGAAGGTCGTATCGGTCCAGAAATATCGCAGGCGACAATTTGTTGCATAGATTCGTTGTGCGAGTGGATTGCCAATTATCCAGGTGATAGGGATGAAAGTTTTGTCGCGTTGAACGATGGTGAAACGTTGCGGCCGGTATAAGTCCGAACAATTCCTCGGAGCACTCCCCATGATACATGCGATAGAGAATGCAGACTGAGGCTACATCTCTACGCAACGCCAAGGGGTCAAGCCGATCTGAAATATCCTGGCAATCGATGATTCGAGTCGCTCTCCGTTGAATGCGGTCAAGAGAGAGAAGCTGGTACTGGGGTGCTCCTGCATAGATGTGAGAACAGTATTCCATTTGCGGCCGAACAAAGGGTATAAAGGGTAAACAGATTTTGTTGAAATTTCCTATGATTATTTTTTTTAGTAGATTTGTAGTCGTTACACATATTGATCCAAAATTTTAGTAGTTTTTAGTCCTACGGTAGGTATTCCAAATTTAACATTCCTTAATTCAATTTACTTTAAAAGGGATGAAAAGTATTCTCTTCACGTATAAATTTATTAAATTGACCAAAATACGACTAACACTTTTATAGTGTTTTTTACGAAACTGGTTTTAAAGTTATTGATTTTTATTTAAGCTAGATATTTATGTACATATTTAAAATTTTATCCATAGATACTGAAGTTTATGTTAGTGTCAAAGTTTATGTATCGCCTGACTTAGTGACATTGCTAAATAAAAGCTGTTAAAACGATTGATTTGTCTGAAGCCGTTTGACAATGGAAACAGCCGCCAGGTTTCAGGGGTAAAGCATTTCAGACTGTAAGTTGAAATCCAATTAAGTTATCTCAAAACGCAGGGACACTGCGAACAAACACGCTTACTGAACGTTTCTCCAATTAGATACAGCTTGTACCAAAAGCAACTTGTTTTCATAAGCACTTTAGTTTGGGATAATAGTTCACCTGTGGAGAAGACTAAAACAACTACGTTTTTGTCAGATCGAGTCCGACATAACCGCGTCATCGGTTAGTGGGTACGTGTGGTTTCCACAAGAAAATTGCTTCATTCATGAAAGTTTTGCAAGAGGGATATTTTTTAGTTTATTGGGTCTCCTCCAATCTAATATTCCGATTGAGTCGTCACGGGTGATTTGCAACAAATTGTCCCATTTGTGATATATATATATATTATGATGTTCTTCACAAACTTACTCAGATATATTTTTTTATAAAATAATTTAGTACAATCTGATACAGTCATTTATTTTAATTGAAATAAAAATAATGTTTTGTATTGTTTTTTGTTTTCAAGTCTTTTTATGTATTTCATAATTTAAACTACACTTAATTTTGTTGTAAACAATAGGGATTTAATATGATTATATTTAAAATGCAGTTTATTTATCTATATTCAACATTTCGATAGGCGGAAGAGCAGAATATCACCGAGGCTAATTCACATACGTCTAATACACATACTTACATCGAAATATTAAAAACAATTAACACTCAATTGCTATGACATAATATGCAAACAAATAAGATATTACCAACGCCCGCTTTCTGAAAGGCTGATCAACGCAAAAATTAACTAATCGTATATCAAATTCAAATGACTGTATGAATAGACACTTTGATTTGATCATAGGATCAGTTAAAAAAACTGTAAAATTTTACTGTAAAATCTTATGTAGAAAAATGTCATTCAAATGTAAGAATGTTGTTTTTCTTCAATTTTTCTTGGATCAAAGTTTCAAAAGCTCGAACTGATTTTACATCACTGTTAACTTGACAGCTGTGTTAGTTGAACAATATTTTGACCAGCCTTTCAGAAACGGGGTGTAGGTATTATTTATTCTGTGCTGGGGTGTATGTTTTTGTTAGCACTACCTTTGTAAAATTATTAATTAGAACGCGAGTGTTCCTTGAAATACTGAATAGGGAAATACGTTCCTATAATAAACTGCAGGTAACGCATAATATTGCTTTTGAGTTTGAGTCGTATGTCTCCAATTCCAGAATTTGAGACATACCTACGACTAAATTGGTATTTCTGCTCGACTAACTATCAGCGTCGCGTATTTTAAACCCTCGACGGTAATTTTAAGAGAGGGGTGTTATAAGTGGGACCTCTATGTGTCTGTGTATTTGTGTGACTGTCTGAGGCATCATAGCTCCCAAACGGATGAACTCGTTTGAGTTTGCGAGTTTTTGTTTGAAAGGTGACTTGACTGAGAGTGTTCTTAGATATAATCAAAGAAAATCTCTTCAGCCGTTCGAAGATCATCAGTTCTTTTCTAATCGTCGAAGGGATTTTCGAGTCGGGGGTGTTTTAAGTACCATCAAGCAGACCGTATACGTAATAATAATGGGATCATGTAATTTTCTAGAACTCTGCTTAGTTTGAGTCTAGATAGGGCTGTGTGGTATATCGCAGAATATTTTATTACTAGCGACCCGTCCCGTCTTGATCTGTTGATCCGATCGCTTTACATCAAACTCGATCCAGCCATTTCCAGTCCATAAGATTACACATACACACATAGTTTTTTGTATATATAGATTTTTTGCGGATATTTAGTGTCATAAAAATAATTTCTTAAAACTCGCAGCGCCCTGCGGTTTCATTCGCGTAAGTCCCGATCCCGTGGGAAAATCGGGATAAAAAGTAGCCTAAATGTTAATCCAGGTATCCAGCTATCTACATACCAAGTTTCAGTCGGTTTAGTAGTTTTTGCGTGAAAGAGTAACAAACATTCATAACATTCATCCATTCATCCATCCATCCATCCAAACTTGCACATTTATAATATTAGTGGGATTAGTGGGATTAAAACGATCTATAAGTACTTTTGGTGCAAACCTGTAACCGATACTGTATGCAAACCGCCCTATTTGCGTACTAAATGCGTGTATTTTGCGTGCTAAATGGCTGAAATGGATGCTAAATGGCAGCTCGGCTGCTGCGTTCGTCTCTCGTTAGGATTATGTGACTGTTTCGTACACATTACTCGTACTGCCTTTGTTACGGAATGACAGTCATTTCATTTTAGATATTTTTGAGGACTGTGGAGGGACGGGTGTCATGTCCCTCCAACACAAAGGGAGGATCCTCCGACCAGGCGAGGTGATCATGCCTGGCGGGCCGCGGCCCAACGGTTGATGTTGGGAAGTTGTATATATACTAATCGGCGCGAGAACTCTCATAGCGCGATGCAGGATTAGTAGGTTGTAGATGTTTCTTGTTGCTGTATGTGGAAGTCGCCACATCACTCCCCTCCAAGACCGGAGGTCGATATCTTGATGAGTCAGCTGTCTATGCTCTATTAAGGAGCGTGCCAGGGCCAGTAGTGAGTTGTTCCGGTGAGTCGGAACTGAGTGCCGCAAGTTCCAGTGAGTCGGAACTGTATTCCGCCAGTTCCAGTGAGTCGGAACTGAATGCCGCTAGTCCCAGTGAGTCGGGGCTGAAGTCCGCTGGTCCCAGTGAGACGGGGCCGCGTGCGATGCTGCGTGCGGTGCTGCGGTGAAGTCCCCAGTGAGTCGAGGCGGTTGCTGCGTAGTGGCTGGCTGCTGCGTAGACGGGAGAGAGATGCTCTTCTTACGTGGACCGTAGGTGCAGTGTGCTGTGCCTAGACGCTGATGAGGCCGTAGGGGTAACCAGGCTGGAGCGGACGAGGCGTGTGGTATCCCTGTTGAGGCCGAGGATGCTGGCTGGCTGAGACTTGATTACCGCTCATTGCTGTAGGAGTGTATACGATGGTGGCGATGATGATGCTGCTGATCTGCTTCATGAAGGCTGCTTCCAATCACGTCGGGGTCACCACTGTGGAGGAACGGGTATCATGTCCCTCCAACACAAAGGGAGGATCCTCCGACCAGGCGAGGTGATCATGCCTGGCTTGCCGCGGCCCAACGGTTGATGTTGGGAAGTTGTATATATACTAATCGGCGCGAGAACTCTCATAGCGCGATGCAGGATTAGTAGGTTGTAGATGTTTCTTGTTGCTGTATGTGGAAGTCGCCACAAGGACTTTACTTATTTTAATATTGTATCACGCTGATATGTCACAAATATTAAGTCTACGAAATCATTGGTACGGGTTAATGGCATTGATGTTATTTTGTACTATCGTATCGTATAGTAGGTGTCAATTTAATGAATAAAAGAAATAATGAAAAAAATAAATGAAGTTTTCTTTAAATGATTGGTTTTAATTTCAAATGTCATTCAATAACAGGCCTGTTGCTCTAGTGGTTAGTGATCCTGACTACTCTTGATATTTATCGTGGTTTCGATTCCCAACCAGGACAAATATTTGTATGATGAGCACAATAATTTGTTCTGTGTCTGGATGTAATTTATCTATAATATGTATGTATTTAGTTATATATGTTTATCAGCAGTATGGTTACCATTATATTAAGAATGGATTTTAAATCGCGTAAGGTTTCCTATAAAATTTGAATAAATTTCTATAATACTATATTTGTTTTAAAAAGTAGTTATAAGTAACCTTGGAAATAAGGAGAGAGAGAGGAATCGTCAAAAAAGTATGTGTGTGTGCAATTTACACACGGCAGAAATGAAACTTCTAAATTAATAAACCAACGAATTTTGATACGCAAATGCACAAAAATGATACACGTGAATAACACAAGAAGGCTTCGTAGTACGCAGGCGCAAAGACACGTACTAACATACAAAGATTATAGGAAACACTGTATACTTGTATTCTATCGCATTCTCTCGCAGGCTAAATCCTTTTTCTGAATGTTTGTCTCTTTTTAGCGTGAGTTTTTCGTTTCATCGAATTTCAAATCACAATTATTCTAATGAAGTTTCACTTCAATAAATCTATTACTTCATTTCCTTTAATGTCGTTTAAAGTAATTTTAGAACAGTTTTTTTTTTGGACCTTTAATCTAGCTGAAAACCAAAATTTCTTTATTCACTTATGTAAGAAATAAATGTTTATTTTTTTTTGTCTAGTAGAGTTAGATATGTGGAGGAACAGGTGCTATGTCCCTCTGACAAAAAAGTAAGATCCTCCGACCAGGCAGTTCCTGGCGGACCGCTGCCCAACGGTTGTTGTTAGAAAGTTACGTAACAGCGCGAAAACTTTCATTTGCACGATGCAGGATTAGTAGTTACTACGTAGTTCAGCTCGTCTTCGTTAGATGGTGTTGAAGTATGTTTTTGTTGTATGTGGAAGTCGTCATAGATACAATATACCTTGTGACTGAGAATATTAATCATAAATTTGAAATTTAAAATACCCCCGACTCGAATACCCCTTAACGATTACAAAAAGCTGATGATGATCGAACGGCTGAACAGGTTTTCTTGAATTATATCTAAGAACACTCTAAATCAAGTCACCTTTCAAACAAACAAATAAACCGCAGACACACACACAAACACGTCACACTTTTAACACCCGTCTATTTTGCGTCGGGGGTTAAAAAATAGCCGACTATACCGAGATCAATGGGCTGAACCCGAAATAGGAGAGCGCGTTAAATGTGAATATTTCAAATTCCATTCTTTATAAGGTCGCACGTACAGAACTGAAAATATTCTCAGTTCCGTGGTCGCACGCCTATTGCACTGCGGAATAACCCTTCAGTAGTATTTATAAAACTAGTACTTTGTTCCTTATACAGAATTGGTTGTGATCTATGTATTCTCATTAACACAAGATACAAGGTCTGTTTTACTACACAGTCACTCCTTGCTGACGTGACTTGAACCAGTCTAGTACAGCACGTTTTCCGTTAATTAAGGTGACATATCTCACTAATAATTTAGTAAAATTTTAGTTTGTATTCCATTTATTTCACTATTCTTTAACATAATTTGAAATAGAATAAAAACTTTCGTGAGTGGTATTCATATTTAATAGAAACTAGCTCTCCCCCGCGCATATTTGTCGGTGAATGCTCGAAGTCTGTATTCCCGCGTTCATTAGAATGTTGGCTTGACATGAGGGTATAACCAAAATCACTTTCACTTTAGCAATGCTCTTTTGGGCGCGGCCTACCAACCGACCTTACTTCAACTGGCGCCGCAAGACAACTTAATGCTTGGCACCCAGTCAAGTGACAATTAAAGTTGCCATATACAATAATTAACTCACTTGGCAATCCTTTGGCTATCCGACATATTTATATTTTGCGAGGAACCATTATTTTTTTTTCAAAATAAAAGTAGTATAAGTTACTCCTTATAATACCAACTATTTGCCGTGGAAATAGGTCAACCGTTCCGGAGATTAGCCGGAACAAACAGAAAGACAAAAAAATTAAAAACTGATTATTTGGTATGTACTGTGTAAACATTCAGATGCATTTAGTAAAATGTTGTTATAATGCTGTCTGTTGTACAAACAGACACTTAAATTGTATTTATTAGTATCGATGTATAGATAGATTTACGGTTAATAAGTGTGACTCCTTGAAAAAGGGCCCCTCTCGGGTCTAAAACTAGTCCGGCATCCTTGAAATACATGCGTGAGTAAAACCGTACCTATTGCGTCCATTAGACGCTCATGCACATCAATCATTACCAAAAGTCATGATTGACGGATGTTCGTTGGTGATTGATGAAATAATATCGACATCAAAATCTCATCACGCAACCGTCAATCACTGCATTAGACGATAGGTTATTGATATACCGCTTTGATTGTGGCAAAACTAACAGTAAAACCTACCGTATAATGGGCCCTACCTATATCTTTGTTGTGTCCGGTTGACAGCAATAGGCTTGCCACCTATGACGTGATTTATAGATAGCAAAATGGACCATATTATAGATAGCAATGTTGGTGTTTAATACACTTCTGCCTTCCACTTCGGTGATACAAGCGTGAGTGTATGTATGTATAATATGGATAGATAGAGAATGTCTTAAGTATTAAGTCCGCCTATTTACCAGATAATTAAAAAAAAAAAAAAAAATAACTACAAGTATTATACAAGTATACATACCGTATACCTATAATACGTATACCTACGAAACAAAATAGCCATAAGCCAGTGTTACAATCTTTATTAGACGAAGTTACGAGTTAGGTTTTGGCCCTTAAGCTCCCAACTGCGTTGAGTTGTCTCCTAACGTGCAATAAGATGGCAGTAAACACCAGATGTCTCCTCTGTTTAGTGTGGAACATGGGCGTGACTTTAACAAGTTCTTTAGTCTTTTGATCATAAAAGTTTCTTAAAGAGTTTTTGTAGAAAACCAGGCCTAGAAGACTTCTTATATTAATTTTTTTTTAGGCACATGTTGAAATTGTTAAGAATTTTGTATGTACATATTATGTGTATGTAGCTTTTTTATTATAACTGCTCCTTTATTAAGAAAAGGTTTCCATATTTGTTTACTTATATCAGTTTCTTCTTGTACATCTTCTTTTCTTTATTGTACACCACAGTTAGACAGAAATTAAACATAGTTAGTAACAGTTTATACTAAGCGGCAAGTACAATGGGCGGTCTTATCGCTAAAAACGATGTCCTCCAAACAACCTTTGTATGGAAACATTATAGGAAAATAATCGGTAGCTGGTGGCTTACCAAAAATATTTAGAACACCCAGACTCGGGACAACTATTTGTGGATCACACCATACACTCGGCGTGGCGTATTGGCAAGGTGACCACTTAAACCATTGCGCCATCCGTGCAGTCAATTTATTTTATTTTTATTTTAAATTAAACGAACATGTACCGTTAATTGCTGTCGACATATATCTACGAGTAGCTTTTGTCCTGGTAATGCTTAAAAGGAGACGTTTTTACGTTAAAGCCAAATAAAATATTATAAACATAGAATTGGTTAAAAATTGCTTGATTGGTTTTGTTTGAAGTTACGTTGTTGACTTTAGGCACGTTGGGCACTTTTGGTGTGGGCAAAAAGCATTGAACTCGTGTGACCGTCCGGCTCAAATAAATCAGATGTGTGTGTTTTCACTTCTGATGTGCAGTCCTACGACTGATTGTTTTTTTAATTTAAAAACTACTTGAGCTTTGCGAAAAACTCGAGCAAAATACTTAGTCATTTTTCTTATAGTTTTAACAATATTCAGTCAATTGTATCACATGTATTTGTACATTACATATTACTCAAATTCAAAGTAAGCAAACTAAAACGAAGCTATGAGGGTATAGTTACTGAAACCTTGTTTAGGTTTAGATACATTTAAAGTAAGATAAGAAAGACATCAATAAGTACTTGAAATAGCCTTTGTATCTAAAAGTAATTTAATCCCAAGCGTATTTATCCTTCATAATATACTCCACCACTGAGTAATAGCCCTTCAGGCATAGATGGATTTAAATTCGTTTAAAAGGCTATGTTTATCAGTATTTGATCTAGGTTATTCCGTGGAGACCAAACTTTTCTGACTTCTAACGTATACAGCTTTGCGTATATTTGCTACAATTATATTATAACTTAAGTAACCCTTGTTCCTATGTCTGACGAACAAAGCTCTCTTTGTCTACCTATGATATTTTCTGTCCATTTCTCCAGCTTCTTCACAGATAAAATCTCAAATATAGTGAATAAACTTACTGTATATCAGATTTTTTATGGCTAAAACTCGCTCTCATGGTTGAAGAAGTAAGAGAATAGTTAAGAGTAGATGTATTTATCTTTATTGTAAACCTTTTAAGTAGTAAACGATGCAAACATGTTACAAATATTTAGGTATAATAATTGGCGGCCTTGTCACACAATTTATTTCAAAATTTATTCATTAAAATTGAATTAGAAATTTTACCGTGATTTTAAGACTTTTGGAGTTTACTCTAATCTGTATTTATAATTGCTTTCATCAAGATGATAATAGAAGGGTAAAGGGATAAAGGGCCCTGTCAGAACAGGGCCCTTTATCAAGGTGCGAAGAGACTTGTCGAGTAGTCTCATCACGACACTAATATTGTTTTTTACGGCGGAACAATAACATTAATAAACACATTTTAAATAAATTTTCTTTTTCATGGTATACAGGAAACAAGCAGACGGGTTACCGATGGTAAATGACTATCGCCGCCCATGAGTATCTGCAACTCAAGAGTCACAAGTGTATTGCCAGCCTTTAAGGTGGGAGTAGGGGAAGGGGGGAAGAGGGGTAAAGGAGGAGAGGGAGGGTTAGGGCCTTCGGTAACCTCACTCACGCAGCGAAAAGCAATGAAATCATTGCTTCACTATCGCTCCGGTCGAGCCGGCCCATGCGTGCCGCAGTATGGCTCTTCCACGAATATATTTTAGTAGTTCAAATTATATAATTTCTTCTCCGTTTAAACTGTAGTCGGTCGTAGTTTAACCTTGATCGGTATCAACAGTTTCTAGTAAAGCTTTGATCGACACATGATTTAGAACTGCGTACACTAAGTAGTTCAACCCTAAAAGCCAGATACGAATAATCCAAGTACTCGTTATTCAGCACTACGCACCGTCTATATAGCGCCACAATTTCCTCACAATCCATAAATCTTCCCGTCTCTATTAGTTTCACCACCCGCAGCCCCGAAATGACCCTTGAACAGTGTAGCAAAATATTACTAACCCAACATATTAAATGCTTATTGCAACAAATTTTACGAGCTTCCACCAAACGACCATTGTACCACAGCAATGTTAATATTTCCAAAACGGTGGCTTTGAACTCATGTAATAAATACACTTAAATAACTGTTTGGTTTAGGTGTGAACATTAGGACAGAGAAATATGTTAAGTACAAATAGAATACATATATTTAGCAATGTGCCTATTATTGTTACCGTTGACTATTTGTTAAAATTATGTTTATAGAATTAGTGTTAAATGTCAGTATTAGTAGAAAGAAAACTGATAAGTTATTAGCAGAAAATAACTTAATGCTTCAGCTACTTGTGAATAAAAGTATACTGGAATTTAGGAAAAACCATGCAAAGCATTTTGTAGTACATTTAAAAATTCATTCATTAATGTGTTGTTTCCTACTACCTTACAGCTGGAAGGAAGCTTTAGAGTAAGAAGCGTGGCTCAAATAGTAAGAGAAGTTTGGATTAAGTAATTAAGACTAAAACCCGTGTGAGAATCTATCTTATCTGGTCACGATGAGCTTTAATATTTTTTCGACCCTTAAATACTAAGTCCGAAGATAAACTATATATGTAGTAAAGCTCGAGCTATCGGAAAAATTCGGGCCATATATCGCAAACTTTGTTGAGTCACTAGCTTATCTAGTTAAAAACTTGAAAATCTAGCATGAGTTGTAATTCCTTAAAGTAACACGATAACAGTAGAATTTAAGGAACATATTATGTATACTATTACATATTATAAAACAAAGTCCCTCGCCAAAACTACTGAACGGACTTTTTATGCGGTTTTCACTAATAGACAGAGTGATTCATGAGGAAGGTTTTGTATAATTTGTACCCGTGTGAAGCCGGGGCGGGTTGCTAGTGTAAAAATAATGAAGAGTTTTGCAAGGACGGCACCATGTCCAAGTTTTAATGGAGAGTGTTAATTCTAGAAACTGAAACGAACATGATGAATATTTCCCTGCGGTTTTGCCACGAGTAAACGAGTAAGCAAATCCATTTTTTCTATTAAACCTATTAGTATTACCTATTGACATTTCTGAATTGTCAGCAGCAAGAGTCAATGGTACCAGTTAGACGTGAAGCTAGTTTTATTCCGAAACTAACTAACTAGGCTATTCCAATGCGTACATGCTATGGAGAAGAACAGGCTGGAAGTTTGTCACAATGTTTCCAACTTTAATAATTTTGAAAAAAAAAATACGTAACCAACAATACTAACTTACGAAATCTAACTTCATCGAAGACAAATTTAGTCTTTTCACATGCTCATGCTTTTATTAAAGATCTGTTTGGATTTCGTCCACGTTTCGCAAGTCTTGAATACAGCACAAATACTTACACAAAACTCACACTTTAGATAATTAGGCAAGCTTTTCGACTCTGTAACCAGTTTTGGCCAGTTGGGGGCGGTTTTAAACGGATTAATTGAGGGAAGCAGAGTTTGGCACGGAAGTCTGGCAGCTTGCTAATCTGTCTAGCTTATTGTAGCTACTGCGGCTTGACCTACCAGCGTGTTCAGTCTACAATTTAAGAATTTATTGTCACGACGAAACGAAGTGTAATAGATTTTCATCACTATTATGTTTTTCACTTTTTCATACTTCATCAAGATGCTGTGATGGATTGTATAAAATATAAGTATATTGTTTTATGCAGTGTGTGTTACATGTGTATAAGGTAGACGTATGTAGGTATGTAGGATTGAAGAATATCCGAACGTAGGTATTGGTTGTGTTTCTTAGTGCGTGTAATCGAGAGTGGTGTGACAGAGATAACGAAAGGGGTGAGGAGTAAATAGTAAACGATCTTTTTAGAAAGAACGACGGAACTAGTAAGTTTGCGACGATATATATTTTTAGAGTGCAAAACTGTTTAACCGCATTGAGCGATTTTTAGTAGCCCCTAAACTTATAGGTTTGCGTCACCGAAATGCTAGTGTGACTAATTGCGTCAGAATTGTGTCCCCAATACGTTACATTAACATCAGCTGCAGCGTCGTTAAAAAAACCGGACAAGTGAGAGTCTGACTCGCGCACCGTGGGTTCTGTAAGCAAACAAATGTATGTAGATAGTACGTCCATCTCGGGAATCAATTCTCGAAGATTTTTGCAAATCTTTTCCGAAAGACAAACTTAACTTTGCGGTTGCGGTGTACGACAAAGTCAACTTTCCACCCGCAAAATATAGGTTTGTAATCACCAAAACTATTTTTATGCGATATAACAACAAACTAACAACTTTTTTCCTTTACTTGTGCTGTCTGTCAGACGTTGCTTCTTACAATTTTTTTTAAATTAGTGAGCCTAACAACTTAATATTCAAAAAAAGATACGAAAACATATAAGAATTCTTAATAATTACAAAACAATGATTGAAATGTTTAATATTCAATATATAATCAACAATATTTTCAAAATATTATTTTCACATTGATTAAGTTTTATGTTTAGGCGTACGCTTACAAGCGATTGTAATCTTTACTAATCTTAGTAATATTATAAAGACGAAAGCTTGTGAGGATGGATGTTTGTATGTTTGTTACTCTAAAGCAAAAATGGTAGAACAGATCTGGATGAAATTTGGCACTGAGATAGATATAGTCTCGAGCACATAGCTTTTTATCCCGCAAAAATGTACGGTTCCCGTTGTTTTAGATTTTACCGAAATTCCCACTCGAACAAATTTGCTGGCAACCGCTAGTATTATAAATGCGAAAGTAAGTTTATTTGTTTGTTTGTTTGTTAACAAACATTATTTTGTTTCGCTTTTACCCCTTAATTACTTAACCGATCATGATAAAACACACGAAAAAACGTATTTCTCCAATAACAGTAAGTACTCAGCTCTAATTAAATAAGAGTACTTTACTTTTATTCATAAACTATTGACCAAAAATAAATATTTATGTAACAATGTTACAAGAAAACCCTCTTAGCAATGTAGCGGAGCACTTACAAAACGCATTAATGTTACCCCGGTCACGGGAATGACACTCACGGGTGAAATGAGATATTATCACAGTAAAAACGTGGTAATGAGACCTGTAACATTACTGCCTGTGGTCCAATAACGCCCAGGGGAGTGAACGGCAATTTGCAAATTTTATGTCACTTTTATATTGCCAAGAACAATAAAAAAATGGTAAGAGTATCCGGGCTCGATGGGATATTAGTTCTATCGAGTTTTTGTAGGCTTGCCTCCGAGGCGTCTGTTTTAGAATTTCAGACATGACATTCAGAGGTATGCAGGATATTTCTGATCGAATCTAACTGCAAACTTCTAATAAACAAAAGTTTAAAATTCAAACTGAAAAAAAAAGATTTGAGTCCCTTGAATATAATCCCCTTCTAATTAAAAAAAAATGTTATTTAAAAAAAATATATGAGGGTTTGAAATAAGATTTGTATTGAACAAAAGAAATGTGTTATTTTTAAATTGGAACTGAAAAACCAAAACCAAAAAAGTGAGGTCTGTGTCTCTCCATGTGAAAATATTTAGATTATATACTCAGCTGTTTACACTGGATGTGCCCTATCCGCCATATTAGTTAATTCCTCTCTCCTTATTGGTTACTTTTTGAAGCTAAGTTAAGTTAAACATTTGTTAAAGTTTTAAGGTTTTTGTAAAAAAATTGACAAATGGTTATCTTAACTTTGGGTTAAAAAAACAAAAAAAAAATCCTTTCCTTTTTATCAATTGTTAGTGAAATTTAACTATTAGACGGTTCTTCACTACAGTCGCTAACTAGAAAGGTTGTTTTTGTCCAAAAACCAACTCTAGATACGAACACAAAAAACTTAATGAACAAACTTTTGTACTAAGCTGCGTTATTTCTTTTGTAATTGTACAAGATTCATATCACTAGCTGTGAGATAGGGATTCGAACCCAAAACTTGCTGGCATTAAACTAGGATTACTACTCTTTGATTAATGAGGGTAACTTTAACATCAAGATATTATGTGGTTCAACTGCCTTTATAAGATTATTGAATGTGTAAATCGGGACTTAATTGCGGTAATATTTCGGTATGATTGGATTCGTTTGCCGATCGATCGAACGTCGAGAACAGAAAAAGTTATCAAAGACCATAAAACTGTAAATTAAATTTGATCACTCTCTTTTATCTTTTTATGATCACAAATGTTATTTCATTTTATTCACTTGGCTATTAAGTTATTATTTTTTAAATCCATGATTGCCAACCTAATCTTTTTAATATGAAACGAAGATATGTATGTAACGCTCAGACACTCATACTAAAATGTTATGTTTTGTTAACATAAATTGGATGTTGCATTAATGTATCCAAGTATTGTTTTAAATTAAAGGAATTAGTTAAATTTATTTTAGGTATTTTGTGTCACGTGTTCGTTATAAGGTTTATATTTTCATATTCATATTTTCTCTTAAAGTTATATTAAATAGAGATATACATCGTAATAATCGTTTCTCTGTAATTTTTTTAAATATATTTACTACCTAACCTTAAAAGTACATAATATACAAGGTAACCACAAAATACAAAACTATAAAATGTCGCGTCTGCAAATGAGATAATAATATATGTAGCTCTTTGAAACATATATGTCACCTCCATTTTCCACAGTAATCTAATTTCGTAATTATTAATAGCACCCGCGATTATACCATCCCACGCGTATAAATATATCAGGGTAAAGGTTATCCCTATCAACTTTTCCCTTGAGTGCCTTTATCCTATTTTATTGGATTTACATTTTCTATTAATTTTAGCAATTTAACCTGCGTTTAAGGGACAAGTCCAACGACGGACGGACTGTAAACCGCAAACTGCAAGCGACACTACTGGTTTCTATGAAAAGGTCCCAGGCCGCAATGCCGTCTACAGCTTCAGTCTGTAGCTCGTCTCTTATTCCTTTACAGTCACTGCTCCACTTTTAAGCGATGTTCAATAGCCTCAAATAACCTTCCTCAAGAATCCTAACTATCACTACATATACCGTGTCTGTCTGTCTGTTCGTAATAAACTTAAAAACTACGTAACGGATTTTCATGCGGTTTTCACCAACAGATAAAGCGCTTCAGGAGGAAGGTTTAGGTATATAATTTGTTATGGTTTTGTGTAAATTGGTTGAAATATGATGATGATTTCTGAAGATGTCTCTGCTACCCGTGCGAAGCCGGGGCGGGTTGCTACGGTGGGACACTATTTTTAATATTTTTATATATTTTTTTTTATATAATAATGTATTTCAAAATGAAATTTATATGTTTTATAGGTGTTAATAAAGAGAATAATAATAATAACTTCACATATCTCACACACGGCCGCCTGATTCCAAACTAGGCAGATCCTGTGCTATGGTAACCAGACTGCTGATAAACATACTTATATATTTTTAAATACCTATAATAATATCTAAATTAATATTATAAAGAGGAAACATTTGTGTGTATGTTTGTAATGTTTTCACACAAAAACTACTGGACCGATTGCGATGAAACTTGGTATGTAGATAGCTGGAGACCTGGATTAACGCATAGGCTACTTTTTATCCTGACATTCCATCGGGATCGGGACTTACGCGGGTGAAACCGCGAGGCGCTGCTAGTTATAGATAAACTACACACAGACACAGAACAAATTATCGTGCTCATCACACAAATATTTGTCCTGGGTGGGAACCGAGCCCACGACTTCTGGTTTAGCAGTCCGGGTCACTAACCACTAGACCAGACCGGTCTAAATAATAAAATAAAATTCACATAAAAAAAACAGCGCTTAAAATACCGATTAACGCATTTAACAGATATTACATAATACAATTCCTGGAATAGTCTAATAATAAATGATTTATGTTAATGCAAGTAGGTTTTTTTAATTTAATAAGAGAAGTGAGTGAGTGTTTTTTGTTTGGTAGATCCAAATGAAAAACACTCCCTCATTTTAAAGTAGGTATTTCTTCGCAGCTTTGTAGAGGTTAGGTGCTTTGAGTTTGGAGGCTTTAACAGGCGACCCGTGAACTAGTTTGCCACCATAATAGTGAAGTCACTACTATATGTATTATTCACAGTTGTTTTAATCTGCGCAGACCTAGAACAACTATTTGTGTGAATCTATAGCACAAGCGTAGCTTTTAAAAACATAACAGTGTAGAAAAATCATAATCACCAAAAAATCATTGCATCTATATAAACAATTTCAATCTATGAAATTCCAAGCACAAGCATTTACACCAAGTTACTGCATTGCAAGAAATATAAAAAGACATACCAGATCATCCAGTGTCTTCACCTACATAACTTACCCAATCATGGCCTATTTTTTACGCCCTATGTACCTGACGGAAGGTTTGTTTGCAGTAAAGCCGCATTGAGCTCCGGCCCCTAAATGTGGACCGTTTAGCGTGCAGATTTGCCCATCCCTTGATAGTGGGGGAATTGCCACTTCCGCACACACGGGACCTGCTGTCCGTGGAGTCATTAATTTAGCTATAACTTATTTTCTTTTTGATTTTTACGATTAAATATCTAAAAATAAGTGTCGTTGTGGTTTGGAAATAATGTATCTTTGCCAACTTACCCTTTGGACTATTTTTAACATATAAGGTGATAGTAATCACTACATGTTATAAAACAAAGTCCTCCACCGCGTCTGTCTGTCTGTTTGTTCGCGATAAATGTAAAAACTACTGAACGGATTTTCATGCGGTTTACACCAATAGATAGAGAGAGTAAAGACGTCTCTGCTACCCGTGCGAAGCCTAGGTTAAATAATATTTAATTATTTAAGTAAAATCTGATCTTTTAACTAGGTTGCTAGTTAAAAGATCAGATTTTATTTAATTGAAAGTATTTTATAAATTTTCATTATAACTATTTGTGTATTTGTTTTTTAACGACGTAAAAACGAGAGGTGTAATAACTTTAACATGTATCGTGTATCTGTGTATTTGGGTATATGTGTGTATGTATGATGCCACAACAGTTGTGGCATCATAGCTCCTAGATGGATAAACCGGTTTTCATTTCGTGTTTTCTTGTTTGAAAAGTGAGGTGAGGTTGATCAAGAGTGTTCTTAGCTACCACTCAAGAAAATCTGTTTGTGAGTCAAGGATAATTTTAATTTATGTTATGTTTAAATTCGTTTGTCTTCATAGTAAGACAATAATGTAAACTCTGACAACATACTTACAGATACATTTACGTCCCCTTCCATGAAATCGTCGTCGTCATTGAATATAAATATCAACTTTTAAATGTTATAATTTTAAAAATACTTATTAGTAACGTACGTAGTAAAATATTCTATATTCTACCCAAATGAGCATTCAAAAAGAATAATCAAAATCGGTTCATAAACAACGGAGTGAGGGCTGAACATACATAAAAATATATATATATATATATACGGTCGAATTGAGAACATCCTTTTTTTCCGTCGGTTAAATGGATTATACTTTAGTAAAACTAAACAAACACGCTTTAATGGAAAGCTGAATTAAAAGTAAAAGATACTTCCAGTATCTACCTCCTGGCTTCATCATCGGCCCAGCGTTATCAAGCCCAATCTGTTGGAATCGTCAAAACGGATCATCTGAGCCCAAAGTCGAAAAGATTACTAGTAGCCACTGAAGAATTCCACCATCCACCTCCATCATCAAATCAGCTCCAAGATGTCACACTATAGTATTGTCATCCAAAGTATTCATTTAGATTCGACAATTAGGTTAAAATTGATTTTCAAGATTTGTTTACATAGTTAGTTACAAGTGAAACCAATAAAAACACCGTTCCACCTGTGTCTCTGTGTCCGATTAGCAGTGGCGTAATAATAGGGTGGCAGAGCGGGTAAATGCCACCTGCCCGGGGCTTGAGGGGGCCCAGGGCACCAAAGGCCCTCAATACAGGAGGCACTCATTACGAAATGTATTAATGTATTCGTCACGGGCTTCAGATAATATAGCTACGCCATATATTCCATTACCTCACACCATGGTAAACAGGACGCAGTGTTGTTCTTCTCAGTACAGTCACCACAGTTCATGTTGATTGATTAAAACATCGCTTTCATTGCTGACCCAGAATAACCCGAATGCACTTAAAGGAATTTTATCCACAATTTTCTCCAAGTTATCAGTACTTTACTTTAAGTTTCTTACGTTTCAGTACGCCACTCACGAGTTACTAGTAATAGACCATTTAAACAAGGTTTATCTCTGATCTAAATTAGAGCTAGCTACAAAATCTTATGGCACAATTACGCTTGGCCATTATCTTGTACACGCGTATCGATACCGTGTATGTATATTATTCAGTGTTTTTTTTTATTTTGTTTACAGGACAGCTATTTGTTTTATAAATGTGTAACGAAGGATTTTTAAATGTAATTCACTAACATAAAAGATATTTAGGTTAGACTCCGTACAAATATTTGTGGAGTCTATTACAGAAACTTAATAAAGAATCAATAACCGCTTCAAATTAGTTTCTGACAGAGTCTGAAGATTTGAACGCTACTTGAATAGTGATCACCTGCTTATTGTCACTCTGTAATTGGGACTTGTTATAAAACGTGCTCAACTATTGACTCACTGTGACTCACTGTTTTTAAATCGGTTTAGTATTGTGGTTCAACCTTTGCTCATTTATAGGTAGGTAAGCATTAATTTAGGTGACACCGGCTTTGCTTGATACCGACTTATTGTTAATGCGTCGGTTCCTGTAGTATTACTTTACTCTTTGGTCGGCCCTCTTGACTTAAATATCAATTCGACCCTGGTAAGTGATAAAACTTTGAAGTATAGAACAGCTTGTTGTGGCTTTGGCAACCTACACGCCGTGCGAGCTGCTGTTCTTCGCATGCAAAGTTTGATAGTTAAGGTTGGGGTCTTTTTGCTTTTCCCCTATTATGAGCATTGATTGTTTATACTCACAAACCTATCTCTCTATACAAAAACTTAAAAAATACATTCTTCATTTCACATCACAAAACCCAAGGACATCTATAGAGTAAATGAAGATTTAAATTCTACCAATGTCGAAAACAGGGCGGAATTCGTAATAATCTCTTGATTATGATTTTAAAAATATATGGTAAAAAGTCCGCTTAATAATAATTCCGACTGGAATAATTATTAAACAAAATAGATGCAGAAATACGGGTTTTTGCGTATAACTTTATCAATATTTTTTTATTGAAAAACTGATACCACCATTCGAAAGAACGGAAAATGTTACAAAAAAACATTTTTTTGTGGCTAGTAAAACAGAGCCAATAACAATTTGTTAACTAAGCCATCAAGTTGTGTTGCTTCGACTGCCCGCTCACGCAGAAAGCAGAAAATTGACAAATGCAAAAGATATAAAACAAATTGGGCATTCAAAAGTACGAATTACTCAAACAATTTCAATTGATTTTTCTTCGAATTAGTCCATTTTACATGTAATTTCGCAATTATTGTTTGTTGCAGAATTAGGGTAATTGCCGGCTTTATTAAAGGGTGAACTTTCATAATTAAGGCATTCATAAGATTTTGCAAAAAGTTTGGGGTCAGTTTGAACTGTTTTTCTAATTTTTTGAGTTGAGCCCTTCTTTTTTGTTTTTGTTTACTTCCACTATATTGCTTAAAACCTGCACATTTGTATTGTTATCTACTCAAGCATCGTTTTATTTTATTGGAGTTTGACGATAGTTCTGTTATAAATAAAAGGCTTAAGTCTTAATTATTTTCTGAAAGGGTAATAATTTGTAATAATATAATAATAAATAATAGTAAGACAGTTTATGCGTGTTTAGACAGGTTCTGTAATACGACACATGGCATACGTTGATAGTTTGTAAAAATATAACTTATAAGACTCGATCTGTTACTAATTCTTGTTTTGAAAATCTCTGATTGTATGGCCCAACAAGTAACGTTTGTATCTGGTGAAGACGTTTGGGTTTTATTTAGTGTGAAATATATGCTGTTGTCGGTTGTAGGCCTAACCTACATGTTAAATCTAATTGTAAGTGGCCAGGAATAATAGAATCGGATATCTTCCAGTCCATAGACCAGATGGAATAAGCCCATTAAGCTTAAAATAAATTATTATATTTCAGATCCATAAAACATTGACTTAATTCCGTAGACATTTGCTACCAGTCCACCTTTGGGTGATGTAGAGATGTGTGTATATTTAAAGTCGTAAGGTGCCTATATATATAATAACATGATCATGACGTACTAATTTTGCGCATCAGCCTATAACACACCAAACACCTACACACTGGCAAACAAACAAATGTTCTGCCTGGTTGCACGTGTACGTCATTTGGCTCGTATAGATGAATGAACAATTTATTTTGTACTAGCAACCCGCCCCTGGCTTCACACGGGCAGCAGAGACATCTTCAACAATCATCATCATATGTCAACCAATTTATACAAAACCTTAACAATTAATATACCTAAACCTTTCTCATGAATCGCTTTATCTATTGATGTAAACCATATGAAAATCCGTTCAGTAGTTCTTGAGTTTATTGCGAACTGACAAACAGACAGACGCGGCGGAGGATTTTTTTTATAATATTTAGTCAAGTAGATCTTTTCAGACACTTTTACACGCCAGTTGTAGGTAAAAATAAATAGTTACAAAGAACCTTTAAGTCCTGTTGTACGTCTTTGTCTGGACAACAGTCAAATATACATAACAGTTATAGTACCTGACGTGATGAGAGACATGCTCTGCAATCTTGAAACTGTAAATAAGATTATCTTACAATCAAAATGTACGTATAATATAGGGTTTTAACATAAATACTAAGTAAGCCCCTGAGCTACTGTAGTCCAGAATGATGATAAAACGTTCCTTTTAGCAGTCCATCAAGGCAGCACAAAGTAAATTATTAAATTAAAGTGAAATTATAATAAATCGCATCGTTACACGAAACGACGAATGTCTGGGACGTGGCGGAGATTGAAGACTGGATCAATATTCGTGATAAAAGTAGGTTCGCGGTAAACATTATAAGAAATATTTTAAATAAATCTATATACTAATGGAATAAAGTTAGTAAAAGAAATAAATATATATTATTAATAGAAAAAAGCTAAAGAGTTTTTTGTTTGATTGTTTACAGGCGCAAATTTCAGGAACTATCAGTCCCATTAATAATTCTTTATGTATTGGATAGAGTATCCATTAAAGAAGGTTATAGGCTATGTAACATCACGCTGTAATCCTTAGGAAATGTTTTTTTTTCTTCTCCACACATCTCACACACAGCCGTCTGATCCCAAACTAGGCAGAGCCTGTACTATGGTAACCAGACTGATGATAAAAATACTTATATATTTCTAAATACATACATATTTTAAATAAATTACACCCAGACACAGGACAAATGATTGTGCTCGTCACACAATTATTTGTCCTGGGTGGGAATCGAACCCACGACCTCTGGCTTAGCAGTCAGGGTCACTAACCACTAGACCAACAGGTCAGTCAAAGGAGCGGAGCAGTAATCATAAGCCTGGATGAAATTGCGATGAACGACTAGTAAAAAAAAAATTAAAATATAAAAAAAAGGAAATTTAAAAGAAAATACTTTAAAGTAATGCAATCCTCTAAGAAAAACTGCAAAAGATAAGAAAACAACTAAAAGCACAAGCATGTTTTCATAACAAAAGAAATTTCATGTGTTTTACTTTTTTCTCAAGATGTCTACAAATAATTACACTAGATCAAAACACTAAACAACTCTAGAGGAGAAAATTGGCCATACGTTGGCGGTATTGGCAATGGTGTTACGAATGTTTTTAAAGGCTGGTAACCGCTTACCATCTGATAAGTGCTTAAAAACTAATGCAAATTCTTACAATTCTAGAAAAAAAAAACTATTTCTTAATACGTATACCGGCCATCTGACAACCCTCACATAAAACGCTCAAACAGTAAGATCTAACATCACTGAAATAGGGGTATCATACTTTTATCCTGGGTTCATTTTCCACTTAGAAGATCTAAGTGGAAAATGAGGGCTATCACTTTATATAATTAATGCACTCTGATGTATCTGTCCTTAAACAGTGAACTTCCAATAAACTATGACCATAGTTCATCGGGATCAACCATAAGGCCACTATTTCACTCCATACAATAATTGGCAGATATTGCCATATTTAGGCTGGAGTGTGCTTGACACCGACGTGACAGGTCATAGACGTGACAGGTCATGTCGCTTCTTAATAAAGGGCCCCGATCGGTCTCAGAAAGACTCGGGTTCCCCAGAACATAGACGAGTATATCCGTATATTTTAATAACTAAGAATCACTACCACAGTCTATACAGATCGACAGCGCTCGTTGTTCTGAATTATTAGCCACTATATCGACTATTTGCTTGCCTATTTGCGTAATTGACGTCTTTGATGTCTGCGATAAACCCTCAAGTTTACGGTAACGCCTGTTTGAAATTTGTTGTATTTGCCAAACAGGCAAATGTGGCAATATAAGCCGACAACGCAATGTACACATTGTGACAGACGTGCACAACTACAATACCGTGAAGTGGTACCATTAGCAGCCTTTATAGTGAAAGTCTTTCATAGTCTGGCATACAGAAAAACATACATACTACAGAGAGGAACAACGTGGTAACAACTTTATTGATCCTGCAACGCGAAGTAAAAGTTCATACGCCAATTAGTCTACAGACAACCTCCCAACATCTACTGTTCGGTCGTGGCCCGCATGGCACAATCACGTATCCAGGTCAAATGAATCCATTGTTTTGGATGGACGCAACATACGCTCCTCCACAAATTTAAGAATATTGTGATGAGTAGTGTGGGGTTGAGTTGCGACAATGTTGTGGGCGTAAATAAATAAAATTTTAGGGGTATTTATGATAAAAATAAACACAAACGGGAATGGAATGGATAATAAAAGGTTTGGTACGGTATTTCTGTCAACTATGCTCTGGTTTACCTTTGTGTGGTACTGAAATAAACTGAGTTATTTAAATACCTTTCTGAGTAATTTGGAACCAGTATGATTTAAGCGACAACAATTTATTTATGTGCTTGTGAAGGGGTCAGATATTATTGAGTTACCTGAACAGTGGCCACACGCCATCCAGGCTTATGGCCAGATGCAGATTAGTTTTCATCGTTACTTTTTTAATAGTGAAAAACTGTAAATAATTGTATTTGGCTGATAGAGTCCCAGTAGGTAATGTTGAAATATTGTTTAAGTATTGTACGTACGTATGTACTGATCAGTGCCTAGTTTTGAGAGGTCAAGGCATATTTAGCTTTAAAAAACGAAGTACTTTAGTTAACCTTTACTAGATTTGGGCGCAGGTTGAGAAAACAGAGCACCTTTAAATAAGAACTAGAAGATAGTAGAAAAAACTTCAATACTGGTGAAAAACGAATAGCGATAGGGCTATCTTGTTTAGTCTATTTTAGACTATACTTAATAGTCAAGACAAACCAACAAAGCTTAAAATGTTAAAACAATCCTACTAATATTATAAACGTGAAAGTTGGTGAGGATCTATGGATGTTTGTTACTCTTTCACGCAAAAACTACTAAATCGATTACGATGAAACTTGGTATGTAGATAGCTGGAGGCCTGAATTTACACATAGGCTTTTTTTTTTCTTTTTATTCTGATATTTCTATAGCAACAGTTCAGAAACACACGTGGAGACTATTCTATCGGTCCATTACTAGACAAATTAGCGGAAAAGACAGAAATACAAGCAAGCGAGAATAGGCAAGTACGTTAAGCCAAAACTTCTAAAGCTACAGGATGCATTTACCATAAATTCTTATAATACAGTGCATAAAAAGATTAGCTAACTCCGAAAGCTTCAAGCAAGTGACTAAGGAACTTTGCCGCAATACACTTTTCATTGAATGCTAGTGAAAATGGAAAATAAGTGCCGGCATTAGTGGTACTGTTTAGTGCACAATGCGGGGACAATTTAACACATCTTCTAACAAGTTTCAAACTTAAATAAAATGTTACGATCGCCTGTGGTTATCCGGATACACAGATAAACGAATTGGTCAACATGTTGGGTGATATAGCCAACAAATCTATTTGGCATATATACCTGTCCTTTTATTACATGGTACAAAAGTGTAACGCCTGATACCGATGCGGATGGTTCTGCTTCACTCCTGGACATGGCGTTGGGCCCGAAACTAGTCCGACATCCTCGAAATATACACGTAAAGGATGATTTGAACCGTATATCTTTCATAAATAGCATGCTTGGTAACCAAGCATGCTATATGGTTGCCAGACATGGACTCTTACCGAAAAAGTAAGACGAAAGATAACAACTACTTAAAGAGGAATAGAGAGAAGCATACTCAAAGTGAAGAAACTACAAAATATAAGAAGTAAGAACATAAGAGACAAAATAGAGACAAACTAAATTACAGGACGCACTCACACAAACTCTTAAGTTGAAATGGCGTTGGGCAGGACATCTAGCACGATACAATGACAAAAGATGGACCCTACTCGCAACCAAATGGAAAGGCCCGATGGGAAAAAGAAAGGTAGGCAGACCCTACAAAAGATGGGCGGACGACATAGCAGAGACGGCCGGAAGAGACCGAACGACGAAGGCAAGGTGTAGAGAGAAGTGGAAAAGGTTGGAGGAGGCCTACACCCAAAGAGGGGTCCAAATCCAAAATAAGTAACATATCCTAGGAATACCAGGAGGCCTGGGAGAATTGTTTTACCTGTTATTCCTAAGACAAGTATATATAACAAGAGTTCCTATGTAATGTGTGGACGGATATATAATGGTATACCAGACAAAATTAAAGATTTAATAACTAATAAGTTTGTAAGGGAGCTTAAATCTTGGCTACTGCAAAATAACTTCTACTCTATATCAGAATTTTTTAATACTAGTGGCCGGTTTTGATCACTTTTTAACATTGTATGTTGTTAAATTGACATCCAATAACATAAGGAAGATCCTACATGGATGTCCTCCGCCTTGGGGAGGCGAAGGGGTCGGACTCTTACCGACTAAAAACCACTCCGGTGTTCCACTACTAGCCTATGATCAGGGGAGCGAGAATCGCTATTGCATTCTTCCGCAACCCCCGACAGGCATTGACCCCTCTCACCCTAGACGGGTCCCGTCTCCCGGTGCGACCATCACCCATCGGCCGCACTCCTCTGAGAGCGCGCGCTGAATACTGCGTGCTGCCTCTCGGGCCTGTATCTGTTCGGACAACGACTTAACCAGAAAGTTCGCCGCCCGCAGGCCACTTCCTAAGGTGGCTGGAGGTCATTAAGCACCCTCCGGCGCCCAGTGCGTCTGCTGCGGGCTGAGAGAGTCGTACTCTGCTCTCTCTCTCGTTCCGCCGCCTCCTTTGAGGACATCACCTCCTCACAGAAGGAGGCGACAGGGTTCCATGCGCTCTCGCTCCGAACAATGGCCAGAACTACGGTTGGGAGCGAGAGACTACCCGCCGCACCAAGAACACTTAACTTAATTTAATTTAACCTAACCCAATGTAAAATACCCAACAATGAGTAGGATTTGGAAGTAAAGGCTTTTTTATTTTATTTTATTTTATTATCTTTCTAGATATATAAAAGTTAGTGTTAACTTCTACATAGAACTTTTAGGCACACTTTACGTCACCACTTCGCGTGCTGTACGTGCTAACTAATATGACTGTACATAAAATCATTCGTGAGGTCCACTGTAATTACTTTGTGTCCGTTTATACTTATTTTATGAGGGATCAGTTTTTTAGTCCAGGAGTTTTATACCCTATTGTAGATCTGATTAGGCACTGTTGCTAGATGTGACTTAATGAGGAATTCAAAAATATGTGGGAACATTTAATGTTGAATTAGCCTCTAACTATCCCTAAAATACACATGTTGTTACGACCTCGTCGTTAGTAAATATTCACCCACAGAAGAATTCTAACAAAGCAAAATTTGTTTGCTATTTAAAATTCTATTTTTGAAAACACTTCTTCCTCATCCATTATAAGGCCTTAAATCTCAAGCTTCGTATTGCAAACAAAAGATAAGGAATAACGAGAATGGAGGATGAAGTGAATTTACTCAAGTCACGTCCCTCACAAAAGTGCAAGATAATTACATGAAGTAGAAAGCCGGAGACATGACCATTTTCCATTAGACGTCTTATCTGTGTAGTGTACGAAATGCGTTTAGTGACTGTGTTTACATCAAAGTGGGTAAAAGACGGTATGATTAAAGGATGTGGAAATTTTTCGTGGATAAGGCGGTTTTATTTACGGTATAAATAATTAAGAGTTAGGACAATGCGCTTGGTATATTTAGGAAAAGAAGACAAATAAGGTGACGTGATCATTGAGAACAGACAAATTAGATACTATAGATTAGACATATAAAATAATAATCATATTCTGTGTACACAGTGTGTACTAGACCTCAAAATAAGAATAGCTTGTAAACTTCAATACAATTCTCAATAGATGACCTAGAGACACTTAATTTCCAATGTGACATTGACATAATATGGCGATCACTGATTGACAGGTAATCCAAAATGATTTTGAAGGATATCATTAAAAGTCGTGTTCATAAGCTTTTATTCTCCTGTTTCTCTTCTTTGTTCCTTTAGTCAAAGTAGTACGAATCTACCTTGAGTAAAGTGTCTAGACGGACCTGTTGGTCTAGTGATTTATTGATCCTGACTGCTGAGCCAGAGGTCTTGGGGTCGATTCCCACCCAAGGTAAATAATTGTGTGATGAGCACGATCATTTGTTCTGTGTCTGGGTGTAAATTATTTATGATATGTACATATTTACTAACATATAAGTACTTGGTTACCTAGATGATTCAAAATTGTACAGGTGGAAATTAACGGAATATGTTATTAACCGATTTCATAAAAGGAGGCTCTGCAATCGATCCGTTTATATGTAAATCCACAATTTTCTTAAAAAGTAATAGTATTCACCTGTTAGTTATTTTTTTCACCGTTATTTTTTTCCGTTAAAAAAAGGTCCAGGTTACTTCCATGTCTATTTTGTTGGACAACAAGTTGCCCAACTATAGAGTCCCTGAGTTCGTGTAAAGTAAACGATGATCACGTTATTGCTCTAATATTGTAGATTTTAGGTTGTAGCGTCTTCCCCACTTTTATTTTAGGACTATTCGTTAAAACTCTCTAAATACAACCGGGGTCACGTCCGAGGCTTTTAACTGAATGTTTGTGGTTATTATTATTGTTATTTCTGTTTAGTTTTATCGGTTTCTAGTCTGAGTGTTGGACGGAATACGTGTGTGTGTGTGTAAAAGTTTGGAGATCTAACTACATATGTATTTCTGCACTTTAGACGTACTCGCGTATGTCTAGAAGGTTTAAGGATTAAGAACTATAAAATAATATGAAAATTACTCTTAAGTTTAAATTACAAGATCTATTTTTTAGTTAGATTAGTTCACGAAATCAATAACTAAAATAATGTTGAGTAAAAAATTAAACCTTATACTTTAATACAAATGTGTGATGATACCTCTTATTAAATGAAATATGTGAAATTGTATCAAAATAATATGCCCATTTCTGTAATTATAACACATGTATATAAGCAAAATATGGATAGAGATAATGATTGTAATAGTAGTTAAAAGCTGGATTTCGAAAGATTTTTTTGTGTCAAAGGTTGATAGATATATCCTTATCTTAAATACTTTAACGTTAAAAGACTGTGTTTTTAGTCAGTAAAGGTATTATAAAATATTATTCTAGTTATATCTATTCGGGTCTTGCATGTGTAAAAGAGGGATTGAATTTATACACAAACAGCAATTCTCAATTTCCTCGTCCTACTAGACCGCGTCTTAACGACCGTGATCCTAGAGACATAAATATAACTTTAAGATCTAAACACGAATACAATATAATAAAAAGCACAAATAAACTAATTAACCTTTCTGGACTGACTAGAAATGGTCTGATGATAATTCATTAACTTTCAACCATTTTTGTTCTACATGTTTGATCAGAATAATTTAAACTATTAATGTATTTTCTATAGCATGACGTCCATGACAGACCAACATATAAACACTGGACGCCTGCAGCTTCTTGTAACTGATTTTGCATAAATTTAAAACTTTTTTGAATATCTTTTGAAGCATATAAGTAGATATGTGTATTTACCTTTATGTTATATACATATATATGTGTATATATATATGTATATATACATAGCACATGTACTGTACAGCGTCTATAAATTATGAGCGAGAGAGGGAGGGAGGTAGGGAGGGAGGGGAGAGTGAGTGAAAGCGAGACGGAGAGAGAGAGGGAGAGAAAGAGAGAGAGAGCCTCCAGCAAATTATGAACTCTAGTCGTGCGTCGGAGCTGACACACTTTTTTTTTTAGCTTTCTGCACTTCTGCATACAAACTTTTAGTATTCTCAAAGTCACATGTCTAAGTGCCCGAAATTTGGCCAAAATATATACAAAGAAAGCTCTTCACGTATTAAAATATAGATTAATATTATAGAAACTCTCCTTTAATCTCTTAAAAAGGCTTTAAACATATAATTTATACATATATCGAATCCGAAACCATTCACATTCACTCAAATTAGGAACACTGCTTAGTCCGTTTTCTTCAAAAATTATGCGTACTAGAGAGATGAGATATCCCTCCAGAAAGGTTTTCAATTAGTTATGAATGATATACAGATCTACTTACCTTTAGATGTATTATACCACTTCACTCTTTCATCCAGGGCTCCAAACTGTTTCTCAAAACAGGAAATCTTTAATACAGATGAATACCACTCACGGATGATATTATTCTACTACAAGTGTTGTCGCTAGCTTCTTAGTAATGTAAACCCCAAACTAGGTCAAAAGCACTAAGCATCCATATAACAAAGTAATTATTCACAATCAGGACTGTCTTATGCTGCTTTGTCTTGTAAAAACTGCTCTTCCTTAATACTCAGGTTACTTTGATACTGTATTTACACAAAAATGGTAGGGTAATTTAGTTCCGGGAATTCAGTTATAATTTTGGAACTGGTAACACTGCGTCGGTGTTGAACATATTTCTGAATAGGTCTTCCTTTAGTTCCAGACGTCGTTTGAAGTAGATAACATGTTTGGTTTGTTTTATGTCTGTTTTGTGCAAATGATTGAGAATCGATCTGCGAAGATTTGTTGCCATCATTCAGAGCGGCGAAAGAGTTCGGATGAGTAGGGGAAAAAGATAATCCAACGTTGCCGTACCTCTGTGACTTTTTCTTATTTCCCAAAATGAAGTCGCACCTCCAGGGTATTTAAAAAAAAAAGTTCTAAGTATCTATTTCTACATAAAAGGCAAGTCTTTTAGACAATACCGATGCCCAAGGATTCATGTGCAAAATGTACACTTACAAAACAAGTACTTATTTTTTATTGTTGTTAACATGGATATTTAATCTAGAATCTTGTTACAAAGTTTATATCTCATAACAATGACGGCAACACATTTCATTAACAAAACCTGTACATTGTTTAACTTATAAATTGTCTTTGAATATTTTAGAACCTACTTTTTGTTACCGCCATATTTCCATGAATATTGTAGGATAGATTTTGGTAATATTTTGTGAGTACACGATGATGAAGTTAACTTTACTTTTAAACTTTCGCGTTCCATGATATAATATTATCTACGTATTAACGGGAATTAACCTTGGTCAGCCTGTGACCGCGGCCAGTGCAACCTGGTCGAAACGTCAGGCAATTCAGAGGTATGTAATACCTTTTCGTGATCGCGTTAATTCCGGTTAATACGTAGAAGTAAACTTTATTAAAGGCACACAAAGAGAATAACGTTAGGGTTTAATAGTCATAATTTATTACGTGTCTTAACACTGAAAAAGGATTCCAATTTTTTAGGTTATAAGGGCAAACGAGCAGACGGGTCACCTGATCGGAAATGACTACCGCCGCCCATGGGCACCTGCAACTCAAGAATCACAAGTGCATTGCCGCCCTTCAAGGTGGGGGTTGGGGAAGGGTGGAAGAGGGGGAGAGTGGGGAGAGTGGGGACTGCGGTACCCTCACTTACTCGGTGAAAAGCAGTGGAACATTACTTCACTGCCGGTTTTCTGTTAGGCCGTGGTATCACTCCGGTCGAGCCGGCCCATACGTGCCAAAGCATGGCTCTCCCACGTTGAGAAAACACATAACTGGGAGACCATTCCAGAATTTGAGAAACCGATACCTATCTATCAGGTTATCAGTTCCGTTCTGTATCACTGATCATGTTGGTATCGTGTGTGCCCAAACTGCATTTTCAAAAATATAACAGCCTAGCAGCACCCCGCGGTTTCACCCGCGTAAGTCCTGATCCCATGGCAATATCGGGATAAAAAGTAGCCTATGCGTTAATCCAGGTCTCCAGTTATCTACATACCAAGTTTCATAGCAATCAGTTCAGTGGTTTTTGCGTGAAAGAATAACAAACATCCATCCATCCATCCAAACTTTCATATTTATAATATTAGTGGGATAAACCGCACCGTCATTCACGGAATTCTCTCAATCATAAGATAAGTCACAACTGCCATTCTTCACATAGAAGTCAGCAAGAATATAATCATATCATCAGAATATCGCAGTGTTCATTCCCGCCCATTCAGCTGAAATCATAAATCACTCGAACTCGACCAAGTTAATTTTCCCCTCGTTTGTCCCAAAAAAAGTTGGAACATTAAAAAATAAAGTTCTGATATCTTGACGTTTCCAAGTCTTGTCAAGATTCAAAATATTTAATACTGGCACATCACTGTGAATTGGGTGAGAGCTAATTTTATATTAAAAGTATTCTTAACATCGCTCTGAATACTTGATGTTACAATTTTTTTCTGTAGTTTAGCATATACACACTAACATCACAACAAATTACAGCAATCATATATGAACAAAATTGTTAGTTTAATAGTTTCATTGAATTTGTTGCTATGCAGTAATGATATGATTGTAATTGTGGCGACATCCACATACAACAAAAACTTACTTTAGCGCCATCTAGCGAAGACAAGTTAAATAAAAATGGTAATTACTGATTCTGTATCGCGCAATAAAAGTTCTTGCGCTGGCTGGTATACATTATACAACATCCCGATGTTAACTGTTATGATAACTGTTTCTCCACACATTTTCATCAGTTTTATATCTGTGTTTTGAACCTACAATACCAGTTTTGGTATTCCTGGCTTCTTTGCTTGTTTAGTGCCATATTAAAATACTAGCAACCCGCCCCGGCTTCGCACGGGTAGCACAGACATCTTCAACAATCATCAACATATTTCAATCCATTTACACAAAATCTTAACAAATTATACACCTAAACCTTCCTCATGAATCACTCAGGTCTATCAGGGAAAACCGCATGAAAATCCGTTCAGTAGTTGTTCAGTTTATCGCGAACAGACAGACAGACAGACAGACGCGACGGGGGACTTTGTTTTATAATATATATATATATATTTTTAATGTTATATTGGGCAAACGAGCAGATGGGTCACCTGATGGTAAATAACTACCGCCGCCCATGGTCACCTATCACTCAAGTCACAAGTGCGTTACCGGCCTTTAAGGTAGGAATAGGGGAAGGGGGTAAGAGTGGGAAAGAATGGGGAGAGGTGAGGACCCCTCTTCCCCCGAGAAAGAAGGGTTAGAGCCTTTGGTAATCTCACTCACTCGGCTAAAGCAATGGAAACGGTTTTCTGTAAGACCGTGGTATTCCACCGGTCGAGCCGGCCCATACGTGCCGTAGCATGGCTCTCCCACAATAAAAACATGTAGTGAAGTAAGCAGGACCGGCCACCTGCAGTTACGCCGTTGTCTACTTCAAGTATTAAATCAAAAGTCAAAGCACCAATATGAACTAATAAGTGTATATTATATATAAATTACACTATTGTATAGTGCACTATTATTTATCTTAATAATGCAATACATTCTTCAGTTTTTTAATACCTACTAGAGATTGCCATGTGGTCGAATTTCGACTGTAACTCATTAATTTTTTAATGTTTTCTTCCATTTCATTGACCAGTATAACTTGAATTGTTATTATATAGACTTTCCGTACCATAACAGGTCAACATATGTATTGGAATCCTGTAGCTATTCGTAGCCATTTACAAATAATTTTTAAATTTATAAGGATATTGATTAAATTTTTTAGGTAATTAAACTTATTGTATTCTTATTAACGAATTCCTCCGTGCTTGAAATTTGATTTAAAAGGGCTACAAAAATTCTCACGTATTGGTATGAAGAATCTATATTCTTCATACCAATACGTGAGATTTTTTTTTTATTCCACTGACCTATGTCAGTGGAATAAAAAAAAAATCGGGACCACAGCAGGCCAGCAGAGGTAGATTTCGTGTTTTTGAAGATCTGCCCCCTGGGGACTGGGGGCAGATCTTTGGGGGAATATCCCCCATTCACAAACTTAACCTTAATTTTTGCCCTGTTGATTTGTCGTCCAAGTTTGCAAGCAATCGGTGCATAATTGCGACCTCTATCGTGCCGGTAAAAATGAGGTACATATATATATATAAACTTTTTAACTGGCGATTGTTTTGGGGTCTAGGGATCATAACTAGACCTCCTGTGAAGAATTTTTTAGAAAACTTGACAACTGGTACAAAACCAATAGGTAGACTTTTCTTCGAAATATACCTAAAAATGCGTATGTAATTACGCACAGGTTTTAACACAGTAAAACATCAGAAATATGGTATGGTAATTGTTTTTTTTAAATAAATCGCCTTTCGCCAATCGTTTTTTTAAATAAATTCAAGCACCGTTTGGCATGGGCGAAAAATAACATCGCCCTCTTAAGCACACAATTTATTATAAATTTTAAATGATTGTCTACCGTTGGGAAGGCTATTTTCGCATCACTGAGAATAGTTTAACAAAATGTAAGTATTCAACTAGTTATATGTAACATTTGGAGCGCTAATTGTTATAAATAAACAAATAGTTTTTTTTTATATTATAAGGGGCAAACGAGCAGACGGGTCACCTGTTGGTAAGTGACTACCGTCGCCCATGGACACCTGCAACTCAAGAGTCACAAGTGCGTTGCCGGCCTTTGAGATAGGAGTACGCTCTTTTCTTAAAGGTTTGAAGGTCGTATCGGTCCGGAAATACCGTAAAATGTAATAAGTAATTAAGTGAAAAATTTTCTCCTTTTTGTCACTCCTTAATCAAAATCAAAATTATTTATTTCAATTAAACCCATTGTAGGTATTTTTGAATTGTCAGGAGGAGTCAGTCAGTATAAGTCGGTCGTGAAGCTAGTTGCCTGTTCCAAAACGTAGATCCTATGGAAAAGAACAGACAAGAAACTCCAAGGACACTCTTTTTCAACATGTTTTTTTTTTTACAAAGTTACTTGTTACATTGTTTATAAGCGCAATGTAATGTGAGAACAATGTAATATAATATTGTTCTAAAATGAAAAATAAAATCACAGAGCTGCTGGGCAACATAGAAAATTAACTTAATACTTGAATCAAAATCGGAATGCATACATTCGGAACTTTTCGTTCGATTGTCTGTTCTTTCTTATATAAATCACAACTGCAAGAACGTATCACATTTGTCTCACATCTTGGCAAGAGGTATAAATCACCGTAATCCTGTTAGCAGTACTTGTTTATGTTGCCAAACTACTCGTATGCCCATAGAAAATGGTATTATGAAGTTCTTTATTTTGTTTATGAATGGTTTGTTAAACCATTATATGAGATTATCACGTTAAACAAAGTGTTTTAGTTTTATGACTTCAAAAAGGAAGCAAATTTGCTATTTCTTCATGTATTACACTACTTTATTCCCGTAGGTTCTCTGAAAATTGTTAACTTTTTACTCCTGAGAGTGACGGCGTCAAAACAAGTTGAACTCTTTTATGAATAAAGTCGCATCACCATATAATTTGTCCATTCATTTATTTTCTTTATGACTGCTGCTTAAGAACGTAACTGTGTCAGAGATTGTAAAATTAAACTTTAAAAGCTGTTAGAAAAATATATAGATACCTAATCTACTTTCATTTGATTATACTATTTATAACCGCCAAATTCTTAGAGATATAATGATACTTCATTCTTTTTGTATAACAAACTTAATAAGCTTCTAAACATCTATCCATTGACCTGCCATAATTGCAAAAAGTCTCTAACTACTTGGCTCACAAACGAGAAATATGAAGAGATCGAATTAGTCCTTAACCTGTCTCCTGATGCATATTCACAAGACGCAGCAAAGTAGTTCACAACACAAGCACAATGGTTTGCCCCGGTTTGTTGCCGATTCAAAGTTAATACAAAATTTCGTAAGTAATTACGTGTGTATGGTGTGCTCCAGGCACACACATACACACGTACACTTGCACCCTCATACACACACATACAGTCACGCACACATGCTGAAATAATTAATTCTCTTATGCATTATATATTAAAAAAAGTCAGTATTTGTTACTAAAATTAACTTTTTACTTTTTTAAACGTAAGCGTCCGTGAATTTATTTTTATTAATATTTAGTTTGGTAAATATCTGAGTAAGAAAGAACACATTTATGTTCATGTATACAATACTAAAGGCGCTTGTTTTCAGCTCATAGCAAAATCATGACTGAACAATACACTCAACTTGAGCAGATTTTAAAGATAAATCTACTCAAAAGACGCGCCAAAAGTAATAATATAATCTCAGTGTTATGAGAGGCCTGGCGCGAGACCACTATCATAAATAAAAGTATAGCGCCCAGAGATGTCACGGGCATGCTAAGCTTTAATTTATCACTTTACTAGACTATTGTGACCCTCATTTAAGAAATTACAGGATTATCGAAAAATAAAGAAATAATATTAAATTAAACACCAAGGTCCCTTGCTGATAACAGACTGAACACGAAACTAAATTCTCATATCGAAAATGTTTTACGTGGAGCAAACTCTGAAAGATCAAGGGGGCGTTTTGAGTTTCCAAATAATATATTTTTTTAGTATATATCAGAGTTATCCTACCCAGAAAAAGCGTGACTTGTACTTGTGATCTAGAATAAGAATATACATATTGTAGGCGCACGAGTTGAATGCATAGCTCACTAGTCACGACACTACACTAGGCGAGGGGAGATGTGGGACTGTATTTAACTGGCGCAACTACTACACTTAGATTCATTTGTGTTTGTAAATTCAACCAGACTGAGCGGGTTTCAACCTTCGATATCTGACGTTGTAGTCAAACTGACTAGACTAGACTAGAGTATTTATTAGCAGGAGTGTTTGTATGTTTCAACATTATATTATCTTACATATATTTTTCACATATAAGCAATATTCCCATGAAATTAAAAAAAAATCATGTTGAAAAAGAGGGTCGAGTGTCCTTCTAGAGACTAATTCTGACTCGACACTCCTATAATTGGTTTGATTGAAATAAAATATTTTGATTTGATTTTGATGTGACTATATGTAAGGTTTGTCATAAAATTAAAATAGTTTGATTTTTTTTTATGTTTTATTTATTGCAGTGGGGCTACAAAAGAGATATAATGTCACATAGAAATGCAGTGGGGGTAGCCACTGCATTTCTATGTGACATTATATCCCTTTTGTAGCAAACCAATTTTATTAATTTAAAATAATTTTAAATGTCACAGTTTTAATGAGGTCGGGAAAGAAGTCCCCAAAACTGATTTACTTGCATAAACTGTTTAATGACAGTAGTCGAATCGTGGGTATGTGAGCAACAAATGGCGAACTTTTATCTATACTTACACTAGAGACAGTACATAGTGAGCTTATTTCACGTACTTAATCAACATTAAACCTGGCAATTAACGCTGGAAAATATTAAAAATACATTAGGATGAAAATTATATCAATCATTATTCTATTGTACTTTCTTCATTTCCGTCATTAAAAAATTACAAACAAAAGCACAACAACTCATAGCAACAAAACATACAAAATACTACCAATCCATAATGATACAAATATTGCCGATTTTTTATATCGATATTGCGGTGACGTCAATGTGCCGACACTAAAAGTCAGTCACACGTCTGTAAAACTTGCACACAGAAACATTTCAATTTCGGTCTCACGAAAATGACGGAACTGTTCGTCTGTTCGTCTATTACATACTAAGTTTATGCTTCATACTAAAGTACTCAAATCTATGGTTCATTAATAAACACACACACAAAACGCTGTCAAACTAATTTAAGAAATTTAAGTATTTTGAAAAAGTTTTTATTAAAAAAAAGGATTTCGAATAAAATTATGTTTTTCTTTTACTTCGAAGTTATAGGTATATTACAATATTACATATAACATGTATGTACGTGAAACAATTTGATAACAATAATTGATTTGATTGTTTTTATTGCAGAGTATTTTGTCTATATTGTAAGTAATTATTATTCAATTGACTTATTTATATTAGCATTGCCATTAAACAATTAAACATTGAAATACTGCCAGGCTTCTGGGAACTGTGCCGGCTACGATGAGAAGGAATTTTATGACGCTTGCATGTAAATAGGCCGTATTTTTATTTTAAACCTAAAGTTGTTTTATTCGTTTTAGTACATTTCTTTAATTGATGTAATAGTTTATTATAAAAAAATTTTACATAGTATAATAATGGATCAGGAAAGAAATGTATTTCTACGTATTGAATACATTCTTTTTCTAATCTATCTACTGTTTCATTATTGCGCTTTGTTTCTGCGGTAACCTTTCAATATATTACTTTAGAAATATTTACATCGATGTAAAAATATAGTGACCTAGTAGATGGACTTGGACTCAGTCAACTAATTTTATATAAACCTTGAGGCTTGTGTAATTTAATAATTATTTATTTTTATAAGTGTTAAGTGTTATGGAAAACCAATAATAGCTTTAGTGGTTTAGTAATTGAAAACATTCTTCATCCTCCCATTAGTAAAGCTAAAAATCTTTTTAAATTAGGAGGGAGAAATTCCTCTCTCTCTGTTTGTAACGTAAGCTCATAGAAAAGAAACTTCATCTAACCTTTCTGCCAAACTTTTCACATATTGCTAACATACCATCAGAAATGTACCGAAAGTTAGCGATTTTATTAGGAAAATTCTATCAAAATTAAATACCATTATTGTTACCCTACTGTGTACATTGTGTGTCAGAACATAATATCATGAAACAGTGCAGTCTCCGGCCGTTGAAGTAATCTACAAAAAATTGCTCTTTTCACCCCTCTGAACATGACTTTAAATAAACAGCTTCTGTACTTGTAGTGAGGTGATTTGGAACACGAGTAATTTTCATACCGTTTTTTATATTACAATATTTCTCTTCTATTATTATGAGTATCGCTTCACCAGGACTAACATAGAGCAATCGACTTTACTTAGTCCACGTTGTGTTTAGAGGAAAAGGGAAGAGCCTAAACCTCGTCATGACTCGTGAGTACAGAAAGGGCTTATGTCGCCTAGCGGATAATAAAGGAATACAGTGCGTATAGAGTGATTAACCGACGTATTGCTTATAGTCATGCGAACAAATTTATTTCATCACTCAAAACTTATCGAATTCCATAAACTCATCGGAGTTGACTGAATATCCGTTGTAAGAACATGCGTACACATATAGCCGTGTTGGGCCGTGTACGTTCTATGTAGTTATTTATACGTAGCTAAGTCTATGTGTGTGTAAACTGTCATGCCCGTTGTTGTTCCAGTCCGGTAAAATAGCAGACAAAATACGTCCATGAAATTAATTATTGTTTACGTTTATTTAAATAATGTAGGTTGATTATATTTAGGTATTTACGTGCTGTCTGCTTCTGTACCTACATTTGTTACTTCATGGGACGATTGCTATATTGCCATAATATATATTCGATATTTTGTAGTACGAAGTACTTACTACCTTCATAATAATACACTCGAAGCTTCAGTAGGACGTGAGGAAATAACATCTATGTAAGTAATAGTTTTAGCATTTTTTTTAAATTTAGAAATGGCATAGGCGTTTGTCTTTCAACTCACCTCATGAAAAGTGATGCTGAAGACGAAGATGGTACACGCCTATCCAAGACAAAATAAATCACTCTACAGCGTTCAAGACACTCCAGGACTATAACTAATTGGAAAAATAGACTCAGGCAGATCATTCCATACCTTGGCGATTCAAGCCAAAAATGAGCTGTCAAAGCGTTTAGTTCGACTTTTTCGTGTTTCGATAACGAAAGGATGGAACCTCTGTCTGCACCTAGTAGTCCGATAAAGGAATGGTGAGAGTTTAATTAATTCGAAGAGAACTTTCGCACACTCACCAAAGTAAATCCTATAAAAAACCGATAAGCAAGTGACTTTACGACGAAGTTCAAGGCTATGTAGTTCCCTATTCGTGAGCACATCGTCATGTGTAAGCCTACGGGCTCTTCAGTCAACAGAGTCCAGAGCTTCTAGTTGGTACTTAACTGAGCCATCACAAAGGTGACTGCAGTGACGCAAGATCGAACTTGGGCTATATAAAGATGGAGCAGGTGTTCAGAGTTGAAGTACCGCCGGACCTTCGAAATGACTCCAGATTTCTTGGAAGCTGTCTGTGCCATGGGCTCGATTTGTTGACCGAACTTAAGTTTGGACGTGACGGTGATGCTCAGAAGCCTTAGATGGTCAGTAATTGGTAAGGTATCGGTAACACACCTTGGAAAGTGGGTGTAAGTTCGAAAGCACTCTTTTTCGCAGAGAAGAGACACGCCTGTGTTTTGGAAGGGTTTAAATTGACAAGATTGGCGTCACCCCAATCGGACATCTACTGCAATGTTAAATTAACCCGTTCAATCATGGACTCTTTCAAAGATTGGATTTCTTGTGGGCTTGCTCTCGCATTTTACATATATCTCTCTACAACGGTGCTGTCATCGGTGTATCCACAATAATGCCAGGTGTTAGGAGGTCGTTAATATGAAGCAGGAACAAGGTTGCAGAGAGAATAGCTCCCTGAGATACCCCGGAGTTAACAGATTGGAAGAGCAGCTATCTAAGACGATTCGAATCGACCGTTTCAGGCAATCAGATATCCAGTCGCAGAGGTTGGTTGGTATGCCATACGCTGGAAGGCTTACTTAGAAGACTAACATTGATATTCTGTAATAATCATATAATAGTTAACACCGAGTACGTTACTATTTATTTTATACATAATTAAATCAGAAATAGATAGAGGTTGTCACTGCCTTTATGTTAAAACTGCTGACCAGTGATTTCAGGTATTTCTGACCAAAGAGTTTACATGTATTGCCTATGATGAGCATAAATAAATAGCTTCATAAAATGACATTGCCATGTCATAAATTTAAAAATAGAAACAAGATTCAGCAGCCAAATTATGACACATGCAATGCCTGTCTAAAATAATATAAAACAAGATAAAAATCATTTTTTACGCGAATCATGTTTTAGAAACAATATTCATGAAGTATCCTTCAATAATTGTTCGTATTGCTAAAATGGGCGATAAAGCCTTGCAAGGATGGTACCCAACTATTCATGGACTGGTGAGTAGAGTTGACCTGTTGAGTATGTCCTTTATATAAATTGTAGCACCTGCAGTTATTCATTTTGATATGCCGCTCAAAGCCTAAGTCTGAAATATCCTCGCCTTGTGTATTTTCTACCAACCAATGAAATGTAGGTGCGCAATATTGACCCATAAATCGTAAATTTTGGTGAGTGTACTTGCCTTTGGGTGTTGGATCAACTTTGACGCACTTATTGTGGAACAGTTAACTTAATAGCCTCGGTTATCGCAGCCTATCACGCAGTAAAAACGCAGACTGTATACCTCATGGTAATATGAACCCGACGGATAATGTCTAGACTAAGGTTCAGAGTTAAAGATCAAATAATATCTAGGAACTTAAGATGATTTATTGGTACGGAAATCTTTAGTATGCATATGCCTTGGGAAGTTTATGTCAATTCGAATTAACTCTTATTTGGCTAAAAACACCCATGTGTTGATTTGATTCAGAGAATTAAACTTGACGAATGGGTTTGTGAGATATTTCCTTGTGAAAGGGCACAGAATAAACAGTGGCTTGCATTGGAGCCATTCGACAGTTAACCACTTCCACCCTAAAATCACTAACTGCGGGGAATAGCATGTCTACTGTAAAGGGTTGCCTACTTTCCCAGAACTCCCTAGGGTGGAAAGGAGTTTAAAGGGTTGCAGTAACTCGAAAATGACACCACCGGGTTATGAACATCAATAACCGTGTACACGTAACACATGACAAAATAATTTGTTTTGTGAAAGCAGCTCAGAATTATTTGACTTTATAAAAACCCGTGTTACTTACTTGACATTATAAAGAAAAATATACATCCCTTTATAATAAAGTAAATCATGAACATATTTTGTAAGTGAGGGATAAAAATGTCCTCATTTCTTTTGTAAGATCTTCCCCCATTTCACGTTTAAATTATGGTGAATGTCACTTCGGAGGATATTGCATGAGAGGAAATGCGTTAATGAGGTAAGGAGGGAGTCTGAGTGTTATCTGTTCTAATGTTTCCTATGTTTTTCTGACCCATTTGTTTAGTTTTGGTATGTTGAGGGAAGTTGCGGTAACTTAATGATAGCCAAAGTTAAGAGAGCGACTCAATACCTTAATTTCGCTATAAAGAATTGAGAGTTGCCAAAAATTAGCGCTGAAGCGTTTGAGTAATTTAAATGCAATGCTACTGCAATATGCTGATAATATGCTATAATGTTAATGTAAAAGCTTTTACATTATTCGACACAATCAAAGCAAGGACGCGTGAAAAGCCATGTTATTGTGAATTTTAGGCGCTCTCTAAATATCAATGTATATTTTTTTATTGTCCCAGGAAAGGACTGGATTAGACAAAGTGATTAATTATCAGTTTAGTTCTCAGAATCTGGGTTAAACGAGGATACTTCCACCATTCAAAAAGCACAATGACTTTAGTGAAAACATTTTGACAGATTGGGCAAATATCTTCACCCTACCGAATATCCGAATATTTATTTAATTTATTAACCTCTAGAGTGTATTATTAACAATCACATGAATCAAGTTGTCCGAAATAAATTTATTTGAATTTGAAAATATTGTAGTTAAACACACCCTGCATGTAAAAAATAAGGTTGGTTTATGATTTTTTTTAAGTAACTTTTTTCACCGCAACGCTAACTTGTATGACGCGAAATACTTAATCATATTGATCGAACTGGACAACGAGGATTTTCAACTCAGTCCAGCTGTTTCTTCCTGTCAAGGTCACTTGTTCATTGGTCAATCTACTGACGGACAATCTATACTCCCCCAATGGCCGTCTTTTTTCTAATCCTGTTTTTACCTGCCACCTTTGCGATTTTAGTTTGTTAAAGAATAGACCGGTTTTTCTACCAACTTCCAATTTTTTTTTTAATGGTACAGGGGGCAAACGAGCAGACGGGTCACCTGACGGTAAATGACTTTCGCCGCCCATGGGCACCTGCAACTCAAGAGTCACAAGTGCGTTTCCGGCCTTTAAGGTGGGAGTAGGGGAAGGGGAGGAAGGGAGAAAGGAAGACGGAAAGGTTAGAGCCTCCGGTAAACTCACTCTGCGAAAAGCAATGCAATCATTGCTTCACTGCCGGTTTTCTGTGAGGCCGTGATATCACTCCGGTCGAGCCGGCCCACTCGTGCCGAAAAAAAGACAACCATAGTCTTTTTTGGTTGCTAAAAGCCAATTTGTATTTGTTAAGCAGTAGGGTACGTTGCAACTTATAACTTACCAAACACTGCCAATACCAGTTGTATTCTTTGAAATACTTTTTTCGACGTTGGATAACTTGTCAAACTTGTCATAGGTAACTTATTTACCGATAATTATTGGGTGTTAGTGCGAATAACGTTATTAGATCATAGTTTTAAAAGTTTATAACTGTAAGTTAAACCTGTTGTGTACACATAAAAGCTCTAAATAATAATCTGAAGAAGTTTAATACTCATAAGTTAATAGGGTTTTCATCATAGTTCATTAGCGGCATGTACAATATTATGTAAGAAATGTTTGATGTCCTAATGTTACATTAAGCAAATGCACGATGCCTGTCGTTGATGGTGATTTACATATCTTTATTATTATTATGATGAGAGGCTGCGAAACCATTTACTGCAAATGTCTCCACTCAGTTTAATATTTCTCAAACTTGAAATACTGACGTGCTATATCATCGCTGTTTTTATTTTAACCCGAGACGCAAAAAAGAGGGGTGGTTTAGGGGTGCAACCTAATTCGTATCTGTATCTGTGTCTGTGTATCCGTGTGTCTATCTGAGGCATCATACCACCTAAACGTTTATTACTGGAAAGGTGACTTGATATTTTTTAATAAGAATTACAATACACAGTTTACAACATACTGTTTAATAAGTATACATAATTCAGGTAAGTATATATTGTAGGAGACTGATGCCTAAGCTAGGCTCTAGGTCCGTGTTTCATGACACCAGATCCCACCCGTTAATGTTTTGATTTCCTAGATTATGTACTAAACGCTAAAAGCGTAGTAAGATATCCAACAACTTCATCTAAATAAAAAAAAAATCTTTTGTTTTTAAAAGAGACAACTCCTGCATTAGGAATTACTCCTGTGTCGCGGGGAACTTTACAAACATACAAACAACTGACACAAAGAACACCCAGACTCAGGTGGGAATCGAACCCATGACATGTAGCATAGCAGTCAGGGTCACTAACCACTAGGCCAACAAGCCAGTCAATGTTTTTATTTTAAGTAAAAGGTAGTGTTAGTATAATATGTAAGTTGTGTGTGTGTTGGTTTGTATATGTGTATAAATATGTGCGTAGTGTATGTATGTGTGTATGTAAACTTTATTTAAAGTATTGCAATGTTAATCTCTATTTAACAAAATTCCTATCAAAGCTTGCACAAGCCATAGGTTATTTATTTTCCATGTTTTTGTTAAATATATCTACGTTTGTCAAAAAAAACTGTGTTAGCTAAATTCTAGTAAATTATAACACGTATATTATTAGAATAAGTGTATTGCTGTATGCAATAAATAAAGTGATATTGCAGAGTTTCTTCAAAAGTCAGCAAACTGACTTACGAAGTCAACTTTTGTTTACAGACGAACGCCTACGCGTCCAAAGAAGTTTGCACACATCTTTGTATTACGCCAGCCAAGTCTTTGACGACATAGCAAATGACTTGCAAAAGGACTACCAGTTGCAGAGGCAGCAAAATTTATCGTGGCACCGGGGCCACTCTGTATGTACATTATTTCTAATATCGTTTTATTTATTTGAGAAATTATTACATGGAACTCTGCAATATTACTTATCTCAGTTGTATAAATTAATTGTGATTATTCACGCGTCTTTTAAACCTGAAATCTTTTGCAGTTCAATGTTTCTCCATCACAAAACATACGAGAAAAAACCGTAATCGACGTAGCAAGGACTTGGCTTCGAACACATGAAGATGCCCAAGTAAAACTTTCCTTTTTTGTTTTCTATCACTTTCATTTGTTTTCGTTGCAAAAGAAAAGTGTGAAAAGAGGTTTATTTTAGGCTCCTCGGCCTAAAAGTCAATAATGACAATAACAACATCTTGGATTGTGATATTAAAATAATTTTTAATAAACTTATTATTCCCGGCGTTGTTATTCACAAGGCCTAGTTGTGAAACCATTCTGATGTTTTAATATTCCGTAATAAGGATACGTTTGATATTTATTTTTAATTATAATGATATCAGAATAAAGATGGCCTGGATGGATGGATTGTACTGTACGTACGCATGTTGATGTAACGTACACGTTGCATCTATTAGTCTCGCTAAAGACCTTTCAAATTAAACCAACTTGAAATGAAACATCCGCTGCAACAGGGTCCTGTAAATGTCTGTATCACAAATTGCAGTTGCTATGTCACTAGCATACGTAAATAGTTGTGAATCCTCGTCAAATGTTGTTGTAAGCGAGGGGAATTCAGATATTATCGTCGTCAGACTACAAGAATACTGTGTAAATATTATAACTCTGGAATTTTCCCTTAAATTTCAATCATTTTACATAATTATGAATGTCCAAGTGCCTGTGTAACTAATCCTATTTTTTTGTAGGTTATGCTAGCTAGCGTCTTAGTTGTAATCGGCCTCTGGTGGCTTGTCCGAACAGTCCTCGGGTTGATGCTCAACCTAATCTGTCCACTGATGGTCGTTGTACTCGCTGTGGTAAGCTAAAGTTTAATATGTAATTCAAGCTATGTGAAAAATTTTAAACATATGCCTAAAGTATTTTCTATGAAAATCCAGGCCAACGTTGATCCATTAAGTAATAAAAAAGTTCTGAAATCAAAATACATTGAGGGTTGGCTGATTTTGAAAAAAATCTTCATATACACATTGTTAGAGGGCTCAAACTCCTCGGTAACAGCCAGTTCGAGTTACAGGCATGACCCTGATGTGCTTGAGCTGTTATTTACACCCGCCAATCCATCCTTATAACCAATATACTTTATCTGCCCGCTCCTTCGGAATACAGGCGTAATTGTATTTGTATATAATTTTTTGTCGTCGTTAAACACTTTTTATTTTCAGGTTTGTGTGCCGCAGCTCCGAGCTCCTTTGCTAGGACAAAATTATCCTGTACTAGCTAACCTCCTCAGAAATATATTGCTGAAAATGGCCGAAAATCTAAAAGTGTAAAAACAAAACTCCCAAGTGAAATGTTTGAAGTCGAAATTATATCCCGTTAATATTATTTTTTATTGTTTTATTAGACTCATTTATTAAAATAAAAAATGTAAGCAAATTGGTATGTTAACTGTTTTAAAACAGGAGAGTTTTTTAGGAGTTCGATTAACGTTTTACATTTTATCTTCTAAGTTATTTTGCCACCGATATATTCAGGGTTGTCAGCGTTATCAGCAAATATGTACATGGAAAAATCGACGACGTTGATCTAATGTAATCTTTAAAAACTTTAATCACCGATTACTAAGTAGTTACACGTAACAGATAAATTACTCCCTACAAAAGTATCGATACCTACCGTTTTAATAGCCTACTCTTTTCGGGCTTTAAAATGTGTGTAGGGATACCTTTTCAATATTTTTTTTTAAATTACAATTGTTGTGTAAATTAAGTACTTAACGCTTATTTTCCATTTCCAATGATCCTAGTGTGCAAAAACCCTACATGTTTTATTTTTTTGTTAAGATTAATAAACTTCTTCCCTTTTTGAAATCTCGATTATTAAACTGTATGGTGGAAAATATTCTAAATCCTACAAAAAGTTTTAATGTATTTGATAAAATTTAACGTACATTGTTTATATTACATAAATGGCACTGTCGGGCTTCTTTTTCTCTTACTTTATCAACATTCTTATACTGCGCATAAACAACCATGTCAAATTTCACTCTGAATTTAACAGTATTTAAAGAATAGATCAATACGATCTCAAATTACGTTTTTTCAACCTTAAAAAAAAAGTGTGTGCGCGCGATGCAGCTGTTGGCAACCCACTGCGCGAGATTTCATATACCTAAAACCCGCCGGTGGACTAGCGGCCGGTAGGTATTTAGCGCGCGCATATTAAGTACATAGAGTGACATAGGCCTGCTTATATGGAGGGCAGGTACTTGACTTACTTCCAATATATTTGCGCATACACCGTTTGTGAACCATTTAAACTAGATCAAGCAGTAATATGATAAAGTTGGGCACGTTTACCGACTTTGTCATCATCAATCACTGTATTTAGAGTTCCAGAAGAAAGTTAAAGGATGGCAGTTTGAAATATTTTTGTGCATTTCACAATTCTAAGCAAGTCACCTTGTGTTCTAAGCAAGTCATGGACATGAGGATATCGGTGCTTTAAAGATCGCTTTCGGCTAGCAGTTGCAATTGCAAGCGAGCGAAGCAGTCGTACCACAAAACTAACAAATATTTGTACTAAACCGGAATGTTCGATTCCCGCTTAGAACAAATAATTGTTTTGTGCTGCAAATATTTAATGTGCGTCCTCTGATGTTGCAGTGGAATGTTCTACCACTGTTGCGGTTTGTGTTATGTCGGTATACCATAAATAGAACAAAAAAAAAATATATTACAAGAAAGCCAAGGTTTTGAATACAAATAACCATTATTTAAATCAATCCAGTTCCGGCTCGGCTCGGATTCCGATTATTGGACGAGCTTTAAAAAATTAAAATAATGATGAACAGCCGGAAGCCTGCGTTGTCGATTCATAAATCCTAGGGTAATGATGTACATGTAATTACTGTTGCACTCACGTTCCGACCACTTAAAATTAACGAGTGATGCTTTTGTTGATTCCTGAATACTAACAGTTAAGGTTTAAAAATTAAGTCAAGGGATACTTTTGTCTGATCAAAAATCATTAGGGGCAATTTGGTCCCGTGATGGTAATTGTATTTACTGGCTGAGACGGAAAAAAGAAGGCTGCCCTTGATTTCTTTGTAATTAGAATTACTCAGAGATTCACTGTCAGATTTCTCTCATTTACTAGCATTTACTACACGCAATGTAGGTATTGTCAATTTTGAACACGCTACCATTATGCTGGGACTACGTAGGGAATAAAAGTGACGCCACACGCCAAATATATCTGTTGTTTCTTTAGCCTCAGATTTATTCTCATGCGAGTTAATTTGATTCTTTATGAGAAGTAACGTTCTCAAACTCAAACCAGTGGAACATATTTATGACTATTTAAATGTAGTGTTTTTAAATAATGAGTATCTTAAACAGGATGTTTGCAGAAAAACATATCTCACATAATTTATTATATTTATTACTCAACTAAATTGCCAGTTAAAAAACATCGTCGTAGCAGTCGTTACGTCACCGGTAAGGATCATAGGATCACCATAGATAATCACATTGTCGAATTAGGAGAATTTTTCCTCTTACGAACCTCGCAAAAAAATTCTTTAATGAAAACTGATCGTGTCCGATAAATGCAATAAATGTGTGCATTCGGACTGAGCCGATAAAAATCGTGTCATTCTTAATATTACTTCTTGTCGTGTGTCTGCTATTATATTTTTTATAACTTAAATAGAACATTGTCTTCGTCATGTTTACGTTTTCAAATATACTACTATTTCGTACGTAAAGCTAAATACTCAAATCAGAATATTCAAAATGAATGAGCTACTTTAGGATAATAAATAAAATAATTTTAAGTCAATTTATGGTATGATAAATGTTGCTTTTATCAGCAACTTTATTTTACCTACTTTACTAGGTGCAGGCCTCTCTCAATTCTTGCCATATTTTTTGAGGCCTTCTTTAGCCAGGCCTCTGTAATGTCATCATCATAGCGTGGACCACCTGGTTGCTGTGTAAGCATCGCTACATTTACACAGTCATTCTACGGATAATCATACTTATAGATCGCGCGCGAGTTCAATGCAGTCGAGGCCTGAGCTGGCGGGCGCGAGCACTTCCCCCTACCGCCGCCGCCACCCGCAAACCTCGCCTCCACGGCCGCAGTGTAGTGACTAACGCATTCCTGAGCTCATTCAGCATTGAGGAATCTATAGAAACACTAAGGCCAATGCATATGGACATATTTAGCATACAAATATTTGACTGTACTGAGCAGGAATCGAACCCTTGACCTGTGACGTTGCTATTGAATATACTATGTAGCGCGGCGGCTGCATAAGTTGGATCTCGGCATTTGGATTAGCAGGTAAAGACGTAAATGAGAATCTATTTTGGCACCTACATAAAGTGTGGACAGAATTTAATTCGGCTTTAGCTTGACATACACCTTACCGTCGAGCCTCTGAATGACGGTCGTAAAGCGAATATTTGTACTAGGGCTGCGTTTCTAACTTTTTCTTACATTTTGACAAATATACTAGTTTTCATTAACGTTCCATAGTAAGTTGTTAAAATACTTGTAGCATTTACAGGCACGGGAAACAGGAAACTATAATTAGACCAGGAAAATAAATAGGTTTCGTTCAAAGAGTTTGTCAAAGGGACATTTCTTCAGGAAAATACTGAAAAATCATTTAATATTTTCCTGAATATCGATTCAGATATTTGTGAGGTTGTTTGTTTAGTAATTCTGTTGTAGGTACTTCAAAATTGATATTAATAGTAATAGTAGTATAATATTACTAGCTGACCCGGCACACGTTGTTTTGCCACATTAATTATTTCTAATGAATATTTTGGTCCTAACTCTTTCCTCTCTCTATCTTTCCCCCTATCTCTCCATCTCCCCTCCTCTCCTACTCCCACCTTAAAGGCCGGCAAGGCACTTGTGACTCTCTAGTTGCAGGTGCCCATGGGCGGCGGTAGTCACTTACCATCAGGTGATCCGTCTGCTCGTTAACCCCCTATTCCATAAAAAAAAAGTTTGACATCGACTTGACGGCAATCGATTATTACAATCGATTATAACAATCGCACTTTCTATTTTCACTGTGTTAAATACTTTGAAAAATTTGTACCAATGAAAGTAAAAATACTAATATCGCTATTAAAAAACAGGGGTTGATCGTAGAGGGTTGAAAATTCAGGGTTGTATGTATTTTCTAATGCTAAAAATAATTTATTTAATAATTAAAAAAAAAAAATTAGGTGTCGACTACCCTTAACATTTAGGGGGATGAAAAATAGATGTTAGCCGATTCTTAGACCTACCCAATATGCACACAAAATTTCATGAGAATCGGTCAAGCCGTTTCGGAGGAGTATGGTAACTAACATTGTGACACGAGAATTTTATAAGATAAAACCAATGAGTTTTACAGAGAATTTTACAGTTCGATTAAAAAAAAGAGTTTATAGTCCTTAAAAAGGCTGTTTAGTAATAGTAGTCATTTTGGGTGACGTTAGACCACCGTGGTAACATTGGACCACACCCTGTAAAAAACACTTTTCTTTATTTTACTTAGTATCCTCCGCGCCTTTTCCCAACTGAGTTTGAGGTAGGCTTACAGTCTAACTACGATACGGCCGAACTTGGATCTTTTACGTGAAGTAATATTGTTGAAACTGTCTGGTTTTTCTTTTTCAAAAGAGTGGCCGTGAGTTTGTTTGCCCGATTTCTTCTCACAAGGCTCAACCATTTGGAAACGGGCGGTTATAGATCGAAACAGGCAGATGTGATATTATGTTATCCATTTTGTTTTCTTTAATCATTTTACATTTGACGAAGCAAACTATTGTTGCGGTGACTCTGTGTGTGTTGATCTATAATTTTTAATTATAATAATTATTTATTAAATCGACGATTTCGAATAATTGATGGTCAATTTTATGAAATAAAGATTTTTTGAATTTGAATTTGAATTTGAAGCGACTGCCATCAAACCTCCAAAAGCCAAGTACTAGGCGATATTGAAGTTTTCTAGTTAGACCAAGTTGTCGGACTTTTAGGTCTCCAACTACCCGTAACGAATGCCACAGATGTTTGTATGGCAACCGGGACCAACGGTTTAACGTTCTCTTCGAGGCACGGAGGGGTCTCAATGTGTTAAGAATTGTCACCCATGTGATAACCTGACTAGTATTATTTAACCTTGTAACAAAGTAACGGTCATAAACAGCATTAAAAAAAAGAACAAAAAATATTAGTTTTCAAAATACACATTCGTTTATTTATAACAATATCTTGTATCTGTTTGGAAGTTTTATTGTAGAGGTTCTAAATTAAGTTCAGTAGCGTGGTAAGACTGACCTGGCAAGTATTACTTAACCTTGTAATGTGCTATCTTACTCGGTTTCTACTAGACACGAGCCTTTTTTACGTATAATCTATATATATATATATATATAAATGAATCCTTATTTCCCTTAGTCACAGTATCACGCGTGAACGGCTGGACCGACTTGCTAATTCTTTTTTTTGTGTTTGTTATTGTTAGGAGAAGGTTCTTATGAAAGAAAAAACAAGAAAGTTGAGCGGAAAATTAAGAAAACTAAACGAGGGACTTACGCGGGTAAAAATGCGGGCCGCAGCTAGTCATTTATAAAAAGTAAGTGCAAGCATCTTGATGTAAGTAAACTATTCATTCACATTCAAAAATAAAACGAGGCAAAACATTTCATTTCTAAACAAAGCTCACAGATAAAAGATTTTTCTAAATAAATGTAGGAAAAAAAAAAACTTCTAGACTCAAATTATTTTATTTCTACAAAACCAGTGCTTTCTTGTCTGTTAATAAAATTATTTTTAGTATGGTCTAATGTTACCTTTATTATAAAAAAAGGATTTTACAGGTACTAAGACTGGTATTAAAAAAGGTCCTATGTTACCCCAAACTCAATGTGTAAGCACACCTATTTCTATATCAGGATTCGCACATTATTTACACATTTTTTAATTAATTTTTATTTACAACGCCTAAAGATGACTGAAATCGTAATGACGAATTAATCCAACCATGGCAAAATGTCTCGTAAGTGGTCCAATATTACCCAAAATGACTGTATATAATGTCTAGGCTGTAATAAATCACGCTATGATCCGTAGGTAAAGTTAAGTAGTGATTCAGCTGACATCACTGATTAATTTTTAACACTGCAAGTTCCACATGTATGCCGTTATCTAGTTGTACTTGTCCTTAACCTAGCTATATAAAAAATCAATGAACACCTACAAATAGTACAATGGTCTAAGGAATACTCATTGATTTACAACCGCTGAAATGACGCTTTATGATATTGGGTAGCAAGCTACAAATACAGTCTAAATCAGAATATGATTCAGCTGTAATTATAAATGGGCAAAGAATGGTAAGAGTTGAATAAGCCACTTCGAGATTATACTAGTATAACATTAAGAAAACAATTAGTGGACAGTCTCATACTATCTAGATTTAATTATTGTGAACTAGAACTAAAAATTAATACAATGATTTCAAAATGCCTCTGCTCGATATGGTTTTAAAATATCCAGACGTCAACATGTAACACCTTATATAAATGAAAATAATATATTAAAATTGGAGGTCAGGAGAAAGTTACAGAAGAAAGAGACAGAATCATTGTTCTTCCTCTATCAGGTCTGCAACAAGTACAATATCTGTACCAAGTCATAGGACTACAGCATTCCATGGCTCTCAATGCGAATCTGGAACGACCTGCCACCACCTTTCAGGGACCTTAAATCAAAATACACCTTTAAGACAAAGTATGAAATGTTTCTGTTATTGCATCAAAAACATATTCAGTAAGCAGCAATATATTCCTATTATTAGGTTGATTAGTGAAGGGTTGATTTATATTTAGATAAATATATTGTTAGCTTGAATTTACAGACAATAGTATTATTATGGGTCTCACTGGATTCCAAATTTGGATATCTTAGTTTAGTACTAAATCTTGTATAGCAAATATAATTATAATTTAAACAATTTACATTGCAAGTTCTGGTCCCTTTGCTATTTAGCACCCCAGTCGCTTGTCAGAGTTCGTTACCTATGCTTACTCCTTACTCCGTACTCCTCCTTTCGTTACGGATGCGATACAAACATCTGTGGCATTCGTTACGGGTAGTTGGAGCCCCAAAAAGTCCGACAACCTGGTCTAACTACAAAACTTCGATATCGCCTAGGTTGTGGAGGTCTGATGGCAGTCGCTTCACCTAAAATATCAAAGTTCGGCCGTATCGTAGTTAGACTGAAAGCCGACCCCAACCTAGTTGGAAAAAGCCGTGGAGGATGATGATGCTTGGTACTTCTATGACTCTCTAAACAATTTGTATTGTGTTGGGTATATGGTTAAAAACCTAAAATTGTGCTAGGAGTAAGAATTGAAATAAAAATACTTTATGTTAATATGTTGTATAATAACTATATGAAATTATGTAACACTGGAAAATGTTTACGTACTCTGATTATGTATACTTCTGTTTTATTGATTAGTATATATTTAGAGTGGTAATAAAACAATATTGCCTGTCGACATCAGGTGACGCTTGTGGTTGGCACTGAAAATCAGTAATGGGATGTTTTATTTCATCTCAGTGTATGCCGAGTGTCAACCCGAAATTGCAAAACAGCAGCGAACTATGCGCGATGATTTATTTAAAAATTATTCTTGAATAAAAGTAATAACCATATGTTGCCACGTCAAGAATGACACGTCCCATACCTTCTACATGATATGTTGCACATAGCTAGTCATAGTAAAAAAATATTATGAAGTTTTTGAAGTAGGTGATTATTATAATCAATGTGTATTTTAATTTGATTATAACATGTTGTTTTTAGAGTGTAATTAGACTTGGATACTTATATATTTATGTATTGCTGGTAACATGATGAAAAATGTACGCTGAGGTTTTTGAAATCCCACTAATATTATAAATGTGAAAGTTGGATGGATGGATGGATGTTTGTTACTCTTTCACGCAAAAGCTACTGAACCGATTGCTATGAAACTTGGTATGTAGATAGCTGGAGACCTGGATTAACGCATAGGCTACTTTTGATCTTGATATTCTTACGGGATCGGGACTTATGCGGGTGAAACCGCGGGGCGCTGCTTGTATATCATATTTTCTTTCTTCTTTCTTTCATTGATAGGAACAGAAACAGTTCGATGTGATTTTTGAAATCACATTTACTCTCCCAAGGTTAACAATAAGGTACATGCAGTAACGGTCGTAAACAGCATTAACAGCAGTCTATTTTAACGCCTATTTCTTTGTTGTTTCAAAAATCTATACATGAATGTAGCATGCCGAATATTTGGAAATCGGCTTATATTGCTCCCGTGCATAAGAAAGGCCCAAAAACAGATGTCACAAACTAAAGATCGGTTTCTAAATTGTACATGCTGGCAAAAGTATTTGATAAAAAAGTACTACTGCTGCACTACTACGGTTTTTTGCCCGGGCGCTAAACAACTTCAAATCTTATTCTGTTAAATGATACTATAGCAGAAGTTTAGGACCAGAAGCAATCAGGTTGATGTAGTTTATACAGACTATTCTAAATGTTTTGACAGAATCAATCTCTAGGTACTTATTCATAAGATATTCACGTATCGGCATCAGGGAAGCCCTCATTCGTTGGGTCACGTCGTACATATCTAATCGTTCACAAGCAGTAGTGATAAATAACTATATTTTGAGTTGGGTTTTTGTCCAAAGCGGCGTCCCTCGAAGTTCCCTAATTGACCCTTTGCTGTTTTTGATCTTTGTTAATGATAGATGATATGAAAATATTCACAGAAGTCTCGTCAATGACAGATGCCATTGCGTTACAATCCGACTTAAACAGACTTAGTTATTATTTTCAGTAAAATATGTTAGATCTCAATCCTTCCAAGTGTTCAGTACTCTCCTATACTAGGAAACCAAATATTATCTTAGCAGATTATTACATTACAGATCAAAAGCTGCAAAGGTGTCATAATATTCGGAATCTTGGCGTTATTCACGACTCGAAATTAGTGTATCGGGATCACGTTGAAAATATATTGGAAAAGGCGTCCAAAGCATTAGGACTCGTAATGCATGCATCTGTTGATTTAAAAAGTGGCAAAAAATACAAAACTATTTACTGCACATAAACATGTTCACAGTATTCTAGAATACGCTAGTCAAGTCTGGAATCACCGCTATAACATAATATATATCGCAGATTAAAAATATTCAACAACAATTTATCAAATATTATGTTTTCGTATAAAATATCACTATAGATCAGACGATTATTTAATTACTTGCGCCAAGTTCCGTCTTACACACATTACTAATATTCTTGTTACCCCTCCAGCTAAGCTAAATGCTTGTGTTAGGAGTGGGTTCACGCCGGTAGTGCACTGGGTGAGGTACGAACCCGCAACCACTTGATCGCAAGTCCGACGCCTTAGCCATTACGCTACCGCCGCTTAAAAATATATTTTGATATTCCATCTACAGTTATCAGACATTATATACACATATGCATGTGCCCTTAGTCTCAACAAATTATCATCAGAATAATTTTTTATGCCTAGCAAACAATACTTTAAATAAGAAATTTAAAACCTATGACATTGATATTTACAACACTAAAGTGGAGTCGGTTAGACATGCTTAGTTTGGAATTAAAAAAAAAATATACTATTAATATGAAATAAACGGAATGACCACTTTTCTAAAATTTATGTAAGTCAATTCAAATATTCATTATCATATTGTAGTGACGGGACCTCTCGCACAGCTTGCATACTCCTTCGATTGGAAGAATAACTCTTTACTACGCGAGAGGCATAGACTGGTAGCCCCAAACTCGAATTTAGAACACGTTCGAAATATTTTATGATGAATAAATGTTGAAGACAAGAGAGTCGCGGGGAGGACAGAAGACTGTCTTGACGACTATCGTGCCAAAGGTGCACGGAATAATTCAAGAAGTGTTATTTATAATTAATTTGTTTAAAGTTTTAATTGTTACATGAATAATCTGATCCTGATTATATCACATAGTGCGTTTGCCTGCTCTTTTAATTTTTCTCCTCTAGCTAATACCTATCGAAACCGGATACCCTAAAGCCCCAAGCTTTATACGTGGTGGAGTACGCCGCAGTTGATTTAGAAGAAGTACTCCACGCGTTACAATATGTATGTACCTACACAAATACTATTAGCGAACCTGTAATTGGCTTTATGTTATCTTATCTTATTTACACTGCGTAATGTTGTTGTTAAATGCCTGTTGAAATGTTGGTTTTCCAAATACTAAATTAATTAATTGAAAAAGAAAATAATATGTTAGTGATAAAAAGATACGATTGATTTATTTATAACACTATCTAGTATTTAAGTTCTATTGTTGAGGTTCTTAATTAAGCTTATCCATGTTCATTCCCCCTTTGTGTTATATTGCCACATTGAAAGAAAGAAAAAAATTCTTCGTAGACACCTAAGACACAATAGTTATAGTAAAACAAACTTTGTAAATTGATTTTTAAAAATACCAGAATCCTGTTGACCTTTCAGTTAGTATAGAAATCTTTAGTATGACAGTGTCTTGTGGGAATCACAATCTTACAAATTCAATTCCAAATACAAAATTAAAGATTTCCTTTCAGAGCGACCAGTAAATAGAAATTGCAACGAGACCGAGTTGCCGGTATAAAAGAAAGGTGAACCCTTGTTACTGGAGTAGTCTCCAGATGTCCATTAATAGACGTTGTACTCTCAGCGACAACGAGGTATACTCTAGAAATATAAAATAATTTTGTAAAAGAAAACTTTTTCAACAAAATAAAACTTGAGTTTCAATTGCTCGTTTATTACTAGAGTTTACATTATAATATTTTGTTCTTATTGACCATAACTGAAATCAATCAATTGCAATCTTCCTATTGGAAAAATAATTAATGATTCAAAAAAAACCTACAAGACACTCGATATGAAATTAATAATAGGTTTTTATTTCATTAGAGCTAGAAACAAAAATGCCTTGTTCAAAAATACAGATAGTTCTTCTCTTAAAGAGTTTCGTATCAAAAAAATGTCGTTATTATGCCAATAGCCTGAGGGTATGAGCCTTGTAATGATAAAGTTTTAAAATATAGAACTGGTAATATATTAAAAAACACATTGACAAATTAATCATTCGAAGTAATTTGTAATAAAACTTATTGTATAGTAATAAAAAGACAAAAAAACGGGAATGGTGTATAAATAGGTGAGAATAAAACATTTATTAGCAGAACAGAATAAAGCTACGGACTAACGGAGAAAATGTTAGGGTATTCGTGATATTCTGGAACGGTTCCTTATAAATAGTTGTAAATAGACATAGTATTATCTCTATAGATTTAATTTACCGCGCTAAATTATTGATGAGTTGAATACATTAAAGTTAGATAAAATGTATACAACTCATCATAGAATAAAAACAAAAACCATACGCAGATGAGAGCATTTAAGTTTTTAATTAGGATTATTGGCAAAGGTCGCACTCAAAGGTCAACTAATTTTGGATATGAAATCGAATTCAACCATAAAGAAGAACCAATATACTTCAACTTTTCTGTTGCAAAAGTATGTTTTTAAAAGATATTCAATTGATCCCTACTATCTTAAAATAATAAATGCCCTGCCTTAAAATAATAAATATTGGCCCATGTAAATACTTCAAAACGTTAGTAGTTCTATAAATACGGACATAAATTCAGTACCACCATTCTCAAAAACAATTGTCGCTAAGGTTAGCGACAACCTTAGGGAACAATATCGTGCTACGACGCTGACAGATGCCACCAAGTAAAGTGGTGATGTGTTTTTGATGGCATTGTTGTTACGTCACCCTGGGAAATCAACTTGTAATAGAATTTTGATTTAGATAGTGGTCAGGCGTGTAAATAGCCCGACCAGGGTGTGATTGCTCAACAGTTAGCGTACGAGGTGTAGGGAAGTAAACCACTTCTATCGATCAAACCAATCATGCCAGCACTAACCTGCAACACCGACCAAGTCCCGATCCTCCAGAAGGCAGCGAGCAGCGGCGAGGTTTCTACGGTCTCTTGCAAGGTATTGACCGGCCGGTCACGATCGAAGACTAGAGCACTCCACATACACCTTGTAAAGGTTACAAGCGAGTCCAAACACTACACGGCTATAGGACTAACGGAAAATCAGCTTCTTTTCACGAGAAATATAACTGATGTCCGTGGCGGAACAAAATTTTTATATATATTAAAGGCGTCTTCTTAGCGAAAAGCGATGAGAGCAGGGTATGTCCGTTTTTTCTTGCACCAATCAGGTGCAGCGCGTTTACATTATTTGAAGACTGCTAACGCCATCTCTTGAGATCGTCGAGTACATTGGCAATATTACAGCAGTACCAGCACTAATTGCATTCGACAAACAGAATGTGGTTTACATAAAGACTATGAAATTAATAATATAACGAAATATATTATGGTGCGATTATGTATGCATTTTGTAAATATATTGGCGCTCCACCATGCACCCCGCCTTGGAACATCACAAGATGTTTCAAAACACGCGAATTTTCTAACTGACTGAGAGTAACACATGCATTATGCGATTAAATAATAAATATGATAAATATAGCGGCCTAAACTAAAAAATAAGGTTGAAACTAAGTTGAATTTATTGTGTAGGAATAGGATATAATTTAGTTACAGCGCGTTTGTAAATTCCAGTTTGCGTTTTAACTATCGCCACGCGTACAACGTTATCAGAGCCTCTGAACACGTCCGTAATTACTCCTAACGGCCAATGCAACGGTGGAGAATTCTCCTGCTCAAGAAGAACAACAGTTCCGATTTCTACCGGTTTGTCGGGAGTAGCCCATTTTTGCCTAACTTGCAACGTGTGCAAATACTCTAAGTGCCATTTCTTCCAAAAGGATTGGACCATACTATCTAACAACTTTTTACGTTCTAACAGACTCAATCGTTGATCTGACAAATCAGCAGCGGGTAAATATTGCAACGGAGTAGACATCAAAAAATGCGCGGGAGTTAACACCTCAGGATAAGGGTCTGACGATAATACGCTCAATGGACGAGAGTTAAGAATACACTCTATCTGAGTAAGAACAGTTTGCAGTTCTTCGTATGTAAGTAACTGACTTCCTATTACTCTATATAAATGCGTTTTCATGCTCTTTATATTCCCTTCCCACATCCCACCAAAATTTGGTGATCTTGGGGGAATCATCTTCCACTCTGTGCGTCGAGAGAGCAACTCATTCGACAGCGCGTTTTTGAAGCTAGAGTTCAATAAAAAACTATACAGCTCATCTAAATGTGCCTTCGCACCGATGAAAGTAGATCCATTATCGGAATAGAGACATGAAACTGGTCCTCGACGGGAAATAAAGCGTTTAAAAGCGGCTAGAAAGTTTTCAGTAGTTAAATCACTGGTCACTTCAATATGTAGACTACGTGTGACCATGCAAACAAAAAAAACGATGTACGCCTTTTGCGCATGTTGACCTCTGCGGCGAGAAAGGATTGTCCTTATCGGACCAGCGTAATCTACACCAGTGTGACAAAATGCCTTGGCCTCTGAAACACGGTAATCAGGAAGATCAGCCATTATAGGCGTTGGATGCGTTGGGTTGCATTTAAAGCAAGTGTTGCACTTTCGCAACTTAGACCTGATAACAGTCCTGGCATCCAAGATCCAGTAGCGTTGTCGTATAATAGACATAAGAAGTCCAGGTCCGGTGTGACAATTAACAACATGAAAATGCTGTATTATTAAGTCAACGACATGATCGCGTTTAGGGAGAAGAACCGGATGTTTAGCTTCGAAAGGAAGCATTGATCCAGAAAGTCTTCCTCCAATGCGTAAAATCCCTTGTTTGTCTAAGAAGACGAAGAGGCTTTGCAGCCTTTTCGAAGGTAATTTATCAGCCTTGATCAATTTGATATCTTCACAGAAGTGCACAGATTGAACGGCGAGAATTAACGCATTCTCAGCACTTGTCAACCCTGCTATAGAACGAGGTTCGACCTTAACTTTAGGTCTTGCGAATTTTAATACATATGCGGTGATACGTAGCAACTTTTCCCAAGAAGAAACACGTTGTGCTAACGTACACAGCAACGGCGGCTCTGTGTGAGTAATGGCAGCCAACACATTTGCCTTGAGTTCAGGCAAGACAGAGCAATTATTAAGCGAGAATGGCTTAATCGGCCACTTCTCAGATGAGCTGCGAATCCACGGAGGACCTTTCCACCACAAATCGTGGGTCAAAAGTTGCGATGGAAGCATACCACGCGAAAGACAATCACTTGGATTACTAGCTCCGGCAATATGATAAAAATGTTTAGAGTCCAAGTTTTCTTGGCACTGAGCGACGCGATTACCGACGAAAACTGACCAACGATGTGGTGAAGAATGAACCCATGATAAAGCAATAGTGGAATCAGAAAATGCGTATATCCCGGCAATGGTCATACGTGTTGCATATGTGTCTCGCACAGTTTTTATTAATTTTGACATAAGTAAAATAGCGCATAATTCTAAGCGAGCGAGCGTAGTGATTTTTGTTGGCGAAACCTTTGATTTAGCGCAAAGAATGCGAGTTTGAATGCCAGACGGGTAGGTACAATGGGCATAAATGACACATCCCAGACCATTCATGCTAGCATCACAAAAAGCAACAAGACGTAATTCACAACCAACTTCGACGGAATCCTTAAAGTGTCAAGCATTTGAAGTTCTTGCGCAAGAGCGAAAAAACGGGTGCGTATGTGCTCCGGTGCAGGATCGTCCCAATCACACTTGCTGAGCCACAGTTCCTTAATTAACAACTTGGCATAGAGAATCACAGGCGCGACCAATCCGAGCACGTCAAATAGTCGTGCAACCATCGAGAGTATGTTTCTCTTGGTGCACCTTTCATTAATTGCGGCGCATGTGAAATGAAAATTATCTTCACATGGTTCCCATGAGAGACCTAAGACCTTAGAGACATTATTGTCAACATCAAAATCAAGCGACTTGCGGTGCGTGTCGGGAAGCGAGTCAAGTAGCACTGGTGAATTGCTAGACCACTTCACTAAGTCAAAGTCACCCGATTTGAAAAACTTAATCAAGTTGTGAGCTAATTGCGTGGCAGTATCCTCATTTGCAATAGAAAGAACCAAATCGTCTATATACAGACAGGTCTCTGCCACTTTCGCGGCATCAGGATAGAGCGGACTCATGTCAGTAGCCAGCTATCGCACAGTGCGCATAGCTATGTAAGGGCTTGACTTGAGACCGAAAGGTTGCCTATTAAAGGCATAAGTTCGAATTTTTTCCGATTCGTTGAATCTAAATAAAATGCGTAGGTATTTATGTTGGTCTACTGGTACACCAATCCGTAAATAATATTGTTTTATATCAGCGTTCATTGCAATAGGAAATAATCTAAAACCTAACAATAATAAAAACAGATCGGCCTGTAAATTGGGTCCAATATGTAATATATCGTTAAGCGAAAGTCCTGTATGCGTTTTAGCACTCGCGTCCAATACGATGCGCGGCATCGGTTTATCAGGTCGGACTACTGCGTGATGCGGTATATAATAACCATCAGAGGACAGCTCAGATTCTTTAACAGGACTGAGGTAATTGTTATCAATATAATCCTGAATAACCTTGTTATAATTTTCGCGCACTATCGGTGCCTGACGGAGCTTACGCTCGAGTGAAACGAAACGGCGATAAGCGGTAGCGTGCGAATTACCTAATTCCGAAGGGTCCCTACAGAACGGTAATGCAACTGTATAACGACCTACGTCGTCACGGGTCACGGTAGCCGTGAAAATATTTTCGCAATCTGTCTCCTCTGGTGACAACAAGCGTTTCATGGGTACTTCTTCAAGTTCCCAGAACTTTTGCACTATATCATTAAGCGCTAACGCAGAAAAAGACGCGGCAGTAGGTAAAATATGTTTACGCGGGTAATCTCCCATAAGTACGTAACCAAATGTTGTAGATAACGCACACGGTGCGCGCGGCCCACACTCGACCATATTTCCTAAGTATATAAATGGGAATAGCTGGGCACCTAACAATAAATCAATCTTGCCCGGAATATTCCAGCTTAAGTCAGCGAGCGGAAGGTTACGAAAATCTAGGTCGCGATCACAATCGATAAATTTCGAAGGCAATTGATCCGTAATGCATTCTACAACAAGCGCATGTATAGTGTATTTCTGATCCGGATAAATACGGGATTCAATGTCTAAATGAACATAACCGATTATCGGACTTGAAGCGGAACCAACACCTTTAACATAGGAATTATTCAACGGTATTATCGGTAAATTTAATAAACTAGAACAAGCAGATGTTATTAGATTATTCTGCGAGCCATTATCTATCAAACACCTAACTACAGATTTGATACCAGCGCTACCCTTAGAGCGCGCGTATACCTGAGCGGTTGACAAAAGTATATCACCCTTATGACAAGAAGTGTAAGACTGTGTATGTGTAACTGGTTCTGTAGCAAGCGGGGGCGCTCGAATGCATGACGAAGTCGTGTGAGCGCGATGAGAAGGCGCGGGCGAAGTAACGGTCGCTCGATGAGCGGGCGGCGGCGAGTACGCGACGGCGGTATTTACCATAGCCGCATGCGATTGCGAATTATTACTATCAAAATGCAATAACCTATGGTGTCTTTTATTACAGAAACAGACTGACGTACTCTTACAATCCGGAAGTTTATGTAAAGTGCTTAAACAATTAACGCAACCGTACTTCGATTTAATAAACTCATATCTAGCCCTTGCGTCTCGCATATTTTTAAACTGAGCGCAATCATATAAATGTCGATGGTTACCACTACACAAACAACAATTCGCGGTAACTGCTGCGTAAGATTTGGAGGTGTGATGAACGCGCCGGTCGCGTGAGGGCGACGTAACAACAGCAGCGGGTTTCGTATATGACCAATTTCGCGGGTTTGAGCGCTCCAAAATCTTAGCCTGATCTTGTATAAAAGCGATAAGCTGTTGTGTCGTAGGCACTTCCACATCCCGAATCGAAAGTTCAAAGGCTTGGATGGTTTGAGGATCCATCCTTCTCAAAGCGCATTGAAGAAAAATAAAATCAGTTAGATCTGTTATGCCTAATTCTTTTAGAGCTGAAATCGAAGCGGAGTATCTACTAACAAAGGTATCAAGAGCGTTCGCAGTGTGCGAGCAAGTTTTTAAGTCCAGTATATTATTGATATAATATGTACCTAATGAGCGTTTGTCGTGGTATTTCTTAACCAAACTATCCCACAGTATTTTATATGTTTCACCTGACGGAATAATACCGGAAGTGAATTTTAGTGCGTCGTGGGTGAGTTTAGAAATTAGATACTGTACACGTTGCGAGTCAGAAAGCTGTTGATTCAAATGAATATTAGCTTTAAAAGACTGATAAAAGGTATTCCAGTTTTCAGGGCGTCCGTCAAAACTCGGAATTACTAAAGGTTCTAATTTCACTACGGACTTGATCGAGCTACTGGTCTCGAGTGAACGCACCTTAGAAGTGGTTAATATTTTATTTCTAACGCGTTTAACTCTCGAGTATAAATCATCAAATGAATCGATGCAAGAATACTCGGGATTGACCGTAATCTTTGATAACAAATTTATATTATTTATTTTATCAACAATGGACTCAAATTTATCGCGTAACTCATCTATTATCTCCGTTTCAGCCAGAAAATTCTCGTTAGCTCGCGTTGATGAATCGAAAGAAATTATACCTTTCGACGATGTGTACATACGATTAATACGTTGAAATAATAATTCTTTCTTTTGATTCAACATAACCAACATGACTTCGCGGCTTGATTCGCTTTCCGTCATGTTTATAAAATAATATCACAATACAACTACAAAGTGATAGGTATATCTACCTAGTTAGTGTAAAAACACAAGTTAAATTTAACTCCTAAAATGACTTAGCGTAAAGTACAGTGGTGGAGCGGTTAATAAGTGGGTAGGTATAAATAAGTTCAACTAAATTGAGTATAATGGATATTATTACCAATTAATACGTAATTCACCAAATCTAACAATTAATTATATTTAAATACGAGTCTACCAATAATTACGTAGTTCTCGTGCGTTTTAAACACAGAATTTACCAATTTTACGTAAATCTGTGAGCGAGGAAAAATAGCGGCAAGAATTCACTAGAATTACGTGAATCTTTTTTATGATATGAATAGAAAAGTAAATTCACCAATATTTACGTGAATCACTGGCCTATCCGGCTCGAAGGACCAAATTGTATGGTCAGGCGTGTAAATAGCCCGACCAGGGTGTGATTGCTCAACAGTTAGCGTACGAGGTGTAGGGAAGTAAACCACTTCTATCGATCAAACCAATCATGCCAGCACTAACCTGCAACACCGACCAAGTCCCGATCCTCCAGAAGGCAGCGAGCAGCGGCGAGGTTTCTACGGTCTCTGGCAAGGTATTGACCGGCCGGTCACGATCGAAGACTAGAGCACTCCACATACACCTTGTAAAGGTTACAAGCGAGTCCAAACACTACACGGCTATAGGACTAACGGAAAATCAGCTTCTTTTCACGAGAAATATAACTGATGTCCGTGGCGGAACAAAATTTTTATATATATTAAAGGCGTCTTCTTAGCGAAAAGCGATGAGAGCAGGGTATGTCCGTTTTTTCTTGCACCAATCAGGTGCAGCGCGTTTACATTATTTGAAGACTGCTAACGCCATCTCTTGAGATCGTCGAGTACATTGGCAATATTACAGCAGTACCAGCACTAATTGCATTCGACAAACAGAATGTGGTTTACATAAAGACTATGAAATTAATAATATAACGAAATATATTATGGTGCGATTATGTATGCATTTTGTAAATATATTGGCGCTCCACCAGATAGTTTGTAGGAATCCTAAAAGAAAACTAATCACTTCTTCCAACGGTAGGTTTCAGATAAAATAAAGTAATTAGATGATTCTATTACACTGTAACACTCACGTTGATTAGTGCTGGAGTTTAATTTATTGTTTTAACAATTATGTTCACAGTGTGTGGCTCTTTACTTATTGTTGCAATATGTAACACATTGTAACTTGCGATGTTTTGTATCGCAATTACAATCTATAGGCTTAAATATAAAGTAATCTTGTTGATCACAAAACATTAATATCGTGTGCAAATGTTGTCCAAGTGATAAACTGTGTTTTGGTTTTTAGACTAAAGAAAAACCGGTGAGAGTCAGTACAGGCTCTGTTTATTTCGGGATTAGACGGCCGTGTGAACCTAAACTGTGCTGCACTGTGAGGTGGCCCGAGTTATTATTATTATAGTCTGACTCGCGCACTGAGGGTTCCGTAAAAAAATGTATATAGGTAGTTCGTCCATCTCTGTAACCGATTTTCGAAGATTTTTGCCCGTTTTTTCAAAGTAACAAACTTAACTTTGACCTTTAAAACATACTCGACCATACATCGATATACGCCACACCACAGTAAATTTTCCAAGCACAAAATACAAGTTTGTAATCGCAAAAAACATATTTTGATGTGATCTATCTATAAATTCACGACTTCCAGATTTTTTCCTTTATTCGTGCTGTAACAGTGCTACCTAATTCTAAGTCCTATAGTGAAGTGTTAAAATTGAATAAAATATAAGGGTTAATGTATGATATCTTTTGATTGCGTTGAGTTTTTTACAGCTTCAAGGGACCGCATATAAGTATTTGGCGTTAATTTCAATTTGACACCTCCCCGCGTTTTTAAGAAAAAAGGTCTTGACATACAGACAGACGGACAACGAAGTGATATTATAAGGGTTTCTTTTTCCATTTCAGGTACAAAAACCTAAAAAATAACACCCGCAACCTTTAACATTACAGTCGAATATTTACCGACGTAGCCGCGCCAAATAATAATAATAATAACTCCACACATCTCACACACGGCCGTCTGATCCCAAACTAGGCAGAGCCAGTACTATGGTAACCAGACTGCTGATAAACATACTTATAAATTTCTAAATACATACATATTATAGATAAATTACACCCAGACATAGAACAAATGATCGTGCTCATCACACAATTATTTGTCCTGGGTGAGAATCGAACCCACGACCTCTGGCTTAGCAGTCAGGGTCACTAACCACTAGACCAACAGGCCAGTCGAAATAAGTATTATATAAATAAGTATTCAAATATACCCACCATGAGCCATACTCACACAACCATGTCATAAGCTATACACCTAAAACCTATTGCGTCTTACAGCAATTTCCCGTACTGGAGAATTTAATAAGTGGAGAAGCAGCTGCATTTTATCGTATATCAATCACTATGGATAGCGGTTAGAGAACAGGCGGGTTTAAAGTTTTACTTCATGTCATGGCACTGCACATATCGGCCCCAGATGGCTCGGTTTTATGTTCAGCCGAGAGATACATTCTGTAAAGTTTTAAAATTTTAAGTATACTGTCAAGACTTTAGGAAAAGTTCTGCGTGACCATACATATAATATATATGTAAACGTATATTAATTCGCCACACATTGTCATTCAATTTCTTTTCAATTGTGGAAAATACATAGTATATGGTTTTCTTTTAAAATATTAATATTCCAATAGATATAGTACAGTTATGGTCTTGCATTCTTATGACTGCAAGGATCATCACAGGATTTACTCTTATAAATCCTATAAAAACATCATCATCCTCCGCGCCTTTTCCCAACTAAGTTGGGGTCGGCTTTCAGTCTAACTACGATACGGCCGAACTTTGATATTTTACGTGAAGCGACTGCCATCAGACCTCCACAACCCAAGTACTAGGCGATATCGAAGTTCTGTAGTTAGACCAGGTTGTCGGACTTTTTAGGGCTCCAACTACCTGTAACGAATGCCACAGATGTTTGTATGGCACCCGGGACCGACGGTTTAACGTGCTCTCCGAGGCACGGAGGGGTCTCAATGTGTTAAGAATGGTCACCCATCCTAGACTGACCTGGCTAGTATTACTTAACTTTGTAATATGCTAACCTACTCGGTTACCACTTAGCCACGAGCCCCTCCTATAAAAACAGACCGCAATAATAGCTATAGAAAACAAGAGAAGAATCTCGCTCTCTCTCATCTTGTCTAGGTTTCATTTACACTGTATTTAGTTCAAGTGACTAACTAAGTAGTAACTAACTAACATTGAAAGTTCTAAGTCTGTAATAACTTAACTAGCTATGAGAGTAACTATGGCAAATATTGTTAGTTCTATCTGTATTTATATATCCCACATAGAGGGGAAACGTATCGTGGTATCACTTTATGCCCGCAACAGATTGCGGCTTTGGAGGTACCTTCCACTTATCTTATAAACACATTATTATATCTGTCTAGAATGTTGGGTTTGCCTTCCCTTTCTATGGCAAGTTACTTACCTTTGGCCCTCGTTATTTTTGGGGTGTACAACCCTCGATCCTTACCCTTAACGATAAGTGGTGTATTTCCCTTACTTACTGGATTATCATTATATATTTGTGTGCGAGTGATAGTAACCTAATCACTTCAAAGTCAGTCACGTGGTAATTTACTAAAATTACCATCCCAAGAAACCTGAAAGCACATAAAGAGAAGCCTAGTTATATACCTGTGTTTATGGGATAATATATATATATCAACAATAAACAATTGTTCATCAAATTAATATTAAAAACAAAATGATCTTTATCTTCAGGTCAAATTTTTTTATCATCAAATTCATCCCCAGATGGTGATCGACTTAGAAATTACAGTTTACAATATAATTACCTCGGCATAAGGCATGTAATGAAATACTAAGGTTGATCGTAAAACGTTAAATTGTTGCCACGAAGCCTCTACTGTTAAGACTCGTTTATAGTAGGCAAATAGTTTGCAGCCAATACATTGCTTCTTTTATTAGCGATTCATATTTAAAGAGTGCTAAAGGAACCCTTATTAAAGGTATAAAGACTAAATGTGTACGGTTAACTACTCCAAATGTGAAACAGATAAAAAACATAATAATGGTTAAAGAAGACGAACTAGAACAAGTGGATACCACGATTATTAAGCATTACCCTTGATTTTAAGCCACAGTGGTCTCACAAATTGATAAATTATCGAATATTCTCAGCCCTGCAACAATCGTGAACTGATTGATATTAAGACAGCCTGATACGTGTATTTGCGTTATTTTCGTAGCTTAAATGGCGTATGGTATTCTACTGTGGGGGAATGCCGACGATATTCAATCTGTCTTCATGCTGCAGAAGAGAGCTATCCGAGCAGTTTATAACTTAGGCAATTGTTATTCACTGTAGCAGAAATTAAGAAAAATAAACAATGACGCTGGCATGTACTGACATCTATGAAAACTTGATTTAGTTTAACAAAAAATATATACATTGTTTTAACACACGTCATAAACATCAATTTGTTGTACTTGCCTCTAGGCTCCAAAACGTTAACAAGTCGTTTCGGGGTAAATGTGAGGATTCTATAATAAAATCCCAAAATGATATACGAACCTGGAAGTCTGAACGAATTTAAATCCACAGTAAAACGACAACTAAGCCTGAGGGGCTATTAAATAGTGGTGGATTATGTGGAAGATAAAATCTCTTGGGACTAAATTACTTTTAGATTCGCAGGCTATTTTAAATAATTAATATAAATTTAATGTGAGCTAATTTATTTTTCATCTTGTGTCTTTTTTTTCTTACTTATAATTTTATCTTGTTTAGTTTTTAGTATCCATACTTTCATAGCTTAATTTACTTTGGTTACTTTGAATCTTAACAACATTTTCGCTCCAAACCTCTCAATGCAAAGTTCTGTAGAACTCTAATGTGCAGACAGGATTTCCTCACGGGATAGTGGTGTCTTTGACAGAACGAGATAAATTAAACAGTGACATCTATAAATAATTATATTATTCGATTTATTTAATTTAGAGAGGTTCGTGGCTAAGTGGTAACCGAGTAGGTTAGCACATTACAAAGTTAAGTAATGCTAGCCAGGTCAGTCTAGGATGGATGACCATCCTTAACACATTGAGACCCCTCCGTGCCTCGGAGAGCACGTTAAACCGTCGGTCCCAGGTGCCATACGAACATCTGTGGCATTCGTTACGGGTAGTTGGCGCCCGAAAAAGTCCGACAACCTGGCTTAACCACAGAACTTTGATATCGTATACTACTTGGGTTGTGGAGGTCTGATGGCAGTCGCTTCACGTAAAATATCAAAGTTCGGCCGTATCGTAGTTGGACTGAAAGCCGACTCCAATTTAGTTGGGAAAGGGCGCGGTGGATGATGATGATTCGATTTATTTAATTTCTAACTACTACATGCACTTAATATATTTACTAACTTTCGGTGAGCTGGCATTCTACTATCTCAGTTGAACTGCAGACGTTTACAGATACCGTCCTATTTTTGGGGATTTTGAAATTTACGCGAACTGTAACGAATGCAAACATAAACACTAACCCACCCATGATATGCATGCATTGCAGGTTTCCTTTTTTTTTATTTACAGAACATGAAAATTCCAATGTTGTTTTATTCTGTCATGTCGTTCAACTCTCGGAAAAGTGATAACTTATGTACCTACACTAATGTGCTGTCCATATAGTTAATATCATCGATTTCCTAAACAGAGCATACCTTTATAGGGCGACGGAACAGCTAGCTTGAGGTAAACAACTTCCTTTATTTCCATTAGGACTTTGAATAAAACGATCGTGGTATTACGTAGCCATCCCGTAGGTCCGCGGTTCTATGAATAGCTAATAGCCGGCACTAACATACCACGGATTGGATTGCTTCCCAATCGGATCGACAATAGGTCTGCAAAATCAGTGTGCTACGTCCAGTAGTTCATTGCAATACCTTATTTGGTTTCCTGGGGGGAGAAACTTAGATTTTGTTTTAATCAAATTATTGTGTTGACGTTTAGGGGATTGTTTAAGATATTATTTTGTCAAATCAAATTTTTGATTGACAAGATTGTATGACTGAATAATTTGTCTTCCTACGCTGATTCTTTGCGGGGGATAAAGTCCATAAGAAATAATATATATATATATATATACAAAGGGAGTCATCCGGCCAGAAGAAGGTAGTCATGCCTGTGGGTAACAACCCCACGTTTATGTTAGGAAGTTTTCTACATTCTAATCAGCGTGAGATCTTTCATTGCGTGATGCAGTTATATTAGATTATGTAATTCGGCTTGTCTTTGTAATGTTCCCCAAATAAAAGATATCTTAAGGGAACACAATGTTTATTTTATAATTATTACACTTCAGCTAGTTTTTACGATACATCTTTCAAAACACATCCTCCGTAAGAGCCAGAGACTTTTCTTAGAAAAAGATGACACTTTTCTTAGAAAAAGATGATTACTTTTTTTTACAAGACCAAATACGTTTCGTTACAGCCTTCGCTAGATGGAACTAATTTATATTTAACAAAATATGATGTTGCTGAAGACTCATTTATCTACGCACCTATAATTAAAACTAAAAACTGCACTACACATAGGACATAAACTATACTTTTGTTTTTAGTAATATTACTTCGTAGAAATTTTAAGTCCGTTAATATAGTGAGGCACTAAGTTTACCATAGTATAGACTGTGTCATTCCAGTATAAAATGCAGATCGTAACAGCGAATGCTGTTAAACTTTACTACAGGCATTTATATCTAACAGCACTTAGCGATGCAGACTGCACAGGACTCCCTAAACTTGCTACGTGCACTGGCACATACTTACAAAATACGTTGGTTTAGTGAAGACGAACAAATTGTTTATATACGTGTACTCAATGTACTTATTCGGACCTTAATGCACGTTTGAACTAGAAACATTCGTATCTGAAGACACATATATTTTTCACCTAATTTTTAACACTTTCAGGTTAAAATTATATTGATAGGTAGCTAAAGAGATAATGTGTTATATTGTTGACAAGTATAAATATAAAAATTAATCCCTATTGCCCTTTGTCACGGCATCACGCGTGAACGGCTGGACCGATTTTGCTAATTCTTTTCTTTGTGTTTGTTATTGTCGGGAGCAGGTTCTTATGAAAGAAAATAATAAGAAAAATGCGCGGAAAATTAGAAAATTTAAAAAAACTTAACGCAAAAGCGTTAAGTTTTGTCAGTCGTTTGACAGTTTCCGCGTTTGTTCAATATTCATAGTTAAGACAGAACAACGTCTGTCGGGTCAGCTAGTATATATATATATACTAGCTGTGCCCGCGACTTCGTTCGCGTTTTTTTCCAAAAACAGCAATTTGTCGCTTATTGCATAGTACCTCTTTCTCCAGGCAGTATTTCTGATACTGTATCGGCGGTGAAACAACCTGGAGCGTACAAAAAAGGTTGTTTTGGTTGCTAGCACGTGAAATAATGACATAATTTGGCCGTGGTAACATTACTCATTTGTTTTTCGTGTGGAAGCTCACCTCACCGAGCTATTGGTGAGGCCGTATATCAGGCTCAAACCAACTAAAACCACACGGTGTGCCTCACAGCACCGTTGATGAGTTGTCCGTCGGTACGGCGACGTTTTGCCTCCAATCATCCACCCAGCGCTGGCTAGCGGACGGCAACTGGGTGATGTCCAGACACCCTCTTCACTACTCTAATCCCCCACCTTAAAGGGCGGCAACGCGCTTGTGACTCTTGAGTTACAGGTGCCCATGGGCGGCGGTAGTCATTTACCATCAGGTGACCCGTCTGCTCGTTTGCCCCCTATATCATAAAAAAAATATATATATTTATTCTCTCACGATCCGGGAATCTTACGTTCGACAAAAGACCGGCTAACTGACTCCCTCGTATACTCAATCACCCACTTTATTTCTTTTATTTTTCTTTTTTATTGTATTTCCAAACCTTTATTATAAACATAGAATTAAATATATAGTGTTGTTTACCATGGTACGCTGAGCCCTCTTCGGAGGTGGCCGTTAATAATTGCGACACAGGTCTCACTAGAGCTGTTACTTGTGTATTGTGAACAGTTTTTGGTTCCATTAAATATTGTTTATAAGCAACATTTATTTTCTAAGGTGACATGGTGGTATTTTTTTAAACAACTATTACAAGCAATTTGTAAGAATTTTTATGAAATAAAGATAATTCACTGTGACTTTAAAGCCTCAGCCGTATGTCCGTCTGTCTGTCAGCGGGCTGTATCTTATGTAGCGTAATAGGTAGAAAGTTGAAATTTTCATAGAATGTTTATTTCTATTGTCGCTACACCTAGCAAAACATAATAAAATTGTAGTTCTCCAAAACGTTTTCAATTCAAATATTGCATAACAAATACAGTAAATTACACTATAAGTTATCTATACTTATAATAAATCTGTAGCGGGATGAATTGAAAATGAAACATTGAATATATTTCAAAAAAATCGACTGAGGGGTATTAAGATAGTTAGTTTCATAGAAGTTAAATTCATCTATTATTCTCTGAACGAACAGTTTTTATCCCCTACAACACAAAATAAATTGAAATCACAATAAGCTTTTCTGCATTCGGTCATGGCATTTTAATTTTGATCCAATCTTTCTTCGGAATTCGCCGCTTTTCAATTTACTGGAGATTCGATGAATGCTATAATAGACTTAATATTGTTCGGTTTTAACATTGTTATGCTTGCTTTTATAAAGCGAAGGTAAAAATTACGTAATCAATTCGTCACGATTTGACATCAAAGCTGATCGGTTCAGAAAGCATTGTGAATTTTATACAATTGTGCTAAAAACAAAAAACAGTTTGTAGCAGACACCTCAAGGCCGAAATAGGATTTAAGGCGGTCCTTTGCTACACAAGATGTTCTTAAACTCGACGTGGGCAATGATATAACAAAGCAGGCTCACCAAGATTTTTGTCTTCTCACCGCCTCGCGTGGAGATTCCACCTTTAGTTCACACGTTTCATGCAGAAAGCTCTCGATTTCGGCTAGCGAAGGTAGTTCACTTTTCTATATTTTGACTCATTTTGAGAGTGGCGAGCAGAGTGATGCACCCGTATTTATTTAGTGGTATTATAATATTTTCTGTCACTGCCGCTAATGAGACTAATCTACTGACACATCATAATATATGTAGAAATTCATCAAACGGTCCCGGCCGAAGAGGATGCCTACAATTAGATACATATAAATACAATCGAAAAACATTAACATCCTTCGGTAGTTGAATAAAAAACAACATAATCTCTTCATATCTAGTGAAAACAAAACATCAATTTTAGCATCAAAGTTATAATTACTTACGAGATGGCATGTCCGTTGCTGGACAAAGTTTTGGCAACATATTAGTATTCCCGTCTTGTAAATCCTCATCACCAGCCGTATTTAATTTTTCTTTTCGTCTCTTGTTGCCGTTTTATTATCTTGTTTCCAGATCCGGGCGACACGGGCATGCTAATAAAGCCTTATGAATGTCGGGCCTTTATTTCGTCGTAGCAGTAACGTAAACTTTATTTGCAGAACACTTTTTCAGGTAGCTTTTTGGTACTTAATTAATTAGATGGATTAGGGCTGACAGAAGTCAAGTCAATGATCGTAACTTAACTCTATAATGGCGATGGTAGCGTAATGACTAAGGAATTTGAATTGCAATGAAGTGGTTGCAGGTTCGAACCTCACCTAGCAAACTACACAAGTATTTAGCTTAGCCGGATCGTTTACATATAACCTTTTTTCAAGTAATTATAGTTTAATAAAACTAAAAAAAAAACACGCTTTGATAGCGAACTGAATTAAAAAGTAGAAAAGAGTTTCACTATCCACCTGGCTACATAATCAGTACTATCTTTTGGGCTCGAAGAGTTCTCTAGTAATCACTAAAAACTACCTCCTGGCTCCGTCATCAGATCAGCTGCAAGATGCCTAATTACAGTATTGTCATCCGAACTATATATACATACAAAGTCGACACGATCATTAGAAATAGGTTAATTTTGACTTCTAAAATAGTTTACTAGTTAGTAAGGTAAAAGTGAAGCTAATACAAGCGTGTTAAAAATACAATTTTGATTCAGTAAGACCAAAGATTTGATCAAAGGTTTAAGTGGTCACCTCGCTACTACGCCGCGCCGAGTGGTGTTTGTTCAAATCCCACACGGCACAAAAATTTGTGTGAAAATAGTTCTCTCTGTCCGTTGTTTGAGTGTTTGTGAAGCCCCCCGCGACACAGGAATATTCCTAATGCGGGAGTTTTCTTTAAAAAAAAAAACCCGTTCTTTGAAATTGCCCAGCAATTTTGTACTTCACGCCGTTATATTGACACTACATTGATGGAAATAGGCCTTCTTTAATCTGCGACATAATATATGGTCATTCGCCTACCTCATACATTGCATCCCATTATTCCCAGCTCAGTAGCTGGGTTTTCACGTGGTCTGTTCATCTGGCTGGTTAACGTCCTACCTTACGTTTAGCGATTTGTGGTCTCCGCTTCTGAACTTATTTACTTAAACGGCTTACGATCCTTTGGCCATTTCAGATTGTGAGTTAAGTTGTATCTTTATCAGGTATGTTAATGCAGGATTTATACCAGGTTAGTTTTTTATTAAATTAGTAAGGAAAGAATCGTTTTTAAACTTTCAGGACTATTCATGTTAGATGTGTAAGTCGATAATGAATCGCGACCTTTTTTGGTTACCTGATGTTAAAGTATTGCGCCTTGTAATTGTTATCGCGATTAAGTCGACATTTGACTGGCCTGTTGGTCTAGTGGTTAGTGACCCTGACTGCTAAGCCAGAGCTCGTAGGTTCGATTCCCACCCAGGACAAATAATTGTGTGATGAGCACGATAATTTGTTCTGTGTCTGGGTGTAATTTATCTATAATATGTATGTATTTAGAAATATATAAGTATGTTTATCAGCAGTCTGGTTACCATAGTACAGGCTCTGCCTAGTTTGGGATCAGATGGCCGTGTGTGAGATGTGTGGAGTTATTATTATTATTTACATATATATTAAACAAAGAAGTTATCATTATAAAGATAAGTCTAGGGAACCACATCACACGAGCGCCTCCAGAAAATACCCAAAAAAATCTCTTTGATTTGTCTAAATGGTGTTTTTATTACCATACCGAATCTTCTCTATTAAGAATGTGTTTGATTAAAGGCTTCTCTTTTGTACACTCTAACAGGAAAACCACAAATCAACGGCAGGCCCTTTCATACGTGACTAAAAATAATAAATTGTTCCTTTCTTTCGTCGGCGTTAGTTGGCTTTCGTTGCGTGGAGAGATTATATCCTTGACAAAGGGTCTAAATTTTGATTTGGGCAAACAAGGGTTTCGTATAGTTTTTGCTTGTTTTTATATAATAGAGATAATGCTGATACTGACAAGTGCTTGTTGTTTGGGTTTGGTATGGCGGGGTAGTTTAAGTGTCGATGATATTCTTTAGTGTTTGTTTATAATTCGCGAGATTTGGACGTTTTTAGATATACATCACTAGTTAACGGTGTATATACATTGTTATTCTACATATTATATACTTTTGGATTTTGTTTTTTTTACATATATACACATATACATATACATTGTTATTCTAAATATTATTACTTTGGATAAATTCGTATAAGAAAAAATGGGTAGGGAGAGGAACCTAGGGTAAGGGATACCGCCAGTCTCGGATGGGGAACGGGACTGAGAGACTACGAGTAGCTCGCAGAGCCCGGGGTCGCGTACCTGAATGTCCTGTGTTTCCTGTGATTGGAGAGGCTACTAGGACAGGAACACTAACTGGCAGTACACTTCACGCAGTATACCGTTTAATGATGGTTATACCTACATAAATACACGACGCTAAAAGTTAGAGTGTATTAAAAATTGTAAAATATAACAAAGCCCCGTAGTATATAATGACAACAAAGATAACATATAAGGTAAAAGAAGGTATGTTGGTGATAATTAAGTACTTTGGTATTTTTTTTTTAAAGAACTCTACAGAGGGACTCTAAACCAGCACATTCAAGAGTCAGCGCTAGCGACTAGCTGCGATGGTTGAGAAAGGTAGGTATATTATACACACTCCAATACATCTTAGTTTCTAGTAAACAAACTTTTTTGTTGATATCACCAAATTATTTATATCACCAATAAACCTTCCTTTACCCCGAACTAATATTTCTGGATGTGTTGTAGATCTAACTCCACTTTACTTAATTCTTCTTGCTAAACCTTCGATTTCGTCGTTTTCCGTGTCGTGCCATGTCGTATGTGGGGTGCTTTCGTTTCTAGAAGTTGAACTGTGATTAGCATTACCTTCTATTTGAGGTCTTAAATTATACCTTGGTGTATGGAAGGCTTCACGATCACAACGATATTGAGCATTATCATTTGGAGAACATGGTGACTGATCATCCTGTGAGCCACTATTTAATCGACTAGCTCTGTTTATATTTATATTGTCTTTATTTTTAAATTGGACAAAGCTTTAAAATCCTTGCGCTGGATTTAAGAGAGATTTATGCATGGATTTTCCACATTTAGAATATTTATATTTTGCGAAAGCAATTGAGCAGAGATGATATCATTACAAATCCTGCTATGCTAATGAAAATATTTAAAAAGAATATATATTAATAGATTATATTTAATCCAGAACTTAATATTACTTAAAGCGTTCGTTACTGAATTTATTAAGAAAGTATTGTATTAAGTTGTTTAATTATCATAAATTAAACAAAATGGTGGTTTCTGATGCTTGCCAAGAATTGACGATTTAATATTATATTAAGCTGGAGCTAAATATTTCGAAGATTTAGATCTTAATTCTGGTTATTGGCAATGAAAAATAACGGAATAAGATAAATATAAGTCTCTATTTGTAACACCCACAGAGCTATAAGTATTTAATGTTTTATCATTCGGTCTTAAAATGAGTCAGGCGGTATTTCAACGTACCACTCATAAAGTTCTGGCGGGACTTAAATATAAAAACGCAGTGGATCATGGTGATAATATTTTGGTATATTATGGAAAACTCTACGAGAAATTCATATTAGCGCTAAATATTGAAACGATTAGAAAAAACTAACTATAATTTAAACCAAGCAAATGTAGCTTTGGTTATTCTAAAATAACACCATTAGGATATGTTTTTAGTAAAGAGGGTATTAAATATTACAACTGCCTAAAAATGCAAGTCAGATAAAATCGGTATTAGGGTTATTTAGTTTTTATAGGAGAGTGACATCTGACATCACTGGACGGAGGTTCCTCCGCTCGTCAGAAGATATACAAATGAAATAAAAGTATATTAGAAAATAAAATCTATAAAAGATTGATTTACAGATACAAAGATACCTATCATTTCCTTATATCACCAACACCCCTTTCCTGGAATACTTCTCGCTGTTAAAGAGGTCTCACATCTTGGTAACGAGACGCCGAAACACGAATGGAAGCTTTATACCTAACAACAGATACAGTAAACGTTTTTTTAAACCCTTATTGCAGAGTTTATACAGTTAAAACGTTTTAATAGCTCACAAATAGCTGCTATATTAATGTTGAAAACACTTAATTACTCACTATTTTAGTTGAGTTCGGTGCCAACGGTCAAAGGAGTATTCGTCGGAAAATTCCTAGAACTATTCGTAAATAAACCTGGTAGAATTTAAGATAGAGCTTGCTAAGTCGTTTCATGAACTTTAATCAGAGATCGCACATTTTCACAAAATAATGTTTACATCTCACTCATGAGCAATTTACTTTGAGTTATGAAGGCTCTACATGGTATAAAAACGCGTTTGATCCGCAAATAAATAATTATGTTTACAGAAATTCAATATTTATAAATCCCGATACAGTGATATGACCCAATTCTTGTTCAAAAACGACAAATACAAAGTGTGAATAATATTAAAACCGCGGTTTCCACAGCGGCCATTAAATCATTTGGATTCATTCCGTTCGCAACACTGCCCACAAAAATGCTATTTGGTGATTAATAAAAACAAGGAAATTGCCATGAGTATTACGTTTCATATTAATTTGTTTCATAAATAAAATTGATAAGGGAAAATTGAGTGGCTTCGTGCTTTTGAAATTTTATATTATCTACGATATACTTCTTTTTTAGTAATTACACAGGAAATTTAAAAATGTTATTATGTTATGTGCGATTTTGTTATTTTTTCCACTGATTGTTACTTACCTTGGAGCCATGTCTCCCGACAGTATGAGCAGTATTGTGCAAAGCAAAATATAGAAACCCTTTTTTTAATTAAGGGATGAATAAGCTGTCTACGTGCGGCGGTAGTAATTTACCTTGCTCCAAGATTGTTTTTAAACTTTCTCGACTTTGACACATATTAGATGTACCTATAATTCGGGACTTAATCGCTATAATATTTAAAAGGTACAATACCTCTTGGTTACCCGACGTTTCGATCGAATTGCACTGATCGTGATCACGAGTGACCAAGATGGTACACACCTGTCTAAGATAAACCTATTCACTCTAGACTTGAAGTTTCCAGGATTATAATTTAAATAATTCATTCCACACTTTGGAGACTCGAACCAAAAAGGAGCTGTCAAAGCGGTTAGTTTTGACCTTTTGGTGACTCTCGACAACGAAAGGATGAAAACTCTGTCTACGTATCACACACAAACCTATTAGAACACGTAAAATGCTATTGTATTACTTCTGTTTATCCTTCAATAAGATACAGCTTGATGTTATGTAAAACGAATCGTTTACAAATATTCCATTCTGTCGAAAATTTGTTCATTTTATGGAACGAAAACGCTTGCATTCCAAAACGGTATTACACGTTCCAACTTTGGTGAAGTATTCAGTACCTATTTTCAACTTTTATTGCTGTGTAAAATTTTATGATAAAATCCCATACAGCGGGTAGAGACAGGAGTTAAGGACGATCTTATTTTTGCCTTCACAAATAATATCTTTCTCAACTCCGGGCTTCAAAGAGACTTAATATAAAAGTGACACTTTCCTGTAAAAGACCGCAGCTTAACTAATAAATCTTGAAGTATATTTTGTACAAATAGTGTTAAATGAAAATTGTTAAACCTCAATGTTAGTTAGGACTAGTTTATGAATATATGTATATATATGGACGGACATAATTTATGAAGTAAGGTGTACCCCCTAACAATCTGTAAGTATAGTACAATTTAAAAAATAATAAAAATTGATTAGTTTTCAATATAGATAGATATACTTTATTGCACACCAAATATCATAGAACCAGTTAGTTAGATACGATAGTCTGCTACAGTGTTACAATGAGCATTGTTATCGCAGGCAAAAATAATAGCCTCTATGCTATTCCAGCCTATAAACTATCTCTGTGCCTCGCCGCATCTGTCTGTCTGTCCATCTGTTCACGATAAACTGAAAAACTACGGAACCGATTTTCATGCGGTGTTCACTAATAGACAGAATGATTCATGAGGAAAGTTTAGGCGTATAACTTGTACCCGTGCGAAGCCGTGGCTGGTTGCTAGTTTTAGTATCGATTTGAAAACTGTCTCACTGTGTCTCATGACGTAAGCAGAGAGACAATAAAAAAATATGGTATGAGTATCATATTGACAGCAGACGTTTGTATATTGTGACATGTAGTGTCCAAGGACTTGTTTGCGGCAAAATAACGTGATAAGCCTTCGAGAGTATTAAAAGTATTGAGTGGTGGCAAAGCAACTCGTATACTTTTGTTGTAAAAAGAAATTATGTTTAAAAACTGGCTGAAATTAAAGGCCAGTAGATTGATTTTAGTATAGATTTACTCTTTATTATTTTTGCCTTTGCAAAGCCATGGCTGTGCTCAGTATTTTCGTTTACTAACAGTCTATACTATATATTGTAGTGACGGGAACTCTCGCACAGCTTACATACTCCTTCGATTGGAAGAATAACTCTTTACTACGCGAGAGGCACAGACTGGTGGCACCAAACTCGAATTTAGAACACGTTCGAAATATTTTATGAAGAATAAATATTGAAGACAAGAGAGTCGCCGGGCAGACAGAAGACGGTCTGGACGACTATCGTGCCAAAGGTGCACGGAATAATTCAAGAAATAGTATTTATAATTAATTTGTGTGAAGTTATAATTGTTATATGAATAATCTGATCCTGATTATATCGCATAGTGCGTTTGCCTGCTATTTTAATTTTCCTCCTCTAGCTAACACCTATCGTACCCGGATACCCTAAAGCCCCGAGCTTTACACGTGGTCCAAGCTTTACACGTGGTGGAAGCTTTACACGTGGTGGAGTACGCCGTAGTTGATTTAGAAGAAGTACTCCACGCGTTACAATATATACAACAATACACGTAAACTAGGATATATGTTAACTATACTTAAAGCAAAAAAAAACAAGTTAAACTTGTTTACGATTATAAATTTCCTTCATTACAATGTACGTGACATTCCATCACTTCGAAAATCAAAAGCACTTCCAAAACTCACTTATCAGATTATTAAATTTGTTCAGAACCTCAATGGATGTAAATGACAAGCAAACAAACTGAACCGAGGAAGTTAATTTAACTTGCAATGATTGTAATCAACTTATCGCAACAATCTACTTTGCTTCTCTAAATTACCTATTTCTATAAGAGTATAGATAGCTAGCTTAGCAGTGCATGTGAATTCGATTAAAGTTTTAATAATGATAGTTTAGTAGGACTAAAACCACGCTTAAGTAGCGAACCAGAATTAAAAATGACACACCGTAAGCTCAATCTGTTGGACTGTTCAAAACGAATCACATGAGTCCAAACTCGAGGAGATTACAAGAAGTCACTGACGAGTTCCACTGTGCTTGTTTACTAACTTCATCTTCCGCGCCTTTTCCCAACTAAGTTGGGGTCGGCTTTCAATCTAACTACGATACGGCCGAACTTTGATATTTTACCTAAAGCAACTTTGTGATTGAGGGGTCTCAATGTGTTATGAATGGTCACCCATCCTAGACTGACCTGGCTAGTATTACTTAACTTTGTAATGTGTTAACATACTCGGTTACCACTTAGCCAAGAGCACCTCTTGTTGCCCGCTTGTTTACTAACTTATCGGTATAAATAACTATGCCGAATTAAGAAGTAAAAAGAGTTCTACTGTCCATCTGTTGGCTCCATTATTAGATTTGCTAAAATATACCATATAGTATTGTCATTCAAACTCATTTCAATATGATCGCATCTATGCCATCTGGCGTACTAATCTGCTATATAATATATGACTTAGTACTTTGCTACTAACATTTCTTTTAATTTGAGCGATCTATCTAATCCCATTCGAACATCTGGATCAGAAGTCAAGATCACTAACCACTAGACCAACAGGCGTGTCGTCTAGGTATTTTGTTTAAAATAATGTTTTGCTTTAAAATCCTTTTTATTTAAGTTTAACTCGGCTTATACCTATAATATGACTGAACCTTTATGTAACACCGTGTAAATTAGATGTAGATGGTATGAAAGAGATAGCACAAACTCTCATTATATGATAAATGTAGGAAGACAGACCATATCATTTATAATTAACATTTATCTTACTTTTTCTTTAAGGCGGGGGAAGAATACTAATATGATGGATAATATCATTAGGGCACTTTTTGCAAATACTGATGTTGTTATGAAAGTAGGGGACAATACACTTCAACCAAGGTCTCGTCTTTTAATATCTTTTTTTTTTGAATTGACTCTGAAAAAGGAGTAGGTACTATGTGGTTATGTGTATTATGTTTCTGGATATTCATCCATTTCTTGAAATGTAATCTGTATTCAAATCTTTTTACAACTTACTAGCAGCACCCCGCGGTTTCTCGTTCGAATATCGGAATAATAAGTAGCCTATGTGTTAATCCAGGTCTCCAGCTATCCACATACCAAGTTTCATAACAATCGGTTTAGTAGTTTTTGCGTGAAAGAGTAACAAACATCCATACATCCATACATTCATACATCCTCACAAATTTTCACGTTTATAATATTCGTCGGATTATTTATCTCTTTTCTCTTTTTATTATATCTATTTAGATTAGATTCTGTGTCAAAATCAGTCTATAAAGTGTCAAAATGAACTAGGATTCTTGGCTCAAATAGCGTACATCTCATACATACAAATTCGTTTGATTAGGCAATCTCAAATCCTCAAGACCAGAACCCCAAAAACATAAATCTACGTCCTTTTAAAACACAATAAGTTAGGGCATATTTAATGAACAATATTTTTAACAAAAGGAATCTCTTGGTGAGCTGATAAAGACTTTTTCGTTCTCAATGGCCTGTTTAAAGCCGGGGTAGCGTTGATGGCCGAGTGAAAAATATAATAGAAGATTGGATGGTTTTCTTTATTATAAATTGGACTTGAATGTCCTTGATGCTAATTCTGTAAGATTTCGTAATGATCTTGTTTAGTCTTATATTATCAGTCATTCGTTCGTTTTGAGTTTCTACATAATATTTTAGACATGTTATAAAGTGCTATCTAGATCCAAACTAAGTATATTTTGCACTATGGGTTCTCGAATATAACATATATATACGTAATATCTATATATATAAAAATGAATCCCTATTTCCCTTGGTCACGGCATCACGCGTGAAAGGCTGGACCGATTTCACTAATTCTTCTTTTTTTTGAGTTTGTTATTGTCGGGAGAAGGTTCTTATAAAAGAAAAAAATAGGAAAGTTTGGGAAAATTTAAGAAAAATTAACGACCATATTAACTTTTCTAATTTAACCTTCGTGCTTTTGACATAACTGTTAGTCGTTTGACAGTTATTATTATTACAAAAATATCGTTTAAAAAACAGATGCATCGGTCGGAACTATGTTTTTGGAATATTTAAAAAAAAATTAATCATACCAATTCGAATTCAATATTCATAGTTGAGACAGTATGTCTGTCGGGTCAGCTAGTTACATATATATTTATATTTTTTAATGTGCATCTACCTAAATATCGTGCATAGAAACACTCTGTTAATGACTGCGATGTTTCATAACTGCTGAGTTGCACTTCCGTTAATCAATTAAATTCAGTAGTGCACTCTGGTTTCCTTTAAAAGCTGTCGAAACGATTCTGTTGCTCTGATCAGAAATTCAACTTATAGTAAGTACAGCATCAGTAGTACAAAAAGCAGTGCCATGGACACTAAAATTTATTTAGTTAGAGAGTTGAACAAGAATAATAATAATGACCTATATTAATAATAGTAAAAAAACATGTTAAAACGTCACACGGCAAACAAGAATATGAGATTAAAGAAATCGGCATAGTTTGGAATGCAAGTGATTGAGCTAGCTTTAGTTACGAATACATAGTAAATGGTTACAAATGATAAATTTTTTTTTATTGAAACAGATATGAAATTTATTTGCAACTAACAGTTCCCGCGCGGCTTGGCTCGCATCTTAAAATTAAAATAAAAGTGGCCTAAGTTACTCCTTATAACATCAGCTATCTGCCATTGAAAGTCCCGTGGAAATTGGTCCACTCGTTCCGGAGATTAGCCGAAACAAACCTACACACAGACAAAAGTTTTGAAAACAGATTTTTAGGCTTAGGTATAGTGCAAATAACTGTACTAGTTTAAAAAAAAGTATTATTTTGACATTACAAACAGACACTTTAATTTTTTTTATTTGTATTTATTTATATATTTTGCGCGGAACCCTAATTCTTATTCCAAAATAAAAGTAGCCTTGATAGTAGATTGGCTACATGGTGCGGTCATAACAGCCATAAAATGACTGGCCTGTTGGTCTAGTGGTTAGTGACCCTGACTGCTGAGCCAGAGGTCGTGGGTTCCCACCTGAGTCTGGGTGTTCTTTGTGTCCGTTGTTTGTATGTTTGTAAAGTCCCCCGCGACACAGGAGTAATTCCTAATGCGGGGAGTTGGCTTTTTAAAAAAAAATGAGGATAACCACATGACTGGTCGAAAGATTTACAGTTATGTACTACGAAAATTCTCTTCTGTAATCTCCTTAAAGTCGTTAAAATTTCTTTTATCTTATAATTTAGAACACTTTCCAAGCACGATCTGAGACACTTCATCAATTTGCCTTTAGTCGGCGATAAGTAAGTGCCCAATTTCACTAACGAGCTTGCATCATACTTCAAGATTTTCGGCTCGGTTAGTCTGTGACGGACAATGACGGAGATTATTACATACTCCTGAAATAAAGGTACCTAGTTAAAGTTGAAAAAGACATAAATACACTGTGTCTTAAGGGGGGCTAATAATAAATATTTTCATAATATTGGATTTCGTCTTCCAGAGATCGATATACGATAGCAATTCATTAAATTATTGACGGAGCTTTATTGTTAGAAAGCTCCATCGATGTTACGAAAAAAGTTAATTGCAATTTTTTTTATTTTAATATTAAAACTCGTCGGTAGCTGCAAATAAAAGCTAAAATCGGTTGATAAACAAAAGGAGGAAATGGTCCTGAACTGTTTTGTACTTTTTTTTTTTTTTTTTTTTTTTTTTTTTTTATTTTTATTTTTTTTTTTTAAATTTTGTCAAACCCTATTTATTTTTTACTACGAACGCCCGTTATGACGCGTTCCTATAATCAAGAAACAATTCGTTTTGTTTACCAACGGCAAAATTTTCATTGAAAATTCAAATTTTACCGTCCGGAAGGAAAATGAATGAAGTCGATATTCGACCATATTATTCATTAAGTTTTTGATATTTGGTTTTATTTCATTGACCAGTATAACTTGAACTGTCTTGTATATATTCCGTACCTGACAGGTCAACACGTATGTACCGGAAGCCTTTAGCTGTTTGTAGCGGTTTTCACATAATTTATATAGAAAAATGTTTGATTCAAATAGTTTTGATTGATATCACTAAAACACGTCAATAGCAAGAAGCTATTGATAAGATTTAGTATAATACAAAAAAAAAAAGAAAACTGGTTGATAAACATAGGAGTAAATGGTTCTTTTGATGGAAGATATCTAAAATTGTTCTATGCATACCCCTTCTATAATAACATTGACTCTTCTAGAAGAACACAAAATTTAGTTTTTTAAATTCTTTGTTAAGAATTAATAAATATTATCAACATGTAATTTATGGAATTTTATACACATATAAACATTACGCTAGTAGGTATTATAGTACACACTTTTTTATATACCTACAGACAATTATTCGAACCTTATTCCTCTTATTTTTGACGTGACAACGTCTTATAATGCGATGGAGCCGGCTGCATGCACGAAAAAACATGACTCATGCGGCGTTACCTCGCTCAGAGGCGTTCCACTTATGACGTTGTCACGTTCAGCTATCGGCAGTAAACCGACTTTACAGACAACCAATTTTTTTTTGACAGTTAAAAGGATAAGTGTCAGACCTACCTGCTTATGTGAGCAAACTATATCACTTCCTTATGGTATTATCAATAACAAACTAGGGCAGAATATTTTCAACAAAATATTGTGTCAGTATATTATAGTTACAAAAACAACACCACCTTTTCTCAGAGAACATTTTTCCAGGAAAACGTAAAGGCGATATTTTGCTTTTGTTCTGATTAGCAGCTACTAATCTCATATGACAAAAATAAAAATCTTGCCTAAACTCAAGAAAAATTATAGGAAGGAATATTTTGGCAGTGAATATTGGGTTTTTATTTTTCAGTGGTTATGAACATTTTCAAGAGGGAAGTCGTCACAATCTCGGCTAAGCAATACATTACATAAATTTCAATACAAATAAAACAAAAAATACATGAATTAGTTATTTATTGAAGCATAAGATATAGTTAACTCTTAGTTTTATTCTTATAAAAAGCTCCCTTCCTTCTCTCTCCTAATAAAAACTTTGCTGTGCCCAACAGGGTCCACAATTGATTCTACCCTTATATTTAACATCTTATCAATGTAATTATGGAATGCAATAAAGTGATACTATGGGGATACTTAGACTTCAATAAGATTTTTTTTTAAAGTAAAACTAGGTACGAAATTCAAATTCAAGTCAATTTTTTTTAGAAACTGAAAATTGGCTCTGTATATATTAATCAACGGAACTTTCAATGAATTATTTCAGAAGAGGGTCAATTAAAAAGTTGTGACAAATTGGTCGGAGCACTGAAGAATGGTCGTAACGGCAAAGAGTATCGTACTTCACGGCTGTCACAAGTTTGCATTTAGTTTTTTGAAATTGGAATTTATTGGTGTTGAAATTTCCTTTAGCTCCTCCAGTGTTAAATTTGGAACAGAGTTTAAATTTTGAAGTGATTAGGTGTTTATGCTTTTGTTTTTTTTTCGAATGCTTTATATGGTGCTAGTGCTTAATAATCATGTCATGCAAGGTACAAGTTGATGTTATATTACAACAAAAAGTTTTTTTGAAGTGAAACTTCTTTATCGACGTATGGGAGAAATTTTGTAGCAATCGTCACGTTTTTCGGTTACGCGCCATGTTGCTTTTTTTATCAAAGTTTAGTATAGTGACGTAAAGAATATAATGTAATATATTATAATAATAACAACAATATATTAGTTTTGAAGTTTGGTTTGAAATAAGAATAACAATATATTAATTTGGAAGTGATAAAATAAAAAGACTTATTCAAATTTAAGTGAATTTACAAGAAAAGTGAGAGTGATTATATATTTCGTTTTATAATTTCTTAAGGCTTAAGCCTTATCTACCCCATTTTCGTGAAGTTGCAAATAGTAGAAAAATGATATGTCGTAAAGAAATTTCACTTCTTACCTGTGTACCTGATACTTTTGTAGACTTATAAGTTTATTGTAAGTGAGTCCTTACAACATCATTATTACTCGGGGCTATATCACCGTTACTTCAATTATCTGAGCAGTTTGTAACACAATTATTACTTCCATTACGAGTTGACGTGTACCGTTTCAAGTTGCTTCCGTAGCCGGAGCTAAAGTTAAACTGTTTACTTGTCAAAGTTTAAGGTATACTCAACGCCGGCTCAGAGTTAAGCGTCTGGCTTTATTTGTTGTGCATCAAACGGTTGAGTGACCTTGTTTGTGTAAATTAAATTTAATATTAAATTAAATGCCTATAGTTAGTGTTTGAAGTAGACGTACACGTTTATTGCAAAACCATAATATCACAGAGCTATTGTAGTTGATATTACAGTTCATTGTGGACCCTTCGGGCAGACCAGCATAAGCGAGAAGAAGTAATATATATACTTATAATAATATATAAGTATTCGTATGTAAATAAAACTATTAAAATTCAACTTTTGTCGAAATACTAAACAATATTTACCTTTTTTTTACATAATTAATTATCTTTTGACTTTATACTACTTTTTTTTTTTTTTTAATAGACAACTCCCGCATTAGGAATTACTCCTGTGTCGCGGGGTCACTAACCACACATTTTTTTTTTTGAATAGGCCAGTAAGAAAAGCAGCCGATAAAAACTTATTTAAATTTACGATTAGGAACTCCTTAGGAATCTGTAGATATTTAATGATTTAATATATTATTTCATTTGTTTTTACAAATTGGCGCCAATTTAGGGAGTGTCTGTCGTCAATAGAGAAAATTTTTGCTCAGTGATTTATTACGACTTTCGTTGCGGTCTTACTCAACAAAAATGTTCCGATAGACTTCGATTGGCATAACGAAGCTCAATCTCGTGCCACTGTTTACAACTCATCTAACGAGTTTAAATGTGGTCAAAGCAAACTCACTGATGATTCTCGAGAAGGACGTCCTGCTACGGTGACTACTGAAGATAACGTGAGTGCTGTGCGGCTAATGATAGAAGCTGATAGATGTACATGTCAACAGATTCCGGCAGCTTTAGGCATTGGTATGAGTCAAGTACAAAAGTCTTACGTGAACTTTTAAGCGTCAGAAAGCTTTGTACTAGATGGATACCTGATAATTTGACGGAAGATCAAAACATCGTCGTATGGATTGGTGTCACTCAATGCTTGAAAAGTATGATGGAAGTGAATGCTGTATATGACATCGTCGCAGGTGATGAAAGCTGAATATATTGTTACGAATCCGAAACCAAAAGACAATCTGCGCAATAGATATTTCCATTCGAAGATTTGCGGACAAAAGTAAAGAAGGGCAGAAGTCAATGGTCAAATGAAAAAGATGATTGCCTCATTTTTTGGACGGACGGGTCATTTTGTAATAATCGTGTTAGAAGTTACTTCACTGTTACTTCAGATTGGTATTTTAGTCATTGCCTACCAGTTGTCTTGGAAAATGATTGGAAATGTTTTTAATAAATATATTAACTCAAAAATAGTTTTTTTATCAGTCTGATAATCTTAATTTTATTTTCAAACAGTAGTAGGTTTCAGTTTATGCTTGAGTTTACCATCTGAAAATACGACTACATACCGATCAAAGGGCTAATTTGTAACAAGACAACTTAAATATAGAAAAGACGAGTGGAAAAAGCCCTTGAAGCATTAAAAAAATACCTCTATCCACTACAATAAATGCCAAACAAATATATATGTACATTACACTTACATGAAATATGAAAAACAGATCACAAATGTCTTATAAATAGTTATTTTTGGACGGATAAGTCTCGCAACAAAATGCGGACTAACACGGCTTACGTATAGGACGGCTGGTCGTTTTATCTTCATGTAACAAATAAAAAATCTCCTCTGCAAAGACGGCCTTTATAAGTAGCCTTATTTTGATAACAATGGGAGATGCGTAACTTGAACATGGGTGCTTTATCTTGACATATATATAAACACACAATGAAGTAAAATGTCTACAGTGACATAAGTGAATGAATTTATCATTTATTCGTATGTTCATAAGTTGAATATGTCCCTCAAATACGGATGTTTTAGCTTTGTATGTTTTCATTGAAATAAAACAATATAATAGGTAGGTATATCAATAAGTAAAGAGATTTCTTTGTACGCATTTTTAAGCAAATTTCACGCATTTAGAATAAGTGCAGAAAGTTAAGAATTTTAATCAATATATATTTATAACTTATATGAAAACGGACACAAGAATATTGATCTGTCATGGTATGGAAAATCTCATTATCCTCCGCGCCTTTTCCCAACTAAGTCGGCGTCGGCTTTCAGTCTAACTACGATACGGCCGAACTTTGATATATTACGTGAAGCGACTGTCGTCAGACCTCTACAACCCAAGTACTAGGCGATATCGTTCTTTAGTTAGACCAGGTTGTCGGACTTTTTGGGGCTCCGACTACCCGTAACGAATGCCACCGATGTTTGTATAGCACCCGGGACCGACGGTTTAACGTGCTCTCCGAGGCACTAAGGGGTCTCAATGTGTTTAAGAATGGTCACCCATCCTAGACTGAACTGGCTAGTATTACTTAACTTTAACCTTGTAATATGTTAACCTACTCGGTTACCACTTAGCTGCTAGCATGATAGTCAAATTCTGTTCTTCCACTTCGGTGTGAGAAGCGGATTTTACAAGTTGCAAGTAGTTTGTTCTTCAAGCTCTCAATGATATACAACAGCAGGTGCAAATATTGGCTCAGCCTGCAGACAACATGGATATGCGGAGTAGAAGGAAGGTGCTACTGCTCCATGGTATAGCCGAGGACAAGTATGAAGACATTGCGTTGGTGGAAACGCGTTACTAAATCGCTGCAAAATTCGACGTAAGAGCTATTTTGTTCAGGCAGTGTTGTTTATGCAGGATCATTGATTAACGGACGAAATTATAACCACTATTATGCAGTGTAATCCCCATCGTCACTATTCGTCACTATGCATCATTTAAATATAATTATGTACAAAAGAATTTCCTTTTTCGCAGAGTAAACGGTATGATGGATGATCATTTTGCTGGACAAACATAGTGGACGGAATATTTATGCATTCCATTTTACCAACTATAAACTGGAAGAAATTAGCATGTATTTAAATTTCAAATCCCACTTACTCAATTTTCACTTTGCAGTTCGTTTCTTCTTTCGTTGGTTTAATTTTTTTTTAAGTTTTTTTTTTTGCTAAAGCACTATGTTCTTTTCTGTACCCTATACTACGTGTATACAACATTTTATGAATATCGGTTGACTAGTTGAGACGAGAAACAAGCAAACTCACATAAACATAATATTAGTTAGGTTTGAAATAAATGAAAAAAAAAAAAATCTATGAACAAGAAGAAAAGGGTTTTGATATGTACCTTAATATTAAATTTCGTAGCTGAGCTGTTAAGCCGATGTTTCACGAGGACCTAATACATTATAGATCACAGTTGTGCGTGACTTTTCGAGGAAAGAGAAACAAACGCTATGAGGTCATGGAAAATTCATCTTGTGCCCGTACCTTTTTTGAATTCGGAATACGTTTCATAAGTGATATTTGTTCACATTAAATGTATTACTTAGTGAAGACCCATGTCTAACATTTATTTATAGGAATACATGTTTGAAAAACATTTATTAAAAATGAAGAAAGCCACACAAAATTCCTGCACCCATTACATGAATTCTTAAATGATAATAATGTAACCATAGTCAATAAGTAAAATGTTAAAGCGTGTATTTAAATATATAATTATAACAATATTTAAAACTACAAAGTCGAAATAATAATTAGTCAAGGTACTCCTACGCATCATCGCCTACTGGGAGCGTTCCTCGAAGGCTGGCAGCATTGCCACGTTGAATCACAATGCTAATTCCTTGCTAAAAAAAAGCCCCACCTTCTGATCAGTGAAGTGTCGATCAGCCGCTTTAAATTAAGTTAAATGTACTACTAATAGTATTAACTAGTCAAAGAGTAGTTAACGACTGGCCTGTTGGTCTAGTGGTTAGTGACCCTGACTGCTGAGCCAGAGGTCGTGGGTTCGATTCCCATCTGAGTCTGGGTGTTCTTTGTGTCCGTTATTTGTATGTTTGTAAAGTCCCCCGCGACACAGGAGTAATTAGTAATGCGGGAGTTGTCTATAAAAAAAAAAAAGTAGTATAAAGTCAAAAGATAATTAATTATGTAAAAAAAAGGTAAATATTGTTTAGTTTTTCGACAAAAATTGAATTTTAATAGTTTTATTTACATACGAATACTTACATATTATTATAAGTATATATATTACTTCTTCTCGCTTATGCTGGTCTGCCCGAAGGGTCCACAATGAACTGTAATATCAACTACAATAGCTCTGTGATATTATGGTTTTGCAATAAACGTGTACGTCTACTTCAAACACTAACTATAGGCATTTAATTTAATATTAAATTTAATTTACACAAACAAGGTCAATCAATCGTTTAATGCACAACAAATAAAGCCAGACGCTTAACTCTGAGCCGGCGTTGAGTATACCTTAAACTTTGACAAGTAAACAGTTTAACTTTAGCTCCGGCTACGGAAGCAACTTGAAACGGTACACGTCAACTCGTAATGGAAGTAATAATTGTGTTACAAACTGCTCAGATAATTGAAGTAACGGTGATATAGCCCCGAGTAATAATGATGTTGTAAGGACTCACTTACAATAAACTTATAAGTCTACAAAAGTATCAGGTTTAAATACCTAGTATAAATATCGGCTCAGTAAAGATACTGTGTCACCGTTAGGCACGGGTATCCTATTATTATGAGCTTGGGCACAGTTCATTGTCTTTGGCCCAGTAAGGGTTTAACAAAGTTTACAAACCTTTGAAAAATATTTGAGATGGATATTTCTCTAAGCAGATTCCCTTCCCTTGTTTTTTTTTTACCGTAAAAGAGTATATTTTTAAATATCTAATATGAGTTATGAAATATCTTAATTTAATTTAATTATCCTACTAATGTCAAGCAGTAATAAACTGACCCTAATTACCAGCAGACAGAGACAGCACTACTATATAATATGTAGAAGAGGTGTCCTTGTCTGCTCACAGTCTTCCGTGGCATTCCGATACTGCAGTTTAATGTAATTTTATACTATACACACAGAACTGAATTAAACGGGCACAAAGAAAATAGAGGGAAAAGGAAAAGAGACAAAAAGAGAGAGGGAGAGAGAGAGAGAGAGAGAGAAAGGTACTAGCTTAGCGGTAGAGAATTCAACTGTAACGTCGGAGGACCACTTTAACGCAAATGCATAAAAAACATAATTTTATGTATGCAAACACACACACAATGGTGTATCAATAACGTGTCTTCTCGAATAACGTCAGAAACAAAGAGAAACTCTTCGTTACACCGTCAGTTTAACAAAAGGTACCGGCTCTAAAATAAATGATATATGTCATGCTGAAAGCAATCCTCTGTAGTCACTAGCCAATAGTAACAAATCGAAAATAAATTCTAATATCTTAACCTAAATTTTCTTTTGGTTCTCATACTTCGAAAAAATGAAGAGGGATTCCTATTCGGTTGTCTACAAAAGATTTATTGTAGTGTTCGAAAAGTCTCAGACATGTTTTTATTAGTATTACATTTCTGAAAAGGTCGGTACATAACGTATCTATTATGTTTTACAGCTTGGGAAAGTATGAAATGATGAGATTTAAGCATGATTTATTGGAATAATATTCAAATAGGATTTCGATATTGACCACACTTTTACCATTATATTTCTTATATAATAATCAGAATCATTAAGTCACAAATAATAGGATACTTCTCAACGGTATAGGATATATTATTTAAAATCCTCCTGAAATGAAGTGTTAAATATGTTACCAACGAAGACACACTATTGGTATAAACTATCAAACTCACTAAATAACAGTAACCTATGTTGGTCGTATATCAATCAGAACTAAGGTTTTTGGTATCAACTTAAAATGCATGCCTACCCTTTCTATCACCCCACCATTGTCAACCGACCAAATGTGTTCGCCCCATCAATTTTTTTTATTCATTTTAATAAAAAAAAAGGGGAAAACTATAATATAATTAAAATGAAGATGATAAAACATTTCACTATTTAATAAAAAATAGTTAATAGACATTATCATGACTAGTTGATATTGTTGAATAGTGGGGTTATAAAAGGTTAGGAATGTATTATAAGTTGATAACAATGACTTGAGTGCTGATCGAGGTACGAACAACATGGCAGTTACTGTTATTTAGTGATTTTGATAGTTTCTATAAGTGATGGCGAAACTGTTGCTAACACAAAGGCGTTACCAATAAAAATAATGTCTGTTAACTTATTTTGTATTAAATAGTGAACTGTTTTATTATCTAATATAGTTTGCCCCTATTTAAAAAAATTTAAACTGAGTTTTTGATGTGGTGACAACAAATAAGTATTTGAGGTTCATTATTCTTTTCAAGTTTGTTATTTTTAAACTAAACTAATAATTTATTAATTTATAATTTATATATATATTTATAAATTTAAACTACTAATAGTTAAACTAAACATTAAAAGTAAACGATGTGACGATATCAAAATATGACGTCACATGTTGTTATTTGAATTTACTACAGAACGTACTGTAGTGTTTGGCGTTTAATAAAAAGTTGGTAATTTGATTTGAGAGCCAATATTCGTGTTCCCGGAAAGGAAAAACACACGTACTTTGAAGTCAGGAAATTAAATATTGAAATAAAATAACCTTTCACCAAGTTTCATTGAAGTTCTCTTTAACTGAATTGATAGAAGCTCTTACTGGTTTGTTCAAAGGACACCTGTCTCTATAGAGCGTGCTACTTAAAATATGCTTATAATACCAATATAGATAGCAGTAAGTAGGTACAATCATCAAAAAACAAATACGCTTAAAAAGGTGGGTCACTAGTATTAAAATGGAGGTCTTTGTATTGTATTTTTGCTGTTCTCTACACTCCAGCAGACCATACATATTTTCATGCCTGTACCTCCGAACGTGTAGGCAGAGGTGTTTTAAAAACCCACATTTTGCCAACTATAATCTACCTATAGTTGGCAAAATGTGGGTGGGATAGATAGATATACTCTTTATTGTACACAAAGCAATAGGTTACAATATTTTACATATATCTACTTACTAGCTAATGTTATGTACAATTGGCGACCTTATCGCAATTTTCCAGGCAACCATTGGATGGATAGAGAAAACATAGGTGAAAAGAGGGGCTGCAGTGTATTATATATTTAAAAATCCTATGGAAAAAGAAATTAATTATTTATAAGTGCTATTAAGAGATACTTAAGATACTTACTTACATACATTTTGTAAATAAATATTAGGGTGGTAGGTATATAGACATAGGTACACAAATACACATACCTACTTACATCCTACTAATCCCACTAATATTATAAATCCCACTAATGTTATAAATGTGAAAGTTTGGATGGATGGATGGATGTTTGTAACCCTTTCACGCCAAAACTACTAAACTGATTGCAATGAAACTTGGTATGTAGATAGCTGGAGACCTGGATTAACATATAAGCTACTTTTTATCCCGAAATTCTAACGGGCTCAGGACTTAAGCGGGTGAAACCGCAGGGCGCTCCTAGTAAACACATATATACACATGTACATATACAAAAATACATACACATATACATTACATAATTAAATCCCTACAAGAAAGGGATATTGCTTATGTGGATGGATTGGCAAGAGTGACGTGCTCGAACGGGCTCTGGACAAGAATTTCGAGCACTCTAACTTGTCATCTTTATCTTAATACAACAGAATAGTCTGCAACGAAACTATATTTGTTTTTTGCTATATTAGTTAACTAGGACAATTAACTGCTCTAGCGCAATACAGCTGGATGTTTATATTTATACAAGATTGTTAACACGTAAGTAATAAACCTCGTATTGTACATTTTTTTTACCAATCCGCGTCATTCCGTTAACATTTTTGGTGTTAAATATCTTTAGCTTTATTGAGTTCAGCCCTTTCTCTTGCAAAATGTTAGCTTTCTCGGATAATTTTCATCATTTAATTTTCTGTAACATCTTGTATAGGTAACCAGTAGCACTATAAAAACAAGTAAAAAAAACACGACTGCCTTGTCATCATTTATATTTAATTAAAATGTAAAATGGCGCCAAACAGCCACCACATTATTTTTTTTCAATAAATGTGTAGCTGTCACTTGGGATGTTATAAGGATCCTTACGATACCCCATACATCCGACTGTTAACGCATTTAGAAGTTATGGTGGAATAAGAAACTCCCATATATACGTTGGTACATGAACCCTGAAAACATTACACTTCTTTTTGGGCACTCGTGTTTCTAAAGGAAAAAGTCTTATGAACCATATTGACAGGTATTCCATTTAACCTTTCAATAGCGGATTGGCGTCGCTAGGGAACCGATCAACGCCAGCTCAACAGCTGCCCAGGTTTTCCCGATCCTTTAAAGGATAAAAGGTATGTTAACATACCTTTGATGTATTGACGCGGACAAGGTTACTAGTTCTATTAATAGGTCTTTGGACAATGGGTACACACTTATATTTTCATCGAGTTTCTTAGTGACATTGTGGTCCAAATATAATATGTTGGAGTATAGAATTGAAATCTTTGTTGTAATATCGTGAATTGAGAATATGAGAATTGACCGCTAACGGTGAATTAATAAATATTAATGTAATCTGACATCTTAATATTTTAATTAATAATAATATCCTCAGGCAAATTACATTAGGAAGCATAGGTTGTACTATGAGTTCTTGAACAATCCATAAATATACTTAAATACATTTTTTTTATAAATACATACCTGATAATATTAGCACCGAGCGGAAATCATCAACCTCTGATGTTGCAGTCGACTGCTCTAGCGCCACGTCATAATGTGCTTTTGACAACACCATAGCAACAATAAATAAATAAACGTGAGACACTATACATACAGCCGTCTGATCCCAAACTAGGCAAAGTATGGTAACCAGACTACTGATAAATATATCACTATTTTGGTTCAGGCTGTGAGAGTCAAAATGGCGGGTGTACCATAACAAAATCTCATATACTACAGAAAGAAATTACATAAATTGTTCTAAATAGTACCTATCCTTAAAAAAATTGTTCCTCTATTAAAACGAAAATATAACAAAATCAAGACACACTCCCCATTTTGACGTCAGAATGGCGGGTGTATCTATTATATTAACTCATAGTAGACATAAGGATTAAATATTAATACAAAAACCTTGTACCTATTTTGTACTTCATATAAAAGCAATCACACACGCAGTATGTTCATTGGTTTCTGTGAAATAAAACTACTAATGTTTCCGTACTAGCCGTGTTTACTTGCCCTTGCCCTATCGCCGTGTAAACGCACCTTAAATGCTCTTTTACCATGCCCTTACATATACTTCTTGCAGATGTTATCAAAATATAAGAGTGTATGTAGACGATTCAATAATTACAAAGGTAAGTAAGCACGGAAACTATAATCGGCGGTAACTATAAAGCGGCGGTAGCGTAATCGCTAAGGCGTCGGACTTGCGATCAAGTGGTTGCGGGTTTGAACCCGACCCAGTGCACTACCGACGTGAACCCACTCCTAATACAAGCATTTTAGCTTTGCTGGAGGGGTTAATAAGAATACTAGTAATGTGTGACCCACGTTGCTAGTATTCTTTAAAAAAAAAAATGTCCTGCAAGCAGAAAAGTTCGTCTGGGAAAGCATATCTAACTTATAGTACACCTGCTGGTGGGTAGGATCGCCAAAGCTCTATTTGAAGGCCTTAGTGTTGGCAACTTATCTTTTTTATACCAATAGCCCATAAGGCGAACCGCATGTTAGTTTGCCACATAGTTAAAAACTGTGCTTACATTGTCTACAACTGACAGTTTAAAGAGAGATTACTTTGGAGGCACAGAGCTCAGGCTGATTGCGCTAGTCACTTTTTTTTAACTAGTCACTACATTGTAGTCGTGCGAGGCGATGTTTGCGGGCGCCGGAGGAAAATGCTAACGCCTCAGGTCAGTGAACAACAAAATCAACGTCAGTAGCTACCATATCCAGCCCCTTTACACATACGTCTTTTTTCGTCTAGATAGATTAGTAAGCAAAAAACGAAATTACTAACGATATCATTACAAGAAAAGCCATATTGATAGGACCTCATTTACCATAAACATTCATAAAACGTGGTAAAACCAAGCTGCTTTAGATTTGATACATATTAGATGTGTAATTGTAGTGTGTCGTAGTAACGACAGTACGAATAAAAATAAAAGTAGTGAAGATCAAGTGCGGGTAGTTGCCGAAACTCGCACTTCACGGAGGCGTCGTTGAGCTCTCATCAGTCCACTCGTGACCACGATCGGTGCAATCGATCGAAACGTCGGGTAAAAAACCAAAAGGTATTATACCTTTTAAATATTATCCCGATTAAGTCCCGAATTACAGATCTAATATAAAATGCTTACTTCACCAAGCATCATGTTCTCACAAAATTTTCTTCTATATTAATTAATGGCTTTTAATAAAAACAGCTACAGCAGAATGAAACAGTGGAGAATTAAGCAGAAAATTTAAAATTTTATGCATTGTTAAACGAAACGGTCGTAATCCTTTCTGCTAAACTGAAGCAAGGGAGTCTCAGTAGACAATTTTTAGAGTTTAAAATGGAAAGATAAGTGGATGATACTTTATTTTGCCTTTTGTTTGAGCTGGAAACAACTGACGGAGTGTTTAGGGGCCTTGTAAAACCTAATTGAATAAAAAGGTTTTGTCGCATCCGCTATGTTTCTTGAATAAAACATTAAAAGTAATTTTCTCCAGATTGTGGTACATTATTATTCAATTACTTTTTGAATTTTAATTTACACTTTCAAGTTTAACTGAAATGAGACTAAGTATGTAACTGTTTCTTTACAACGTTTTACGGTAGCTATAAATTATATTTTATTCAGAATTTTACGCCTAAAACATAGTTAAACTAGCAATCAAACAAACTACAACATAACTTAAACTAGCATTAACAGATTTTATGAACACTTTGTAATTAAATAATTGTTCATTTTCTTCTAAATTACATTCTGTAGACGCTCTTGGCTATCAAAACAGGAATTTTATTTTGTGACTACTACGGCAAAACGTTACTAATTGACTGACGTAATAAATGATGAGGAATACTTGTGTTAGGAGTGGGTTCACATCGGTAGTGTACTAAGTATTCATCTAACCAGCAATCTCTTGATCAAAAATATCGATACCTCAACTATTCCCCTATCGAAAAATCGATATGATGTAATGGTATAGACTATAGACAATAAAAAAATACATTTGTTTTTAAATTATATAAAGTTTTACTCACGTATTCGTTTAGTATTTATGGTGAATACGAAATAAACTCGAAGATACTCTGTTGAAATAAAGAATAACTTTGTTATTAGTGTGTAGTTTTTGTTAGTATATTATTCGGTACAATTTTGCGCTCCGACATTGAATTCGAAGATAGACACAAAGCTAATTCAGCACTAACTCTGTTTCATATACAATAGTAGCAGTCAAAAAGTTTTGTCCGTATTTTTGTGAACTTTCTTAAAACTTTAATAATTATTAAATGAGAGAGGAAAAGTTGTTTTTCTTTTTTTTAACTAGTAGCGATGTACCCAGCCCTGTTTAATTGAGACAAAACAAACTAGTCATTAACTGCTGAGTCTGAATCGTGCTATTTATTGAACTATGCATTATCATCAAGCCGGGTCGGAGGATCTGCTTTTTTGTGGTTGAATATTACACCCGCTTCTATTGAGGAAGAATTTCGTTGAGTTTAGCACTATTCGCTAACCTACGAAATTGAAAGCAGCCTTTATCGAGCAGATTTAGAGCAGAGTCACCATTGCTTCCATTTCATCCCCTGCTACAACTTTGACCGGTAATCAAGTTTCAGCCACAATCTTTGCCCTCAACGAGGCTTGAATCTGTCACAAAAAAAGTAAAGAAGTGTACACCTGCAAAAACATTTATGTTGGTCAGGAAGACGTCAGACATGAACGCTCTTGTTAAAAGTTGATTCCATCAAGTTGAAAGACGGTGTCTCTGATTATACTGCTTCTGAAGTTAAGTATCTACACTCGAGTAGTGTAACGGTGTCTCGCCGTAGAAATCTCAACATACGTTGGTGAGACAGTGTTTACATTCGTTCATTCACGTGCTCTACTGATTCGCCTGAAATACGTCTTTCAGTTTTAAGATATATTGAGAAGTTTCGTGACTCGACTATTGTAAGAATACCTTTATAAATAGATGTTTGCTTAGAATATTTCTTTCAAAATGTATTTTTTTCTTAAATGTTTTGAAATTCAATACAACTGCTTGTTAACATGCCATTTTGAATTTCTTCTGCACATCTCAGTGAATAGTAATTTTATCAAAATCCTTGTTATTGTTTTACTTCAACACAAACTTATATCACAAGTCGTATATCTGTCCTGCTTGCAATTTACTTTATGTGTGTTGTGTCATTCAGTAAAAGACATTCACTGATAAAATGGCTCGAAAAAATGAATTACTGAGGCTCGTGTTTACGTACCGGACTTCCCAAACTATTGATTAGTTGGGGAACATTTCAGTTTTTATCAAGAGTTATTCGTGATATTAATCATAATGAAACAGGTATCAAACCTTCAAAGATATTTAAAGGTAAGTATTTTAGCCCAAATATATATTTATATGATCAAGCGTATTGTTTTTACACTTCGTCATTTCATATTTAGCGCAAATGCCGCTAGAATGGATCAAACATTCACTACTGACTACGATCAGTGCACTACCAACGTGAACCCACTCCGAACACAATCATTTTAGCTTAGCAGGAGGGGTTAACAAGAATACTAGTAATGTGTGACCCACGTTGCTAATATTCTTTAAAAAAAAAAAAAGAAAAAAAACATCTATGACCCATAAACGTACAGCAAAAAATTAAAGTATTCAATTGTGTTATTTTACCAAATTATCAAGGCTTTTCAAAAGAATGAAACCAATTATGAGTTTCTCGGTGGAACCATTGTTCAATAGTAATTGAGCTTGTCAATTCCATGATAACAGCTTAACAGAAAAGTCAACGGCGAAGTCCGTTGTTGATAAACAGGTAAGGCAAACGGAACTTTCTCAACGAATAATCTGTTTACTAGACGTGCCAGGTGCAGGTGATACTTTGACACGTATTTTGTCTATACACGAGTCATGTTCAATAAAGATTAGGCATCCAATTAAGGTGTTAGAACACTTCTGTAGCTCATTAAGTTCCGTTATACCATTGTTTTAAGTAATAGAGGATTACTTTTAGTTCTTTTTTTTTTTTATGGTATAGGGGGCAAACGAGCCCACGGGTCACCTGATGGTAAATGACTACCGCCGCTCATGGGCACCTGTAACTTAAAGAGTCACAAGTGCGTTGCCGCCCTTGCAGGTGGGATTAGGAGAAGAGGGGGAGGGGGGACGGGAAGGGGAGAAGGGAAGGCCGGGAATAGGGTAGAGGGAAGGGTTAGGGCCTCTGGTAATATCACTCACGCGGCGAAATGCAATGCAAGCATTGCTTCACTACCGGTTTTCTGTGAGGCCGTGGTATCGAACGGAGTGGAGCCGGCCCATACGTGCCGAAGCATGGCTCTCCCACGTAAACGTTAGTAGTACGTAAACGTAGTTCGTAACCATTAGGGCTGCAAATAAAAAGGACTGCATAATTTAATATGCAGTCCTTTTTATCTGCTAAGTTTAGTATTCTTCAGTCAGATAATCATGTGAGATAATAAATCGATAGAGGATCTCTGTGTATGACCCCATCTGATCATTTGCAGCTGTGAAGATTCATTGTAAGAAACACAAAATTGAAACACAAAAAAATGCAGAAGCTCTAGCTTTGTGCAAAGTTCTTACAAGATTCTTTGTAAGAACTTTGGTCAATGCTCTTCACTGCTTTTTACACTTTTGAGTACCTATTACGAATATATTTGTTCCCTTTTTTTCCTAGCCCTTTTTCCTTTTTTCCACTTCAATTTAGTGCACCTTTTCACTCATTTCTGCATCAATTTAAGGCAGATGCTAATGGCAATAAGTCTAGTTTGCTGTCGGATGTATAGTATACACTATACAGTTCATTTCCCGATTCCCAGCGACCGAGACATAAGCAAGTGTCATACATGCAGGGTGGATTTTGAATCATCTTAATTATTTGCAATTTCAGGGAAATATACTAACATTGTTTGATATGATTGATATAATGTATATATTCACATTCCTATTTATTTCCTAGCTTATTGTCGAAGAGTTCTTACATTAAACGCACATGAAGCCCCACGCACTTTTTTTTTCTTCTTCTTTTTCTATGTAACTACATAAATTTGATCCAGTTTCTGGATCATATTCTCGCCAATTTCTTTGCTAGTAACCATAAATCTTCTCTCTATCTTATTTCTGTTACTTCTAAGTGAATGCTTACATTAATAAAGCCTTACTTACGTATGAAACAATTAGTCTGAAAGCTTCGGTCTCATTACTCGATAGTGATGTCGTAAAGCCTCCCAAATGTGTGTATCGCTTTTTGCTTTATAGCGTAAATAGGATGTCTGAAGTACCTACCGGAATGTTTTTGACCTTTCTGAGCGTTAGTTTGATAGATGACAAAAGCCATTAAGTTTTTCTTATGACGATCATTGTTTGTGAGCGCAATCAGATATTTTTTTTGTGAAGTTAGTTTATTTTATTAGACAACTTATTAATATCAAAAAAGTGTTCAGAAGAATTAGATTAATATCTTAAGAAAAAAAGGAAACATATTTTTATTGCAAATCATATGCATAATCATATTAACAAGATTAATAACAAAGTAAAATAAAATAATAATAAATAAACAACGATATTTGTTTATTTATTATTATTTTATTTTATCTAAGTAACATTAACTATTAGTACAGTGCAAACAAAAAAAAAGAAAAAATAATATAATACATACTTCATAACTATAAATTGGTCTAGTGGTCACTAACCACTGATCCGTCTGTTGAGTCAGAGGCCGTGCGTTCGATTTCCACCCACGACAAATAATTGTGTGATGATTATGATCATGTATTCTGTGTGTGGGTGTAATTTATCTATAATAAGTATGCCTTATCAGTAGTCAGGTTACCATAGTACAAGCTCAGCCTAGTTTGGTATCAGATGGCCGTGTGTGAGATGTGTCAAGCTATTATTATTATTCTTGACATGGCAGCTTGTGGCGGTTATTTCTTTCACAGGTATTTTCTCTTTTTTCTATTCGAGAATAATGTTGTCTAAGCAAATGATATTGCACAGTACGCTGCTGCCTTGCACTTTTGGACGTTAACCTCACATGAAAGTAAGCCGTCAAGAAATTGATGCCGTACTCTTATACATATACACGCCGTAGTATTTCTTAAACAGCTCAATATACTACAGTGAAAGGAAAAAAATAGAAGAACATTTCGACAATCATTAGGTGTTCTTCTATTCTTATTTTAGAATTTGGATGCTCTTGAACCTTATTGGATTGTGTTCTATTTTCGTGGCTATGAGCGACGACGTCAATTAATTATCTGCAGACGCTCACGTAAGTTCTACCTAGTTATCCTGACATATTAATACGTGGAACACATTTTAATGTTCTTTGAATATAATACAAACTACTAACCTAGATAAAGCAAGTTACTAATACTAGGAAAAATATTTTCTACTATTAAAAGTATATATTTAAACTCGAAATTTTTATCGGACTCTTTAAAAAAATACATAAAACCAAACGTAAACCCCTATCTATTGTTGAAGTCGGTAAATAACAATAAAACCCAAGAATGTCAATGTTGCTAGTTTAAAAGGAAAATCAAGAAAAACGTTATATGTGCGTTTAATTTGAGAGGCTTTCACTAATTTTCCCGGTGATTCCATCATCAAATTCTGACTTGAACCGTATTGGTATAGGGCTCTGTTTCCGCATCTAGACTCATAGGTGGTCTATTATGCGTTCAGATAGGCTGACTAGTTGAGCCAGCCTAGCTTCTTCCAGAAGCACAGAAGCCTCCTGGGGCGTTCACGGGCTTCTAGGAGCGACCTCGCTCCCGCTGACTTGAACCGTGACAATGGAATCGGACCTGAGAGAGCGTCAGGTTTCCAAGGATGACATATTGGATAGAGCGAAGTGGAGTAGAAAGACGTAGGAAAGCTGACCCCACTACCATGAGAGACGTAGCTTGAAAGAGAGAGTACTTAGATATTATCCGCCCAGGGCTTTTAATATATAAAAACAGTATATACTGTGACGTTTGAGCTTCACCTCAATAAACTACCAACTAAAGTGAACTAGACCATTTGCGGGGCTAAAACAAAGTAATTGGTATATCCTTGGACTGTAATGTTAGTTAACTACTCTCTAACACTGAGTACACGAAAGTTAAGTGGGGGCAGCCTTTGTTGCCTAAAATGACCTTTTATTATAATAGTCTTTACCGTATCATTTATTACGGAACTATCCTCAAACTCTAATCAAATAAAACGATTCTTGAGTAGAGAGTAACCATACTATACAAACACTATTTAGGAAGCATTGAGAGGACACATAAGCACTGTTTTATAATAAGTAAGAGACATCTTTACATAGTGACAATACTCAGCTGTTCTACTACCCAAAGGAAATTCTTAATTTCAAACTCCACCTGAAACTAATTTAAGTGGTTCTTGAAAAAAAAGTCGCTTCGCTTTTCTTGTTTATCGCTATTCTTTGAAGTTTGAGCTATTACAGTCGGTGGAGTTGATAAACGGGGGGTCAGTGATAAATTTAGTCAATAATTATAAGCAATCAGCTTAATATCTCAATTTATCACGGCTTATCCAATGTTTAAAAACCTTTGTCTATATATTGTCTATTATGATTACGTTTGATTTACAAATGTATTGCATCATCTAAATTTGACTACCAACCCTATAACTCATATTAAAATGAAAAAAAAATATATAAGTTGCTACTTCCCACATGACATCACTCGCCATCAGCTACTATTCAGTCACATATTCAAGCGTCGAACTGAACCATCCTAACGGATTTTCCCCGTCCTACGATTCAGTGTCACGTTTTGTTTCAACACGATTAATCACTTTGTAAATTCCTAAGGAAGGGTTTAAGACCACAAAAACCCTTGTCAAACATTATAAGGACTCGGTTGATAATTTTTCAATTACACAAATAACTGCCGAACGTACTTATGTTAGAAGAGAAGGAAAATTTACGGACATAGACACAAAATACAGACGTTTCCTAGGGCGCAATGAGGGGCTCAGACTCGCGGCTTATTGATCGATATGATACTTTACGCGAATGTGGTACAAGGGAGAGAAGGTTTTGAGGATTCAGCTATACCTTCCTACTGTCGCCAGAAATACCATTTTAAAGATAGAATGTAATTGATTTCATTTAAAATATTCTTTATTAACATAAAATGGTATATTATAAAAGTGTTAAGCACTATTGTAATATAACTTTATGTTTTTATGGGCTACACTAAGGGTATTTTTATTGCACATGCTGTCATAACATTTTGAACAATACTGTAACACAAGAAAATTGAGAAAATTAAATTACCCAAACAATTTATGAAAATTATTTTAGGGTCCACGTGTATAAGTTTGATTTCAATTATGAAGTTACTGAATTCGTAATACAAACACGTAGGCCTAATATTCATTGATAATTAATTAAAAATAAATATAAGAAGGGTATAGTGTATATCCTGTTTCCCGCGCGCCTATAATTCGGAGGGGGTAAGGCCCCCGCGTCAAAAGGTGCGGCGCCTGTTGTTGAACAGGCGGCCAAGTCTGCCTGTATTCATCCAACCAAAGAACCTAAATTCATGTTGGCTAAAGAGGCAGCGGAACGGGAACGGGAGAAGACGCACCAAACGAACGAGACCGCAGAATAATCTCCATAGGAGCTTGGGGGAGCGGGTCGAACTGACCATTACCCTGGATTGTTCCGGGCACGCCTCTTTGATCTGGAGGGGGGTAAAGCCCCCAGTACTCCACGGTGTGTTCGTCTGTTGTCAGGGGGCAAGGACTGCAGGGGTTCTCTGAGGCTTAATTTTTAGGGTATGTTTTTGGTGTATAGATGTTGCCACAATATTAACCAGAACGGTCTGTCTGTAAAAAATGGACTAAATTATTGATGTGGTCACTGAAACCATATTCCATTCATAGTCAAGATAACGTACCTAAGTATAACGAAAATACCTTCCTCTACTTACCCAAGCACCAGAGCATATATATATATATATATAATTTGTACCACGCCCTGTTCTCAATAAGCCTTTTATAATGAGACTCCCGGGAACCTCGAGTCATGTTAGATACGACGCTTATTGTGCCACAATAAACAACAAAGTCGTTTGAGATATATTTTTCTATTACGATATATTTTGGTTGATACGTATAACTTTCTTATTTCAAACTAATTGTTCCCTGCGTTTTTGGTCACTGCTCCAATTCTCAAGGTCGTAGCGATGATAGTACACAGTGTATAACGATCCTCAATAAATACTCTATACAAAACCAAAAAAAATCTGACGGCAGTTATAGAGAGTTTTATTATCATAGATATTGGCACCAAAGCTTCTAGCCGGATGGTTCCATTTGTGTGTAAATTATAACAATAATAATAACTTGACACATCTCACACACCGCCATGTGGTCCCAAATTAGGCAGAGCATGTACTATGGTAACCAGATTGCTAATAAACATACTTATATATTTCTAAATACATACATATTGACACAGAACAAATGATAATGCTCATCACACAATTGTTTGTCCTGGGTGAGAATCGAACCCTCGACCTCTGGCTCACCAGTCAAGATTACTAACCATTAGACCAACAGGCCAGTCAAAGCAAAGCAGTTGTTTGTTTCTACGATCTGAGGCAGTTGTTAAGCATTGTAACTGCTTTTAAACTACAGATCACATGCAAAAAAGGAGTTTATCTGATTTGTAAAACACACACGTATGATCACATTTAGCATATATCACTTGAAGGTCACCGAAGGGTGCCACAACATATTTGAAGCTCTTGATAGGGAAACGTGGGCAAAGAGAGGGATCCATTTTCAGAGCAGTGGGGTAGCTCTGATTGATAATAAATAATCTACCCGCCTTATCTTCCTAACCAATGGAGCTCGGGTGACCCTAAGCACAAAAAAATTCTTTGCTAATTGATGTATAATCGCCACCTTCTATATGGCTGAAGTACGGCACCAGGTTAGCGTCTCCAATTGTAGCAAAAATCTAATCCGAAAACATTATACATTTTTTTTCAAAAGAATACTAGCTTCGTGGGTCATCACTAGTATTCTTGTTAACCGCTCTAGTTAAGCTAAAATGCTTGTGTTAGGAGTGGGTTCACGACGGTGGAGTACTAGGTGGGGTTCAAACCCGCAACCACTTGATCGCAAGTCCGATGCCTTAGCCATTACGCTACCACCGCTTATATTAAAAAAATATATTTTAGAACATCTTTCTTTGCTTTTGATTCTATTAAATTTAATAAAATATATAATTCGGATAAGTCATCAGTCATTTTAGTGGTATTCGACAGAGACAAGGGACGGCTCTTCCTCGCCCAATCACTATCCGTCATCAGCCCATAGACAATAATAATATAAAAAAAAATTAAAAAGTCTACATATTTTTAAGTAAATCGAATAAGACGGAATAAAGTATTTCACAATGCCAAAAGAAAATTGGTTTCATTCTGACCATAATCTCAATTTAATAGCTACCAACGAAGTCTTAGACGGTGGACTTATTGTCTCATAAAGGTTCTATCTTGTTCCCATGGTTTGTATGTTTAGGTTATATTTGAACTTTGTATTTTTACTGTTTAGGGCTACTTATTAAGTAGACAAAAGACAGAAACGCCTGTGATATTGTTATTAAACTGTTTTTTTTTTAATATTTTTTGTAGCACTAGTCCGCATCGCAGTCCGCATCGCGACATGGCAGAAATAAAGAAACAAAAATTATCAGTTGAACATAGACATACATACATACACATACGCTCAAATGGTGCCATACAGGCACACACTTTACAAACTATAATTTAGTTACACTCACGTATTACGGATCAAGCCTATCACCATCAATCGGGCACTTTGGGAATTGAAGATGGGAAATTTGGAAGAATATTAAAAGGGAAAGAAGGAGAAGGCAACAGCAGAAAAGGGCAATTGGTTATATGGTTCTATTGGGGAGTGTTAGCAATAGCTCAATCAGTACGGGCTCGCATTCCTGTTACATGAACTGGCTGTTGCAGGTCCAAGACCTCTAACAATAACAGAAATAATAAGTTTGAATGTCAAACGTTGAATGAAAAAAATTCCAATTTTTCTGATCAATCAAAAGATTCTGATCATTAAGCTTTAGATTTTAACAAATTTGAAAATTTCGCAGGTAAATCATAACCTAGAGTATTTCTTTTTGACCTATAATCATGAAATTTGGTAAGAAGTAAAGGTCTGACAGCAATAGTAAAGGAAAAAAAAAAAAATTTAATTTCTAAATTTCTGAACTGGAACTGACATTTTTCTATTACCTAAACTATTTTACTATTATGTCCTTTAATCATTTCATTCATCATCCTCATCATCCTCCGCGCCTTTTCCCAACTAAGTTGGAGTCGGCTTTCAGTCTAACTACGATACGACCGAACTTTGATATTTTACGTGAAGCGACTGCCATCAGACCTCCACAACCCAAGTACTAGGCGATATTGAAGTTCTGTAGTTAGACCAGGTTGTCGGACTTTTTAGGGCTCCAATTACCCGTAACGAATGCCACATATGTTAGTATGGCACCCGGGACCGACGGTTTAACGTGCTCTCCGAGGCACGGAGGGGTCTCAATGTGTTAAGAATGGTCACCATTTCTACACTGACCTGGCTAGTATTACCTAACCTTGTAATGTGCTAACCTACTCGGTTACCACTTAGCCACGAGCCCTTCAATTTAATCATGTCATGCATAGAGTAAAATACCCTATTCAAACATTCTACAGAACGTCTCATTACAATGCATAAAAACGAATAGAATACATACCAAATTAAAACAGTTTAAATATTCCAAAGACAACATCAACAACAGATGAAACAAATTGTATTTTTATAAAAAAAGAATTTGAGTGTGATCAAAAAATTAAAAAATTACTTATTTGATTACGATAAATGGAAACGTTTATTTATCTAGTTTCTCGAAAAGGATTGATGATTGATTACTTCATTAAGGGGAATTTGACAGTCGCTTTGACTGTGGATCAGTTGCCATCAATTTAAATCGTGAATGTTGTGAAGAGAAACATTAGCATCGGGCATTTTGCGTCACTAACTTCATTTGCCGTCATGGTATTCAGGTTAATGAACAATTACGCACTTTAAATTCAGACTTACTGAAGTGGGATATTGTGAAGCTAAATTACACTGTAAGTGCAAACGAATTTACTCTAACTTTCCGTGTTTTTAGTCAAACATTTGCTATATTTGACCAGAGTCTATTTAGAGAATGCATGATGTTGGTGCCAATTCTATTGTTACGAAATTAATAATTATTTTATAAGTTTTATTAATATTAATTAATAATTATTTATTTACTACAACATCAAAAACCTACGTTAACATTATCAAGCTAACTATATACCAAATTTTTTCTATACCTAACTTACGTGTATAGTATCATATTCTAGGAAATAAGTAACTATTCTGAAGCCAAAAGTTATACTAACTGAACTTTTACAATATATTTTTTTTTTTTTATTTACAGTTTATGCACATTCGGTACATAGGCGGACTTAATGCCTAAGGCATTCTCTACCAGTCAACCATTGGGTGATGCAGAAAAAACAGGAAGTAGATGCGTTTTAACTAAAAGTAGTTTAAATAACAAAATATTATCTAAATACACTAAATCTACTACGTAATACGTTACCACTTACATAAATACCATACATGTAGTTACCACATACATACATACATATAAATATATATACATATAAGCATATAGATGCTTTTAACAACAATAGATGACAAATTATGGGCAAGTTAATTCTGCCAGTTGTTTGAAGAGTATTATTGAATCCCAAAATATCCACTGTAAAAGGTGTCTCGACATAATATTCTTCTTGCACACGTGTATAAGACTAAGAGTTTCAATACAATTTCTACAAACTATATTCTGTAAAGCACTCGAATAGCAACGTGTTGCTATACATGTCACTGCAACCTACGCTTTTCAAGTTTGTACAACTTCCTTTGAAACATGCGCGATATAATAAAGTAAGTCGCGGAAAAGATCTTAGTAAATTATTTTAGTATTTTCACATTACTAGAAGTTATTCCTTTAGTAGTATGAAGAAGATAAAAAACTCTCGAAGTAAGTAAAGCTGATTTTAGTTCTTTGATATTTATTGTGTTACACGTGACGTAGTTTTTTTAATCTAAAAAATAAATGACATGCCTTATAATAACAATAAATTGTGAATTTTCTTTATTTCACTGCTATGTTTGCTTCTTAACTTTATGGATGCATAACGAGCTACCACCAAGACTGACCAATCAGGGACATTTCACATTAACTAGTGATAAAACCGGATAGATTATGAACAGTGCAGGTTATTTCACAATTTGACGTTGATAGATCAAGAACTATCGAGAAATTTATTAACTATTTATACAGCAGGAAGCAGCTGTGGCAGCCACCAGACTCAAACACCTGGGTCTGTGGTACAACCGAGAGGGTCCCCATTCTAAACTATGGAATGAATTAGTGAAATATCAACCACTGATAGCTGCCCCATGCGATAGGATCCCCAAACAACACATCTTCGAAAGGAGATACCGAATACAGCTATATGAAAACGACCGAGGTAGACAAACGATTAAAATACAAATAAAGGTAGGAAAGAACCGCAAAATGTTAAAAGCAATTTTCAGCATCACTTTTCTCGAACGTTCTCAGTCCATTTAATTTAAATTACGTTCGACGTCCAGTTAGCGGTTATTCTGAAAATGTATCCATTGTCCGATGATAATTTATAGAAAAGAGAACGTAGCGGCTTTATCCTCGTGTAAATGAATTTATTATATAGGAACTTCACCTTTGCTCACGATAAAATAGAGTCGACTTGATGTGTCAACGTTTATGTAACGAAGAAATTCAAATAAGCTGTGAAGAACATATTATGTTTAGCAGGAATATATCCGAACCAAGACATTAAAGGAATCTTTTTTTAGCCATGTATTTGTATGGTTTTTTTTTTCTAACATGCCGCACAAGAAACTTCTAGGCTTTTTTTCCTGGGAATGTTCGGCTTTTTTTTTGGGGCACCATAACCATGTCGTATCCTCGAATAAATATGACGCTATTGCTGTAATATGAGGACGTCGAACAAGCTAGTCACAGTTTTTTCCGTTAGGGTTCCAAACAAACGGGCCCCGTAAATGCAGATGGCTTAAATACGCGAGGTACGTTACGTTTCTTGAAATGATACAATGGCTTCAGATAATATGTCTAGTTATGAAATATTACTTAAAATATGTATAATGTTTGTTGTCATGGGCTGTGTAAATGCGTGATTTACGAATGATATGATATGATGTATACATATATATATATTCGATTAGGGAGTGTAATTAATAGCTCGAGCAGGTAAAGGCGTACCTGTAACCCGAAATGCCTGTTGCCGGAAAATCCGAGCCCTCTTACAACAAAAGTAATAAATCAAGTTAATAAATGCTACAAAAAACCCGAATATGTTTTTACAATAACAAGTTTATCCTGCTTTGTCACTGAAAATATAAATGGAAAACTTAGCTAAGTAAATTACAAACTTGAATAAAAGCTGGAGGGAAACATTTCTGGATATCTTTTTCACATAATTACAGTCATGCTGCAAGCTATCCTAACAGGCTATTAACATCAAAGCAACACTGGCATGTAATTTAGGCTTGTTTATTTAGCTTTTTATGAATTTTCTTCTTTTATACCTCCAAGTTAGAACGGATCGTTGAAGGTCTTGTTTGTTGAGGGTAAATGGTAAATAGTGATTTGCTACAGAATCTGTTGCTTTATTATTAGAGTCTGTGTAAATTGTTGTTTAGTTCTTCAACTGTTGATTGTTGTTGTGAAAGTTTTACCAGCTTGTATTAGTTTTACCGCAGGCTACGCCTATAGTTTTGTTCCGATTATTGGGTTTATCCCAGGTCTCAGTTAACGTGGCTTACTAAGCTTGAATGCATTACTTCGAAACAGGTGCGGCCGGTGTCAGGTTTACTGATGGATTGATACTGATTAGGGTAGGTATAGATCCAAAAATGTTAATAGCTAACTTCAAGCCGGTCAAGGTAGAAATATCTAATATAGACCTAAGTAATATTTACTAATCCCGTAACTCCTCTAGTCTCTAAATCCTCGCCTGCTACTAACGTGTCGAATGCTATGAGTTCGACATAGACAATGATTAATGTGATTTATAGATCTATATGTCTGAATCTATATTTAAAGATCTATTGGCCTAGTGGTTAGTGACCCTGACTGCTATGCCTTAGGTCGTGGGTTCGATTCCCACCTGAGTCTGGGTGTTCTTTGTGTCCGTTGTTTGTATGTTTGTAAAGTCCCCGCGACACAGGAGTAATTCCTAATGCGGGAGTTGTCTTTTTAAAAGATAAAAGATAGAAAAAAAAGAAAAGATAGGTGCACACAGAGTGCGTTACTGGTATATTTTGTTAAGTCCACCGCGACAAAAATTGCAATAAAACTGAATTTAAAATAAACCACTTTCTTGTTATAGTTTTTAGTAGAGATTGAATATATTATATATCAAAATAGTTTTCGTTGTAAGACGACTGACATTTCATGGTAAATAACTTGACCGTTCTCACGTTTATGATAGATAATAATTATATATGTATAAAAAATTACCTCCGGTTTTTTTACTAACAGAACAGGTTATTTATTAAAATATTATTGGGGGATTTTATCCACCCGTATCTAACAGGTAATTCTTACTGTCAATGAAATCCGAACTTTTGATCGATTACAAAATTTCAAAGAACTCCTAATAACAGGCAAGGTATTTTGACCAAATTACAAACATAGCTGGCTGATTGAAATCTGAACTCAAAGCCTATACAGAAACGTTTAATTTCGTTACTCTACGGGGTAAGTTAAATTTTGTAAGACAGCAGGGTACCAAAAATTACGACCAGTAAATTAACAGAAGACAAGAAAATATGACGCCATGTCACGGTGTTCGAGGCCCCTCTTCCCCAAAATTAACGTGGAAGTTGAACGGAAAAAATGTTGGTGTACGGTGCTCACACAGGAGAGGAAATATTTGTTTTAAAGAAAGGAATTGAGGCTCATAGGCTACGGCTTCTACGGCTTTACTTTCTTACATCTTTGTAAGAATATTTAATAATGATGATGATGATACCAAAAATAATATTGCATCAATAGTATCATTAATCAGAGTCAAGTGCAGAAGAGGACATAGGGTACCTGTCATCCAAAAAAACGTAGGTACTGTTTCCGAGGGATAAAAAAAATAGACAGTCATGGGACTGCCGACAGAAGTGAAAACTTAAACGAAACCACCTATATATGTATTATTATGGATTGATATATTTATATATGTATTATCTCTCTCCCTCTCCCTCTCCGTCTCCCTCTCCCTCTCTCTCTCTCTCTCTCTCTTTCACGCTGTACATGTAAATATAACAAACTCACGGTCACTCAGGGTCACGTGTCCTGACGCAATTTTAACATTTTTTATCCATCTAAAAGTGCACAACGCCACTTTCAAAAATATTTTTTATTCTAGCGAAACCACGGGCGAAAGCTAGTATTAGATCAATGCGACTGTAAGTTTGTTTGTGTGTTTGTTACGTTTTCACGTTTTATCTACGAAACTGATAATCATGAAATTGTTCATACGTTGTCAGGTACACAAAAAGACAAGAGTATCTTTCATTAAGAAAAAAAAACTATTCCAATATATACCTAAATTGCTTGACCAAATCTACCATTAAATCGAGCGAAGCCGCGGGCAAAAGCCAGTAATAGTATAAGGTTTAGAGCACGGCAGATTTCCAATCAACCTTGCCACTAAAAGTTTATTCATCAGTATATACAAAACAATTATAAAGAAAACCTTCTCAAAGTATTTTACAACGAAATCTGGTCCTTTGTTCTTTATAAATGAGTAAATATCAAAATCTTGTAAATGTACAGGGTTCTTTGTTATTCATGAAATAGTCTCATCGTCAAGGCACGATTGACGCGGCCTGACGTATGACTGACAGTCTGACGTCTCCTGAAAACAGTTGCATTTATATTGGGTGTGCAACCTGTGGCGTCTGCTACTACAGAGATGGATTTGAGTATCAGACAACATGATAGTTTGAAATTCAGATTCCACTATGTAATAACAAATGAATTTGAAAAGTTTGTATTATTTTTTTTTCATTTATTTTATGTGTATTAAAATTAAGTAATAAAGAAGTCAAGCATTTTCAATAAAAGATAGTTGTGCCTTTATTCCAGGTAAGTGACATTTTAACATAAAAATCTTAAAAAAAAAATTTAATTAATTCTTCTTTCTTCTTTTTGCTTGAACTGCATAAAAAGAGCGGCACGATGCTAAGTAGAAACCAAGTAGGTTAGCATATTGCAAAGTTAAGTAATACTAGCCAGGTCAGTCTAGGATGGGTGACCATTCTTAACACATTGAGACCCCTCCGTACCTCGGAGAGTACGTTAAACCGTCAGTTCTGGGTGCCATACAAACACCTGTGGCATTCGTTACGGGTAGTTGGAGCCCTAAAAAGTCCGACAACCTGGTCTAAATACAGAACTTCGATATCGCCTAGTACTCGGGTTGTGGAGGTCTGATGGCAGTCGCTTCACGTAAAATATCAAAGTTCGGCCGTATCGTAGTTAGACTGAAAGTCGACCCCAACTTAGTTGGGAAAAGGCGCGGAGGAGGAGGAGGAGGGAGAGATGTGTTAATACTTGAGGACTTTAGCCAGGCTACTCACATAATACGGTTGCTAAAGTGCTTAAGAATAGGTTCACTTATGGGACACATTTAGCACTTAAAGCGTAGTGAACCGAATGCTTGTTGCCACCATCTTGCATAGGGCTGTATGGATCGAATGCTTGTTGCCACCATCTTACATATGGCTATGTAAATCAAATGCTTGTTGCCACCATCATGCATATGGCTGAATGGATCAGACCACGAGGAAAGTGTTCATTTCTGTAATAAATATATATTTTTTTGTCTTGTAGGACGTTGGCTTTTTCCTTCTGCAGTAATAATATTAAAGATGATATTATATTGTTTTCGGTTTAACTTTAGGTTCGATATCAAAGTAAGAAAAAGTATATGTTTTTATTATAATACAGATCTTCGTTTTCTTATTAGTGTTAACTTTTTAATATATTTTAATAATCTAAGACTTATAAATACTTATAATACATACATTATCTAGATCTCATTTTTATTTAACGTAGCTTGTACAATGGGTTTTAGGACATGTATAAACAAACGGGAATTGTTCGGGAATCGAAACGGCGAACTCTTACGTTGCAGTACAATATTCTAACGTCGCCCATAGGTTGTCATTAATTAAAGAAATCTTTTATCATTTAGTCATTAATTTTATTAAAATGATCACAATACTGTTAATGTTACATTTAAATTTAATTCAAAATTACCAAAAACTCTTAGCTTTATGTCTAACAATACTTGGAGCCCGGTAAGCCCCGTTCTTATTTGTTAAATGGTTACTTTGAGAGCTTATGTGGTTAATTACCATTCAGCCATCCAATCAGAGCCCGCAACGTAAAGTCCTCTATTTTGTTCATATTACTAACTATACATTTATCAAAATAGGGCTAATTAACTTTTATAAGCACGTTCGTGTTTAAATACATTAAAAAAACAATTGTATAAGTAAATTGTAAAATTGAACGGAAAACCGATTTAATTTTCATCCAACTTCATTAAGATTTTGATACTTGACGTTGTTATTAATAATTGTAATAACTGAACCCACAGAACTAAGTTCAAAGGGAACAAGTTAGTTTAATTTTATTTTTTAATGAGCAATAAGATTAGAAGAAATTTATAGAAGATCTAATGTAAAAAACATGCTTCTGGTTATCAGCGATACTGCTGATATTGTTAGTGTTTAAAAAAGCCGATAACTGTTTTAAGTCATAGTTGAAGGAGGCCTACACCATGATTTTCTAAAAAACTAAAGAAAAAAGAACCGCTTCAAAATCAAAATCAAAACCATTTATTTCATTTAAACCAATAATAGATATTTTTGAATTGTCAGGAGTAGGAGTCAGTCAGACTTAGTCAGTCGTGAAGCTAGTTGCCTGTTCCAATACGTAGATCCTATGGAGAAGAACAGGCAAGAAACTCCAAGGACACTCTTTTTCAAAATGTTTTTTACAAAGTTCTGGTTACATTGTTACAAGCGTAAATGAAATGTGAGGACAATGTAACATACCTATTATTCTTAAATATAAATAGACGCGCAAATTACTACTATACATATTTAAGTAATAGCAGTCCAGAGATGACACGCCCCGCCACACATCGATGGCAGGTAGGACACAGGTTTTTATCAATTTAAGACCACCCTCCGAATGACAAAGCAACGGTGTTACTTCTTCAGACTGTCGTGGCGTGGGTAGGGTTGGCGTTGACAAGCAGAAGGACGATGGCAAGTGGTTACCGATAACACAACAGCTCTGGCGATTCTACTCATCATCGGAAATGTTTTACTAAGCTAGTAGTGGTTGTTAAAAATGAACTTCTATCGATGTGAGGTGTGACCACAGATCCGACCACATCGATAGAGTGGCGTGTGGTGGTGAGGTTGATGTTGGGAAATTGTATATACAATAATCGGCGCGAGAACTTTCGTTGCGCGATGCAGGATCAGTACTTACTACGTAGTTTAGCTCGTCTTCGCCAGATGATGCTGAAGTTAGTTTTTGGCTCGCTTACAATTGTTTGTAGTTTTGTTTAGCGTATGACACTTTTTTTTTTTTTTTATTTATTTATTTTGACATTTTATAAGCCTTATTTTAGTACAAAGGTCCACAAAACTGCTTTAAACAGTTCGACTGTGACCTTGTTCCCAGGTTAATGACACATGCTTCTTGTTTTAATACAAACCCCAGTAATTTTTATGAACATTAAAAACTAATAACTATTGCAATTTAAAAAAAAACCGGGCTCTCAGCAGACTCGCAGGTAAATTTCTTGTTTTTTAATTTTTTTTTTAATCTGCCCCCAATCGCTCCCTTTAAGGGATTATCCCCATTCACGAACTTAACCTTAATTTTTGCCCTGTTGATTTGTTCTTCAAGTTTGAAAGCCATCGGTGCATAATTGCGACCTCTATCGTGCCGGTAAAATGGAGGTACATACATAATATTTATATATGTAAACTTTTTAACTGGCGGTTATTTTGGGGTCTAGGGATCATAACTAGATCTCCTGTGAATAAATTTTTCGACAACTGGTACAAAACCAATAGGTAGACTTTCCTTCGAAATCTACCTAAAAGAGAGCTAATCGTGTCAGAGTTAACCTGTTTTTTGGATTTGGATTTCCAAACACTATTTAAGTACAAAAAAATAAAATACTATATTACACGTTTGCTTACTTCCACAATATATTTTCTAAAAATGTATTGAAGGAGTACCTGTATAAAGCAGTTAAGGAAATACAATTTATATCATCAACATAGTCAATTGAGATTTTAGATATCCACTGCTGGACTTCCTCTTCTAAAACTTCCACAATGTTCGATGTACGACAGAATACATTAAATAATAATAACTTGAGATACCTCACACACGACTGTCTGATCCCAAACTAGGCAGAACCTGTACTATGGGAACCAGACAACTGATAAAATACTTATATATAACTAAATACATACAAACATATTATATATAAATTACAGACAGACACAGACATTATTTGTCCTGGGTGGAAATCGAACCCACGACCTCTGGCTTAGCCGTCAGGATCACTAGCCACTAGACCAAAAGCCCGTCGAAATAAATACCTGAGTCATATACAAAATATATCTACGATAAAAAAGGCGGTCAATAATATCAATTCCTTTCGATCGGGGTTGCATTAATTTGCAGCTGCCTGCTGTAGCTGCCAATTTGCAGCTGCCTGCTGTAGCTGCCAATTTGCAGCTGCCTGCTGTAGCTGCCAATTTGCAGCTGCCTGCTGTAGCTGCCAATTTTGGGCATTGGGGTTGTTAAAATAAAAAAAACTCACAAATACTTTTGTCAACTTTTTTATTTAGATAGTCAACATATTTATTCTATGATCAACGACATTATTATTTAAATCTTAAAGGAACTTATATTGAATGCATATATATGGAGTTATTATTGCAAATAACTATGTAGGTTTATCACTTCAATTGGTTTTCAGCCAAATGAAATTGATGTTTTGTAAATTGTTATCTTCTATAATAAATAAATAAATAATAAATACTCTTTATTGTACACCAAAAAAAGGAAACAATACACGAACAAATTATACACAAAATGCACAATGGGCGGCCTTATCGCTAGAAGCAATATCTTCTATCATCATCTTCCGTGCCTTTTCCCAACTAAGTTGGGGTCGGCTTTCAGTCAAACCACGATACGGCCGAACTTCGATATTTTACATGAAGCGACTGCCATCAGACCTATCAGACCTCCACAACCCACGTACTAGGCGATACCGAAGTTCTGTAGTTAGACAGGTTGTCGAACTTTTTAGGGCTCCAACTACCACACAACGAATACCACAGATCGGGAAAATTAATGTAAGTATGTTTGTTCTCTATGCATTTCTAAACCGTTGATCAGAATACGATGAAACTTTGGCAGGGTCTTTGAGGGTTTCTGAATCAAAAAAATCTTTATTAAAAAAGGTATTGTAACGCATGCCGGCTACGGATAGTAGTTTCTGACATAGATAGGTATTAAAAAGTAACATGTTCCACGTTAAAGAAGTATAAATGAAACATTTAAAATATCACTCAGAGATTCGATCGATCGATTCGATTCGATCAGACTCAAAAATCCCTTCAATGATTAGAATTTTCGGACGGCTGAACACTACTCAGTGGTAGTAGTATCATGTGGACAAGAACAGGCAAGAAACTCTAAGTAATAATAATTCTTAAAGGTAATATTAAAACACCAGATGATCTATAAAGAACATAAAAAATATATATTTGAAGTAATATTTAAATACATGAAGTAGAAGTACTCAAATATTTACTAAACGTGTCTCTATGTTTATAACTTTTAACTCGCCAGCATAAATTGAGAGTAAGCAAAGAATTAAGTGAGCTCGTCCTGAGGTCGACGCCCTAATCCTTGAATGCCTTCCCTGTAACTTGTTAATTGTCTATTCGGAATATATATTTACTTATTTCAGATTGAAAGCTGTATTTGTTATTGCTAGAATGAAGTGCTAACAATGTCTCATTAACGTCGCCATCCGTTAACATTTCTGCCTCAATTATTTATTACCGTATTAAAATTTCTTTAAAACAGATTTCAGTTAAGTTATGAAATGACCTTCGACTTTGTCACGACCACTTATATTAAAAAAAAATCGATAAATCTTCAGTCTATCTTCAATCTTCCCCTACTCCCACCTTAAAGGCCGGCAACGCACTTGTGACTCTTGAGTTGCAGGTGCCCATGGACGGCGGCAGTCATTTACCGTCAGGTGACCCATCTGCTCGTTTGCCCCCTATACCATAAAAAAAGGTGGACTGGTTGATAATGCCATGTGGCATTAGGTCCGCCCCGTGAAATGTAAAATGTAGTGTGTATTAAACAAATATACAAAGAAACAAAATGAAAAATGCAAATAGCGGAATAGAACCCACGAAACCTGATTCATAAAGATTTCCTACTTTATAAAGATAGCTATTAAAAAAAATTACAATATGCCAACATGCAATTCTATAGGTACAATAAGATACAACTATAAAGATAGGTCTGGTCGGATTTCGACCATAATTTGACCTTTTAAAGTTTGGTTTTATATTTTTGACCAGTAGACTTGAACTGTCAAAGTGTCACCGGACCGTGACAGGTCAACATAAATACTGGACCCCTGTACCTTAATTAAAACAATATGTTGATTTAAATTGTAGCTTACTGCACTTTTTCTCCATATAAACTCTGGAATTTCAAGCGTTAATAGGCTATGGTAACCGCTTACCATCAGGCGGGTCGTATACTTGTTTGCCACTGACGTAGTTTAAAAGTAATAAAAAATATAATGTTAAGTAGGAATTCCAAATTTCACAATCCTTCGTCCGCGAAATCTCTTCACGTATTAATATATAGGCATTCGAATTTTAAATAGAATAACAACCTACTCCCGTCGCCCTATCCAAAGGTTTGTTAAAAAAAAGTAAAGAATATGAAATTGGATTGACAGTTGATTTAAAAAAAAAACAGAAAACCTTTTAATCATGCAGAGCGTGCAAGAGTTAACGTGTAATCAGTGAGATTGGAGAGCCATTTAAACAATTTCAATGAATGGAATGAAAAACCAATATTCGAGGTGTATTGAATACTGTTGAACTGGTCGTAATGAATGTTAAGAGTAACAGGTGGGCGATTTACAAATACTGTAGAGGTGGAAACAATTTAATACTAATATTATAGGGACGTAGCATGACACTCAATCCTTGCTGCCTTCGGGGTAGGATTAATTTTCAATGAAGCATAGATTAAAGATACGCTATTTCGAGAAATGTAGTTTCTATTGCACTGTGATAGCGAGTACACCTAGCTAATTAGAAATTCCAGGGTGAATGGTTTTACCACTATAACCCATATAATTACAGGGATGTTACAGCTGAAAAGTATTTGATACTAGCTGCCGTTCTCGATTCGTTCTCTCCAAAGTTATTGATTGACGTCAAAATAATGTTTGACAGCTGGGGATAATGTTTTTATTATTATTTACTCTATGGTGTGTATAGTAAAAAAAAAGTGTTACTTTTACTATTTTTATGTTTTTTCTCTCCATAAAAACCTTCCTTGTAATTATGAAAAAAAAAAATTGCCGAATTGGTCGAGCCGTTCTAGAGTTTTGCGCTTAGCAACACTTTTGGCGATTCATTTTTATTTATATAGATAAATCTAAAAATAAATATTAAAACAATTTTTTTCCCTGGTGTTAGTGCACATTTACAACATAATTTTCAATTCTCATGTGAATTTCAACGATTTTTTTTATGCGGACATTTTCAGTATTTCCTAAGAAACTGCGTTCCCTGGTGTAGGTGCACATTTTAAAACAAAATTTTTGAATTCTCATGTGAATTTCAACGATTTTTTTTTATGCGGACATTTTCAGTATTTCCTAAGAAACTGCGTTTCCTTTTGTAGGGTGCACATTTTTAAACAAAATTTTTGAATTCTCATGTGAATTTCAACGATTTTTTTTGCTGACATATTATGTATATATTGGTGTTAAATAGGCATAGTTTCGTTCACGTCAGTCCTCTCTCTTACGAAATATTAGCTTCATCATTTGCTATTAAAGTTAGTTTGTCAGTTTCAAATAATATTTCTGTATTTAAAAACCATGAATATTCCTACTTAGTAGCGCTCTACGCTATTCACGGTCTACTATACGACTTGAAATATCACCACACCTACTGTAACACCTGTGTATGTACAGTCGGGACATTATGTTGATATATTATAGTGTAACTCATGCTTCGGTATTTTATTCCTTATGTAATTGATGTTAAAAATTGGGATACCTAACGGCCTACAAAGTGGCGACGTAATATTTTTTGCTTTTATTATTTAAACCTCTGAGTGAAAATGAATTTTAAGAGGCATAATATTATATTACCATCATCCATCTTCACTTCAGGTAACAAGATTGATACCTGGACAGCGTTATCTCAATCTATCATGCTTCCCTTAGATTGGCACTTTATCCTAAATTAATTTTAGCTGTGAATTTTTTATGATAATTTGAATTTGATATTACATTAGTGTATCAAGTTTGTCTGAAACATTTTTCAAAATTCTATTAAGTATCAAATTTCATATCTTTAATCAAAAGATTGTGTAAAATAGATTTGGTAGTCACCGATTTTTAGTTTAAAAAGTAAAGAACTTGTAGGTTGTCAGAAATAAGGCTGACATTTGTTAACAAACAGTGATTATTAACATCTAGATCCTATAAATGTATAATTTATATCACCGTTCTGCCATGTAACGAAATCATCGTTAAAATTACGCCGAATCAAACGTAATTATTACGTCACAGTTACGACAACGAATATGCTATTCGATAAATCTTAACGTATATCATAAATTATATTAATTGTCGATGCGAAAAACTATTTTTTTTTTAATCAATTCAAAGTGAATAAAATTTTAAAAAGAATCACGTGACTAGAAACGCTCCACGATTAATAATGATAAAGAAAATTCACGATAGTACAGTATCAACGTCTCATACACTGTCAAAACACAGCATCAGCTGCATCCAACGATGAGTAGAATAGAGAAGAGTTCACACGCGCTCGGTTTGTTCGGGAACTGTCGGCGTATTTTCCGAACTGGATTTAATTTTTCTTTAATTAGACATAACTTTTGATTTATTTATAACTAAAAAAAATCTAAAAATGGGTTTTCTATAAAACTTAAATATGATCTTTTCATTTAAAACAAAAAAAAAATTGTTTAAAAACCCAATTGGAAAAAGACTTTATAGGAGTGGAGATGCAATATTAGCATAATATGATTTTACATAATTATGACCACTAAACATCAAGTGAAGTTGTGTTTTTTGTTCAGCATCTCACAAACGGTATCTCTTCAGTAAACTACAAATATTTTACAACTAGTTTACGTTCTGATTTCTTGGTATAAGTGCCACTGAAACTATAGCTACCTATAGCGTAAATTTATCCAAAACTTCGCCTATAGCCGCTGTCGGTTTTAAAGTGCACCAGGTGGAGTAGACTCCTTACCCTGATAATACGAGTAGCTATAATAGCTTCGAAAACTCGTATAAGACATAATAAAAAGTTCAAGTTGTTCTCAACGAGTTGCTTTTCATAGAAACTTTATCTTTTGTATGTGGTGTTGAATATAAACAGCTTGCTATGTTTTAGTTTTGAATAATAAAAAAATTAAAAACTGGATACTTCAATTCGTCTTTAACTTTTTTATTTGTTTTAAGATTTGTCAATCATTTGCACAACTGACAATGTTGTTGAGGAAAATACGAAATTAATTTTATAATTCAATCTGGTCACGTTTTTAGGGAGATTTAAAAGCAGGCCACACAATATGGATGAAATCAATAGAATTATACACTAACCCTATAAATATATGTATTTTAAAAGATTACAAGTAACATGAGTGATACATTACTAGTATCTATCTATACATGAGTATAAATACGTAAAGAGAATTAAAGTTTGTATGTTATATAATTTTTTATATCAATATTTGTTATAAGTTTAAAAATTATGCGAAAACCGCTCCAAGAAGCTACAGGCGAACAAAGCAGTTTAAAGTTAAGGAATATTCGTCGAAATTCGACCACCAGGCGATTTATAGTTCTTATTAGTCCCTCCGGATAAGAGAAATGCTTGTGTGGTTTTAGTCGCTTCGATTCCGACACGCCGCTTTACCGGAAACCCCGGTACGGTGACGGCCTAAGAGGGTTTCCACAAGCACAAAATAGTAGTGCGGTCATTAGGATAGTAACTTTAATAATAGAGTACAAAAAATCAGTAATAGCAAATTAATCAATTATTTAGGGATACAGACATTTGTAACCGAAAACCAATTGAAATGACATTTACAAAAGCCTTATTGAAATTTATTTACATTATTTACAAAAACATAAAATTATGACTATAATATTTACCGAATATTTTTAATCGACCACTTTGTGGTATAATTATACTAATTAATGAGTAAATATGTTGATTGGAAATTGGAATGATCAGTTCTAGAATAAAAATCTGTCACATGAGATTTTTCAATAAAAAATCACAAAGCTGGCGAAATTGTTTTTAAATATTAATTACAAAGAGCAATCAAAATGATTGTCTGAAACTGGCACAGTAAGATTCAAATTGTGTATACAGCACAGTGAGAATTTTTAAATTTGGAAAGAAGTTGTTTTAAAAAAGGTGTTCGTTTGTTGTCTTCCAAAGTAATGCAGAGTATATTTCATGAATAATGCGGCAATACTAAAAACATTCCATTTAGTTCATATTTCGAAATTACAAGCCTGAGTAGAAACTGGCGTAAACTGTGTTGTCAACTAAATTTTAACGTGATCTTGTTTTTCTCTGGACTCTACAGTACTTACGTGATTTTTAAAAGGAAATATAAAGATTTTCTTTTACATTTAATCGGTAAGAGAGACATCCTTGGTGTTGCAAACCTCCAATGGGCAAAAGGTTTTTAATGGGTCAGGCTACAGTCCCTGTTATCAAACAATTGGGCCGTAAGCTTAGTTGCCATTTTAGTAAATTAATTGAGAGTGATTTAGTGTGAGAAATTGTCTGTACTGAGTGTACTGGTCTTGAGTAAACAATTTAAGTATGATCACGGTATTACGTAGACATTTGGTTGTTTTTCTTTTATTAGAAATATGTTAAATTAGTAGTGTGAAGTAGTTAAATATATGTAGGTATATATTAATATATTTCAATACAGGATTTTCATACATTCAATTGATAAAGTAAACTGAGTTGATTATTCCATATGTACTTACTAGTTGAAGCATTAATGGAGATTTTAATAAGTTTCTTATTCATTACAAATCTTGCTATTACTTGCATTTGAATATATTTATTATACTTAAATAAAACAATGTCCGAAAGAGCTGTGAGTGATATATACTTACTTGTCTATGAGTGATATTTTTTTTACATAAAATTGTAAACTCATAAAATGGTACATTTTTTTTGTGAAACTTTACATACTTTTTTCAGTATAAATATGGATGTTAGGAAGACATTATTATTAAATATTAATATTTACAATCATTTATAGTGTGAGAAAATGTAGTTTTAAGAAACTGTAATATTGGAATTATCACGAAGTCAAATAATAAATATTATTAGCATTAATTAGCATAACACTATTAATAAATATAACACGCTTTAAGAATATTTTTTTTACACTGCTTTTTTTAGTTATAATTAGTATTTAAATAATATAGTAAAGATGAACTATATTCAAATATTATACAATTAAAACATAAGTTTTTTTTTTATAAAAAACAACAACGTAAGTAACATTTTAACTTCATTATTAATTAAAAGTTCCATGGCATATAGAGACTATATTTACAGGCCATGTGTATTATGTACTATATACTATACATATATAGTTTGTATATAAGTATTGCTCAATTATATACGAATAATATATTCACTAGTTGTCTTTCATCATGGCCCAAATATATACATAATTTATAACTTTGGATGAGAACTAGATTGTACCTTACTATATTGTTGATACATCAATAAGTTTCAGACACAAAAAAAAAGTGTTGAAAATTTTACTTCTATTTTTTTTTTTTATGGTATAGGGGGCAAACGAGCAGAAGGGTCACCGGATGGTAAATGACTACCGCCGCCCATGGGCACCTGTAACTCAAAGAGTCACAAGTGCGTTGCCGCCCTTTAGAAGGGAGTAGGAGAAGAGGGGCAGGGGGAAGAGGGGAGAAGGGAAGGACGGGAATAGGGGAGAGGGAGGGTTAGGGCCTCCGGTAACCTCACTCACGCGGCGAAATGCAATGCAAGCATTGCTTCGTTGTTTTTTATTCACTTATTCGAAATTCAAAACAAAAGAAAATAGAACTTATACTGATTTTTTTATTATTATTTTAGCGAACTTCTTATATTTTATACCGCATCATCTAAGTTGAACAAAAGTAGTAATTTTCTAAATACACTTGATATTCAATCGTTTTCCTTATATGTTTAATGTATACCATATCAAAGTACACGTTTGTAGTAACTTGTCTTCTTAATGAAAATGTGCAGTATATTTTGTAACAGGAAATATTATTTGCATTGCGAGCTAAACGGGTCATCAACTTCATGACCAAATCCATATTCTTACATATAAATTTTGAACGTTATACTTATATTATGCACACTAATTTATATCATAAAATGAACACTGAAGAATTCAAAGATATTCGTGAAATTATTTATATTTCAGAACTGACTGTATCGAAATAAATATCACGTAAGTCTGCAATCGCATTTACAAAAGTTAGATCAACAACTTGAAGATTTAAAAGTTGATGTAAACACCATTTGTGAAATACAAATGGTGTATAAATCTATAAGTAAATTAAAAAGCTAAACATTTACAATTGAGCTTGCTGTAAAATACTGTACCGAACTGATTTGGCGTAAGATATAAAAGAATAAATCTAACTCTCATCCATGTTTAACATCGTTATATCCTACAATTTTTATATTTAAAGCATTTTATTGAGCACTAATTGCAAAAAAAAGTGTCAAGTTCTACCTTTTTCTTTTGGAAGAACGTTTGGGAATGATTAGTTTTGAAACAGATTTCTGTTTCGACACAAGAACAGCTGCCTCTATGGTTAGTAATTTATTGCTGCAAATGAATATTTACTTTATGTTTTATATGTAACATATGTTACTAAAACATATAATTACTTATTATCAAAGCAATCGGTCGTTGAAACAACAAAAACCGATCGCTGAACGAAATACATATTATTTTGTTACATAATCAATCAATATTGCCATCATAAATAAAAGTGTTTTGTCATCATTGCGAATAATAATATAATAGACGTCAGACTTTAGTAAATTAATAAATGCAATTAAATTTAACATTAGATATTGAAAAAACATATACTTATTTCTAACAGGCATGGGTTAAATGCATGCACAGAGGTTGATTTCATTTCAAGCTAACCTTTACTTAAATAAATACTTCATAAGTACTGCAAAAGTTTATTTGAGGAAAAAGCTATAAAATCGTTTCACATTAACCTTAAATATCAATTGTTCAGCCATAAACCACTGCCGTAACTTGGAAATTTCAAACTACTTATTTCTGAAGATGGAACTTTTAGCCTCGGCAGTAAAAACTTTGTTTTTTCTTCAATATGGGACTGATCTCTATTTAGTTATAATAGGTTTATGTAGGCATACTACCCCTTAATAAATTCGAATATATAACTGTTATTGATACATATATACTTTTCTATTTACTATATGAAGACGTACTTATAACGCAATACAGTTATCTAATAAATACTCTGGTAAAAAAAATCGTAAAAGTTTTAGTCAAATAAATAATATCTGAAAACGTTCTCAAATTAGGATTATCACTGTTTGCACAAATCTATTATATAATATTGAAAAACAAAAAAATACCTAATTTACATTTTGTTGTTGTAAAATTGGGCTCTTGATTCAAACGAAACCAAACGGAAGCATTCACAAACAACAAATTACACTTTATTTATAAACAACAGTAACATCCATAAACACTGAAGTATTGATATGCATCTCGAAACTATTATTAAAAGAACATATATATACAAATACTAAGAATCACAGTAAGGACTAGCTTTAATACAATACTAGAAAACAAATGTACCAAAGGTTCATGTCAATAAGGAAGTTCCTTAAAACCTAAATAGATAATGAGCGAGCGAGCGAATCACGCTCAGAAACTGGCGAAGAAAAGAGCAAAAATCTTTTTATTAACTGACTTAAAAAAAGGAGGTTCTGCAATTTCCTTAAAAAGTAACGGATCAAAGGTTAGGATGGTTTCACTAACGTATTCTATATATTTTCAGGAAGGTAAGTAAGTATAGAAGTTAATTTTATAACGCATTAGGTATTTATTAGTTCATGTCTTTTACAATCAATTTCATTGAAGTTGGTTTGGTTTTGTTAAAAATTTCATAATATTAATTCAAGAAAATAAACACTTTCAAAATGCGACGTTTCTAGCCCGCGTGGGAGGCACGCTCTTGACAGCGCTTTACGTGCGCGCAGTGAGTTCGAGTTTTAACAGGAATTTCAAATAGTGCTCAAGAGACCCCTTCAAAACTTCTTAAAGTAATGGCTTTTCGTTTGCAAGTTATGTGCAATGATGCATTTATGCAGAAGCCCCACTAGCGCATGTAACCGATTTCCATTGTTGTCACGTCATAAAAAGCTTATGCCTGAAGATGGTAAGTTTACAAAGCATCCTTTTAGTTAATAACTATTTATTTATGTTATTTGTTATTTTAATAGTCTCTACAATTTTTTGCTATTGCTGTTGCTTGCTTGCTCGAGCTTACTACACTTACACACAATTTATTACTGCATTGCACGAGTTTACGAGTACACTACAAAATCCATCGGCATTCAATAGGGAATATGCATGTATTTTTTTTTATCTTATATTGACTTGTTCCATCATTCTATCCTAATAAAAAATATAAATAACCTTGGCAATATTCAAATAAATTTTTAAAATAACATTGAAAACATCGATAAAATTTGATCTGTTTGAACGCCGCCATATTTCGCGGGCCTTGGATGGCTTATAATATAACAAGTATTATAATGATTACCTTGCGGCTTTCACTCCTTTAACCTCAGCGGACGTAAAATCTGGATTTGATGCAAAATATATAGTCATCATGAATGCTCCCCTATTTTCAGTAGATTGTCCGATTGTGCTTTGACAAAACTACTTTCAGTCATTGTCCTAGATGATTTCCAATATCACTAGAATGCTTAAATTGCACTAGCTAAGAGCAAAAACCACAGGACCACCTATCTTTCTCCGTAACACTACGAATACAGGCGCCGATAAATGACAGAACGTGGAATGTCACGTCATGTTTTGTTTCGACCAATGGTGAAGCGTTTTGCAAAGTTGAATTTCGCGCCCTTATTTTGCATGTTTTAATAAATATTTTTGCATTTAAACACAAACTAAACAATAAAATATTTGTTTAGGCATAATATCTAGACAATAAAGATTCAAGGGAAAATTAATTAAGTAAATTTAAACAACATGCATATTCCCTATTGCCTTCCCTTTTACCTAACTTGCCCTTTCAATATACTTGCAATAGGCTTGCCCCTATTATGTGAGTGGAACAAACTTAATGTTGGCAAAATGTGGGTGTTTAATAGGTCTCTGCTTACCCCTTGAGTGAGTACACTCATTTACATACATACAAGTGTGTATATATTTTTGCCGCAACTACTATTTATCGATGATGTTTTGTTCTATTCCTTAAAAATCATTTAATTTCGTTTACATAAATAGATTTCATATTTAAAGCATTTTAATACTTTACATGTTGATTGTAGAAGTATTGCAGAACCCCTAAACTGTATTAAACAATTTAAAAAGAAATGCTTGGTACGTAACATTGTCAATAAAAAAATTAAGTAATTAGTTTTTTTGGAAAAAGTACTTCATACACGATATGCGTTCTCATGATTATTCCTTACTATTATTTTTCAAACTTTTGTCTTTTTTGTTACCCACCTTCATATAAATTTTTTTTTTTTTTTAAGTATGGTGTAGTAGGTAGAGTATTTGAATTATGCATGATTCTTGAGTAGATAGGTATAGCACGTTACGGCTACACTCTCGGTAGTGCTTCTCTGTGCAATGGTTCACCAATTAGTGTATACGCATTGGCACTCCCATCAAGCCTTTGGCTATTGATTTTTGACATGCCTGGCATTGCAGAATATAAGCTTAACAACAGTTTGGAACTTTCAATATTTTAAGAGTGTCAGATATTTATTTTGAGTCCAGTAAGAAAAATCTTTTGTACGAAAAGAAACACTATCTGGAATTGGGAAAAATACCAACTCATTCACTGTACCTTAAGCATAGCTAACATACGTATATTTTTTTAAGCATTAATTTGTTTTGAACATCAGATTTAATTTGATTTTTGGTATTATCACATCGTAACAACAATGTCTAAAAATTGGCGGCGACAAGATCATTACATATTTTCAAAAGTATTAATTCAATTTTATTTTAGAATATGATACGATTTGAAAACTTGGCTGCGGTTGGACGAGGCGCATTTTATGCCTATGTATGCCTGAACGTAGCTTAGAGAGTTCCCAAGAGAGACCACTCGCTTAAACTGCGAGTAAGCGATAGGAGCATGACAAGTGCCAACAGCCATTGCCGGTTGCATTCCACAAATATTATTATTTCCATAAGCACACCGTGTAATTTTGAAATACAGACCGAACCGAACCGAACCTACATAAAATTTCAAAAGTATTCCATTTAGAACGCTACGTCTATTTTATTTATTAGGTTAATTTAAGGAATAAAAATACTGTAAAGATCTGCTAGATTTCTATAAACCTTCAGTACATTCAGATCTACACTAACCAAAACATAAGTACAGTCTTTTTAGACAGTAACCTCTTCAGTAAAGCGACTCTTATCATCTAGATTAATGACTATAGCATGAGTCCTTGCATGGCCTGACCTAACACCCTTCACAGTCTCCGTACTGCTGGGACTCGATTTTGGTTCACTTGTTTTCTCACTTTTATTATTGTAACCATTCCTACTTACTTCTGGTGGTCTAATGTCACTACAGTTAGGTTCACCAGATATTTTAAACACTCCGTTTTGTTTGTCTTCTTTCGATTCTTCATTTAGATCTGTGCGTTTTTTGGGAGAATCAGTAGTAACGTCTGTTTGACTCTGTTCTGCATGGCTGGTTGTATTGTCTGTATTACTTTTGGTTGGACTGAAGGTTTTGTGTCTGTATGCGGGAGGGGCTTCAAAAGGCATGTCTCTGCCGCTGCTGCTAGATTCTTCAGCTGGGGTAACTGTGCACATTAATCTGTCAGCGACAGCGCTGAAAACTGTATTAAGTTTGAGAGGGGCAGAATGTTCAGTAGTGGGTGGCTTTCGATCATAAACTGTGGCAGCGTCTTGCATGGCGGATATTCTTCGTGATATTACAGCTCCAGTACCACACCGCTCCCTAAGCTTTTCGAGTTGGTTGCATATTTTTCTGAACTCCTCCTTTTAGAAGGAAAATTGTTTATTAATAAGCTGAAATGACTACTGCTTAATAAATTAACTTATTGTCTGCATTTTCTATTTAGTTTTTACAGTTTTTCAGTAAAAATATTTAGTATAGTTCAAAATATGCTTTTCTTGTATTTTCACTCAAATCAAATCAAAATGCTGAGTACATCAAAATGTAAGTAACTAAATTTCAGTATAAAGTTAAACTAGAATTCAGAATGTATTTGAAATTTTTATATGAAAATATAAAAATAATACAAATAAAAATGTTGGTTAGCTGCTTAGCTTGTAGGAGGTGAAGTTAAAAAAAATTGTTGAATATTTTTTTTTTCTTGTTGGAGAGCAAATTTTTAATAAGTCTTGAAATCAATCATAACTTTTAGCAAAGATATTAACGATCTCGGCCACAGATACAATATCAAGTTGCAAGGAAGTTGACACTGGCATCTTGGGTGGGTGGAATATTAACATTTTATTCTAGGTTAGGTTAATAAGCAATGAAAATGTTCAATCAGGCAATATTATATTCTCACCTCGAGCTCCCTCTCAGTCATGTTATCACAGAACTTGGCGCTTCTGTTCGTAGTCATCGTGTATGTGGACTCCGCAGGCCGCGATCTGAACTTTCCCGTTTTCTCACGTTCATCTTTTCCATGCCCTTTGTACACCATGTATGCCTGATGGAATAATATTAATAGCGTTAAATATTACACCTTATAAAATAACAAACGACTTTTTAATATGTTGTAGTCGGTCAGATTTTAAATATATGCAGTAATGTTTTGAAAAAATCTTTATTTTCCGGTAGATGACTAATATTGGAATTTGTGAGCCAAATGGAACGAATGGGACTGGATTTTGTTATTCTAAAGTTAGATCAGCTGTCGGAGTATCTACCCACAAAAGGTGCTCGCTTTTATGCGGATAGCTGCTAGCAGAGGTACTGATAATTCTAACTAAAATTATAAATGTGAAAAGTGAGTTTATTTTCTATATTATATATATATTTTGCATACATATTGTCAGGGGTATAGAGCAACTGTCATCCAGAAAAAAGTGGAAGGATAGAAAAGTAACGAAGTGAAGCCGCCGGCAAATAGGCTTGCATCTTTTTACGTGAGTAGGATACAATTATAGTTGACAAAATGTGGATGTTTAATAAGCCGCTGCCTCCCCCTTCGTGGAACTAGCAAGCAGGTTATGTTCGTTTCAGTCTAGATAGCATTGTGAAATATGTCTTAGAATATAATGGTATTATTTTATATCTGTATAACTGTAAACACTTTTGTGCTTAGCAATCAACGGTAATGGGATTCTAAAAACAGTGGATATGATATATTTTTGGTTCAAATGCATTTATTATTTTGCTAAATACACGCATTTATCGTTTTGCTAAATTAAAAGAAAAAGTTGGTTTTGTTTATCCTACTGTTCAGGTTGGCATAGTTGAATAAATAGTTACAAGATTTTTAAAACAATTTATTTCAAAAACAAAACAAATAACAGAAAAGCACTTAAATAATCACTAACGTAAACAAACAACAGTAACTAAATCCAGTGAAAGCATTCTGCCATTCTGCATTCGTAAACGAAACCCATTAAGGAAATAAAACTGAATGTGTGTCGACAACTGAGCATTTTAATATTACTTATGTATTTTGAAATGTACAGAACCATGCAGTAAATAAAGATATTAATGTTTTTGATTTTCGTTACGATTATGTGTCAGCGAAATTAGTGACAGAAGTTTTGAGTGGCATATATTGTTATGATACTCGCATTCTAAAATGAGCGTTATTAAGATGTATTTGAATATTAAAAAAAAAATATCTTCTTTTCTTGTATATTTTTCAACCGATTTTCTTTTCTTTTTATTAAGTAGGTATTGACAATCTTGTCAATAAAAAAATGGAAACAATTTTTTGCCTACCTCAACGGAGCTTTATTGTTCAACTTTTAAACAAAAGGCACTAAGTGAAAATTGGTCTATCCGTCCAGGAGCTATGATGCCACAGACATACACTCAGATACACACATTATACTTATAACATCCCTTTTTTTTTTTGTTTTTTGACTTCTGGGTGATCACTAGTACATTATTACAACTTCATATGCTTTCGGCATTAGCATTGCGCAATGCTACTTTCCCACGTCTAACCATATTCTAGAGCCCATGGTGCATACAAGCTATGTCATTTGATGTCTTGAAAGCGCTGCATAATTTGTCCCCGAATATTATTATTTCCCAAGTTTATGTGCGTTTAAAAATAGCTATCTCGTTTTGTTTTTTCACTTTCTCTTATCTAAAAGCAATGAAAAACCTTTTCATCGCACCCAACTTCTCCATAATGTTATCTAAGTTTTGTGAAATCTACTCACCTACCCTATGACGTCAAAGTGAACTTTGAATTTTATTATTAATACTTTTTCATACCAAGATAGAGGTCGTGGTTAGCAGTCAGATTGATAAAATTAACACAAAAAAACCATATCCAGCAAACGAGAACGTCACTTAGAAGCCAATGAACTTTCAAGATGTGGCCACAGATAGATAAAGCAGAAACTCATAACGAGTTGGATGGCACACTTGCCAGCTATGTTGGGACCGCGGCCAAATTAACAGCTATAACCGCCCCAATGGCTTTACTTACTGTTTAGAAGGCCAACTATAAAGTTCATGTGAGACAGTCAGATTGAACTAAGGTTATGGTTTATAGCCGTATAGAATTATTACACTGAAAAAATGGTAGATTTATACTTATTGTACTTTAAGAACATTTTCAGGGCAACAGTGGTGTTGATTAGATTTACGTACTAAATTCTTGAAATAGCAGTCCGAGATCTGGGGACCCGAGACGTTAATTATTATCTAACAAAAAAGTCTGGTATAGAATAGTATCAGTACGTACTTCGTTTTCTGCTAATTATGTTTTTGTTTCGTTTTATCAAATACACACATCAAAAGTGTTTAGGGATCAAGTACATTTTTAAGTATAAAAAATTATCCAATTAATATTTACCAAATCCAGTCTTCTAGACTGCCCTCTTACTTTAATTCCTAATGTTTAAGTTAACAACTTATGATGTGTGTATATTTATAGATATGTAACTTAAATGTCTGCAATATTTTTTAATTATCATTCCTCGGAGGAATGTCTTTTCAGCGGTTCTCTGAGGGCAAACGTGTTTTATTTGGTTTACTTGAAAAATGTTTAGAATGAATATTCATAATGATGACGCGCCCTTGTCAAACTCATGCATATTATACTAACTTTTAAACTTTCACGTACTAACAGGAAGTATGTTTACGAAAATAAACGCGATCACGTGATATATATTACATACATTTGAATTGCCTGAAGTTAAGACCAGGTTGCACTGTCCTGGCTGGTAACTGGCTGACTTGACATGAGTCATTCTGTCAAATTTCGATGTTGGGTCAAACGTATACTAAGTTTATGGGTCAAACATACTCAACTACAAAGTTAACTATGGATATTGTAATACAGTTTACATGAGAAACGAAATTTTGAGTGGATTTGGTTGTCGAAGAGCTAAAATCATTAATATGTTAAATTAACTTGCACACATGCACTCCAACTCACATACCGTCAATAGGATTATTAATTGCTACATCCAAGTGACACACCCAATTGCTAAGTGTAATATAGGGTAAGCTTAATTAACCCCTTCAATACGAGCCTTGCCTCCGCCTTCTATAAGGAGCACAGCAGCAGTTCAGCACCTTAGTGATATAAAAATAAAATAAAAAGTGTCTCTCAAACATGTAAAATGACCATAGAATAACATCTCAGGGCACCCACGTGTTGTTTATTTTCTGTCAAATTAAGTATGGGATAGAGTATTATATCCACGCAGCAGATTATATCAATGAACATCAATCTCCTATCAACATTGAAATCAAGTGTAGCTGTTGCTGCACTATGCTCACTTGAATGTAATTGAAAATGGATTGTAAGTGTACATAGCTTTAAATCTTTCTAGTAATTATTCAAAAAATTATAGAAGATCTTATTAGTTATATTTTCACTATCACTGTATTTTTTTCTGAAATTCCTGTCCTCAGTAATATCAAGATTCGTTTGCAAACGAACACAATCATTCTTTTATTAGACCACTGTAGTACGACATAAATCTTGACTAACTTCCCCGCATAACATGATACCTATTTACAGCCTAGATCATCAATGCGCTTTCGTTGTCACTCACGAAAGCTATATGTTATTCAGGTCTCAGATTATTAAAATCACACGATTGCTAATGCATCAATTACCCATTTTTCGCCCCCTTACGGCACCACTACGCCGATCTTCTAAAATAATTACGATACAACCTCCAAAGGAATTTTTAAATCAGAGGATTCAGCCGCTTATGAAATTCCTGAAATTGTCTGCGTTAAGACTCCTACTGCTTCTATTAACCTACAACAAGGCTTTGCAAAACGAGATTTTGATGTACCAACTTTGATACTTAACAATTTACCTGGCAATTGAAATTCTGTTGCGAAACTAATTTCATTTGAAAGTCCTGAGGAATCGGTTTGAAACTTTTCCCGACATCATTCAATATTAAGTTCTGCAGTTTTTTTCTTTCTTGACTTTGTAAGTTGAGTACGTGAGTTTTATCTCTTAAGTTGTATAGGGAAAATTGAAAGTAGGATGTGCAAAAGTAAAGTAAGGTTATTGAGATATTTTACCATTAACATATTTTTACCAAAAAAGTAAACCGACGAAAAGAACTAAACAGCAAAAATAAATAAACCTTATCAAACCTTAACTATCAAATATTATATAAACTAATTTTGAGTCGGCGCCAAACAACAAACTGATTAATTATCAAAAAATTTATATGTACCTACGTAGAAATGGATTTGGCTCTACGTAGGTAATTAATCATTTTATTATTCGGAGCCGACTTAAAATAAGTTTATATAAAATTTGATAGTTTATGTAAACCCCTTGTGTGTGTGTACTAAATTCTACCAACTGAACAGTGTGATTAACAAACATACGCTACGTGCTGTATACTATGCACTTGCTGACTCACTGATTAGTTATGGTTTTATTGTATATGGTCGAACATTCAAAACATATTTACAAGATATTCAAAGTTTACAAATCAGATTAATTAAATATCTAGTTTCCAAAAAAGTTAAGAATAGTTGTAATAAGGAATATGATAAGTTATTCCCAATTTGTAAAATACTTCCCGTTGATAAAAAAATTTAATACTGAATAGGATTAGAGCATTATTACAGCGAAAATTATAAAATAAATGTAAGCAATAAATATAATACTAGAACCGTAAGAGAGAATAGACTAGTTCAACCGAAAGTGATCAATTACTATGGGGAAAGAATGACAAAGTATTTAGTACCTAACATATTTAATAAGATAGATATATTAAGAAAAAGCCCTAAGTGTAGCAAAGGCGTGTTGAAATCAAAACTAAAGGACCTGTTTCTCAATGACAAATAGACAGCGTCTACTTGTCATTGAAAAATAGGTCCACACTAATTTTGTAAACTAGCAGCGCCCCGCGGTTTCACCCGCCTAAGTCCCGATCCCGTAGGAATATCGGGATAAAAAGTAGCCTATATGTTAATCCAGGTCTTCAGCTATCATACCAAGTTTCATTGCAATCGGTTCAGTAGTTTTGGCGTGAAAGAGTAACAAACATCCATACATCCATACATCCATACATCCATACATCCACACATCCACACGTCCATACATCCTCACAAACTTTCACGTTTATAATACTAGCAGCGCCCCGTGGCTTCACCCGCGTAAGCCCCGATGCCGTTTGAAAATCGGGATAAAAAGTAGTCTATGTGTTAATCCAGATCTCCAGCTATCTGCATACCAAGTTTTATCGCAATCGGTTTAGTAGTTTTTGCGTAAAAGAATAACAAACATCCATACATCCATACATCCACACATCCATACATCCTCACAAACTTTCACATTTATAATATTAGTAGGATGTTATCATTGTATCAACATTCCTGTTTGAAAAGAAAATTACCTTAATAGTGCATGATAGTGTAAAAATATGTATTGTGTCTCGCCATTAAACGTCAAAGTTTGGCGAGGTATATTATGTATCAATAATCTTACAATGTATCTGAATAATTAAAAAAAAAAAATGTATAAGCTAAATACTTAAAGAAAAATTTTATTTAATTTTTGCTTTTTAGTTGTTTTCGTTGGTTTAATTTTTAGTTAAAAAGATTTTTATTTTATGTTTTTTTTTCATCATCAGCTGAGCTACATGATTTCTAAACGCAAATACCTGACAAAGTAATGAAAAGTAAACAGAAACACTTTTCATTCCTATAATTTTCGAGGGTTTCTCTCAATTTTATCAGGATCCCATCATCAGATCCTGACTTCCTTCACATGGGATCACCCTTGAGGCATACCCTATCTAATGAAAAAAGAATAATCAAAATCGGTTCATACATAACGGGGTGAGGGCTGAACATACATAAAAAAAAAATATTATACGGTCAAATTGAGAACCTCCTTTTGTTCATCGCTTAAAAAAGGACAAATTACAGTGTAATAAAGTGTTTTATTATTGACAAACAAAAACAGGACAGAAACATGGTACCTCGCTTTATCCTAACTTATAAAATTAGATAGTAACTAAATGCTCTTGAACAGAAATATTTTCACATAAATATAAAGGTTTTTTCCTCGAATTGGTAGTCAGGGTCGTCCACGTTTTGCCAGCTATCTTCACTTAAACATTGCAATATTTTTTTTTATATTCCCAGGACTGTATGTACATTCTAAAGAGTATTTCGTCTAGTATATAATGAAATAATGCCACCCTTTGCACATTCTATATCAAGTAAATTTGACACAAGAGTATTATGACTTATGAGATTCAGAAATATCTTTATACCTAATATGATAGGCAACAATGAGGCTGGTACTAAAATTAAACCCCTACTTTTTTCTTTGGTATCATATCAAGTAAATTTGACACAAGAGTATTATGAGATTCAGAAATATCTTTATACCTAATATGATAGGCAACAATGAGGCTGGTACTAAAATTAAACCCCTACTTTTTTTTTTGGTAACATATCACTTGAAAATCCTGATTTCGAGATTATAATATTGACAGTAACATTCTATTTTATATTGAAATGCTAGTGAAATACGTAAGAAGTGTTTCAATTTTTTGTTCAATATTTGTCAACAGAAAGCCCTTAATATTTTTTTAGTGCTCTTTCTTAGAAAGTTTTAATAAAATTGAAGCTGGACCAACAACATGCATACATTCTAAGTTAACAATCTTACCGTGCCTACCTTGCTCCCAAAGATGAAGCACAGCAGCAAAGTGACTGTTAGCTGAGTGTGGCAGAAGAATATAATGTACAGGAGGTCGGGGTTTGCTGGTGACTGCAGGAACAACCTGGAAAAGAAATCTAGTTTTAATAATAAATTGACTATACAATAGTACAAAGTATTATTTATGCAATTGAATTTAAAGTAGGCCTGATACGTGTTTATGGTACATACGTACCTACTTATTTAAAGTATTAGTGTTTTTTTTATTAATTTTAGTTTATTTAGGAGAGATTTCAGTAAGCAGAGCATTAAAGTTGCCGGGTTGAAAGCTTATCGCTGCAGATGACACTTTCAAACGTCTAAAGAGAAGCGAATAGCACATTTGGGCACAACCTAATGGGGCGATGGCAAGCTTAATAAATATTTTTAGCTGTCAAGGGTTTTTGTACATAGTGTCGCAACGCCGACAATATGCTATATCGGCGAGGATTGATTGAATATTCTGGTAATCACTACATATTATTAAACAAAGTCCCCCGCCGCGTCTGTCTGTCTGTTTGCGATAAACTGAAAAATTACTGAACCAATTTACACAAAACCTTAACAAATTATATACTTAAACCTTTCTCATGAATCGCTCTATCTATTGGTGAAAACCGCATGAAAATCCGTTCAGTAGTTTTTGAGTTTATCGCGAACAGACAGATAGACGCGGCTGGAGACTTTATTTGATAATATGTAGTGCTAAGCAAGAGTTACTTTTCTCATGTAGCAATTTGACAATACACAAATTTCTCCTTAACTTAATATAATCCTATATCATTTGAAATAGATTACAAACTTACAAATAAATAACCTAAACTAACGTAAACTTCATTCACAAACAACCAAGCTGACATTTCAGCGGAGACATCCTCCAAGCGATGTTCTCCAACTTGGCAAGAACTGAGAAGTTGTTTCCCACTATCATTGTTTTCCTTGCTTCCTGTGGTATATCAAAAACTTTCAAAACCTCTGCCACTATGATTTATTGTCTCCATTTCTTTCATAGTTTAACGCCCGCATGCGAATATTTTAATTTTAGTTCCACATTTATGTAACTCTAGCAGCTGTTTATCGCTGAAGTTTTTCCTAGTATTTTTTTTTTATATTCATAGTAACCACATAGTTTCTTAAAAAGAAAAAGGAACTTTTCTCACGTCCATATCTAAAAAAATATGAGACGAAATAAAAATGAAATTTGCCTTGATTTAGCAATGAAAACGTTAATCTTATTTCAAAGAGTTTTTTTTTAATCAGAATATGTAGGGGTTCCTACTATTTAATAATGTTTTGCAGTTTATTTATTTACATATTCACACTCAACAAAACAATACACGTTTGGTATTCTATTTACGTATAGATTTATACTCTTTCATGCATTACTCAGACACGTCACGCATTCATTATTTCATCACACAAAATAATAAATATTTTACATCAGACATGCACAGTACCCGGAGTACCATTAGGAGCCGAGTGCGCCTACGCCACTGCGCCGCTGGTCTTCGCCGGTCGCAGATAGACTCGTTCGTCAACTGTTATTGTAAACGAACCGAGCCACGCCCGCGAGCGCCGTCAGTCGCATTGTTCACATTGCTGGCAAGGACAACTTAGTCGCAGATACATTATCGCGCGTGGAGGAGCTGCAGGCGCCTGTAGATTTCGAAGTGATGGCCGAACATCAAGCCAGTGATGCAGAGCTCGCACTCCACCTCAAGATACTTCCCTTCAGCTTAAGAAGACAGAAATCCCTGGGAGTCGCGCTTTTTTGTATTGCGACGTCAGTACACCGACACCCAGACCTTTCGTCCCGTAATCACTGCGTCGTCAGGTTTTCGACTGTCATCACTCACTCAGTCACCCCGGTGCCAACGCTACAGCCAAACTTGTTGCACAACGCTTCGTGTGGCCACTGATGCGTAAAAACTGCCGTGAAAGGGCTAAGGCATGTATGACTTGCCAGCGCGCGAAGGTAACAAGACACGTTGTCTCACCCTTAGGTACACACGATTTACCTTCAGCACGTTTCAAACCTGTCCATTTAGACCTGATCGGCCCACTCCCACCCGCTGGTGATTATCATTATTGCTTCACAGCCGTCGATCGCTTCACGCGATGGCCGGAAGCTGTGCCTATTACAGATATCACCGCCGAAACAGTGGCAAAGGCGTTCATAGCATGCTGGGTGGCCCGATACGGATGTCCTACCGAGATCGTAACCGATCGAGGAGGACAATTCCAGTGTGCACTGTTTCAGCAACTGTCCAAGTCTATCGGTTTCGATCACCGTAAGACGACGGCTTACCACCCGCAATGCAATGGTTTGGTCGAACGGTTTCACCGCCAGTTGAAGACAACGATTACTTGCCACGCCGATTCGTTTCATGGCTACAATAAATTTAAATTAACTGACTTTTTCAATTTCATTGAATTGCTTGCCAAACGAATAAAATTCCAATAGAAATCATACAACATAACAAATATGTAACAGATAGTCTGCCTACCTTTTTCTGGTCCCTATTACCTGGTTGCCGTGTACAAACAGGTAAGTTGAAATTAGTAATTGCACTCATCTGCTTACAGAAAGTTAACTTACAGAAAAGCGAAACACTTTAATAGAACGAGATACAGCTGAGAAAAACGTCCTTAAAACTGAAGATCACGTGGCATGGCAAACTTTGGTTCGAATTGTATTTGGCCGACTGGGAACGTGCTCAACCCTACTAAAAACTACGAATAGCCAGTACTGTTGTGTTGAGTTCGGAGTGATTCAATACATCGGCATCTTATTATTAAAAAATAATAATAGGTAAGTACTTCTTTTTTATAAAAATGTCTATAAAATATTATAAAGGAAGACTGTTAATCCAACGTCATCCTATTTATAAAAATAAACAGACCCGGGGCTAAGCCCAAACTTTGGGATCGACAACAAATCCTTATGACGGAAAATTAACAAATTTCCTTCCGTTCAACTCCTGAATATTTTTAGGTCCGTCTTTTTAAGGTTTGAAAAGTTTACAATTTGTAATAAAAGCTGTCACAAGATTATATTTAAAGCTTGCCTTATTGTAACAACAAAATTAATGGGAGATAATGAAATAGAAATTAAATTAATGATAAAATTGTATGTCTACCTATTAAAACTAATATAATGCAAAGTAGTTGATTTATATTAAAGACCAAATGAAAAAGTGGTTTAAAAATATGTTAAAACATAAGAATGATAAATCAGTTTTAAATAGAGAATTAATTATTCAGATTAATAAAATAAAAGCCGTCAATGTTGTTACACTAATAAAAACTGTAGACTTCGATATTCATTACTCTTCAAGGAATACTAGACATTGTAGAACAAAAGCAAATTACTGGTACTTAGATATTTATTTTAGACAACGATATATCTACAAATGTAAAGAGGCTCAACAAAGTACGCTTACGAAACATCGACATAAACTTGAATACAAATAGGTATCCACGCAAGTGAATAAAGTATGGCGCTCTACGAGGTAGTTTAATTTTCTCATGATGTTAAACCCTTATTACATACTGTGTGCAAGCTAAGCTTTTTCAAATTGGTAGATGAAAAATGATAAAAAAATGTTTATTCTCCTTAGAAATATTATACAGTTGGAGGTCGCGGAGATAATAAAATCAGATACAATAAAAAAAGTAATTTATTACAGTAAAGTACAAACTCTTCATAACTAAAATAAATCAAATGTTTTAAAATATACATTTTCTCAACACGTCCTTTGACGGTATCCCAGGCAAACCTGTGGCTTTCCACTGTTAAAATAATTCAAACATTTTACATATTTGGACAATACAGTATTGAACAGCAGAAACAAAAGAAAAAAGTTTATAGGATGTATGATTTGTTGTGTTATAACGATGATGTGTTATAATTTCTGCAAATTTTTCAAGTCATACCAATTTTGTCACACTTCACTGCTCCAACAAATTTCAGTGTCCGTTTTACGTGTACATAAATATAATATATATTATTAATATACATGACCTAGAGTAGCAAAGTTTAGTACAGACGAAGTTAATTTGAGCACAGAGCGACCTTGTCGAGTACTCACATCTACTTAGCCAACTTATAATGTACTAACTTTTGGGATTAATGTTGACGTGACCGAATGAACTTGATGTATCTAGACAACATCTTAAAAGTATCAGCATCGTATTACAAAAAACTGTACTGACTGATGATATTGTTTGAGTTTCACTACTGGTCTGCCGTCCGGTCCGTTTGACTTATCATCATAAATAATGTATATTTAAACATAATTTGTTAAACTATTTTTAACAAATTAGGCCCATTTTAGCTGCCTTCTTGGTGAATAATAGACCTAAATTTTATCCTTTAAGAAAATCTTGCTCATCTTGAGATGCGCATTAATTTACAACGTTTTAAAATTGTACTATCTCGATGACATTAAGAGGTCTATAAATTTTTTTTCCATAAAATTGGTTTCAAAGGAGATCGCTTTGATATTTAAATTCCTCCAATTTTTTTTAACGAAGGTTTAATTTTTTGAATTTGATTTTATGTTCGCATTTTTGTTTAGAAAAAGTTTTGAGTTCCGCCATCTACTCATCCAAGATCGGATCTATATGTTATTGAATAGATATCTCCATATATCTGAAGGGCCTAACAAGTCTTCTACATTTGTCAGAGTAGGGTATGTATCTGTCTCTTGTTTGATCCATATGGTCTTAGAAGTATAGTTTTTATGAGCGGTCATCTGTTCCCATATAGGTATTTTTAAACATAAGTGATTACATTTAATACACTTACTTTTATGGCAACTATAAACTTGTATACCACCCAGAAAGCTGTAGCAATCACACTTCAGCCGGATATCTCCAATTGGTCCAGAAATGTACTATGAAGGAATAGGATCCACTAGAGTAGGTACGCCCCTAATCCAAGTTCTATACCCACAGTTTACAGAGCACCACTGTTAGAAAGCTCTAAAGTAATAGTTTTATCTCTATTGCAAGTGTTGTGATTGTAACTCATTATAATTAATAATAATAGTAACTCCACACATCTCACACACAGCCGTCTGATCCCAAACTAGGCAGAGCCTGTACTATGGTAACCAGACTGCTGATAAACATACTTATTTATACATACATATTATAGATAAATTACACCCAGACACAGAACAAATTATCGTGCTCATCACACAATTATTTGTCCTGGGTGGGAATCGAACCCACGACCTCTGGCTTAGCAGTCAGAGTCACTAACCACTAGACCAACAGGCCAGTCAAACTGATTACAATTCTTCGGACAGCATGCTTGTATGCCTACTCGAGAGAATACAGTGTACTTAATAAAATGTTATGAGAACATACAAACATCAGATATCAAAATTTGTTAATGTGAATGATTGTTGTTTAATGTTAGTAAGTTATTAGTTAAGTTAAAGATGGTTATACTTTGTAACCAATGGGGTTAAGAGAAAATCCTTTCGCTTTAAGCCTCAGCAGTTTCAAAGTATGATAATAAAATAGAAAACTGTAAAACCGACGGCGACGTTCACAGTTTAAGAATTATTATAGAGACGGATTTCAAGGGTAATAAAATTGGTCTTAAAGGGTACCTATAGAAATAAGTTAGGAAATTATGTTACACATTCGGATTTAAGCATGTGAGATGACTTTTTTAGGGGTCTTCTTGACATAGGATAATAAATTGTTTCAGTGTTGTGACTGTTGTTATTGTATATAAAATATTTTTAACAATAGTAGTACTTTAATGGAATGTATATATATGAATATCAGGTACTTTATTATTATTGTTTCTGAAAAAATCCTTATATCTTTTGAAAAAGCTTTACGTTCGTAAAACGTTGAAATTTAGGAAATTAATTTAAAATTTGTGGAATAAAAAGTAAAACAAAATGAAATTCCAAGACAACAATAGTCGATAGTTAGACCTTAGTTGAAAGGGTTTGGAAGAATGATAATAAAATGACTGACATGTGTACGACTACCGACATGTGTACGATATGAGTAGTCGTATGTAAACACATTTTTTTTATTTATTTGAGACTTCCTGAATTTTACATTGCACGAATGCCACATGGCATTATCTACCAGTCAACTTATGGGTGGTTCAGTGTTGGACATGGCAGGTCTATAGGAAAGAAAACTCTTAGGTGACAATAAGCTGATATATACAGAAAACAATTTATAATACTAGGTACTATAATGCATAGCCGAATACAAAAATATACATATAAATACTTGCAAATAAATAAAATATATATATATATATACAAATAAATACGATACCTACATACAAAATAAATGTACGGTTATGAGTTTATGAGAATATTACTGTTAACTGTTTCCTGTAAAACTCCTTAGCATTAGCCTTAAACGTGTCACGGTTTGTGGAAATCCTAATTTCAGGTGGGAGCGCATTCTACAGTAAAATAGACTGGACAGCAAAATAAGAATGAATAGAGAGGAAGTGTGTCAGTGTGTAGGGCATATAAGTAAAAGATATATGTAGTACCTATGTTCGTTCTCGATATGATACCAAGAAGTAGTCGGTTGCAGAAGAACTCTTACGCTATGTGCATTAAAATATATAATAAAATCCCAAATTGTATAAAGACATTACCTCTAAATAAGTTTATAACAAAAGTACGTAGCTGGCTTATGCTAAACAATTTTTATTCCACTAAAGAATTTCTTACAAACAAGGAGTTGTGAGAATAATGAATGTAACTAGAGCCAACGTAATTAACTAACTGATTTATATCTGACCTAATGAAAAATGACAATAATAATAATATAACATACTCACATTATCACATAAGTTATTTTAATAATTTGTTAAATTTTAGCATGCTATTTTCATGGCTAAATGGGCCCGTTCGATTTATATCATTTTTGTAATACCACACTTTGTTACCCCATTTAAAGCAAATAAATAATTTGAATTTGAATTTGAATATGGAAATAAGGACTGAGTACTTTAAATAGTCATTCTACTTTATGAGAAGTCCAATTTGTTAAAACTTTTTGACTTGTTGTTGTTTGTCATCGTTAATTAACGTTTGTACGATGATGTAAAATAAATATATACTTACTCATATCCCTATTTGATTCAATTAATTTAATTGAAAATAACCAAATAACAAACTGGTTAAACATGGGACGCGTTCATTACCTATAATACAAGCGGACTTACTTGTACTTGCTTCGGCAGTACAAATATTAAAATTGGAACGATACAGAGAAGCGGACTTACTATGTTGTATAGCGAAAGAGAAGTTACGTAATGCCTGTACTAAACAAATAAAAAAAATCTTTTAACACATGATAAATTAATAATGTAGAATTTTAAACAATGCATTACATATTTATTTTATTTAACTTAGCCTAGTTATTACAGAGTCTGTTACAACAACTCAAAATAAATTGCTTAGGGCAGAGAGACTACCGCAATACTAAAATGAGTTTGGTTAACGAGGCGGATGCCTATTAGAAAATAACTATCTGTGCCTTTGAGTTATTATCTTTGTTTTAGAAAATTGGTATTCCGTTAGGTATGTTTTTCTGCTTATTTTTTACCCAAGCACTCAACGGTATTTTCTTAAGCAGTATGTGTAGAAACATATGTCTCATTATAAGTAAGCAGGTAAAAAACGCAGGCAATTAAGTGATATGTAATGCCTATGTATATTTCGTGATCACGTTAATTCCCGTGTAAATACATAATTGTGAAATATTTCAGCTTTAGAGTATTCACAGTTAATTCTAAGAGTTAAACGTATGCTACAGACCGAGACAAACTTACATAGATATGTTGAGGAAAACAGAGAGAAGAAATTCGTTGTATATTGCCATGGAGATGAAACGGCTTTCGTTGAACTCCGAAGGCGCTTTCCGCACCATGATGCACAGCCTGATGCCCCACATCAAGAAAATCACCTCCACTGTAAAAATATCAAAATATTAGGAAGAAATTCAGTATTTGTCTTGCATGGGCCTGTAATTAAGAACTCTGATCATTCATATTTTAGACTTTTATGAAATCACCCAGGTAGCCTATCCGTTTAACATAATTCCAAACATAAATTCGTTTTAAAGAGTTCCATTATATAAAATGTATTTTTTTTATTTAAAAGCGGTTGAGATGTTGCTGATAGATATACGCACTAATTGAAAAATAGATTTTAACAAGTTTCAACAACTTAATACCTATATAGTACTATATTTTTTCTGTTTCTTAAAAAAATACTTAAAAATACAAAGCCAGCGTAAAAGACCCAATAGTTTATATTATTTTGTTGTGGGGGGAATATTTCTACTTTACTTTCAATTCTACTTATGTCATTTAATCTTTCGATGGTGGAGAAAATACGTTTACTAACATTTTAAAGCAGATTTCTAGTATTTATCATTAGTAGTTTTGTTTCTGATAAATTTAACCAACTAACCATTTTAGTGACACAATTATCAGTATTTACTGGTTTATACTGGTTTTTTCACTTTTACTGAGTTTTTTCCTTATCAATAGGTAAATAAGGAAAACTCTCTGATTAAATATTAGAAAACAGTAATCTTTATTTAAATATAAATACACCGTACATAATTTCCCAGGAGTGTATTAAAAAATGAGATGTCGTTAGACAAACGAGAGACATTTTGTAGAAACATATCCACAACAAACAGTCTTAAATATATTAATTTACACAATTAGATAAGTAATTCTATTCACGAGATTATCGCACGTATAGACTACCTATCTTACTTACTTAGGATTAATAAACCATTGAATTACGTACTGTAATAACATCCCTGAAATCTTAGTATAACAAGTTTTGATTACATTAGCATTTTTGATGAAAGCCAGTCGAATACATTGACATACATAATTTTACATTATAGCTACAGTAGATAATAGCTTTCGAAAACCGCACTAAATTTATAAATGTATACTTGAAAGAAAACTTGCTCCTTAAATATAAATGTAATATTTCTGATTATACTCGAAGAATTATGAGAGTTACACAAACAATATTTTGGTCAGTGTGGAAGCACCACTATGATAAATAAGGTTTTCCTTGTGGCCAGCCTTTTCATTCACAAACGATGCTCAAAATACTCTTTGCTAAGCGAACGCACGAATACTGATCTGTGATTTGTCCATTTCCGTGGTTAATGTCGCTCCGGTGTTTGACTGACGTATAATGTAAATGCAACATACAGTACGAAACCAAAATTTGGCCTCAGTGTTTTACAGTCAAAACCGTATAAAATCGATAGATTTGGATTTGAATTCTGATTTCAAAAATATTAATTTTCTAAAACTTTTTCTGACTGGTACTGACTTGACTGCATTTTTAAATATGTCCATTTTTATTGTTTCATTGCAATCTGTCTGATGGACAAGGTCTTGGTCGTAGGCTCTCGTAATAATATCGTGTGGTGATTTTTGTGTGCCCGAAAAAAATCGGTGTAGTATGAACATTCTATAAGGATACAGAGGGAGGAAATATTTATGGAAAGGGAGAATAATTTGTTAGAATATGGAAGAGGACTTCATCATTTACAAAAGGAAAAAATAAAATCTTAGGGCCACAGGTAGTTGATAAATAGGCGGATTGGAAAGACCCTTTGGGTTAATTTTATTAGGTTTAAATTAGGTAGAATAGATAAATAGAATATTATTTATTGTACACCATTCATTGACATTTATTAAAACATCATAGTTTAAAAAAATAAAGTTTAGTTTAGTAAGCGCAAAAAGCACAGTAATCTTTGCAAATCTATAGCGTCTTCTAAATTCTTCCTCACTGTAGTAATTGAAAGGAATTTTAAATTCTCGAATTACCATTATCGTATTTATTGTCTGTCTGGTCAATTAAAAGTATGAAATAAATCAGCAATTTTCATCAATTGTCATTTCCATCGACAGTATCCTTTGCGTAAAATAGCTGTGGAGCTTCTTTACCTGAATGTTACTTTTAATAAACGCATAGCTTTGTTCGTCGCTCAAGTATTGTTTAAGAATTTAAATTGCCGACCTTATGCGTCTTGGGCTCACTGTGAGTTCTCATAGCATTGTTTGTGAATGCGAATGTTAGCATAGTTGAAGTTGAAAAATTGAAAAGATAAAATGAATATATACAGGTTGTTACAGAAAGGTTGGTCAATTTTTAATTAATTATTTTTTGTATAGTAGTCCTCGTAAGTAAGGTAAAACGCTCTAACAATTTTAGGAAAATTCTTAATTTTTAAAACAGAAATCTTATTATGAAACTAACAAATTTATTTTGAAAATTTACCAGTAACGATAATATTTCGTAAAAGAGAGACATAAATGAAACTATGGGTATTAAATAAAAGAATGTTGATGGAATGTCCAAATTTTTCAGAAAAAGTCTGTATAAGAAGATAAAAAAGACACAAAATGTTCTTTAAACATATGCACCTACACCAGAAAAAGCATACGTCAACGATAAAAAATATTAAGGCTAAATCAACAGTTAGTCAGCTACATATAATGTTTCTAAAATTTGACCACACCTTTCTGTAACAGCCTGTATAGTTACAAGCACCTTAAACTAACTAACTTAATATATTCAGTGTTCATACTACATACGTCAAAGTCATAACAGTCTGTAGTTTATTTTTGTACTCATGCAGCTGACGTAATAGAATCACGTCGGAACGTCGGAAACATCAAGCGGTTAACTTAAGGAATTTCTCCATCAAATAATGCTGTGAAAGTGTCACACAAGTTCACGCTCGAATTTCGGCATTCAACTCTATGCTTTAACAACTTATCAGAATCAGAATACTTTTCACAATTGGTAAATACCTATTGTGAAAAGTGTTCTGATTCTCATTATCAGCTGACAGAAATATGTAAAAGAAAAATCGCCTATAATAATCCTGAGTGAATCTTATGTCTTTCAGTCTAAATTACGTTTTATTTTGAAGTTTGCAAGATTGCTGATTATTGTCTGTATTGAGTGGATCATAAAACATAATCTTTTATATATAAATATGTGAAGAGAATTCTTTTTACCCCTTTTTAGGCAATTTTCGCACACGAAGAAATGTAGAATTTGGTATCTTAAAGTTAAAAGTGCAGAAAGCTAGACATTTTAAACAATTATGTGTTGTAACAATTAAAATTATGTGAAGACGGCTACATTCAGTATATATTATTATGTTGACTTGTCATGGTACGGTAAGTTCATATAATGACAGTGCAAGTTATACTGGCCAATGATATAATTAAAAACTTTTTAACAAAATATTAAACCAACGAAAAGAACTAAAAAGCAAAAAATAAATAAACCTTTTAAGTCTTGAGTTTTGAGCTTTTTTACATAAAGTATAAAATTTTAGATAAACAAATTTTCAGTCGGCGCCAAATAATAAAATTATTTTATTTTATGATTTTTTGTGGCTTCCGTTATCTTTTATTGCTCTGACAACTACTTTCTTTTAATATATTTAATGCTTACTTAATTAATTACGGTCAAATTATATTAAACCGAACTAAAAACTACTTACACGTAGTAAAAGAGTGGTCCCACCAATCTGTATTACACAAATATGCCTTCAAATCATCCTTGGTCCTCCCCACGATGACTGCTGGCGGAGCGACCAAGGTCCGAATGGCGAGCAGCACGCACGCCACTCCAACAATGATGCCGATCCGTCGCAGGAGGTACATGTCTGATATTTTTACTGCCTTCGCTGAACGGACTTGGAATATTACTGATATCCTGGAGACAAGAGTAGAAGATAAATTGTGAGTACATAGTAACGAAGTACCTATCCGAGTTGTTGACAACATCAAATTATATATTTTTATATCAATAACATGCAGTTTGAAAAGAAACATTGCTGAGTGTAGACTTCTCTTCTCTGTGTTCATGCTATTTTGCTGTAGCCCTGTTCTTGTATATCAATACAAATAACTAAAATTGGTGTCTGTTTGTAATGTAAAAATAATAGTTTTTTTAAAGCTCATACAGTTATTTGTACGAAACCTTTGCCTTAAAATCAGTTTGTAAATTTTTTGTCTGTTTGTTCCGCTAATTTCCGGAATGGGTGGACAAATTTCCACGCGACTTATACTGGTAGAAAGCTGGTTTTATAAGAAGTGGAAAAAGAATTAGGGTTCCACGCAACATATTTAAATATATACCCGCGAGTGAAGCCGCGGAAACTGCTAGATAGATCTAAATAGTAACTAATATGTATTTGTTTGTTATACTTTCACACTCTTACAACTTAATCGATGGTCTTTAAAAACACATTTTCAGGGGTACAGAAAAGGACATATGAGAAAAAATAACATGTAGAAAAAAATGATAGTTGCCGAGGGATAGCAAAAACAAATTTAACGCAAGCGAAGCCATGGGCAAAAACTATTGTTTATCTCAATTTTAGAGAAATCACGTTGTATTATTGAATTGATTATGAATTCCTCCAGCAACCTCACTCCACTATATAAACATACGGGGATCTACTAAAGTCACTTAGCTTCAAAACGCGCGTCAGCGTTTTGACGTCAGATTCGGTTTGATATGTTCAGACATATTTCAGTTTTGAGAGGGATCGGAAATCTCGTTAGTAATAGATACACCTGCAATTAAATAAGTCACTAAAGCTATCTTATGGTTGTTCGTACTAGGTAGAATATTATATAGAATACCTAAAACCGAAGAGAATATTGTATCAATATTCTTGTAAGACCAACAATATCACAAACCATGTTGACAACAATACCAAACCATGTTTATAAACTTTATCTATGATAATAGCAATTACCATGGATAAATCAAAGTTTATAAGTCGAAAATCTCATTCTTGAAACTGTTTACGATGTAAATATTATAGAATCCTTCTGAGAAATTCAGTGATGTTCAGTGCTAAACAATACTGGATTTAATCTGTTCCAAGTATTGAAAGAAAGAAAATAAATTAATTTTGACAGAAAACAAGACACTACACATACTGCAGAAAACGTACAATAAGTAGCTTCACCGCCGGTTTTCTGTGAGGCCGTAGTATCACTCTAGTCGAGCCGGGCCATACGTGCCGAAGCGTGGCTCTCCCACGATTAACGTCGATTAGTTTGGCGTATGTTGTATGTTTTTTTATTATGCCAGCTCTGCTGCTTGAATTAAATACTTTTTTTGAGTTTTCTTTATTTTATTCTTCTTTCCTTCGTATTATGGTCATGGTAACTGTCAGTTTCAAATATATCGCTTGACATGTTATCTTCACTTGTAAATATTTGTAAGTAGTAATTGTGACTTGCATGTATTATTATACAACGACGTATCAAGCAGCGTTTCCTCTCTTTCTACAAAAAGTTATTGTTTAAATCCAGTACTGATTAGTGTTGGTAGTAACTTCACAAACGCTATGAAGTAATAATCACAATGCGTGTTTAATGCGTTGATTTCTTTGTTATGTTTACTTTGATACTGCTCTTTTTATAAGAAACTATATGCTGATCAATTACGGATCAGGACTTACATGAATATTTTCATGAAACGTAGGGTATTTAGTGTACGAAGTGTCGAACTGATCCCATCCCACTATAATATTACTACTAAGAATTTATATTTGAGAAAAATAAATAAATATTACTGTTAAGATACCCTATATCCCTATATACCATAGTTCAGAGCTCTTTAATAAATTACAATGCTATCAATGAAAGCATAATCTCTGTTGGTGTCTATCGGGTGTGGTAACGCCTATCTCATTATGTGTTTTACAGGTTATGTAGGTAGGTAAGTTCCGAGATCAAAGTGACGATACCTTCCACTAAATTTCCTTCTGAAAGCAGATATAACATTTATCTTGACAAGAAAAAAATACGAGCCTCGCTTTATAATTAAAAAAAAACTTGAGCCTAATTGAAAAGTTCACGTCCAATTATCTACTTGAAATGAGAACAAAATTGCAGATTTAAAAAACCTTTTTATTATATTTTCATCTCCGCTTTGGTGTCTAATAGCTTTGCATAATTATTTTACTAAAATCTGTTTTCAACATGACAGTCAATATACGGCTAACTTTTATTGGTAACGAATTTTTCTTCATTAGGCCTAAACTTTACGTAATTATACAATCTTTTGCATTGCTTTTGTAACCTCGTTAGAATTAAATAGAAAAAAACAAGGCTATATTCAACTTGTTGTTTTTTCAAGAACGCGTATTGATAGGAAAAAGAAAGACTAGGTTCAATTAAGTTCCTTAATATACCATATCAGTGCGTTCTAAAATATTTTACAAAAAAAATCATGAAATCTTGAATGAACTTGGTTTGTTATTCGGAGTCCTGCTCATCTGGAATATCCTTAAGGATATATTGGTTCTAACTAATACCCGTCTTGGAACGGTGGTAATCTATTTGCTTATGATGGCATGCTCATGTAATATGATCTTTGTGAAATTATAAAATATTTACGTTTGTACTAAAATACAACATTTTCAATATGGCAATGCTGATAGCATTCTGGTGACGCTACCGGTCGTTGATGATGCAGTAGAATTTTATGTGGCATGCATGTAAGAAATCCGTTTTTATTTAATTTGAAAACACACGTAACCAGACTGCTGATAAACATACTTATATATTACTAAATACCTACATACATATTTATAGATAGATTACACCCAGGCACAGAACAAATGATCGGGTTCATCACGAAATTATTTGTCCTGGGTGGGAATCGAACCCACGACTTGCTCAGCAGTCACAATCACTAACCACTCGATCAACAGATCGCGTGGTTAGTGACGATCCGTCATATTATTTAGTTTAAGTATAGGTGTATTTATAGGTATTTTTAAATCTATTATCTTAAGGAAATAAGACCTATGTAATTGCCTTGTATGTTGGATTTATTTCTCAGAATACAACTCAATCTGATTTAAATTTATCAAATTATTAACTTTTGTCGCTTACACTGATGAAAAGCAGAATTGAATTTTAAACTTGAAATTGAAATTTCTGTGTAGGTGTGCCTCGTGAGGTCCCTGTATAGATTTAAGTACCCGTTTAAGGATTCTGATTCTGGGCTTACGAACGGTCTAGTGAATTTTTGTGATACCTGTTCATAATATACAGTTAATGCTATACATTTATAAATACAATGGAAGACTCAAGATTTTATTTATAAAAGTTTATTGTTATTATTAACTGACTTCATTAACCGACTTCAAAAACGAAGGTTCTGTATGCGATGTGTATTCTGTATGTTTGTATGTAGACTATATTGTTTCACTACCGTATTCTATATAATATTTTCAGGAAGGTATATCATAAATAAGGTTTTATTCAATTTCGTTAACGGATCGCCAGATAGCCATGGGACACGGGGGATGGTCTCCGTTATTTTAACGTGTATTTATTCATACCGATCTACTTACTTTTTGGCTTTTAAAAACTTCGAGTCTCCTTAAATTCTGTATTTTTCACAATTTACAATTCTTACAAAAAATTATAACATATGATGTCTGGCAGTACATTACATAGTGATTATCTCCTAACTGATAGTGTTAAGGCTATTTGTAAATACTGTAATGACATACTCAGCGTCAACTAGCAAGATTAAGCTGAACTCCTAAGTAACTACACATTCTACACAAGCTGTATCACACAATAAAAATTTTCACTGTGACTACGTACCTCCAAGTCTTCAACATTAGCGCCCCATATGTGAGACAAAAGCCAACTTCTCGTAGCCAGACCCTGGCGGTGCAGGTAAACACTGTTGGTCTCCCGTACATCACAAGTGTAGTGCAGTAAATAAGCAGTGCACCAAGTACTATAACTCGCAGGAGAGCTGGACTGGCAGCTCTGACGACCTGTGGAACAATAAAGACTATGGTAAAAAAAAAACCACCACGCTAAGGTTATTATACGTACAAATAAGGTTCAGCTGCTTGTTAATCGGGACCCTACTACAGCAGAATTATTATTTTTTTTGACACGCTTTTATTACTTTCACTTATGACTAACCTATCGTTTACTTTAACTTAACTTTACTTGACCGGGACCTGAATCACATCTCTAAATAGGGTCCGAGAACCTGGTCGAGTTCAATGCCAAGAAAACACAGGCATGCGCGTTTGCCGCTAAGATATATCTTCCTTCCCCTTCCTACTCTTTGGGATACACTACCACTGCAGGATAATCTCGATATAATCGGCTTGAACGTGCGCTCCAAACTGAATAATAAAAACTACATCGAGAGCGTCATAAAAGTGGCCTCACGGAAGCTGAACAAGGTGAGGCAATTTTTCACGCCGGAGCAGCGGTGTCTTTTGTATAACACAGATCCGTTCCTGTTTGGAATACTGTTCTCATCTTTGCAATGACTTTGCACAGTACCTACTTGGGGCTCTCAACAGTTTGCAGTGACCTGCTATCCGCATCATTGGGATTCCCGAGGCCACAAACACCCTTGAACCCTTGCAGTTGCGCAGTTAAACGTAGCCTCTTTGGCTGTATTCTACCGCCTCTACCATGGCGAGTATTCCGAAGTGCTCTTACATTTGATTCCCCCCTTTTCTTTTCTATCATATCCCTTACAGTGCAAACAATCCCAACGAGCACCAAACGGATCAGCACCTCCTTTCTTTGCCACACCATTAAAATGTTGAATTCAGCACCAGCACACATGTTCCCTTTGACCTACAACCCTGGGTCCTTTAAGCGGGGCGTGAAAAAGCATCTCTCAAGGCCGTCTGACTGTGGACCTCCATTTCAGTATCATCCGTATCTAAAGGTGATCTTTAATCTTTGGATCTGAATCTAAATTTCCATCAAGCGGATTCAGATCATTCTGATAAAAACTATGTAAACTAATCTTGAGAGTCAATTTAAACCTACTTCTAATTGCCGTGCGAAATGAAACATTGTACTCGTATGTATTATAATTGTGCATCTTGGGGTTACTCTGATGATGTAGCTAGGATGGGGATAGTGGAAGTCTTCAGTGGCTACTAGTAAACACCTCGCGTTTGCGCTCATACAATTCGTTTAGACGAGTCTAATAGATTGGATTTTGTAAAGATGGTGTGATGATGGAGCCAGGAGGTCGATAGTGAAATTCGTTTTACTTTTTAATACGGTTTTACCATTAGAGGGTGTTTTTAACACCAATTGTATCAAATTCCCAGGACGGCAGAATAGTAGTGCTTAAACACGGTTTTTTGTAGGTGAAAATACTGGATCAGTCGAGCAGTTCTATCCGATCAGAAATAAACAGAAAAACTTTACTTTTATTCCTTTGCTAATGCTTATAGCTTTGCTTGCGAATTTTCTTTCACTATTCCTCGGGAACAGCACTTTTTTTCTATATAAAAAATACCCTTTATCTTTTTGTTTACTTGTAGTATCTTCCTTATTGACTTTTGTATGTATAAACTTTAGCTTTAATTCGCAAATAACGCCTACCGTAACATACAAGGCAATAATATGTTAACAAACATATTAGCATGATCAAGCGATCCCTTATTTTTTTAAGAAGAACCGCGTTAGGAACTCCCGCATTCGCGGCAGCCTTCATATCCGTGACATAGCGGATAAATTGCAGGAGTGTCGTCTTCGCTGGTATGGCCACGTTTTGTGACAACTGGCTACTTATGTGGGGAACAATGTCTGGCCATGCCGTCTCCGCCGGGCCCTGGCAGGAGGGGTAGACCTGAAAAATGCTGGCGTGACGTCGTAAGGGGTGACATGCTTGCCAATGGACTCAGTATTAGGGATGCCGAAGATCGTGCGAAGTGGAGCAGAAAAAGTCGGAAGGCGGACCCCGGGCACCGAAGCGGAAGTTTCGGTTGTAACCGGGAAGCAACGCCATGATAATGATGACAATATCTAACAATTATACTCATGTACATAATATATATTGCTACGCGTTCTGTTATAAAACAAATATCTATTGTTTGCAATTATTCATTTAGTAGTCTAGGTAGTATATAAGAATATGTAGGTACTTGATATTTTATGTACGCTACTGTAATTGTGAGCGAGGCGAACCGATCACTCGGGAGCTCTTGGAGTTCTTCGGATTAATTCGCCAGGGAATGACATTTGCATTTTTGAAGAGATTCAAAAGAAAATGTGTAACAGTGCTGTAACGTTTTTCTGTTTATATCACTTCCTTGTTCGTTTATTTAATTTAAGTATTTGTAAAATATGCAGTTTAAACAAGTTCGGTATATTCTTTATCAGCTTAAAATAGTGCAGATAAAAACACTAGCACTATATACTCATCACAATGTTTATGCAAAATTTTAGATGATCAGTTGAGCTTTTAAGGCGTAAAAGTGTGATATACAAAATCCACTTTAACATTTATAATATCAGTTAGGATCAACTAACTTGAATCATATTTTACGATATTAATTTGAGTAATTAAAGACTACATTTCCACACAATATCTCAGTATCACACTATACTACCGGATTGTAAGTACTGTGAGAAAATCTATCAAGGACCAAAAAAAAACATACGATTACCCAAACGAATGCTTGTACGTACGAATTACCCATAACACTACATAACCCATTGTAAAGTCTTCACTAGTGTAATGTATCGAAATAAAGACAGTGATAATCTAAAGCTGTGTTAAAATCGGCAATAGTTTTACTGCAATATGAGGCTACAATATTGGTGCCGATTCTATTGTACACTCGACTATACTAAAACCTGACTTAATTTCTTCATACGAAATCAACCTTGTGTTTTTCGTAATAAGGTCTATTTATTACTAGCATCTATTTCTCAGCGCCGCTAAATTTCACTAAAACCTGTCAACGTATACTCAACTTTATTTCCACGCAGCGAGAGTCTCCATTTATTCAAACGCTGTATAATTGCCGTATTAAAACTTGTTCAAAACGAACAAGGATGACGTGTTTTTAATCTAGACCTACGAAGACGCTTACTAAAAACACAAAACAAAAGAGATGGCATTCAACGGATAGCAGCTCTCGCTACGTGGTATTAAAGTTTATTTAAGCGTATCAGACTTTAGTCGACAAATAAATTGCTTATTTCGATAGCGACATATGTTACCTACTTGTTTCAATTTGAAATAAGACCTTGTTTTGAAGTGTACAAGATTTACATCTTACATAAAGAAAATTTTGTGAATTTTAATTTAGCGAGTGAAGTAACAGAATTGGGACCATTGTCAACTTCTGTAGTCCGGCCATTACAAAACGTAACATATCTCGGCTATATTCCGAAACCAGTATGGCTCATATGATTGTCTTGTACACGGGCTAAAAAGTCACGACACAATGGCTGACGAAATCATTAGCGAAGAATAGAGAGCATATAAAAACAAATTGCGGCGTCTCACTCACGACAACCTTCATGTTGTTATGATAAAGATTCGCTTATGCCACATAAGGAAACAAACAGAGCTAGCCAACCAATATCTCAATAATTTCGATTCCCATGCAATCGCCCTGCAATGTGCAATAGGGAAACTCAAACTTTCACACCGTATATCGGCCATCTTGGTAAAGCGATAGCTGTCTAATTTGATTATTTGACAAGAATACTTATTTAGTCTTGATATTTCATCATGCAACGCTACACGTTTTAACAATGCGTTGTAGCTGTTAAAATTTATTATCAAAATCAGTGCCTCTGTTCGTGTAACGTTCCGTGCATTGCGTCCAATGTATGGCATTCATAGCCAACCTGCAGATTAGCAGACCCCACAATCCGTCGTTTAATGAATTTGTCATTAGTGAGGTTTGAACATTCAACTTCATGTGCCTAAAATATTGCGTGTGGTAGCCCCTATCCCTTCCTAAATGATTCTACCTGTAATAAAAGATCAAAATAATTTTTTTTACGCCCTGTGTACCAAATTAAAACTAGCATAGTACTATAGGTCCATAGTTAAAAATCCCGATCATAGTAAACATGTCAGATCCTGTCCTAAAATTATTGTGTAATGCTATTCTGAAATCTTATCGATTTGGGCACCTGTGCAAAAATTAAAGCTATTACATTATCTGAAAGTAATGGTGAATACATAGGTATACAAATATGTAAGCTAGGTATGTTACACATATGATGTATGTGTAACACAATAGAATTAACAAAATAACAATAAACCTCTAAGTATTAAATAACACTATCAGCTTAAGAGCTTCTAAATCATACTGTGAAACGGTCACTGGTTTGCCTAACTAAACGACCCAAATCTCGGGAAAGGATTACTGCGATACCCGCAGGCCTTAGCCGGTTATGCATAATATTGTGATATCAAAGTATTACGTTTTTATATTAAAGAAAAGTTTTTTGCTGTACGCGCAAAACAAAATATTTTTGAAATGTTATATTTAGGACGACGTCCATAAATCTCTTCGGCCGCTATGGCTACTAAGTTAAAATTTCATGTTAAAGAGAAATTTATCTTCGCAAATAGTTGCTTTAGAAGATTTTTTTCCTACTTATGCTACCGGTGGCCAGCCAGAAATAACTTTCCCGCCATCGCAACCGAGTTTCACAACCAGATACTACTAAGGTGTTATGTAGTTGTTTTTGTTCTTTGAATGTAAAATTAGATATTCACAAACTCTTATTATTAAACATATTGGCAATAATTAACATATGTTGTAGAGGAAGAAAGGTGTCTTAAAAAAAGGATTTGCCTAATTTCTTTTTGTATTTACATTAAACCTAACTATAACTACCTAATAAGTTGCATTATTTGCGTTTCAAGTTAGTCAGATCAATTTGCTAACAATGTTAAAGAACATAAATATTTATCCAAGAACATCAAAAATTACTTTATAAGTAAAAAAGAGGAGTGGTACTTTTGTATGAAGGCCATCGTTATCACCAGAAAAAGATGACATCGACTTTGTAGCCAACTATGAAAAAAATGTCGTACTTAAAAAGGTAGACGATATGTGTGTGTAGATTAGTTGCAACTTTGACTCTGTACGGTAAAAGTAGAGACGAAATACTTTTTTGGAGTGATTTCAAAACGTTATAATGTAAAAACATATTTATAAGGAGCTAAAGAAAGTAACGCGCGGTAAAACCGGTGACTTATTAACACTATTTTGACTCTAACTTTGTAGTTTAAAACCAAAGTAGGTTATATTTACAAAAAAAAAATCATTTTTAAAAAACATAGTATTCAATTGCGTGTTAAACGGTAACTGCTGAACCAGGCAAATGGTTGCATATTAGGAATTAAGAAAGTCACTTTACCATGGCAACTCGACTTTTTGAAAAATTCTTGGCCGGAAACCGGCAGCATAAGATGGAAATACAATCTTCTATCGCAACTAGTTGCCAAGAAAGACGATAAATTTCTCTATCACAACTGGTTACGAAACTTGGTTGCGGCCGAAGGGCCACGGCTACTGTACAACGATACCAATATGCTCGCCAACAGCTTGTCAATCAGACTTCAAAACCAGAAAGGTTGACTAATAGGGTAGATGACTGTCAAGTCAAACCGTCGGTAAACGTCGGCGTCGGTAACATAACAACGATACGTATGTTAAATTTTTGCATGGAATTCTAAGGCATGACGTCACGCCTTACTGTTGTCAAATCATACAATACATTTTAATGTTAGTTTGACAATTATAAAATAAATTTAAAATATTAAAATTAAAAATCTTTATTGCCCGACTTGGCGAAATAGTTTGTTTTGATCATTGGCATCTACCTAATTCTACCTTTTTTCCCAAACTTCCTGCCATGATTGCTCAAATTGTGACATTAGATCCTTTTAGTACTAAGTGCTACATTTTTCAATCAAAAAGCTAATCAAAATTACATTACCGATCCCGCAAAGATCGGTAATGTAATTTCCAAAAAATAGAGAAACGACGTATCCAAAACTTGGTCTACTTTTGCTTGACTAAACTCAACGTTACACTAAACTGACGGTTTCAAATTTATACGCGTTTAATGAAACATGTACATATGGCCAATTAACAATTATGGAATGTCAGAATAAAAGTTTATAAATAATATTTATTAGTCTTCAAAAATTTTAACTTAAACCGTCCAAGGTCTAAGAGCTGACAAATATATTTTTAACTTCTGAATCTGCATAAGAATTTGCAAGTAAGATTACGCTACCGTAGCAAAATACGCTACGGAAACATGTACTTAAAATGTTAGCACTGTTACTATCATAATTTTCGAGATAGTTTGGCATACAAGTAGAAGCAAAGCTCGTAAAAGTAGTTGAAAATATTCAGAATGGAATGTCTTTGCAAAAGTTTAAGAGTTGGAAATGTTGAAGTTAATGTGCTAGGTTGAATCTAAAGATAGTCCAATATTATAAAGGAAATATGTGAAATGTTCAATGTCATCATAATATGGGCAAAATGGGTAGTTAGGTATTTTGCCAAAGTCGTATTTTTAGTGAACTACCAGCTTTATACTTTTAGAAACTTTTATGCATTATTTGTGTGTTACTAGACCCCAACTCGCATTTATTTTTTATTCTATAACACTGATAAAACCAACATGAATATTTTTCATTCTCGTTATTTTTTATAATTTTAAATTTCATATAGTTTTTTATTTAGTTTTCAAATTTGATCACGCTGTACCAGCCTTATTTCACCCACTACCGATTGATGTCGATAACAACAGCGTATTAGCCATTTATGTACGTAGTTATCTACAGCTATATATAGCTGTAGATAACTACGTACATAAATGGCTAATACGCTGTTTTTATAACCATTTATAACCAAGCACTATATTCCTTGGTTATAAATTATCTTGTGTAACCAGTGTTGACGGTATGCCATGCTTACCCAATCTATCAATACGGTATCATGCATTTTCTCCGTCTTTGCATTATGAACATACACCAAAAGCTGGCAACATTACTATGTACAATATATTGCCAGTCATTCTACTGAGATAATGTTTATCCACAACCGCAGACGTAATAAGCGAATCGACTCTTTGACGCATCAAAAACGGTTCAAAATATCTCGTTAGAGTAATGGTATTCATGTGTTTGTAATATCTAGAGGAAAATTACAAAACAACTAATCAACGCTAATCTAGTACTTGGGATTAGCAACCCAAAATTTTGCTCACTAACTAGAAACATTGTTTGAAATTGCTATCACTTCAAGACACACATAATTGTTTTCAATAACGAAAATTCTCTTAGGATTCTGGGCGACTGTCGATCACAGAACAATCCGGAACCGAGAAATGAACTGGGAGATCACTGTGGTAAATTGAGCTTTAAATTAATATTGTATCCAGCTTAGTTTGATAGTCTAAGAGATTCAATTCAGGATATTGATTAAGGAGAATTCCCACTAACATGTGGAATAATTGCGCGTAATTTGATTGGTGTACGTGCTCCTGCCGAGTTTCTCTAGTACGAATTGCATTAACATAAAATCAATTCCGAGTACTTTCTAGGTGTACGACGGCAGACTTCGTTTATAGTTGTTTTGATTTTCCTTTATTAAGGTTTATATCATTGAAGTATTTTCCATTGAAAATAATCATAGAAGAAATTTCTTATTATTTATTTATTAAATTGTACAACCACATCATACCTATTAATACATTTATAAAATATATATTGTTAGTCTTCAGTCTGATATGTATGACATTTACTTACTTGTTATTTCCTTCAACCATACTATTTAGGTAAATGAAAATTGTTTGATTAGATATTGTTATGTAACTATCGTAGTTCGTAGTATTAATTGGCAAAACACATTTACCTAAGTTGAATTGACATCGTGCGCGATTTATGTTGAATATTTAAATATTTTAAATCAATTTTATAATCACTATTTCAGAGATGAAAGGCGCATGATAAAGGTCCATTTCTTTTTATATCTGATGACTTAATTTACTTTTTTCTTAAATTTTAAATTTAAAAACTCAATTTTTATCTTGCTTGTAGCAGATTCAAGTAACTTAAAACGTAACTTTTTTGGTTTGTATAAACTCCTTTGGAAATATCAAACAGATTATATGTAGCTTGTATCGTCAGATAATTATTTACCCCTCTAAGAATGTAATTCTTTTCGCTGGTTAGTAACATCAATCATAGTAGCCATGCCATAAGTCAGAGTCATCTGTCAATGCCAAAATCATAATAACTTTTTCCTTAAACGTGATCCAGACAGCACGTTATGTAAGTAATTAGTTGAAGGAAAATGGTAGAATAAAAGGTTTCATCTCCGGATTTATGAACAAAAAGAATGAGTCTCTGGCGAGTACCGTCAGAAAGTAAAACAAATCTTTACGTACCTACCTTATTTATGCTTTTGTAGTAACTGAATATGACGGATAAGACAAAATGAGAGGAATTTCCTCAACAAAACAACACCGAAATGAAGTCTGTGCAGTTTTATGACACCACAAACATAGCCTTAATGATAGTCGTAAATCTTTTGCTTTTATTAAGTAGCACTGGATTTGAAAATAGATTTGTCTATACGTATAGAAAGAAAGTTATAAAGGAAATAAAGACCGGACAAGCGCAGTCAAACACGCGCACCGAGATAAAAAAAAACACATGTTAGATAGTTTGTCTATCTCGGGAATCAATTCTCGAAGATTTTGTTTGTTTTTTTCCGAGTTTCTTCCCACAAAATTAGTCCCCAAAATTTATATCTACAAGATTGGTATTTTTCAAGTCAGATTGAAAGACAAACTTAACTTTGCCGGTCTAAAAATATTATCCCATATACACAAAATGCTACAGACCGAATCGATATACGAGTATGTCACAAAAAAAAATTCAGGGGCAAAATAGAAGTTAGTAATCGTAAAAAAAAATGTTTATGTGATATAACAACAAATAAACGACTTTTGGATTTTTTTCTTTTACTTGTGCTGTGAGACCTTGCTTTACGCCAACTTTTATGATTCTTGGTTAATGTGAAGTACCCTGCAAGTTTTGATTTACCGAAGTGTGAAAATTGGTTAAAATATAAGGCTTTAATGACTGTTTCTTTTGAGTGCGTTGCGTTTGTTAGAAACTTTATTTTTTTTACAGCTTCAAGGGACAGGGCCACATAAGTAGTTGAAGTTAATTTTTACTTTCTACACGTGTTCCTGAGGTGTCTATGAAGCTGTCGTAGCCAAGTCATAGGGCCGTAATAAAACTTACACAATATTTTTTTGCTAATTATTTACTATGTTTTTTGCCAGAGAATTGATTTTTTTGCTATAGCCATTTCCGAAAAACAATGGTCCTGCTGACTTGATACTTAAGCCAGCGTAGTCAACTCTATATCTCTGGATCTCTTACACTTATCAAAACAAACTTTACGGCTTATTTTTTTGCTAATTATTTGCTACTTTTTTGCCAAAGAATTGATTTTTTTGCTATAGCCATTGTCGAAATACAATGGTCCTGCTGACTTGAGACTTAAGCCAGCGTAGCCAACCCTATATCTCCGGATCTCTTACGCTTATCAAAACAGGCTTTACGGCATATTTTTTTGCTAGTTATTTGCTATTGTTTGCTTAAGAATTATTATTTATACGCACGTACGCTTGTTTGAGGGAAAAGTAGGTATAGCACACCACACACCACATAAACTAAAGGTAAAACTGATTCGTACGTATTACTTTTAGTTTATTTGTGTTGAAGACTGTTCAGAAGAGCCTTTGTAAGCCATTAAGTAAGCGTAATACCCAAAATATTTAATGATTACTTATTTCCGATAAAAATATAGGTTATGTAAACTTCTTTGCTCATACCGGTAAAACCAGAAGATATATAAAATTCCGCTTTCATTTCCATTTTTATGGTAATTCTTACGTGGGAGAGCCATGCTTGGGCACGTACGGGCCGTCTGGACTCCGCTCGATATCACGGCGTCATAGAAAACCAGCAATGAAGCAATGCTTGCATTGCTTTTCGCTGCGTGAGGGAGGTTACGTGGCTATAGCAAAAAAAACAATTCTTTGGCCAAAAAATTGCAAATAGTTATCATAAATAAGAAATAAGGGTTATTTTTTTCCTATTGAGGCATGGAACCCCAAAAATAGCTTTAAATAAAAAATTCGGGCCCGCAGAGGTAAATATCGTGTGTTTTTTTTTTTTTTGAAAATCTGCCCCCCAGTCCCCCGCTTTGGGGGAATATCCCCCATTCACGAACTTACCCTTAATTTTTGCCCCGTTTATTTGTCGTCCAAGTTTGAAAGCAATCGGTGCATAATTGCGACCTCTATCGTGCCGTGGTAAAGTTGAGGTACATACATATATATAAACTTTTTAACTGGCGGTTGTTTTGGGGTCTAGGGATCATAACTAGACCTCGTGTGAAGAACTTTTTGGAAAACTCGACAACTGGTACAAAACCAATAGGTAGACTTTTCTTCGAAATGTACCTAAAATGTAAGACATGTTAGTTTACAACGTATTATAAGAATTATCCGCAGAATACCTCTGATAGTGTGGCTGCACATATACTTATATGTAAATTGTTGATACAACCTTGTATTTTGTAATGTGTAACTGTTATATATACTATGTATTTTACTATTCAAATATGTAAGTAGATCAAGTGCAGCGATTATATCAAATTTAAAGTTCATTGCCTTATCTTATAGGAGACACACTTTACACATTTTGTAATGCAGTATTCACAAGTCTATAATCCTCATATTAGACTGTGTCTTCCTAACCGTTACCATATTGAGACACTCAAGATGTAGTCTTACATGTCTGGCACAATCTTACTTTAATCAAGTAACAAACTTTCAAATCCAATAGCAATATAGTTAAGAAATATAAAATCGTAAAAATAAAGAAGCAACGTTGTTGTAACCTAGACACATTAAATTAAAAAAAATACACTCACCCTGACATGTCCATATTTGATGGTAAAATATATGATGAAGGGTAGACATGAGATCACGAGGCAAGCCAGTGCGAAGATAGTTGTTCTTACAACCCAGTTCAATGCTGCCACACATGGAGAACCGTCCTCGCAAGCTTCACAGCCTTCAGCGCATGGAAGACATTCGAAGGCAACAGGAATGGAGTACAGGTTATGTTGAAGCTGTTGGCAAATAAAAATTAGTAAATTTGGGCTAAGAGGTTGACTTTTATGCGTATTTGATAAACGCTTGACGCGCGTCATTTTGTTCAAGTCGATTTCATGCTAACACCCTGACTTGCTTGCTTGACGCGGCGTAAACGCCGCCGCCGTAAGCCTCATTGGTTGCCATAATATATTCGTTGGTTTTCAACGCTTGTCGCGATATAAAAACAAAACGCGCGTTCGCGTGACCAACACCCGTCATCTAAACACAGTCTAAGACTAAGTCTAAGGCATAGCGCGTGCATTTTGGTAACGCGCGTTGAAGCTTGTTTGTCGACGAGCGTTAAGGCGAGACGAACACAAATTTTGTTTAAGCGCAGCATGTGAACACAAATCCAACCCGCATTCGACGCTCGCTTAACGCTCGTCATGTGAATGTAGTCTTAGAAAGGTCGGGTGTAAAACCACTAAGATCCCCACAAAATGCTATCCGACGCCTTAGTATTCATGAAAACGGCGCAAGGAAGGGAACATGCGGCCTCTGCAGAATATGTAGTATAGTCCCAAACGGTATATCAAATGAAACTAGTTTTAATTAAACCAGCTGACCACTAAACTTTAAACAAACTTGTTCCTCCACAATTTGTCTCAAACTGTGCTGAGAAGCGGTGAATTTCTTCACCACCCAAGTTGATTTAACTTCATGGTTTATTAATGAAGTTGTGGCTTGATTCGTAATTACCGTCGGCTGCTTCTTGAATTTCTGGAGATAAGCGTTCTCGTAGTTCTCCAAAAATATCATCTAGGTTAATATTTGACTCGAGTTTAAAATATATGATTTATTTATGAAATAAACTAAATGAACTTCTATAAATATATCTTTTCTTAACTACCGTCAGTTGAATCTCATAAACATAGCTTTCGTCAACTATTATAAAGCATTCTATGTGAAGACACTTCTTCAAAGTTTAAGATCAAAGATTAAGATTTCTACTACTTAGCTTTACTTGGCACTCAGTTATTTTAACGTGGCTAAGTACATTTTAGTAATATTCCTTATTTGGTTAAAAATGTCATATGATTACTGTGTAAACATATTAATTATCATGCAATTAATAAAAGGACTTAACGTTTTTCCAAACGGAAGACGTTGTTAAAAAAATTAGAGCCACTTATACTGAACTACTGCTATGTTTTTAACCCCCGACGCAAAAAGTTTTAAGTTTGATGTGTCTGTGTATCTGCGTGTCTGTATGTCTGTCTGGGGCGTCATAGTAACGAATGGACTGATTTAAGTGAGAACTGTGTAGTCATGTATTTAGTTAAATTTCCTATGTCGCTTGGCAGTTCTGAATATGTCTTGTTCGCCTAGAAATCCTGCCGATGGTTGCGTATGTGTCGGGTCGTTAGGCTCCCTGCAATATGGTTGATCTGTACGATGGCTGGCGTGTGCGTCATGGTCGTGAACGGGTGCCGTTGGTCGGGGCTGGTAATCTCCGGACTGATATTACTTAAATATGTATAGTAGTAATTAACGCGTCTATTTATAGTTTAGAACAGTACGTTACATTGTCCTCACATTTCTTGCCTGTTCTTCTCCACAGGATCTACGTATTCGAGCAAGCAACTAGCTTCACGACTGACTTAGTCTGACTCCTCACAATTCAAAAATACCTATAACGGGTTTAATTGAAATAAATGATTTTGATTTGATTTGCTTTTAAGACCGTAAATTTGGCAGGAAATTATTAAGATCAGAAATTATTGACTCAGTGAACATAGGAAAACAATACATACCAATAAATGTTTCTCGTACTCCTCTTCAATATCGCTTCCGTTGTAGTATCTGTTGTCAGCAGTGGTGTTAGGGAAATAGAAGCCTCGCTTGCAAACGCACCGGTACGAGCCTCGCCTGAAACCCAGACCTGGTACAGGAACGCACTGTAACAACGAAAGATATGAATGTGAATTAAGAAGCTTAGCACCCGTTTCAGGTTACTACTCCCCTCCTATGGGTCGTAGCGTTATGTAGCCTATAAAATTGTGAAAGGATAAAGAACTTACGCCTCATTACTAAGCCTACATTTTTACTAGAGGTAGCAACCTGGCCATTATCCAATGAAAAACCTATCTCCAGACATGATACAAATTGAACAGTCAGTTAGTGCTCGAAGGCATTATTCCAATGTATAAAATTCTCATCGTATCTGCGATTATCTGATCTTTAAGTTTGATTTGCCTACTTATAATATGTTTGAAAAGTACCTCGAATAACATAATTACAAAATTCACTTGTTTCTAATACGTACGTACGTAATCCTACGACTTGTTTATTAATTATATTATTTAGAGCTTATAGTGTCTAGGTGTCTTAAGTAAGACCTTCAAAAATGTCTGGTAGTAACAATTATAGATTTCCTTTAAAACTCGTCAAAACTTTTACTCAACAAAAAAATTACAGTCGCCGAATTTTAGAAGTACAATGTAACACAAAGGAATACTAACTACGTTTTACAAAACTTTTCTGCAGTAGAGTGGTAGTACCTTTTATAGACCAAGTGATTAATATGGCATTATTTATAATAACCAGATAGTTTGTAAAATGCCCAATACGAGTAGGTAATATGATAAAAACGATTAGAATAAGCAAAATATAAATAAGCTGTATGTGACTGTAATGAAATATGTATGAAATACTCTTTTAATAAATAAACAAAATCAGTAACAGATTATGCTAAAAGTCGTTTTAATATAAAATTTAAATATTCCATTTTGACCTCACCCACAATTCGCTAAAACTACAACACACGCAATTTAAAAGTCAAACAAAGCCAACCTAACTTTTTCAACAACTAAAAGGTCACAATTTTGACGTGATTGTGCGTTGAAATGAAATAATATTTCTTGGGTGCCCTCCGGAGGCCTTCCAATCGATTTGATATAAAAAGTGGCCGGTCCTTTTTATGACGTAAGCAACCGCCATACAGTTATATTCCCCTCCATTGCTCCTTCGAGACGTGAAAGAAACATGCAGTGAGAGAGTTATTGGCCCGTGTATTATGTTCGGTAAAATGTTCTTCTGACTTAGAAAAAAACATATCTAGGTACTTAAAATAGTAACATGTATTCTTTTAGATGACTTTTTGATATTTCTTGCCTAACATTAACCGACAAGTACCGCTAATGAAGAAAAACTAAACCTATTTTCGTTGGTTGTCTTGTAATTAATAAACAGTTCTGTAAAAAATGTCATAGGCGATGATGCGGACGAGTTCTATAACCCCTGCATGTAAATAGTCCTTATCATATATTTTATAAAATTAAGTTTTTTCAGCTATATGCAGTTTCCGGGTTAATTTATTATATCTTATAAAAAATGTGGTACCAAGTCAGTCATATCTTTTGTAAGGTTTTAATTTTAAAAATTATTTAAAATAGCCAGTCATAATGATTACGACAATATTTAAGTTTCTGTTACAGACATACGTATTACAAATCTACCAGTTAATACAAACTGTATACAGTCAATGTAATTAAATTATGTACTATGTTGCTTATAATATTAAATATAATATTCATTTCTATAAAAGAAACACGATTTTACCGACGCGACAGGCAATTTTAAACCTTGATAATGTTCGAACATTCGGCATTCATTCCCGAAATACAAATGTGCCTGATGAACCTTATATTTTTAATAAATATAGAAAAGGTCGCCCAGGGTGTTACTAATGTAATTTAGTAATTAAAACTAGGACCTATTCCTCTGTAATCCAATCAGTAAATATGTTAGTGTATTGTGTTTTGTTTGATTGAATTGGCCCCAATTAGCATACTACATGCGGTAAAATGGCCTATTTAATTAAATCGTAGTACTATTTTAGCAGCCACTGCTACCGTAAAATGTTAACTTGTTTAGTAAATTCGTTTTATTTAAGAATTAGATACTAGCACCTTTTTTATAAAGATGTGAATTCTTGATTGCAAGTCTAACCACGGAGTTTGTAGTGATGCAGTAGGGATGCAATTGCAAGACAGGTGCAATACAATACCTACAGCGATGCTGTCACTGGCAATGCACCTTCGCCCACGTTCATAATTCTCTATCGCTACGATCGCGGTGTTGTCGCGCTTCAGTCGCAATATTCAGACGCGTGATAAAGTGTAGTTGTCGCGTCGCAACTTCTGTACTGGCATCAATGTAAACGCCACAGTTGCAAGATGGATTGCGTCGAGAAACAATTGATCGCGTTATCTTTTTTACTACTTTTACGTAAGCAGCCAAAACTTAGACTGATTTTTGTTAGAAAAAAGTCACGCGTTTCTATTGATAAAGTCGCGCGTTAGTAACTATGCTTAATCAATACATTAGCAACAATAACAACACTTTGCGAATGCAACGAATGACCAAAGAAGCGATAGAGACGAGTGTTAACAAAACGCACTAACTTCGCTACAAAAGGTCGCGGTGGGCGACCCCCTTAGCCATTACGTTATCGCCGCCTTTAAACTTGATACTACAGTTTGTTAAAATTCGTTCAGACCTTCCCTTAACCCTTAACAAATTCAGGATTTTTCAATGACCTTTCATACCAAACCCTTGAATACTAAGTAGCATGCTTGCATAATAAGAATGCCTCAAAAACTGCATTTTTTCGCGATAAAAAGTCTGTGTTCGTATTTCTTACCTTAACACTTGCACAATCATATTTACATATAGATGCTAGTAAGTTGTAGCACAAATTTATAGTAGATATACCTTTTTAAGTCATTAATAGCAATTCAACGTAAAACTAAAGTTCAATATAGATCACACGCCAACAGGCTATTGCTACAATCGTACTAATATTATAAACGTGAAAGTTTATGAGGATGTATGGATGTATGGTTGTTTGTTGCTCTTTCACGCAAAAACTACTGCGTATATACAGGCTGAGTCAGCCTGTGACCACGGCCAGTGCAACCTGGTCGAAACGTCAGGCAATTCAGAGGTATGTAATACCTTTTCGTGATCGCGTTAATTCCCGTTAATACATAGATAATATTATACCTTATTTTATTCTACCAGTAATCCTGATCTGAATTATGTAGCTCGCTACGAATATCAATGATTATCTGCCACAGATATACGTCACATGAAAAAGGACTGACAAATTTTAATTTTAAAACGAACGAGAAAACACAGTTCTCGAATTCAGCGATAATGAGATTATATCGATTTTAAAGAATGAAATTGTAATCCGATTCAGTCACTGGTAATAATCGAGTTTGTTAGTAACAGATATCAGAGTCATAATAATTTCGAGTCTACGAGTAAATAGGTTGGTTGACGGTCTGAATGTCACAAAAGTGAGGTTTAGGCTTTGGAGCCATGATTAGACCTTTTGAGTCATGATCAGACCTTTAGAGTATATGAGACCATGAGAATACCTGTAGCTTAACTAAGCCCTTTTAACAAGTTCTAGATAAGTATACGATACGTTTGTATGATACTTTTATAAGAAAGATTTGTGAAACTATTTCTAAAGAAAAGCACAAGAGATGAGATGAAATTGTTTTCTATATGAAGCAAAACTAAACCGTATTGTTTAGCAGTCATTGTGACTGCACCGCTCGACCACAGCAATTGACTTTTTAATTAAATAGAGACTTGTGTACATACATTTGTGCGCTTACTACTGTCATCCTTCTGTCCAGAACACAGTATACCCATTCGTGCGTATGATTGGGAGCGAAACCACCAGATATGATCCTATTTGATCTTGATCTTCTAATGAAAAGGACACGTTGCTATATGTCTGATCTTTATACTTTATGTTATTTATACGGCGAACGTTCAGTGACAAATCGAATCTTGGATGCGAAACCTAGACGGTGAACGTTCATTACGCTGGGGGCCCATGGACAAGCTAGCAATTTCCCAGCAGCGCATTAATGGCTAGCGGTAACGAATATACGGGGGCTTGTAACAATATATCCAGCTTTCATCACCTGTGACGATGTCATATACAGCATTTAAGTCACCTCAGTCATACTTGAAACCAATCCAAACGATGGCGTTTTTAATCTTCCGTCAAATTATGAGGTAACCATCTAGTACAAAGCTTTCTGACGCTGCCATCTGTTGATGTGTCACCTTCCTATCGGCTTCTATCATTAGCCGCACAGCACTCACGTTATCTTTAGTAGTCGGCGTAGAAGGACATGAGACCTTCTTGAGAATCATCAGTGAGTTTTTACATTCAAACTTAACAAACCAGTTTTAAACAGTGGCACGAGATGTAGCTTCATAATGCCAATCGAAGTCTCTCAAAAACACATTGAATACATTACATCTAACAAAAACGTTTCATTCTGCTCTTTATTATCAGGGACACAGTGTTCTATTCTTGTGTACTTTGTCTGTTGAGAAAGTGTTCTAAATTAAACACATACAAACATTCATACATACACTCCTGTTCCCCCGAAGTGAAAGGCAGAGGCGTATTAAACGTCCACATTTAGGCGACTACGATTTTGTCCAGCTTTCGTAATATGGGGCAATCCTATTGCCGTCAACCGGACTCTTTGGGAATTAAATGGGAAAACTGAGATGACAATCGAAGGAAAGAGATTTTGCTGATGGATTGGGGAGTGTAAGCTCATATAATAACCGCTCGAGCAAGTCAGGGTCATTAACCCGTTATTCAAACTGGCTATGGCCGGGCAGTCTGAGCTCTCTAAGCCACATTTAAACAGCCATTAGCAAAATATTTGATATACAACAAATATCAAAAGAATTCTATTTTGACGATGAGTTGCTCTCCCTTGTATACCAACAAGTTTAAAAGCTTCTTTGAACACCAACGCAAATAAAAGAACAAACACAATTTTTGTAATAAAAATATATTAACTTTATAACTGTATATTTGGTATCATATTCTTTTATAAAACGTTTTTAAAATTGTTTTTACAAAAGGTGCTATTATAATGTTGTATAAAGTCATGTAAAATACTGGTATGAATGTAGTTTTTTTTCTTTCAAAGTCTTCGCTTTATGAAGCATTCCTTAATTTTTATGGCCTAAAACTAGGTCAGCCCGATACAACGTTAACGATAAGCTAATTTTATTATAGAAATAACGTCGTAATCAAGTACGAAGCTTCAACACTAGGTAATCTAGTGATATACTCTCTGCTGACATGCGGTAAGGAAAACAAACATTTACTATTTGCCTTGGGTTTTGTAAAGATCATTTCCGTGTCGCTTTGAGGTTTAAAACTCTGCGATAAAAGCTGGCGATAGAACTTACTGTCCCTTAAATTACGTTTTGTGAATTTGTCATTTTATATCGCGTTGTTTGTTTGTTAATCAATATCGAAATGTCCGAAGATCTTATTTTAACACATTGTACCTTTAGTTTATAAGCCCTTCCAGGTTACATGTTGAGCCTTAAACTTTTAAATGTTACCGGCTTTCCTCACTTGCCTACGCATGAAATAAAGAAACTGTTTCAAGAATATTGTTATTATAAATCATGAGTTCACGCGATAAAACACTCAAATTAAAAACGACTTGTAACGTTTTGGCTTCAGCAATAATAATCCCTGAAAATCTTTTATCACGCATTTTTCTTTCAAGAGTCACTTTCACAAATGTTTGGGGTGCCGCGTCCTTTCTCCTTAGCACGTACAGACGTAATAAAAGTGGAACATCACGAATCACGTCTGTCCTTAAATGCGAAGAGGCTCCTCTCTTCAAATTTTTTTCAGATATTTTCTCAGCGAACGGACAGACATTGGCTAAATATCTGTTTTCATGTAACGAAAAGTTTGTGATATAAAATAAACGGCAGGCGAGGGCCAGTCATTTGTAAAAGTAGGACACGACATCATACAGGGCCAAGAGAAATAAAACATTACTCGTATGTAGCTTGCTAGATGAAAAACTAGTTTTTAAGAAAAATTACTAATTTATTGCAATTTTCTTAGTTCTGTCTATGACAGAGTTAGCTTTTTAAAGAACGTTAAGTGATAACCGCCGCTTAAAGTTTGATACAGTAGTTTTAGGTAGATGCCAGGACTTTATTGTAGTTTATTTTTATCAGTAAGGTATACATGGCAACAGTTTTAAAATACCACCAAAACGTCGGTTAAACATTTTTTTACAGTTAGACATCCTAACGTCGTAACTAATATTATGAATGCGAATGTGAGTTTGTTTGTTTGTTACACTTTCACGCTTTAACTCCTCAACCGATAATTGTGTAATTTTGCATACATGTTGCCAGAGCTACAGAAAAGGCCATAGGGTACTTTCACAGAAAATAAAACTGTTCCCAAGGAGTAGAAAAATAACTTTTACGAGAGCGAAGCCGCTGACAAAAACTAGTTCAAAGATAATTAATGAGTAAGTATTTTTGTACACACTTTCTTAGAAAATTACGATTATATATTAGAAGTGTAATCGATCGTGATCGAGGTCTACTTACGACAATGATCCGTGTAATTCGATCTCAACGTCTGGTAACCTAAAACTACTAAAATAGATATATTTCTACTCAAAGAAGTCTCTTTGAGTAGAAATATATGTATTTAAGTAGAATTAAAGAGGGGAAAATTTAAAGTATATTGAAAGGTAAAGGTGGTATACCTACTTATACTACGTTAGAAGGAACTTAAGAATAAAACCTAAGATAGAATTCAGCATTCAGCATTATTTAGTTTTTGACTTCCAATTTGAGATAGTTGTTGATGACTTAAATTACCGTCAGAGATACTTATAATTATATTATTAAAGTAATACTAAATGAATATATTGTTTAATTATAGAAATATAATATTACTTTTATGTATATTGTGAAATAAAATCTTTATATATTGTTGTCACGAACAGTTTCAACGCCGAGCTTTATCTGAAGTGATGGACCAATTCCAGAGTTATGGATAAACATAAAAACGAGCAATCCCATTTGATATCTCAATACATAATACAAAGTTATATAACTCTTATCCGTCACTATAGAACAGGATGAATCAACAACATCAGGCATTTCATGAAATGTCAAATATACGAAAGTTCTGTAGCATTACATGTAGGTATTTGTGTCCAAAAAGTTTTAGCTTACATTCGGGATTCAATATGCGTGGGACAAATAGTATGAATAAACGTCAGGTTTTAGTGAGACCTGTTTTTCATGTCCATCAATGTCAGAAAAACAATATTTTAAAAGAATTTTCATTATTTATTCTTTAGGTCCTTGGTTAAATAAGCTTTGATGTAACTAATCGCTGAAATTTATTGACAGATTTATTACCTAATATAACAGTTATATTGATTTTGTTGTAAAAGATTTTATCGTTAATCGTTTGTAAGTGCAAATTAAAACCACTTTAAAAAATTATTATCAACATAACCTTACTTTATAAACATCAAACCGTTATTTCTGTTGTATTTTTTTTTTTATATATTTCATGTCCACTTACGACTTTTCGGGCCGTGTGAGTTAATTATCTCGATAGACTTTGTTATATCGAAAACAACGTATATAAAACCGTAAAAACCCTATCTCCAAAATTCCTAATAGATGAGACGAGGAAAACCGATTTCAGATTTTCTGACACGACAATGTAATGTAGAGGTATCTTGGTCTGTTTTGTTTTATGCACATACCAGGTCAAATGGTTTCAAATGGTCTCTGTCAAATGGTTAATTGAATACGACTATGTAACTTTGTTCGGACAGACATTGATTCTATCAGTTGGACAAAACAAGTTCTCGGAATCGAATACACATCTTAACATATATACAGACAAATAAAAGTAAAATATTCTGTATTAAGACAGCAGATATGTTGCAACTAGAACGGGACAAGGAGAGAATAGAAGAATTACTGCTTTTGAAAATTGAGTTTAAGTAATTTTATTAAATAGAGTGTATCTTACAATGCGACATTTGCTTAAATAACTTGACAAAAACTATACGAACTTACTTAAAAAATTATGCTTGTTAGTTTTTGGTGGATTTTCTAAATAACGGAGTGAAAGTTCAAAATTTTTAACTTTACATATTGAACCTGCTTTTATGAGAACCGGAGTTGATAATACCTGGAAATTCAAACGTTCGCAAATTTTAAACTTTTAAATAGTCTTTTTGCTGGAGTGATTTAAGCAAGTGTCGCATTGTTAGGTTCACTCATTTAGTCTAAAAGAAAGTTTTCTGATATATTTAATTAAGGTTCGCCAACAGTTGTTACAGATATTATACAGATAGGAACATACAAGTATTTGTGTCTTAAACCTAACTCCACAACCAATTATAGGCAAACACCGCATTTTAAGTGTTTTTTGTATCAACATCTGTATAACATATTAAAAACTAATTATCACATTTCCATACGTTTGACTTGTCTGACAAGTGGTCTGTCTGACGTTTGGTTAAGCGCCACAATAATGGCATTCATATGGTTGCAGTATACTCATTTGTTAACTAGTTATTATTTGTGAAGTCAATAAACATCACACCCCTATAAGCGTTATAACGTTTGTCCGGTTATGAACAGATAAGTCCTGGACGGCGCAAAAAGAACAGAAATGGTACATTGCTGTAACACGGCTATTACTCCTGCCTGTGAATAAATGTGACTAATAAAAAAAAAGATTTTCTTTGTTGATATGTGTAGTGATTGGCAAACTCGATAATTAATCAAATTTGTTTTATGTTTGAAGTCGTACCTCGTTTATACTCAATATTACACCTTTCCAACCAACCCACATTATGTATTATTTATCTAATTGCTGTTGTCACTGAAAAGGGTTTAATTTTTACTGAGCTATATTATTTATTACTTGACTCATGTGTGCCGCTATCCACTTTTGTTTAAAAATATTAGCTATATTTGAACAGCTTCAAAATAGGTTCTCTGGATAGGACTCGAACCTATGACAGCGTTTAATCGTGGGAAAACTCTAAAACCAACTAAATTACATGAATTAGGTAGTGTGTTTACTCTACATTTCAATATTTCAATTCTGAAATGGGTTGGTAATATCAAAATTAAAGTCGTTTAAATTAGGAACCAAAAAATAACTCTAGAGCAATCATCTTTAATCTGAAGATTTCGGGTTTGAATTCGCTCACGGCGATCTCTTCCAGACTTCCAGACTTCTTCTCTTAATATTGGCTTTATGGGGTTGCGCCTCCACGCGTTTGAGTCCTGCCTTAAGAATTGCTTTTTACAAGTAATCAAAATTCCAAAAAGAATGTTGTCTCGAATTTGTTTTCATAAAACTTCTTTGACAATTCGGGTCATTTTCCAACTGTACACTCTTTTGGTAAATAACTCAAAAGAAAGCCTTCTTCTCTTGGTAACACCAATGTATTTACTGTTCGCTCTAAATAGCGGAATCCCTTCGGGTGAATTTAAATAATTGGATTAGCATCAGAGGGTAAGGGATAAGAGCGCGAAAATGTCACTGGATCCTTCTCGCGATACATTTGCTAAATAAGTTGTATTGTGAAACGTTTTTGGGTATTCGTGAACAAACAATTTATTTTTGGGAGCGACAGCGTATAAAGTTGTTCCTCATTTTTAATACGTCACCAATTGCGGGTAAGACGATGAATAAGCTGCTGGAAAAGGTAATGAAGTTTCCGGATGTCGAGCCCATAACGAGCTTTTATGTATTCTTTTGACACGAGTCTGTCTGGCGGCCTATGTAGAATGACAAATTATGTTCAATGTCTCACGGCAAAAATGACAGGGAAAAGAAAGTCTGTGTGTATACAAAAGTATATTGTATGCGTCCCTCAGACTGCGAAATGCTGGTCACGTCGACAATAAACAAAGTGAGGCTCGCATTCCTACTCCTGAATCAGTATCGTTGAAGAAGTTAGTTTTCTGTAAAAATAAAGAAGGAAAACAATATAAATATTCGTAACTAGTTTTTGTCCGCAGCTTCACACGCGTAAAAGTATTTTTTTATCTGCTGCTGTGCTGTTTGGTTCGGTTCGGTGTCAGGCACTGCACTGACGCGGAATGTCGCTTCCACCCTTGATAAATGATCACCGTCGGGTCCAAAACTAGTCGCACCCCCGAATGAATACGTGGGTAATGTAACAATATGTCCTCAATGAATATGAATACCACTCATTAAAGTTTTTATTCTAAAAGGTGCCCTATGTACTCTTCAGTAAAAGTGTAACAAACAAACTCACTTTCGTATTTATAATATTAGTAAGGAGACCGAGTGTGTCACTTTTGCGCTACCGTACAGAGTCCTGGTGACTTCTATAAGTAGAAAAATAAAACATAACTTTATTTCAATGGCCAGTATTACTTAAACCGTCATTGTATGGACTTATGTACCATAACAGGTCAACACATATACTGGACTATAGTAACTTGATGTTGGTGGTTTCACGTAATGTTGAAACATGTAAGACATAATTAAAAAAACAATTGCTTTCTGCACTTTTTATGTAAACTGTTAGTATACCAAATGTCACGTTAATACGTTCGCGAAATTTTCTTAATAAGGAGTACAAAGAATTCTCTTTACGTAATGAATAATAGAAAGTAATATTAAAATATGATTGAAATGATAATATACTGATGATTTCTATGCCATCAGACGCAAACGTATATCGTCATTGCTTTGCAGAATGCGTGGTAGCAGTAGCACCATTTTGAAAACACTCATTGATAAGTAACGATTGCCCTATCCAGGCATTTGTTATTGGTTAGTATTAAATGAATAAATTGATTATTTAATTTCTAATCTCATATTTCATATAATTAACTAATTCATAATTTTTGTATTTCATTTAATTTTCATGTTAGTTTTGTCATAATTATTTAATTGATTCATTTAATTTTATTTATTATTTAATGTTGAGGTATGTACTGAATTAATTTGTTGATTTTATTATAAATACTAACATAAATTAAGCTCTCAATTGTACTAACAAATAATGGATCTTTGTAATCTGAATAAATTTATTATTATTATTCTCTTTGTTCACTTAAATATACATATAAATTACATTTTTAAATACATTTACTATAAAAAAACAAAATATATTTAAAAATATAAAAAATAATGTCCCACCGGTATCGGGTACAGGGACCAAGCTACCGGTGATTAGGGTTCCAGAGATAGAAACCTCACTATGCGTGCCGTATCAAGGAGGACTGCCTTCTGCATCAGGCTCTTAATCCAGCTGCCTAACGTGAGCCTCTGAAGGTGTTGGTCGAGGCTCTTAGCAATTAACCCATGGGCCGAAATGACTATCGGCACAATGATTGCTGAATCCACATCCCACATGTCGACAATCTCGTGGAAATTATTATTATTATTAAAAAAATTAATTCGAAAACAGAAAAGGCAAAAAAAAAGAAAAGCGATAAATATATATTGACCGAGGGATGACAATAAAAGGAAAACCGCATAAACTAATGACCACCAGAATTATTACAATCAAAACCAAACCCCTAATAAAACAAGTATTTAGCATACATCGTAGTATACATAGTACTTACAAATAAACTTAAGAAATCATTGCTTAAAATTTCTACGCTTACAAGACCGATTCCCTTATTTATTCAATATATTTCAAAGCAAAAAGTTGTACGAAGCCGATATTTATATTGTTGAGTTAAAGAAATCATTGACCCGTGACTTTTTCGACCGAGCAACAAACCTTTATTTACAAAACTTAGACCTCCATATATATAAGGCCGTAAGTTTTCGAGAGAGTACTTCTTGCTTCAGAAGTTTCACGAGTGGGTAGGGCTAACAATACATACAATAAAAATACCTAACTATACCAAACGGCAATTTGGTAGAATCACAACAATAATGGAGTTTTAATGAGCTTATTATGTTATAAACAAAAACTGTTCCATACTTTTAAATAATGCTAGGGTCACACGTTACTATTTTTTTTTATGGTATAGAGGCGAGCAGACAGGTCAAATGATGGTAAATGGCTACCACCGCCCATGAGCACCTGCAACTCAAAAGTCACAAGTGCGTTACCGGCCTTTAATAGGAATAGAGGAAGGGGGGAATAGAGGACCAGGAGGGGAGAGGGAAGGGTTAGGTCCTCCGGTAACGGAAATGCATTGCTTCACTGCCGGTTTTCTGTGAGGCCGTGGTATGACGCCGGTCCAGCCGGCCCCTGCGTACCGAAGCATGGCCCCCCATGGAATTCCTTTTAACTCCTTTAAGAGTGACAAGCACTTGATTTCAAGTCCAAAGCCTCAGTCGTTGAGCTGACCCTCGCATAATAACTAACTGGAGATAGCCTGGTGGTCGAATTTCGAAC